>CM052653.1:120306677-120323734 GCA_028533165.1 Leontopithecus rosalia | reverse complement strand
ATTTCTTGGAGACTTTGCTCATTCCTTTTTATCCTTTTTTCTCTATTCTTATCTTCTCGTTTTATTTCATTAAGTTGGTCTTCGAGCTCTGATATCCTTTCTTCTGCTTGATCAGTTTGGCTATTCAAACTTGTGCATATTTCACTAAGTTCTCGTGTTGTATTTTTCAACTCCGTTAGTTCATTTATATTCCGCTCTATATTGTCTATTCTTTTTAGCATTTCGTCAAACCTTTTTTCAAAGTTCTTAGTTTCTTTACATTGGGTTAGAACAAGTTCTTTTAACTCCCAGAAGTTTCCTATCATCCACCTTCTGAAACCAACTTTAGATAATGGGACACAGTCCTTTTCCATCAGGGCTTGTTCCATTGCTGATAAGGAACTGCAATCCCCTGTAGGGGGAGAGGGGTTCTGATTTTGGGTATTCTCAGCCTTTTTAGGCTGGTTTCTTCCCTTTATTACGAATTTATCCATCTGTCGTCTTTACAATTACTGCCTTTCTAATTAGGTTTCTGAGTAGATGCCCAGTTTATTGATTCCCAGTGCTGGAATCTGAGCAACCCACTGCGCCAGCCAAAACAGCAGCGATAAGGCTGATGGTGTTCCTCTGCCTGGGAATCTCCGGTCTGGCTTCCTTCTTGAGTCCGTAACAAGCGGCTCTGCCTTCCTAGAGCTCCAAGCATTAGTCAGTAGGGGAACCAAGCCCGTCCACTCTACAGGAAGAGCTGCTGAGCAGAGACGCCAGTAAAACCGCTGCGCCGGCCGCAAGAGTCGCACTGGCGACCTGTGGGGCTCCTCCACTGGGAATCTTCTGCTCTGTGAGTGACGAAAATTCATCTGAAAGTGTGGCATCCTCTCGTTCTCTGGGCTTTCACTGGGAGCTACAATCCCGAGCTGTCAGCAATCAGCCATCTTGGATCTCATATCTCGCACCTTTTCTTCACTGAAAGCAGAAATAATAAATCATGCTGATCCTCATTTTAAAGTGCAGAAAGTTTATGACTGCATCATGTTTTCAGCATTATATTAAAAATAAAGTAACAGTACACTTACGCAGCTAGCTCTGACGAAAGTGAGTTTTTCTTAAATTATTTTCTCATTTTGTTGACACTGTTCAATATCATGCTGTATGAATGATTATAATAGATTAGAGAAGCAGGGTATTACTTAGTATTGCAGGTGATTTTAGTACAATATAAACCAAAAAAAAAATCAAATGACCCAAATAAATAGACTGCCTATTACTTAGTGAATAAGTTATACCAACAGCCTTCATTTGTATTATAAAGCCAAATTATTTTTAAATGTATAATAATGTTGAAAATAAGTATAACCTTAACAATAATTTTTCACTTAAAAGAATAATCACAAGTTTGTGTGACCTGAACATTATGTATTTTTCTGAATATATCTTATCCCAGAAAATTTAGTAAGAATTTATGTAATAAGGTATAGAATTTCTGTGATATCTACATCTGACTCATTTAGTTATTCTGGTTTTTATTTTTTTGCATCCACAGAACATGTGTTTCCTTAATATTGCACACATCTTCAAGTCTTAAAATATAGAATTCCTTTTTATGTTTTTCTGTTAATTTCACATTTTTAAAAAATTATAACTTACCTCATATAAATTGTATTTTTTGGTTACATATCATGCTCCTGATGTCTCTTCTAATTTAAATTCTTCAGTAACAATAATAGACTTCCTGAAAAAAGGTTCTCCATTCTAAGTTTTGTTTAACCTCAATGTTGAAGTGTCAGTTTAATTACTTTATAAAAATATGAAAAAAAGTTTGCATACAATGGAAAAGCTTTAGATTCCAGGGCAGAAAGCACTAAGATTTTCTGCCTCCATTAACCCATAATGGAAAACGATGCCAGAAAGTTGGAAATAAATGTTCAACAGAGATTAAATCCAGTTTGCCTAATAAACTGGAACAGCTATTTGTTTGCCATGAAGCAAGTAGAGACTAGGAGATATCATTGTTTTCTTGGCAACGTAAGCATTTTTCTTAGCAAGAGAAATCCTGTGGTACTTTTAGGTAAGTAAAAGGAGATCCTGGACCTTTTATTATTTCCTCACCTTGGACCTTTGCTTTTCTTCTCTTTTAGAATTTTAGCACAGTCAACATCTGTACCTCTTGTCATCCTTCAACAAACGTATTCTTTGTGCTGTTTGTAGGGTAAGCTTCAAGGGAAAACTTAAATTTGTCTTTCTTTTACCCATTCATTTTTATTGCAATAAGTTTAAATTTATAACAATTTGAAATGCCTTAGCTAGGTAATGTAAAAGGACAAAAACACATACATTTAGATAGAGAGATTATAGATAGATGTATAGATAAATAATCTCTATATTTAATCTTTATTTGTATTCCACAATTTAAAGATGCAATGGAAGTATAAATGATAATTATATCAAATTTTACTGGTATTGCATAGCACTTTCCTCCCTTTGACTAGACAGGCCCTCGGATATGGAAATCAGAGAAGGTATTTTTGTAGGTCATTAGTTTTGCAATGTAGAACATTATTGTTGACAAATAATACTAATAAATGTAAAATATATGTGTTCCATGACACACAACCAACAAACAGAATTTGGATTTGTTCTTGTAATGTAAACTTCAAATTTTCTAACTTTGTTTAATTAAATCTGCAAACCTAATGTTGCATTAACTTTTACTTAAACTCATTCTTACCTCTTTTTCCCATTTGTATTTTTAAAAAGCTTTTCTTGTTGAAATTCTATCCCTATTAAGCAAATCTCTTCCAATAAAACTACTTTCTTGAATTGGATTATTTGCCATACAGTACTTTATTTTATCTCCCTAAATATTTGATAAACATTATCTGCAGCCAATTAACACATTGATCATTTCAATGTTTATTAAAACCCCCTTAATGACTTTTAAAGAAGAAACACGGCTGTATTTACAAACATTATATAGTGCATTAATCTAGGACATCATGCAGAGAGAAAAGGGGACTGAAGACATGATGTATTGGTTGTATAAAACAGGATTTGTTAGCAGTTTGGTGAAATATTCTCAAAATGCTGTTATAAATATAACAATTTTCTGGTAGAGAAGTCAAGACAGCTTAGGGAATCGATGAGGAGTTATGGGTGAAATTCTCAAAGGGCACTACAGAGGCCCCAAGAAAGGGCTTAAATGCACTGGACTGAGGTTAGCAGCTGCAATTGATTTAGCAAGTAATAATGCAGAACGCAGGGGAGGAAAGAGCAGAGGGACACGACACACTTCTGCACTGGCTGCGGTGTTTTCCTGAAGGCCAAGGACATAATTCTGTATAAGTTTTGAAATGATTTTTTCTTCTTAAAAAAGTATTATTTTACTTTTTGACTACAGCATGTGGCAATTTTAATACAGCTATTTGATGGCTGATCTCTCAGAAGGGCATAAGAGACTGTCTTGTTTAAACGGAAACTCCAAACTTGTCTCTCCCTCTCTCCACCACACATTAAGAAATGACTTTATTTATCTTCTGCTTCACCTTCTCAAGGATGAAGGTACTCAAGTCAACCATTTTGTTTCGGAGCTTTTGGATGGATCTTGATGGTGACAGGACCAGAAAGAAGCCACGACACGTGGTGCCACTCATGCTCTTACCTTTGCTCTTGGAGACAGTTATAACTGGTTGTATCTGACAACAGGCAGCATTCCTTTCAAGCCCCATATGCTAAGGATGATTTAATGCAGTCATTGAAGCAGAACCTCCCTTGGCTGCCTGGAACTCAGCAGGGATTGTTTCGGGGATGGGAGAGTCACAGTTCTTCAGGTTCAGACAGCTATGGTGACCTCTTCAAATGCCTCACAAAGATTAGGCTATCACACCTTGTCAGGTGGTCTATGGTTTCAGGCTTTTATCCTTTTCAAAGATTTAAAGTGTTCTCCTTGCCATAGCATTTCTCCCCTCACCCTTCTAGCTTTAATTCCCACTCCTCTCATCTTATGGCCTTTTTCTCAACCAATTAGACTTTGCCACTGTTTGCAGATCACTCCCACAGTGTATTACCGCAGGAGCCCTGTTCATGTTGTTACCTCAGATTGGAACAGTTTCACTCCATTCCAAATCCACCCTCCCTCTCACTCCATTGAAATCTCGCTTATCATTCAAAATTTAATTAATGTGCCACCTTAAAAAAAAACTACAAGGAGCTACAATTAATTGCAATTGTTTTAGATATATCATATATATTAGATTTCTTTTTTTCACATATATATCAGTTATAAGAGGCAATATATCACTATGGTTAAGTTGGGGTCTTAAGCAACTTAATCCAATCATAGACATTCAAATCAAGGATGCTAAAATTATTGGCTACATGATTTTGAAAAAGTTATCTAATATCTGTACTTCAGTTTCCTCATGTATAAATCAGAATACCAATATCTTTCATGTAGACGATACTTAAGATGATTAAATCGAGAATACACATTCAAACTGTGAAGCATGTTTGGTGCAATCTAAGTGCTCTATAATGTGAGAAATCACTTTCACTGTTGGGCTAGGTGCAGTGGCTCAGGCCTGTAACCCCAGCACTTTGGAAAGCCAAGGCAGGTGGATCACGAGGTCAGGAGTTTGAGGCCAGCCTGGCCAATCTAGTGAAACCCTCTCTCTATGAAAAATACAAAAAATTAGCTGAGAATGGAGGTGCTCACCTTCAGTCCCATCTGCTCAGGAGGCTGAGGCAGGAGAATTACTTGAACCTGGGAGGCGGACGTTGCAGTGAGCCAAGATCATACCACTGCACTCCAAGGGCAACAGAGCAAGGCTCCATCTCAAAAAAAAAAAAAAGAATCACTATCAATGTTATTGGAACTTACTGTCTTGGATGTACTGTTTACTTACAGGTAATGTACTTGGCAATTATACCAGGCTCTTAGAAGGAAGTGTTCTATTCTTTTAATCTTTGTATCTTTACTACACAATACTCAATATATTTCTTTGTACATACTGGCCCTTCAACAAACACTTGTTAAACTCAGTCCACTGTAAAGCAGGCTTTGGTACTTTAATCTTGAGCTTGAAAGTAGAAACACTCTCTTCTCTCTAATGCTAAATATATTTTGACCATAAATAGTCAGTAAATAGTGTTCAAATTAATGACTGTAAGTCTTAAAGAATGAAAAATCTTGCTATCCATTTTTTAATCTGTGTATTTACATGCCTCCTTGCTCCCAGCATACCTGTCTTGCAAAATATACCACATAAATGAAAATATAAGAGCATTCGATGTCAAGTTGAATCAGTGTGTGGTGAGATAAACAAGGGTCCATTTATGATATCAAGATATCAAGAAAAATTCTTCCTATTGAATCAGTAGAATTTGTAGCATCTGAAGAAGGAAAGGATTGGAGAGGTGCATCATGGATAAATTATTAATTAAGAATTCTGTATGGTTTAGTTTATCTGTAAAAAATAATTTTCTGTTTCTTGGGGTTCTTTAATATTCCAAGCTGAGAAATTTGAAAATAAAATTTAATGCAAATAAGACAAATTGAGGCAATAAGAAGAAAAAAGACAACATAGTTTCATAAGAGAATAAATAATGATGACACCTGGTTGTCTACATGGTTATGGGTAGAATAAAATGGGATATTTTAAATTAACTTTCATATTATTGAACCTATATACCGTATTTAAAATATACTCCTCTGTAAACACAAATAACCATACAAGATAAGTTTCATTATTCAATTTTTGAGATGAGAAAATTATAGTCAATGAGATGAAGTCACCTGATTATAAGTGACAACATAGGGACAACATAGGGTGTCAAATCAGAGTTTGAGCTGCAATCAAAGCCCACACAGTTTTCTCTATGTCACATTTAGAAATGACTTATAGAGAACACTTTGGCTCATAAGCATGACTTCAGTCAAGAAAATTTAGGAAACCCATTGGCTATGCTGTTCCAGTTCATTTGAACTTACCATTTTACAGCAGCAATTCAAGCAACAGTGAAATATGGCAATAGCAATAGTCAGTCCTTTGAGAGTGGAGAATACCACCCAAATGGCTGTTTTCCAAAATGAGCGTTTGGGGTTGGAAACCTCATAAATTCTACTACGAACTCTTTCATTGCTCAGATGTGTTAAAGGTTATTGTGTTTTGAGATCCTCTTAATAGCTTTACCTGTTCTTAGCAAGTAGTAATAATTACTGTTTAAGAATGCATTAATGACATGTGCTGAATAATTATTGTGACATATAGGAAACCTCTATAACTAACAATGAACACATCAGAACAGTCTATTCCAGTACATACTTTTGCATTGTATTTAAACAAATTAGAAATTGAGAAAGTGAGAGAGGAAGGAGTTAGATGGTCAGAAGGAAGATGAACAGCAGGAACAGAAAGGAAGGGTTGAGAAGGTGGATGAGTCAGACACTGGTGAAAAAGAAAAGGAAAACAGGAGAGAAAGAGAGAGAGGAAAGGTTCTAAACCTCGTAATCCTTTGCACATTTATGAGCACTTTTTAAAGAAGTTCCGGGTCATGAAGGCATTTTATCATTGGAATGAATTAAAGCAGTAGCGAACAATTTCACAGGTCAGCAATGATGTGATTCTCAGACCAAGAGATGTTCTCTAATCATTCAGTGATAGCCAGCTGTTTACTCAGCATACTTTTCATGAAATAACTTAGATTTTGAGTCACAGGGATGCTTTTAAGATACGTTGGGGACTAGGGTGTACTGTTAGAAGGAACAGTCTTAGTACTTGGACAATGCAGTATCTCAGAGATGGGAAGACAATTTGACGGAAACAGAAATTCATGTGACTCTTTCCTTCCTTCCTTCCTTCCTTCCTTCCTTCCTTCCTTCCTTCCTTCCTTCCTTCCTTCCTTTCTCCCTCCCTCCCTCACTCCCTCTTCTTTCCTTCTCTCTTTCTTTCTCTCTTCTTTCTTTCTTTCTTGACAGAGTCTTGCTCTGTTGCTGAGGCTGGCATGCAAAGGCACAATCTCAGCTTGCTGCAACCTCCCCTTCCTGGGTTTGAGCAATTCTCCTGCTTCAGCCTCCTGAGTAGCTGGGATTACAGGCACATGACACCATGCCTATCTAACTTTTGTATTTTTTAGTTGAGACAGGGTTTCACCGTGTTAGCCAGGTTGGTCTCGAACTCCTGACCTCATGATCCTCCCACCTTGGCCTCCCAAAGCGCTGAGATTACAGCCAGAGCCATGGCACCAGTCCAAGCCCCTTCTTTTGTCTCCTACCTCATCTGCTTCTTCAAATTTGCTTTTTTGTAGTCATTGTTGTTTTCTTTTGCTGCTCTCCTGCATTCCTCACAACCTTCACTCCTTCTGTTTCCTGCCTTCTCTGTGGTGCCTCTCTTCTCTTGCCTTCACCAATATTTTAGTTTTGCATCTCTCCCTGTTTATCTAACACTTGCAAATCCAGGAGTGGAGAGTACCCAGATGAGGCACAGGTTTCATGCCTGGTCACAAAGCCAAAGAGTGAGCACTGAAACGATACTGGTGCCGGAAAAGATACTTTGGGGTCTTGAAGCACCAGAGTCATCTTCAAATGTATTAATTATCTTTCTTATGCTTTGTAACTTCTTCCTTTCTCATAAAACTCAAGGGAGAAAATAATTAGTGAGTTGAGCTTTCCAGTAAATCACACTGCAGATAAATGAAACTGTATTGTAATTATATGTATTATCATTGAAGTAAAAATCATTTCCTCTGTTATAAGATTGGATTCAATGACCTCTACCTTTCTAATTCCAATTCTAAGGGTTCTGTGATCCACACAAATACAGTTTCTCACCACTTTTTGACGATTACCTTCCTAGAGTCATAGTTAACACTCGGATTTTTCTCTCCTATATCAAATACCTGGGCTAATCAAAAACATGAAACAGGATTCTAATATTTTTTATTCATATAACAGTAAGCTGAGGATTTTCTTTAAACTCTGATGAGTTCGTGAGGACCCTATAATCACCAGAAAAACGTATTAATTCTGATTTCCTTCCCTATTCTACTAATCAAGAGAATTTCAAACTACTATAAGGACTATATGTGGTTTTTTTATCCTACCCAGATTTTTTTTTGGTATTTTAAATATTTAATAGTTAAAGTTATTTCACAATACTCACATTTTTCAAAATATTTTTGCTAAAGTTGTTCATTGAAATACATGCTCTAGAAATTTGTTGCATATTCTGATTGTAACAGTAATATAAACTCATTGTAAAACTTTGATAATATATTTTATTTTATTAATGTATTAATAACTCTGTCTTGTTTCAAATGTGAATGTGCAAAGATTTAGTTAAGAGGCCTTAGTTACAGAAAATAAGTTTGCAATAAGCAGATTAAAGGAATGTTATGTGGAATTATTTAATATAGGACTTCTCTGACCCTTTTTTCTATGGTAATGCATATTGTGAATCAGTAGGAAATGTATATCAAATGCAATGGCTACATAAAATGAACTGAAGTGCATGCCCATTTGTATTAAATAAACCTAAAACTGGTTAACAATACAGGTGTATCGATGTATAGACACTCCTGACATATTTATCTGGTAGGGACTTTCAATGGCAAGCCTCTTTGGGACATCTTTTTCCTTCCACTTTATAGTCCATTATCATTTCTGCAAATAACCATAAGGCATGCATTATTTTCGTAAAATAGAATAATAATACGTATCTGAGGATATCTTTATTCTTAATTTTTATTATGTTTCTATTTGTTATAATATTGAGCTTCCTCTACACACATCTTTGTTCCACGTGAAGAACATCTTTGCTCAACACCGAGCAATGATACATATAAGCAATAATGGCTGCAGTTTGCAGAGACCAACTTGATGTTATTATATATTTTCAGGGCCTTTGAAATGGATTTTATTTTTAACTTATTATTGGGTGTATTTTCTGAACTGAGTCACACAGAATCTTTCTAATTTTCTGTGGTTAAATAGAGCAGACATCAGGATGAAAGCTGATAATGAATAACCTTTGAAAACATATTCATTTAATGTTACATATCAATAGTAAATTTAAATTGCTTTAATTTATTCAAACATTCTAAAATGGGATATGGATACCTACCCAGATTTTTTAAAAGAGTGGTATCAGGTTGGTAATTTGATGAAATCAAATGCATTTCATAGGAAATACAAAAATATAAATAATTCATAGTTCCACTTAATTCAGAATGAGGTTTCATCACTTAGTCTTTTTATAAAAGTAGCTAAAATGTGGCCAGCAAAATTCTAGGCCCTCAGAATACAAGAGCAGGCCCGGTGCAGTGGCTCACACCTGTAATCTCAGCACTTTGGGAGGCTGAAGTGGGTAGACAACTGAGGTCAGGAGTTCAAAACCAGCCTGGCCAACATGGCAGAACACCGTTTCTATTTAAAAAAAACAAAAACAAAAATTAGCCATGCATCATTATGGGCACCTTTAATCCCAGCTACTCGGGAGTCTGAGGCATGGAGAATCCCTTGAACTCAGGAGACAGAGGTTGCAGTGAGCTGAGATCATGCCACTGAGCTCCAGCTTGGGCAGCAGAATAAGACTCTATCTTGAACAAAAGTGGTGAACAAAACGTTAAAATACCCTGCCTTTAAAGAGTTCATATCTACGTTATCTTCATGACATTCTAACGTAAATATTTCATCTCTGGACCATTATTTTTCAAAAGTTATTTAATGGTATTCTTTGTTTTGTTTTTGTTTTTACATTTTGAGTCAAGTACCATGAAAAAAATGTGGATTGTTTATTACAAATAGAGTATTTCACCCACTTCATAAAACCACTGAACTTTGTACTCTTTAAACCTCTAAGTAAACTCGGGTTGGGCAAAATAGCAATTTGTAAAATTTCATGCTGTTTTCAAATTTAAAATTTACTCAAAGGATAAAGAGAGTAGTATAGAGAGAGTTTTTTATAGCAATTTTTAGATTAGTTGAAAGATTACAAAATAGCTGATACACAACCAACCAAGAATAAATAAACAATTTACACTGTCCATTATGAAAAAAATAAAACCTTTTTGCCTTCTTAGTGGAATAAAGCCAGTACATAGCAAGCATTTGTAGCTATGTTGTAATTGATTTCACTTGAAAGCGAAGACCTTTATAACTCACTTGTGGCTTTGATTGTGGCTGAATTATAAGGTTTTCCTATTGCTTACATAAAGCAGTTGATACTCCTCAAATGGCTGGTCCCTTTAAGGTGTGCACAATCCCTGCTGACCCTGCTATGTTTAAACTATATTTATTCTGATCACATATTAAATATTGAAGAATTGTGCCACTGACCTTATAAAATTCTTAGCCTAAAACACATGTAATTAGATTTTTCCAAAGCACGTCTTCATTTCTCAAGTGGCAATACACGTAAGAAACTAGCAATAAACTCTACTACCAGTAACAAAGCTGCTATGTAATTTAGGCCATGCTAAGAAAAAACTGTATTACAATGGGGCCTTTCCATAATGACAAAACCTGTTTTCCTCTTCCATAGACAAAGTTAAGAGAATGCCTCTCCTTTAATCTTTGCACATCATTTCTAAATTCAGGCAACTCAATAAGAACTCAGTATTGCGTTGAAAGTCTAAGGAATTTGTTCCTGTAGTGACATCACTGTGATTTTTAGATTTTTAAAAATACTATCTTTTTTTGTTACCTTTAAAAGATATGTATTACTTAAGAAATTAGATCAAGAGATCTCACTCAAAGAGTACAGAAAATTAAGCATTGTCCTACCCAATGTAGTTTTGAAGATAGTAAGAAAAAACAAAAGTCTTGGGAAAATACATATTATTATGATTTTTGTTATTATTAATAGATCTTGCATTTTTATGACCTAATATTCTGACATACTGATGAATAAGATCAATCAGGATGAGAATATTAACCACACTCCACCATCATTTTCCTTCCAGTTTCTTCTCAAACTCTCACTGATGTGAATAGATGCTTATAATTCTTGCTAATCACTGCACACATGCAAAGTACACTCCTACATATAGTTTGAATGATTGAGAGTTTTAAATAAATGTCAAATCAAAATTAACTATTGATAATAGTTTCCAAATCATTATGACATGAAAAGCAAGATGGGTCAATCTCTGTCTAGTAAACTAAAATTTCCTCCTTTCCAAACTGCTAATTAGTGTGATTAATAATCATCTGATTAATAGAATATAGCCAATCTAGAGAATGCTTCTGACATTTGAATTCCAAATTTCTTAAGACTTAAATGAGACAATCTTGGGAATTTTAAAGATATATGTTCACTGGATTAGAACTCAAACCTTTATTCATTTTCCATGGGATATTTTTTCCACTAACGGTTTGAAATTTGGGTCTCTAGAGGTATTATTTCCAAATGTGCTTTCTTATAAAAGCTTTATTGTAAAGAAAATCTTACTTATTCAAGAAACCTGCTAGTACCACTGCTCTAAGTGACCTGACCACTAACAATTGATTAATCATTTAAGTAAAGGATGACACCTATTTTGAACACAATACTATGAGGTGGCTATGGAAGATGTAAGTGGAGATGTCCAGTAAATAACCTAAGGGTCATATAAAATTATCTCATTTAGAAACACAGCTCTGAAAATCATGAAGATATCTATGAAAACTGAAGTTATTAAAATAGATAAAATGTCCATGCATATACCGAGGACTAAGCTGAGCATAAAGATCATGGACTGATGTTTCACTAGTCCATTTCTTTAGTACTACTTCATAGTCTACAGTCAACAAATTCAACAGATGGATTAAGGTAGAGTTAGAATTTTTCCAGATAGTTCCTGAGAAAACGATGCATAGAGTCAATACAGAGAGAGGTGTCATTGAAGTATTTAGCTTTTTAGAGAACAATCTGAAAATGGACTTGTTAGAACAGGAAAGTGCAGCAGGTCCTTAAATAATGTCCTCTCCTTCAGCATCATTTTGTTAAATGTCATTTGGTTTTAATGGTTGAGGAGGAAAATAAATAAAGCAATTCCTGGCCAGGGCCACTGTCTATGGGGAGTGTGTAAGATCTCCCCATGTCTGTGTGGGTTTCTCCAGGTGCTCTGGTTTCCTCCCACATCTCAAAGATATGCATATTTGGTTCATTGGCATGTCTATATGTTCGCAGTGTGAGTTTGTGTGTGTGTGTGTGTGTGTGTGTGTGTGTGTGAGTTGCTCTGAGGTTTTGGTATTTATTTGGAAGTGTGGAGATGTTTTCATGACCAGAAGTATGCCATAGGAACATAATCTTGTTTATGTCAATTAGCCTACAGTAACATTGGTCTTGTTGTAGATCCTTCTGCTTAAAGTCAGTCTCTAAGAACCTATCAATGACCTTAGGTGAAGATTTGCTGTGAGATATCAATGACTTCACAGACCAGGCATTTTGAGACTATCTGGATAAGACAGTGAAAATTATTTGAGGGTATGGTCATATTGTGGCCTGCAAAACTTATAAACTCACAGGCGATACACTTAAGGGTGATGACAAAGACCAGGTAGAATTGCTCATGCTCCTGTGTCCTCATAATGGTTTGTACTTACTTTTATTCTACTACTTGTTACACCATATAGTTGATTTTATGTAACCTTCTTCTTGATACCAATGGCAGTCACTGCAGAATAGGGAATATAACTTAATCCTATCTATGTCTAGGACAGGAAAGGATTTCTGGTATAGAATGGATGACCAATATGTCCTTGAGTTGCTTGTTGAATTAATGAACTACCAACTCTTAAGTTTAATGATATAATGTGTGAGTAGGGGTGTGTCTGTGTGAGTGTGTGTGTGTATACAATGTACATATATATGCATGTTTCAATAATGGGTGCCATTGTGTCCGTGTGTGCATATGCCATGCACATATCTGTGAATGTTTCAATAATGGGTGCCGTTGAATATAGCAAAACTGATTTTCTATTTATATATATTAACCGGTATATTAACTCTTTGTTGTAGCTATCATGCATTTTCACAGCTAGATGAAAAGAAGTTTAAACAGCTGGACATTTAATGGAAATTTGAGACAATTTTACATGCATTTGTGGTGTGTCTGGTCCTCCACCAGGCTACTTAAGGGCATATGTTCTCTGCCTGAGCCCTGAAGACTAGGCAAAGAGCCAAGGCCATGGTACTCAGGTGAGGAGCATGTGTCCCTAAGAACACAAGCATATTTGAGAGTATCTGAGAACCTACCAAGGAAAACAGTTCCATTGCACACACACAGAAGGCAAAGAGCCAGAAAATTAGCTTAAAAGCAGATTAGGGATGGGAGGTGGCACAGATCTCTAAAGCTGTCCTGCTGTCTCAAAAGTAAGTACAAAAAACTCATCAACTGGCCAAGCTGGACTTGTCCGAGTCATTCATTGGTCTCTTGGCTCCTTTCCAGTTTGGGTGAAGGTTTTCAAATACAAATTCAGTTTTTCTCATTACAGCATTTTTCTTTATGTAAACTTAAAAAATCTTTGCATAATAGCTTTTCTTCCTTTATTATTCTCTTGTATTTTCCAGTTGGGCATTTTTTTCTTTTCTTTTCTTTTTTTTTTTTTTTTTTGAGATGGAGTTTCGCTCTTGTTACCCAGGCTGGAGTGCAATGGCGCGATCTTGGCTAACCAAAACCTCCGCCTCCTGTGTTCAGGCAATTCTCCTGCCTCAGCCTCCTGAATTTTTTTCTAACTATAATTTTTCTTTTTTTTCATTGTACTTTAGGTTCTGGGAATTTTATATATCATCCTCAGAACTCTTGAGATATTTCCACTGCGGAAAAAAAACCTGACATTCTTCTTAGCTCTCATGCTTTCATTGAGACAAAAGTATGTCTTATTCTCTGATTTTAACATATTCCATTATCATAGTACTCTTAAAATACTTCCAGTCTGAGCTTATTATTTACTGTAATTTAATCATCACAAGAGCTACTGTGAATGTGGTGTTTTATTTTAAATAAATTATAGTCTATTATGTCTATGGGAAGTATTCCAACATAGTAAAATAGAGGGCAAAATAGTATAAAATTTAAATTTTCCACATTTAAGCCTTAATTGGCCAACCTCTGCTATTTCTACAGTATAAAAAGCTTGGAAAATATTTGAAAATTTTGTTCTGTTCTTTTCATGAGTTAGATTTCATGCAGCATAAAAAGCTCAGTGGGAAGTATTTTTATAATTACCATCTTCAGAGATGAAATAGTTATGTAACTAATAGCTAATTAGAAGTCTGAAAAGTCTTCTTGGGTACATCGCTGCATAAACTAAAGAATAATTTCAGTCTGCTTTATATTTCTAGAACAACAAACATCTGTTTAAATGTAAATAATTTGGCCAATTAAGTGATTGGTTCTCTAAGGGCCTGTCAATGAGGTAAATTACTGATTTTACTACTTGGATCATGAGTTGGTCATTATTGCAGGACCAAAAAGCTGATGTCTTAGGGTTCAATGATAATTGTTTATTGGCATGGTCTTTTAAAGAACAATCTGTAAAAATATCTGTATTTTCATGGCCCCTATGTTAGTAAAAGTTTTCTGAATTTGTGTCTTTCAGTTGTGTCTGTTTTCTCATATTGCATGAGGGTTGTAACTAACTATGAATAACTAGGTTATATTTATGACACATGTGTTGGAAGTTTGTGCACATTCAAAAATTATCGAATGTATATGACAAAAATACATCACACATAATTTGAATTTTATGTAGACTATTTTATTTCACACCAAATGTAAATTAGAAACCAAAAGTTGTCAGAGAATAATTAAGGAGAATTATTGGGTAGTATTGAATGTAGTAGGTAAACAAGAAAACTCGTGTGTATGTGTGTGTGTGCATGCGCGCGTTAGGGGAATCTATGGTTTACTGAGATTATTACATTTATGCTTCTTCCAAAAGTTAAAAATGCAGTGCATATAATCAAAATCCATGAAATAAAGTGGATAAGTTGGCCCAGAACAGCAGTTGCATTTGTTTGCATAGTATATAGGCATCAGGTAATAGGTTATAAAAGTGTAATTTCAACATTGCCTGAAACTTAATATAGATCATCTTTTGTTTCTATTTGCTTTTATAACTGGACTCCTTGTGATGACCACTCCCAGATAACAAGATGATCTGTAGAGAAGTGGACATTTTGGCTAATCCAATAATTGTGTTAGTTACCACGGAAATAAACAACTCATCTTCTTTCTTATTTTGAATTCTACTCTCCCTTCCATTACCAAGCATGTACACAAACACACACACTCTCTGTCATTGCCATTCTCATGCTTTCACTCACAAACACACAGACACACACATATGTTTAGCTATTTCTCTCTCTCTCTATGTCATATAGGACCAAAACTGATAATACCACACAAAGGAGAATTTGTGAGTCTCAACACAAGTACAGCTGCTCCAGAAGCTTAGGTAATATTGCAGAGTGCATGGCCCTTTCCCAGTCCTGTGCACATTTCATATGTCTCTCCCTGCTCATCCTCACTACCCTGATACTACTGAGTGTATTTGCAGATGTCCAGAGATGGAACCCTTGACATGACATTGCCCTTCTCCTGATTGTCAGTATCAACACTAAGGTTTATTCAAGTACTATGGAAAGTGAATTGGGACAGTGGAGCTCTAAATATAAAGAAGGAATGAGATGACTTTGCAATAGATTAATGTGTGATTACTTATAAAGTATCACTGCTGGGTTCTTAGAGGTAATGGAAAGGCATTTTCAAAAGAGGCACTAGAGGATACAGTATGAAAAGACCACTGAGTGACACCTGACTGCATCAAAGAACATTTTCTGTTACACAGAAAATGCACACTGTACCTAGACTTCTTATTTTTATAATCATCAACTTACAATTTCATGGTGAGCGAGTCCAACCCAAGGCATTTACATCTCACATTTTTCATATCTCCAATTCTCCCAGGTATGGAAATAACATCTGTGCCTTTGTTAACTATTATTTTTCCTCCACTAATAACACATACTAGTTTCATAGGAAGGTAAAAGAAAGAATGTACTAATTCTCAATATGTTCCTTTTTCAGGAAAAAAGAAAGTACTCATTCCCAAACATATTCCCTTTTTCAAGAAAAGCATATCTCAAAACTTAATTATTTTTCTTCATTATTTTACCATCTACAATGTCAAATAACCAAGAAAATAGAAAATAATAATTTCAAAATTTTAAAAATATTAGGGCATATAACTGGTTTATTTTAACAGAAAAAAGAAAATAATTTTTTGAATACTTATTTGCTGTCACGATAAAAATTTTAAGCAAGTATCAGAAGATCTTACGAAGACTTAATTGAGCTGTTAAGCTTATTTGCTGATGGGCATGTGTCTATAAATGGACCACAATTTAAATAGGTCATTTGTCTGGAAGAGAGATGCAATGTAGTAGCTAACTTGTTCTAAAGAAAATACTGCCCATATGAGAAGAGTGGAGAGATCCAAAATTGACACCCTATTATCAAAATTGAAAGAACTAGAGGAGCAAGATAAAAAAAACTCAAAACCTAACAGAAGACAAGCAATAACGAAGATCAGAGCAGAACTGAAGGAGATAGAGACACGAAAAACCCTTCAAAAAATCAATAAATCCAAGAGCTGTTTTTTGAAATGATAAACAAAATAGACAGACCACAAAAGAGAGAACAACCAAATAGATGCAATAAGAAACGATAAAGGGGAAATCACCACAGATTCCACAGAAATTCAAATCATCATCAGAGAATATTACAAACAACTCTATGCACATAAACTAGTAAACCTGGAAGAAATGGATAAATTCCTGGACACCTGTGTCCTCCCAAGCCTAAACCAGGAGAAAGCCGAAACTATGAATAGACCAATAACAAGGTCTGAAGTAGAGGCAGCAATTAAGAGCTTACCACACAAAAAAAGCCCAGGTCAAGATGGGTTCACAGCCGAATTCTACCAGACACACAAAGAGGAACTGGTACCATTTCTTCTGAAACTATTCCAAATAATCCAAAGAGAGGGAATCCTTCCCAAATCATTTTATGAGACCAACATCATCTTGATACCAAAACCC
>CM052653.1:120287357-120306177 GCA_028533165.1 Leontopithecus rosalia | reverse complement strand
AAAAAAAAAAAAGAAAAGAAAAACAGTATGGAAGTTTCTCAAAAAACTAAAAGTAGAAGTATCATATGACCTAGCAATCCCACCTCTGGATATTTACCCTACATACTTGAAATCAGTATTTCAAAGAGATGTTTGTACTCCTCTGTTCATTGTATCCCAATTGACAGTAGCCAAGTTATGGATTTAACCTAAACATCTATCAAGGGATAAATGGATAAAGCAAAGGGGCATATGTACACATTGGAATATTATTCAGCCACAAAGAAAAAATTCTGTCATTTCAACATGAATAGAATTGGAGAATATCATGCTGAATAAATTAAGCTAGGCACAAAAAGACAAGTGCTGCATGTTTTCACTTGTATGTGGACTCTGCAACAATCAAGAAACCAAGAGTAGAATGGTGGTTACAGAGGCTGGGGAATATGGGGGAAAAGGAGAGATGACACTCAAAAGGTACAAAGCCTGAGATACATGGAAAGAATCAGGATTTTTAAAAAATTATTTCATAGCATAATGAGTACAGCTAACTGTGTACTTCAGAATCACTAAGTAAATTTTAAATGTTCTCACCACAAAATTGACAAGTATTTGAGTGATGGTTATGTTACTTAGTGTGATTTCATTATTACACATTGTATTCATAAATAATAATATCACTTCATACCCATAAATATATACAACTATAATGTACAATACAAAATAAATTTTTGAAAAGAAGGTCTTGAAGCAGAATCATCAAAAAATGGCCAGAAACTTGGATTTACAGAAAGAATGAATATCAAAGGAGGAGAAAATGAAGGTGAAACAAAGTCGTTTTGTTTTTCTCATTCTTAACTGATATGAAAGACAACCGTTGAAAACAATAATAGTAACAGTGTATACAATGATTAGAACACATGAATCAGCAAAATAATGATATTAGTGTCATAAAGGATAGGAAGGAGGAAGTAGGAATCCTCTGTTATGAAGTATGTGTTCTACAGACACAGTAGTGTAGTGCTACATGAAGGTGAATTTAGATTAGTTTAAAATGTATATTGTAAACTCTAGGGCAATGACTAAATATTTTAAAAGTGTAATTATGCTAAGAAAGGAGATAAAATAGAATTATATAAAATCCTAAATCAAAACCGGAGAAGGGAGAAACCAAGTGGGAAATAAAGAAACAAAGAACCAATGTAATGAATAGAAAACATTTAGAAGAAGGGTACCTATTAATTCAACCATGTTAATAAGCATTTTAAATGTGAAGGTCTAAATACACCAATTAAAAGACAGAGCTTGTCAGAGTGGATTAAAAAAAAAAAAAAAACCAACTCAGCTGTCTGTCTTAAACAACATACACGCTGAAATACAAAGACCCTCAATAAAAGTAAAGGGATAGTCCATAAGACTTAAGACAAAAGACACCATACATGAGCATTGCACTCTAGTTGTTGGGATGGTTTTCCAGGAGTTCGTAGGTTTACAAGTCTGTAACCAATATACACATAAAAAGAATTAAACAAATAATTAAATGGATGGCAAATGGTAAGAGCCAGAATGGGAGGTCAAGGAAAGTTACAAGTAATAAAGCAGAAGGTACAAGAATGATCTCTGTGGTAATGGATTAGAGATGGAGAGATAATGTAGCTTAACAGATAGAAACTTTATATGAAGCTCAACTCCTAGCTACATTACCATAAAATTTCACAAGAATGACCTAAATACTTCACTTGTATTAACAAAACATGCCTTGCTTCCAATGAAACAATTAGAAGGTATAGCTTAACACAGGTACAGATGATCGCATACAAACCTAATTATAGGTCTGTGTATACGTTAATATACAGACACGCATTTCCTTGCTCTGTAAGCTATGAAGTACTAGAATCAACCACATCAATATAGCAAAGAGCAAAGTTAGCATCCAGTTCTTGGTTTCTAATAATATTTTACAGTTAAAGAAAAGATTCTTGAAGAAATGGCTGATTTTTAAGAATAAACCAGGAAATACCAAAAATAGGCCTGGAATTTTCTAGTATCAGAAAGTAAGGAAGTGCTCAAATGTACACACATACACTTGGAAATGTGGGTCAGAGAGAGTGCTCGGGAGTGCCCAGTGGATAAAGCTAAAAAAAGAAAACTGCCACAAAATAAAGTAATTATTGAATTATAACTCAAAGTATAAAATAAACATTCATGAAATTATATTGATATACAAAGATCGAATAAATACATCGGAAGAGACAAATTTCCCTTCAGGCATAATTCAAAAGGGAATTTATGAAGATATTCCACTCTCACACAAATGGGACATTACACCCGGTTTCTTAAGTGTGGGCTGCTCATTGTGATTTTCTTCCATAGAGTGCATTGAGTAAAGGAGGAAAAGCATAACTTTACAGTGAAGAAACTGACAAACGCTATCTTAGCCAGATATCCATGATTACATGGACTGTGAGGAGTCATGTGCTCTTGATATAAGGTGTTGGAAATGACATTTTACTATGGTGTTTTTCCTCCCCTCAAACCATAATTCCAGTCCAATCATGAGAAAAACATTCAGGAAATCTGAAATGAGGAAAATTATACAAAATATCTAATCCATATTCCTAAAAATGTCCAGGGCATCAAAAACAAGGTAAGTCTGAGAAGCTGCTGCAGCCAGGAGGAGTCTAAGTTAGACATAATGACTGAAAGTAGTAAGGTATCCCGAAAGAGAGAAAGGACCTTATAAACACTAAGAAAATATGAATATGAGTATAGTCTGGTTAATAATAATGTATCAATATTTTATAAACTATCACAAATATGCTAGCATAAGATATTACTATAGGGAAAACTGGTTGTTATGCTTATGGGAACTATCAGTGGTCTTCACAACTTTTCTGCAAATCTGAAATTACTTCAAAATAAAAAGTTTATTTAAAAATTAAAATAGGCTTGGCCTGGTGACTCATGCCTGTAATCCCAGCACTTTGGGAAGCTGTGACAGATGGATCAGTTGAGGCCTGGAGTTTGAGACCAGCCTGACCAACATGGTGAAATCCCATCTCTACTAAAAATACAAAAATTAGTTGGGGGTGGGGACACACCCCTGTAATCCCAGCTACTTGGGAGGCTGAAGCAAGAGAATCACTTAAATCAGAAAGGCAGAGGTGGCCATGAGCTGAGATTACGCCATTGCACTCCAGCCAGGATGATAGAGTAAGATGTCTCATAAAAGAAAAAAGAAAATAAATAAAAAACACAAGCAAAGATTTTTTTAAAAAAACATCACCTGATATTTGATAATTATTTTACCAAGGAAGAGTATTGATTTAAAAGTATTTAAATAATCTGTAAATTTAATAAAGAAACATTGTAGAAATTTTAGAATATATGGAAGAAAAAATACAATATGTGAGAAGTGCTTGGCATTTAATATATGATAAATAGATAAACATTTAAAATGATTATTTAACATCTTCCTGTAAAATTATATATGACATTCAACAAATCAACATCTCATCAACAAACCTCTGCCTCATTTTATTGGAAAATAAGACCAAATAAAACAATATATTGTGTATAATTAATAAGCCAATCTTAATAGTCAAAAGAGCATATCTAAACAGAAATATCATTTTACTTTAGACTGATGATATGACCCAAAATTCTTAAAAAAACTTTTTTTTCTTTTTAAGATAGAGTCTGACTTTGTTGACTAGGCTGGAGCGCAATGGTGAAATCTAGGCTTACTGTCACCTCTGCCTCCAGAGTTCAAGCAATTCTCCTGCCTCAGCCTCCCGAGTAGCTAGGATTACAGGCGCTCACCACCACACCCAGCTAATTTTTCTATTTTTAGTAGAGACGTGGTTTCACCATGTTGGTCAGGCTGGTCTCAAACTCTTGACCTCAGGTGCTCCAACCACCTTGGCTTTCAAAGTGCTGGGATTACAGGTGTGAGCCACCATGTCCAGTCTTAAAAATCTTTTTGAAATGCCTGAAATACATACGTCTTAGTCTATTCAAGCTGCTACAACAACGTACTTGAGACTGAATAATTTATTAAGAAAACAGGATTTATTTTCCACATTTCTGGAGACCAAAATTCTAAGATCAGGTGTTGGGATCTAATGAGTGTCTTCTTGCAATGCCATCACATAGCAGAAGGTAGAAGGGCAAGCTCGTGAAACACTACATGAAGCCTCTTTCAAAAGGGCCTGAGTTGCATGAAATAGAAAGGAATCTCCATGGATTCATCTTTTCTTAATGTCCCACCTCTTCATAGTATCATATTGGAAACAACTGAATTTTGGAGAGGATTAAGTTTCAACATGAAATTTGTAGGGATTCAAAAACATTCAAATCATATCAATATCTTTATTATTTTTAAGAAATTACTTACAAAATAAAGTGAAGATATAATTTAAAATATACTGAGTCAGTCTTCAAAAGCAGGGGCAATATAAAGAAAACACAAATAAACACTCTAAATAACCATTATCAAATACCTTTAAAAATATTTGGATCATTTAAGAAACTGCTCAAATTCCAGTAACTGTAAGCTTACTCATCTTCTTTTTATAATCTTTAAGATCAGATCAATGGTGCAAATATGAAGAGTGGGCTCTTTGAAGAAATATCTATTCAAAGCAGAAATAAGGTTTTTTAAAAAAACCAACAATAAGTATCTGGTACATTTCTTGGGCTCCACATAGGTCTGCAAAAAATAGGTTGACATTAATTTTAAGTCCTTCATGTCACTTTTATCTTCTAGACAGGCAACTTGGCCAAAATTGGTAAAATTTAAGTAAGGTCTGTTGAAAAGTTCACTGATTTGAATTGATTAAAAATATATTTAAATGGATCATTTTGCCTTTAATATTAAATATTACCATTTAATTTCAATTAATGTTGATATGACTTGAACAAAAACATTCAAATCATATCAATGTTCTTATTATTTTTAAGAAATTACTTTCAACATAGTTAAAATATAATTTAAAATGTATTGAGTAAGTCTTCAAAATATACAGCGCAAATATACAGAAATCACAGTAAATTTGAATATTAATTATAATATTTCTTGTGTTGAAAGCAGGTGTGAAAAATGTGCACTTAATAGGCAAGATTAAGATTGATTTGAAGTTGGTAAAAAAATTTTTTGAGTCAGTGTATTTCTGACGAATCTTCAAAATCCTAGTCTTGAAAACGCCTGATAGGTCATTTCACATGCCTCTAGGTAAGAATGGGCAGCATGTACAATTTTAGAAAAATGTATTTATGACTAGACCACAAATAAAAATTCTGCTTTTGTTTGTATTATTTTAATCAAAATTATTCTAGACAGCGGAGTTGAGAGCATTGTTTAGCACACCACTATATTTTTAATCCTTTATTTGTCTTTCATTCTTATTTACTGAAAAAAATAAATACATCAGGTCTTGTGTTTAAGCTTAATAACCTAGCCATAATTGGAGTGAGAAATTATTTCCTCAGAAAAGCAGCAAACCCCTATACTTACTTGTGGCAACGGATATGAAAAAAACAACTTACTAAGGTTTTAAAAATAATTATTTGCTCTTGCACCAATTTTAACATGTTTGTGTAATTTCCTTCAGGAAGGTTGTAAGATTGTACCATCTTCTGCATACAGGGATTCAAAGAGAGTCAGAAGCTGGTGGTGCTCATGTTCTATTAGGCTCATAGTTTAGTTTTTGTTTTTGTGTTTTTGTTCATACACATGTGTCTTTGTTTTAGTTACCAACATTTAAAAATTATGACACTTCGGTGGCTCACGCCTGTAATCCCAGCATTTTTGGAGGCCGGGGCAGGTGGATCCACGAGGTCAAGAGATCGAGACTATCCTGGTCAACATGGTGAAACCCTGTCTCTACTAAAAATACAAAAAATTAGCTGGGCACGGTAGTGCCTGCCTGTAATCCCAGCTACTCAGGAGGCTGAGGCAGGAGAATTGCCTGAACCCAGGAGGCGGAGGTTGCAGTGAGCAGAGATCACGCCATTGCACTCCAGCCTGGGTAACAAGAGCGAAACTGCGTCTCAAAAAAAAAAAAAAAACACATGACACTTCATTTAAAAATATGGATTTTCAGCTCCTTTGTAATAAAAAATACACTGGTCAGCAGCTCTGTTTCTCTGAAAAAAAATGTTGGAGCCTCGTGATTCTAGTACCATTTTGTAAGCTATTTTGCGCCATTAGGAAACCACCCCTGAGAAAGTGTTCTTTGAAACTTATGAGCAATATTGATTTTCTGTGCGTGTTTAATGAAGAAGAGTCCGTAGCTTTCATGTAATGAATTAATCCTTTAGAGAGAAATCACACCACTGGCCATCTATTGTTCATGTTAAAAATCAAATTTATTTACATAGACAGATTCATTTTATCTTTTCCTTTCAATCCCTCAACCTCATAGCTCCTGATTCTAGAATACAAAAATGTTTTTACAGCAAACCAATAAGTATTTAAAAGTCTCAACTCAGATTGTTAAACTGCCCTAGTTTTTCTCCTGCCATGCAGAAAACTTAATTTAACCTAATAGTTAATGAGTTTTCTTTTGTTAACTTTGTCTCTCTTCTGTTTAAACTATAGCTATATCATTACATTAATATGTACCATAAACATCACATGATTTTAAGATTCTACAGTAGAATCACAATTTTTCTATTCTTTGTCAGATGTGACATTTTTTAAAAGTCACCAACAGAAACTGGTGAAGTATCAAAAACAGACACAGATATGAATGATTCTCTAGTTCAAAGGCCTAAAATATATAGTTTTATAAATTTAATGGTAAACATCAATACAGTTTTTAGATAAGATCACATAGATTCATATTTAATTTTTCTTACTTCTCTTTATTGCTTCAGTTTTCTCTGCAGTCCATTTACACAGTTTGAACTTTCAGTGTCAGTTCTTTAGTTTTTCTATTTCCACATAAAAAGACAGAGATGTTTCCTTATGTCAGTAGGCTTGTCCTAATTTAACAAATCGTCAGTGAGAAGTTGTTGAAAAATAAAGTTTCAAAGGGAGTGTTTCCAGATTTTGTCCATTCAGTATGATATTGGCTATGGGTTTGTTGTAAAGAGCTTTTATTATTTTGAGATATGTTCCATTGATATCTAGTTTATTGAGGGTTTTTAGCATAAAGAGCTGTTGAATTTTGTTGAAGGCCTTTTCCGCATCTAGTGAGATAATCATGTGGTTTTGTCTTTGGTTCTATTTATGTGATACATGGGAGATACTGATCTGTAGTTTCCTTGTGATATTTTTGTCTGATTTTGGTATCAGGGTAATACTGGCCTCACAAAATGAGTTGGGAGGTGTTTACTCCTCTTCTGTTTTTAGGAAGATGTTGAGAAGGATTGGTGTTAATTCTTTTTTAAATCCTTAGTAAAATTCAGTGGTGAAGGTACCTGGTCCTGGGCTTTACTTTATGGGAAATTTTTATATTACTAATTCCATCTTCACTTATTATGGATCTGTTCAAGTTTAACATTTTTATTGAATTCTTTTTATTAATTTGTATCTTTCTAGGAACTTCTATATTTTACCTGGGTTATCTAATATCTTTGTGTACAACTATTTATGGCATCTCTTGCAATTCTTTTTATTTTTGTAAGGTTGATAGTGATGTCCTCTCTCTCATTTATGCTTTTAGCAATTTGAGTCATTTCTCATTTTCATTGTTTAGCGTTTTTTCTATTAGTCAAGAATGGGGCCTTTCAGGGGGTGTTTTAGGCTTTGGTGAAATGGAGGTGGGGGGAAATGGGAAGGGTGACTTATGAAAACACCTCATTGCAAAGAAGGCATTCATTAAGCCACGCTTCTCAGACATGAGTGTGCACGGGCATGAGGTGCTGTGTTTCTGGCCAGTTCCTGGAGGCGCCAAAGCTGCTGGTCTGCAGACTGTGTTAAGTGAGCGGCTGGAAGGCTTTGCTTTCTTACACCTGGGCCTCTTTCCTTTGTGATTCAAGGTTCTCTAAGCGGAGTAAACAGGCGTGTAACTCTATACATATGATAGTTCTTAACTTTTTGAAATGTCCTCTTTTTATAGCAGGATGAGACAAATTGTTCACAAGTTTATTCAGCTTCTTCCTGAGCTTGCTGTGAGCTGCTGACTTTACTAATTCCTTTCCTCCTTGTTTCTGATCCCACTCCTTAGGGGAAAGGCTTCCTTGTGATTCAGAAGCCAGTTCTTCCACATCCAGTTATTTGTTTGAAGAAGATGGGGAGCAAAACTGCTTCCTACTTTTCTCTGCCCTTTTCCTGAGGTTCAGCTACAATGAGACCTTGGTCTTTTTTCAGGTTGATAACTTTTGCTTCTATTTAGAATTTCATTTTTCTGCCTAACTCCCTGAGGGACACACTAGCTGGCAGACACACTTACCTTGTCCTTCAAAGTGGAAGAGGAGGTGTGGGCCAGGAGGTGGGAAGTCTGGACACTGTTGTGGCTCTGTTCCTTTCCAGCCCCACATGGCCCTGGGGGTCCTGGACCTCCTCTCAGGCTGCCACGTGGACTCTGCCAGCCCAGGGTACAGCCGTTCTGTGCGGCTCTCCCCTTTCTCCCTGCCCATCCTTGATTATTTCAAGGCTTGTATCCTGTCCATGGAGCCAAACACCACACAGACTCCACGGGCACCCTGGAGTCCATTTCCAGCAGGCTCTGCTCTCTGCATGGTCACAGGCCCTGACACTCACTGTGTTCAAATCCGAGCTGATTGTCTTCCCTGGAAAGTCTCTCCCCAGCATTTCCTAGTTATATGACTCACACTACCTTCCCAGTCATTAGATTTTAAACCTTAGAACAGGATGGGTGCAGTGGCTCACACCTATAATCCCAGCACTTTGGGAAGCTGAGGTGGGTGGATCACCTGAGGTCAGGAGTTCGAGACTAGTCTGACTAATATGGTGAAACCTGCCTTTACTAAAAATATAATTAGTGAGCTGTGGCGGTGTCCGTCTGTAGTCCCAGCTACTTGGAAGGCTGAGATGGGAGAAGTGCTTGAACCTGGGAAGCAGAGGTTGCAGTGAGCCAAGATCATGTCAGTGCACTCCAGCCTGGGTGACAGAGTGGGATTCCATCTCAAACAACACAAAACAAAACAAAACAAAGCAAAGCAAAACAAAACAAAACAAAACAAAAAAACCCTAAAAACCTTAGAACAAACTGCAAAAGTAATCAAATGGATTAAAGTTTGGGAAAAGCATGAGGTAGAAAATAAATCACCTGTAATCCCAGCCTTCAGAGAGAAGCAGCGAACAAACATGCCTGAGGGTGTTTGCTTCCACTTCTTTCCCTAATCACCCGGTGCTTCCCCTTCGATGCCCCAGAAGCATTATGTGATTAGGGAAGAAAGTGAAAGGAAAGATGCGATCAACGTGTTTCTTCCGAATGACACAGCCTTGACGTTTCTCCATTTCACTGATCGTTTTTTCAAAGTCATTATTTTTAGTGGCTGCAAAAGGCACCCCTTTTGGAAATCATCCTGAGTTTTTCTTTTCTTTTTCTTTTTTTTCCTAACTAAAAGTTAATTTACTAGTCTTCAACTAAAACGTCACAGTGGAAGAACATATATAAGGTGAAGAGGCCATGCACGGTGGCTCACGCCTGTAATCCCAGTACTTTGGGAGGCTGAGGCGGGTGGATCACAAGGTCAAGAGATCGAGACCATCCTGGTCAACATGGTGAAACCCCGTCTCTACTAAAAATATAAAAAATTAGCTGGGCATGGTGGCGCGTGCCTGTAATCCTAGCCACTCAGGAGGCCGAGGCAGGAGAATTGCCTGAACCCAGGAGGCGGAGGTTGCGGTGAGCCGAGATCGTGCCATTGCACTCCAGCCTGGGTAACAAGAGCGAAACTCCATCTCAAAAAAAAAAAAGGTGAAGAAAGCTTTTTAAACTTTTAGACTTAATTTTAACACCACATTTCAACTTTAAAGAACAGTTCCACGATACATTTTTTGCATTGACATTTTAAAATATAAGAACAAGTCTTTGTAATACAATATATACTTCAATATACCCAATATACCTTATATGAATTAGAAACATGTCAACTTGATAACTGTAGTAAGGCATTTAAGTAGTCAGCAGAAGTCATAAAGAAATTTCTTAATGAGTGGTGAACTTTTAATATTAGCTGGATTTAGTTAGGTTTCCTTAAAATGAATAGGAAACAAAAGATGTGAAAAATAGGCAGTGGTGCCATTATACTGCATTCCAGAAAAAGCACAGTACAAACAATGTGTTTTTCTAGAACGGAGACCAGACAGACCAGCAAACTGGAAATGGATGAGCGTCCCCAGCTTACATGGTGTATTATATTTTATCAACTGCTGAGAGAATTAGTAGCTCAGTAGGTTGGGTAAAAGTACCAGCATCCTCAGGGCTAGTTTCTTAGCCTAAAACAGAGCAGGTATTCCAGATACCCTTCCTCAGTTGACCTGGACGAAGATGACTT
Source organism: Leontopithecus rosalia (assembly GCA_028533165.1). Classification (NCBI taxonomy): domain Eukaryota; kingdom Metazoa; phylum Chordata; class Mammalia; order Primates; family Cebidae; genus Leontopithecus; species Leontopithecus rosalia. The sequence continues at coordinate 120,295,725 of CM052653.1, read as the reverse complement.
AAAATCAACAGAGCTGGACAGTATAAAGTTCATGGAAAAACTCCATTTTTCATTTTATTTTGGTATGTTAGTGAATGTCTACTGATCTAGTACTTCGAGTGTGGGTAACCTAAGCACCATGTAGAATGTAGTAAACAGAATTAAATAAGAAACACGCTGGCTATCAATGCCAGAGTCTTTGAATGTCAGGTCATAAATATAACCAATTATGCAATATAACTGACACAACAAGAAAAGCACAATTCACAATCGACAATTTTAGTTCATAGGATTAAAAAAAATAAAGTCTGAAACTGCATTTAGTGCCACATTCTATCATATCATACATCAGATCCCATGCTGTGGAGCTGCACTGGGCTATAGGACATACCGTACATAGCATGTTTTAAACTGAAAGAGAAAGGGAAAAAATGGAACAGAAAATTTTTACATACACATACACATCTAACGGTGTTGTCCATTTAATTCGATTTATATGATTTGCTGTGTCAATTTGACTAGCTTACAGAATACCCCAAATTCTCTTTTCCCCATAAAGTTCTACTTCCATACAGAGTAGAAAAGGATGGTGGTAAAAAACTTGATTCTTCAGGTTCTAACAACTGTGTCCCAAATGCCACTGTATGAACACCTGTGTGCTCTTCAGCGGCTCCTAACAACCACACTCCTGAGTGTTCGGGGCCTGTGCGTGCCGCGGTGACCTCAGCTGTCTCAAGGCAGCATCTCCGTACTGAATACCTGAGCCCATTCTTTCTGGGTCCACCTCACCTGATTCAATTTTGTTAAGTATTTTTCTTGCACACTGTACAAAAGCCTCTTCTACATTCTCCCCTGTTAGCGCACTCTCTTTCCAAAAACATCAGCTCATTTTCTTGGGCAAATCTGGAGGCTTCTAAGAAGGTGACTTCACGATCTGCATCGTGATCATCCTCTGTGCAAACAGGTCCTTCTTGTTTGCACAGAGGATGATCACAGTGTTCTGACTCGCTAGCATTCGGGCATCTGTTAACCAATTAGTAAGCGCATTGTAGGTTTCTCGGCTGGTGATAGCATAGACAAGGCGAGCCCCAGCTGCGCCTTGGTAATAACTTCTCGTCATGGACCTGAATCTTTCTTGTCCTGCTATATCCCCTATTTGTAACTTTACATATTTACCACAAACATTTATTATCTTTGAACCAAATTCCACTCCTACTGTATGATTTGAGTCATCTTTGATTTTTTTTCAATAAACTGATGGAGTAAGCAAGATTTGCCAGTACCTGAATTTCCAATAACCAAGAACTTAAAGAAAAACCATAGGTTTCCGACATGGCTGTCTGCAACATCTTGGGAGTGGCGCCGTCTCTCGCCGGGTTACCGGCTGCTCTCACCCACGGTCCGCCGGCGCGTCGCGGTGGGGAAGGACTTGGGGAGGAGGACCGGAGGAGGGAGGGGCCCGACCGGTCCACACTGCCTAGCCGGACTCCAGCTCCGCGCAGGCGCAGAGCGCTCCGACCTCGAGACGGAGTTTTGCTCTTGTTACACAGACTGGAGTGCACTGGCTCGATCTCGGCTCACCGCAACCTCCGCCTTCTGGGTTCAAGCAATTCTCTTGCCTCAGCCTCCCGAGTAGCTGGGACTGAAGGCGCACGCCACCGTGCCCAGCTTCTTTTTGTATTTTTATTTTTTTCAGATGGAGTTTCGCTCTTGTTACCCAGACTAAAGTGCCATGGCGCGATCTCGGCTCACCGCAACCTCCGCCTCCTAGATTCAAGCAGTTCTATTGCCTCAGCCTCCCGAGAAGCAGGGAGTACAGGAGCAGGCCACCAAGCCCAAATAATTTTTGTATTTTTTTTTTTTTTTGAGACCGAGTTTCGCTCTTGTTACCCATGCTGGATTGCAATGGGGCGATCTCGGCTCACCGCAACCTCTGCCTCCGGGGTTCAAGCAATTCTCTTGCCTCAGCCTCCCGAGTAGCTGGGACTACAGGCATGTGCCATCCTGCCGAGCATACTTTTAATTTTTAATTTTTAATATATTTTTTAGACGTAGTTCCGCTCTTGTTACCCAGATTGGAGTGCAATGGAGGGATCTCGGCTTACCACAACTTCTGCCTCCTGGGTTCAAGCAATTCTCTTCCCTCAGCCTTCCGAGTAGCTGGGACTACAGGTGCGTGCCGCCATGCCCAGCTAATTTTTGTATTTTTGTTATTTTTCTTTTTTGAGACGGAGTTGGGCTTTTGTTACCCAGGCTGGAGTGCAATGGCACGATCTCGGCTCACCGCAACCTCCCCTTCCTGGGTTCAAGCAATTCTCCTGCCTCAGCCTCCCGAGTAGCTGGGATTACAGGCATGTGCCACCATGCCCAGCTGATTTTTTGTATTTTTAGTAGAGACGGGGTTTCATCCTGTTGACCAGGACGGTCTCGATCTCTTGACCTCATGATCCACCCCCCCTTGGCCTCCCAAAGTGCTGGGATTATAGGCGTGATCCACTGCGCCTGGCCTAACTTTGTTACATAGGTATACATGCGCCATGGTGGTTTGCTGCACCCATCAACCTGTCATCTGTATTAGGTATTTCTCCTAATGCTTTTTCTCCCCTAGTCCCCTACCCCCCCAACAGGCCCTGGTGTGTGATGTTGGACATTTATATTTTTAAAAAGAAATACACAACAACAGCAATAGATTATAGACTTAGACATAATCTATGCATGAATATGTACTCTATATCTAATATGATATATAATATCTGCTACATAATCTATTCATGAATTTGCTCATTAATTCTAGATCCATAGATTGTAGATTATGTAACCATTCATGAGTTTATTCTATAAATAAATACAAGCATGCATAAGCGAATCAGGAAAGCCTCTCTTTCAGTAAAATGCTAACTAATAAAATAGATAAAGGAATGACAGAATTAGAAGATTATCATTTTGTAACCATTATAGTAGTAACTGATTTAGGCAAGAATTGTCCATGGATACTAAAACCAGTGGATTAAAGTTTGAAAAGGAAAAAGATGCTTAGATTGCCTCACAATGTGGTTCTTCAAATCATTTATTATTAAGAGTGGGAAGAACAGTAACTCTACAGGAGATAAATCTGGTAGATAACATGGTAACCAAGTGACTGAAGTTAGCATCGCCAGTGACAGACCAACCCCTCATCATGTTCCCCTTGACACAATGCGCTAAGAAAGACACGCCTTTACCTACAAGATATTCTTGTTAAGAATAATCTAATCATGAAAAAATAGACAAACCCAAACTAAGAGATATTCTACAAAACAGTGTTTCCTTTTTAATGAAAAGCCTGATTAAGTAAAGGGTTGTATCAAGAGTTGCGTTTTCACAAAGCAAATCACAATGAGATATTATCTTACAACAGTCAGACAGACTAGCAATTATTAAACAGTCTAAAACCAACAGATGTGGGCAAGGCTGCAAAGAAAAGGGAATGCTTGTAGACAGTTGGTGAGTTGCCTATTAGTACAACCTTTGTGGAAAACAGTGTGATTTCTCAAAGAACCAAATATAGGACTACCATTTGATCCCACAATCCTGCTACTGGGTATACATCAAAGGGAAAGAAACAATTATAAAAAAGATATTTGCACTAATATGCTTATTGTAACACTATGCACAATAGCAAAGATATGGAATCAACCTGAGTGTCTCCATCAATGGAGGACTGGGTAAGGAAAATGAGGTATCCCAGCACTTTGAGAGGCCGAGGCAGGTGGATCATCTGAGGTCGAGAGTTCAAGACCGGCCTGGCCAACATGGTGAAACCCCATGTCTACTAAAAATACAAAAAATTAGCTGAGTGTAGTTGCGGGCGCCTGTAATTCCAGCTACTCGGGAGGCTGCGGCAGAAGAATCTCTTGAAACCAGGAAGCAGAAGTTGCAGGAAGCTGAGATCGCGCCATTGCACCCCAGCCTGGGCAACAAGAGCAAAAGTCCGTGCCAAACAAAAAGAAAGAAAGAAAAGAAAAATGAGGTATAGATATACCACGAATACTACTCAGCCATAAAAAAGAATAAAATCATGTCTTTTGCAGCAACATGGATAGAACTGGAGGCCATTATCCTCAGTGAAATAATTCACAAACAAAAAGTCAAATATCCCATGTTCTCACTTATAACTGGGAATTAAACAGTGAATACACATGAACATATAGAGCGGAATAGACACTGGAGACTGCAAAAGGTGAAAGTGTGGGAGGGTCGTGAGGGTTTAAGAACGACCTGTTGTGTACAGTGTTCTTTATTTGGGTGATGGGCACACTAAAAGCCTAGACTCCACAACTACGCATGTAAGAAACCTGCACTTAACTCCCTAAATACGTAAAAATGTTTTTTAAAAGTCTCATTTTCAAAAGTACCACTAGATGTCACTGTGGTTCTGCAAGTTGCCAAGTTTTATCAGTAAAGACTACAGATTGCTTGGTGGCCTTCCTCCTGACTGACTTGTTTGTAGACTGGGCACACTTAGTCAATTTCAACACATATAGCCTTTATGAAACCTACAAATTAAATAATGGTAAAAGCAAGGAGGGAAGAGGCAGCAGGCTTAAAGCTTGTTTCTGCCAATACGAGCCATAGGACGGGGCAGTTCCTGCTCTGCCTCTGGAATTGGTTTCCTGGATTGCCTGCTCCTCGTCTCTTCTAGCACTCATAGTCTGCGAATTTAAACTTATGTTTTCTCAGCTAAAATTATTTCAGTGCCCTTTACAAGATTTTTGTTCAACCACATTGGACCCACTACTGATTTTTCTGTCTTTTTTTTTTTAGTTTTTCTCACTCAGTGCTCTTATTTATATAGCACTTGTCTTTAAGTTGACTCCACTTTTTAAAATGTAAATAAAGAAAAAAATGTCATAGGCCTATCACAAGTGGAAACCAGTTCACGTGCCACAAATAAAGGTAACCATGAAAATAAATGCTATGTAAACAACATAATATAATTACATTCAAGCGATTGTTTGCCAAAGGCTCAGAGTGTGAGTCTACTCTTTTCTCCCTCCTTTTTAAAAAGGGAGATTTGGAAATGTTAAATAGAAGTTGAAGATAGACCAGCCCTGAGGCTTGCCTTTCAATGTCAGCAAATAATCGAGACTGAGAAGACCTTTCTGTCTGTGCAGTGCATGAAACCAAGCACGATACTTCACGTACTGTCCGAAACCACTCTCATGCTTTTATAAGCTGTTCTAAGCTAGAGGATTCTTTTTCTTTCTTTCTTTTTTATTTCACTCTTGATTCTTCAGTATTTCTAAAGGGCATGATTAGAAATCATACATTATTAAACGTTTTCTTCCATCTCTATTTAAACTTTCATTTTATTTTGGGATCCACTTCAGTTTTGTATCGGTTTAACCTCCCTTCAATGTGTATTTAAATTTGCCTTTACATTCAGTCTTCCTCCATTTAAAACACTTGCTCTCTTTTTAACAGAGGAGGTGATATATACTCCTCTGCTGTCAATGTCAAAGCAATTATGTGCCACAGAATGGCTTGTGATGCGGCATCTCCTCCTGATAAAGGCTTATGATAGATAGGACGTGGCAGAGGTCAGGAATTCTGCTGAGTACAACCTGAGGGTATTCTTCAAATTGCTTGAGCTTTCTCCAAATCCCCTAGGACACAATCAGAAAACGAGTCCCCTTTAATTTTGGTGCAGAGCTTTTTTCTTCCTTCTTCACAGAGATTCAGAGTGAAGATGCGTGAGGCTGAGCCATCTAATTGCACTCTTCACTCCCTAACATTACTTTAGCCCTTTCCTGCTTTGTATGATCTATTATAAATACTAATTTGCTGATCACAATTAGCATAGGGGGTTTTATTGAAGCAGAAACAATTTCTCAGCTGCCTGATGTTACTAAATAATTTAAATAGGGAAAGACAATGAATTTCCATCAAATGTGCTTTGTTTTCTTAATGCCTGGGTTCCCATTAAGGAAAATCATTATAATGTAAAGAAATTGGGAAATTCATAAAGATCAATACACCAATTATTTCCCGCATTATAAAAGTTACCTTTTCATAATTTTCTTTTTTTGGTGAGATAGATTTATTTTGCGCTTAGAAGCTCAAAAGCTGAGAGGTCAGTTTCACTGTTCAAAACAGAATGCTTTGTCTAGCCAGAAGCAATGTTTTCCCAAAAAACTGTCCAGAGAGATCACATCCCCCCAAAATTTTGATGAAAAAGATTGATTCTGAAGTAATAGGAACTTTTTTTCTATACCAAATTACATTGAACTATACTATACCCCCAGGCCCCACCCCCAAATCAGAGTAAGAATCTCTGAAGGGTTTTTGGTTTTTTGTTAGTTTTCATCACTGTAATGATGTTGAGATTCAAAGCAGCATGGGCAGATACTACACAACTTGAAATAACCTAAAGATACCAGTGGAAATCAAATGTGAGACATGGTTAGTCTCTGGTGGGAGGCTTACTTGAGATTTGCTGTAGGGTTCTTCAGGTTTCTTCCAGCCCATTTTTTCCTTGTGCTGATTAGTGTTTATGATTCCATTATCTTCTTTATGTCACAGATTCCTCCCTCCCCCATGCATTTACTCTATTGTTTTATTATGTGTTGACATCAGCCTATGGATGATGGTGCTCTGGCAAAGCCCGCTCCCATGGCTTTCTGAATGCCACTGGTAAGTATTCTTTGAGCCTCTTTCTGGAACTATATGCCCAGGGCTGCAAATTATACTTGATTTCATTGTTTCCAAGTGTGTAGAGCCAACATGTCTGTTTAAGATACTGAGCCAAGTATTGTCTTTCCAGCACACCTATAACTATCGATTCCTATGAGAGAGGCCTAATTATATTTGTGCTTATCTTAAAACCACAGCATTGAAAGAGGCTTTAAAAATTCCTTCATCTCATCTAGGGCCTGGGTTCATCCCATCCCCCATCAGTCTTCTTTCTATGGTACAAGTAATAGAAACGAACTCTGGGCAAATTAAATCAAAAAGGGTATTTGTGTTATTGAAAGGGGGACTCCAGAAATAAAAAGGCATCTGAAGAACCAGGTTAGGATGACTCAGGTACCGTGAAGATTCTGGGGATCTAGGTGACTAGGTGACAGGCACTGACCAGTGGTGTCACCCAGTGGTGACTCCAAGGAGATATTGGAGGTATTTGAAGGAACTTGAAACCCTTCCATCCAACCCTAATTCTTTGTGTGAGAAGTTGAGCTTTCTTACCTTTATGTAATATGCTATGTGCAGATAAGTTAAAGTGGTCCCTCAAATCCTGCCCTCAACAGATTGCCATCCCCATTCCTTCTACATAGAAACTATAAGGCTTCAAAACCTAAAATGTAATACAAAAAAAAAAGAAAGAAATTATAAGGCTGCTACTGTAACAACCACTGGGGATATCAGCTTTGCACTGTCTATCCAACTACATTCTTGTACCACTGCAGAGAAGAGAGTCCTTATTTCCAGTGGTGCAAGAATGGCATTGGGAAGAAAGTCCATTTGGACCACCTTAGGTGTGTGACCACCCTTTGACCAGGGTCATTGTTTAAGTCAAGGCTGTCACAATAGAGGAGAGGTAATTCTCCACAAAGAAAATTGGGCTCTGTTCCCCAAGGGAGAGAGAATGGCCAAAAAACATATGGTCACTATCTTACCAAGAGAACGACGATCACTTTCAGTGATATGAGCTGTGCTGACTCTTCAAGCAGCCTCCTGAGAAGTTCTGATAGCTGCAAATCCTGTGTTTCCTTTAGAAGAACTCAGCCCCCCATGGCTTTCCTCTGCTGATCCTGGCTGCACATTCTTGAGCTCATCCGAAGCAAATCATTCAGATATTTCATGTCAACCTGCAAGTCAAACTCTCCTTGCAAGTTGCTCTGTCCTTCTCTAGATATTTTTGGGGGCAGTGAACTAGTTATTTTCTTTTCCTGGGATGTACTTGCCCCAAATCTTTATATGCCTGACTCCATTTCTCCCGTCAGTTCTCAGCTCAAATCTCATCTTCTCAATGAGGCCTAATCGGACAAATCAAGCTCAAGGCCCTCATACTCAATGCTTCTCTCTGTCTGCCACCCTGCTTTTCATAGTCTTTATGGCAACATGAAATTGCTTTTTAGGGTTTTACTTTTTGTCTATCTTTCTCATGAAACTAAGGTTTAAGTTTCATGAGAACAGAAACCTTCTCTCTTTGTATTACTGTATATACTCATCACCTAGAACTGTGCCTTTTAGACTAAAGTTGCCCAATAATTGTTTATTAATTAAATAAATTAACAAATTAACATGTTTTATACAAGTTTTTATTGTAATATAGAATATGCATGGAGAAACATACATAAGACTATATGTACTGTTTAAGAGATGGTTCTTTTTTTTTTTTTTTTTTTTT
>CM052653.1:120225452-120286857 GCA_028533165.1 Leontopithecus rosalia | reverse complement strand
GCCTTGGCAACGGCTGACTGCGTCAGCAGTGGGCAGGTACCTCAGTAGGGGCCGAAGCTCTCGGCAATGGCAGACGCCCCTCCCCTACGGAGCTGCACAGTCATGTGTTCAGCTCTTCCCGCAGTGGAACTCTCAACCCCCAGCACTCCGAATTGCCTTATTGCTTGTCCCTGTGGGGGTGAGACCCGTCAAAAATGTCATCACAACCAGTTGCATATATGCTGAAACTAGACATGAGATGCTCCTCTAGCGTAACTGTGAAAAAAAAAAAATAACATCACTCGAAGGGGCAGAGATGGGAGAGGTACTAATCAAGGGACATAAAGTTTCACTTAAGTCACACGAATAGGTTCTGGTTTATAAATTAATTAATTAACTGGAGCTGGCGTCTTGCTGTGTTGCTCAGGCTGTTCCTGAACTCCTAGGCTCAAGTGGACCACCTGCCTCAGCCTCCCAATGTGCTGGGATTACAGGCATGAGCCACTATGCCCAGCCCAACTAGGTTCTAGAAATCTGCCTTGCAGCATGGCAATTATGGTCTATAATACTGTATTGCACATTTTAAAAAGTGTGAAGAGGGTAGATTTTATGTGGAGTGCTTTTACAGCAATAAAAATATCGAGAGTATCATAATAACTACTACTTGCAGGGTGTTCATAATTTGAGAAAGGTTTCTATGTATATTAGTTAACTTAATCGTCACAGCCACCTGGGGGAGTGGCATGTGAATCACTCTTACACACATGTTTATGTAAGCGGCATGTCTATTGCCAAGTGGATGAAGGGGCTTGGCTGTCATCAGAACCCAAGTGGGCTTCCTTCAAAACCTGTAATGCAGGCTGGGCGGTGGCTCACACCTGTAATCCCAGCACACTGGAAGGCCAAGGAAGGTGGATCACGACATCAGGAGTTCAAGATCAGGGGGACCAACATGGTGAAACCACATCTCTACTAAAAATACAAAATTAGGCCAGGCGCAGTGGCTCACACTGGTAATCCCAGTACTTTGAGAGGCTGAAGTGGGTGCATCAGGAGGTCAGGAGTTTAAGAGCAGCCTGACCAATGTGGTGAAACCCCATTTCTACTAAAAATGCAAAAATTAGCCAGGCATGGTGGTGTGTGCCTGTAATCCCAGCTACTCAGAAGCCTGAGGCAAGAGAATCGCTTGAACCTGGGAGGTGGAAGTTGCAGTGAGCCGAGATCATGCCATTGCACTCCAGCCTGAGTGACAGAGCAAAACTCTGTCTCAAAAAACCAAAGAAAAAAAAACCCTACAGGGCTCAGCTCCACACTATCTTCCAATAGTTGTGTCTATTCCTGTAGAAATAGAGGAATGTTACCAGGTGCTCTAAGACATAAGCATTCTATGGCCAAAGTTGAGAACTCTAACAGTAAAGAAATGGATTTCACTTCATTAACCTAGTGTTTTCTAAATTTTCTTAATCATTAAAACTTATTTTGTAGACTGTCTATTGAAAAACTCATGCAAGAGTAAGTGTGTCATGGTTACTACTGTGGGAAATATTTTAATGAAATGTGCTCAGTTCTATCACTACAGATTCTATCTACTTGCAATAATCAAGTGATCAAGGTGCTTACTTAATTGGCATTTCCAAATATCAGTGTCATGCCTGACCAGCGCTACTCTCATCTGGTAGTCTTCCTTCTCTAATTGTCTGTCTTCCCTCATCCAAAACTTTCCATCAACCGTAAAAGTAGCACACATAAAAGACCAGGAAGAAGACGATGACTAACCTGACAGGCGTCATCCTTGGCTCCTGTGTTTCTTACTCACCAAGCATGGATCAGATCAGATCTAATTGAGGGTGTGTGTGTGTGTGTTTGTATGTGTGTGAGCATGCACATGCATGTGCATACATGCGCAATAAGAGAGAGAGAGAGAGACAGAGAGAGAGGTAACTGGGCCATTAGAAGTATAATGGTATATATACTCCCCACCTCAAATCCCTTTTCACAGGCCTGCTATAAATGAGTCAGAGAAAGAAGCAAATATATCACTCTGTGTTAAATAAATGTTATCGGAGAAGGGAGGCATAGGGTGAAACAAAATACAGGTTCAACAATAATACTTAGATTTGGAGTTTAATATACCTCATTAGCAGTTTCTTCACACTAATTAAAACAAAAACATCAACAACCACAGACCAAAATTTTTAATCATGGGTTTCTTGTCTTGTTTTGTTTTGAACAGAGTGCATCCAAAAATCTTTAAGACAAAGCAACAAATTGTTCAAAAATAATTTGTAATATGATAGGCACATTTATTGAAAAGACTTCCATATCTCCTTCTGGAATTCAATTTAAAAAATGCCCCTCCCTATGCCTTTCATAGCCCTTGTTTTTAATTTGTAAACCCGGCCATGCTACCACGTCACCACCCTCTCCCTTCCATGACATTTCTGAGAAGGTAATTAACTGCTGACACTGGCCCAGGCTGCAGTGAAGAAACCACTAAACCTATCAACTGTTATTTCTTGTTGAGGTTTGCACTGTTTGTTATGTATGTTCAACTTATAATGGAGTTTGTCTGCTTATTTTGTTTGAACCTGACACAATAGGAAAAGCCCTTAATGGTTAATTATTAATCTTGACATGAAATCTGAAACAGATAATGAACAGGACTTGAGCAACTGTGAAAGACACCCAACAGCATTAGTCAAAATAGGGACAGTTCCCAGACGAGAGCAGTCTCTAGCCCCACGGCATGACGTTAGGCATTAAGTGGCAGAGAGTAAGGGATTCGTGCTTGGGGATTGGACTTTGGAGCCAGACAGAATTGGCAGGCATTTTGCCTGTGCTACTTGATGCCCAAATGACAGTGAAAAGTCACTTCATTTCGCCAAGCCTCAGTTTCCTCAATGGTAAAACAGAAATAATAAGAGTACATGGAACAATCTGTTGGAAATCACAGTCCATTGCCTGAGCCACAGAAGCTATCAATAAATGGTAGCCTGGAAAAAAAAATGTGAGATCTTCCTGACATGTGCATATTGATGGGTCATCAAAATCTCCAGTCTCCTGAGCTGACAGGGTTTGGAATGTTTTCGTTGCTCAAATCCCATATTTGTCATCCCCCAGCGTTGGAGGTCAGGCCTGGTGGAGGTGACTGGATCACAGGGGAGAATTTCTCATGAATGGGTTAGTACCAGCCTCCCTTGGTACTGTCCTTGTGATAGTGAGTGAGTTCCCGTGAGATCTGTTCATTTAAAAATGTGCAGTACCTCCCAGTCAGTATATTGCTCCTGCTCTCCAAACTTCACCCTCTGCCATGACTGGAAGCTTCCTGAGGTCTCTCCAGAAGCAGATGCCAGCATCATGCTTCCTGTATGGAACCATGAGCCAATTAAACCTCTTTTCTTTGTAAACTACCCAGTCTCAGGTATTTCTTTATAGCAACGCAAGAATGGCCTACTACATGAGCCATAATAACTGGAAGTTTTCAAAAAATAAACAAGTATGAAAAATGCTCTTTGAAATTAGTGCCCGATTTCATAGAATCTCATTCCTTACTGATTACAATAAAAACACACAAGCTCTTTCATGGCCAGAGGAAGTTGCAACACACAGTCATGGGGGCATCCTGAACCATTCATCAGTGATAAACGTCGAGGGTAAGAAGTGACAATGCAAAGGACCACTGCCTTGTAACGTAATAATACACCAGTTCTCCAGCTTCTTCACGTCTTTTCTACAAGTGTTTGCAAAAGATTATTTTTGCTCAATCTAAAGTCCCAGAAAGTTCATCTTCTAAACGTAAGTAACCATTCTTGACTAAAGATGAACAGAAGAAAAAATATAAGGATCTTGGAAAGACACTGCCAATGGCAAACATTTATTGCTCCAGAACTTATCAGAAAGGCACGAAGCAAATCAGATTTACCATATATAGATATGGTAAAATACTCATGCTATAATATTTAGATTTTAAGTCACACTTTTGAGGCATAATCAAATTCCAGCTATCTCATGATAGGAGGTGTCAGTAGTAAAATGTATTTGCTGCTAAGTTGACTCAAGAAAGCAGCATCAAAAATATGGCTTATGGTAGACAATCCCCAGTTATGTATGAAAATAACAGTAAGGATGGAACTGCGCTGTGCATTTTGGAGCAGAGTGAGATTATAGGATGTGATCACTTTTTGTTAACAAGCAGACACAACAGCTATTATGATGAATATTCCCAGTGCTTAGGACAGGGGTGAGGGTGGAGGTTGTATCAACTTGAATACAGAAGCACCATCCTCATGATTCACCTGGAAGGACCCAGACCACAAAAAAGCCTCGTTCTTATGAATTAGGCCTGTTTCTAGAAGGTCTAATTCATAAGAACCAGATTAATACAGTGGAATTTAGAACTCTACAAAAAAAACCCTGGGTTCAACTTCTCATTTTTCTCTAGATTCTCTTAATAAGCAGCCCATAGCTATGCAACACAGATCAGCGTATTTTTTAAAAACACCATTGGGATTGTACAGCATAAAAATGAGACCAGATAGGCCGGGAACAGTGGCTCAAGCCTGTAATCCCAGAACTTTGGGAGGCCGAGGTGGGTGGATCACGAGGTCAAGAGATAGAGACCATCCTGCTCAACATGGTGAAACCCTGTCTCTACTAAAAACACACACACAAAAAAATTAGCTGGGCATGGTGGCGTGTGCCTGTAATCCCAGCTACTCAGGAGGCTGAGGCAGGAGAATTGCCTGAACCCAGGAGGCGGAGGTTGTGGTGAGCCGAGATCGCACCATTGCACTCCAGCCTGGGTAACAAGAGCGAAACTCCGTCTCAAAAAAAAAAAAAAAGACCAGATAGAAATTCTATTCTAGGTAGATTAATCAAAATGTAGAATAAATACATAGTTACCCATCTGTGCAATCTAGGTAGGATTTTTGGCTTAAAGAATAAAAACATTATTCAATATACAATGAAGGCCAGGCACAGTGGCTCAAGCCTGTACAATCCTAAAACTTTGGGAGGCCAAGGCGGGCAGATCACCTGAGGTCAGCAGTTTGAGACCAGTCTGGCCAACATGGTGAAACCCTGTCTCTACTAAAAATACAAAAATTAGCTGGGCGTGGTGGCACACACCTGTAATCCCAGCTACTCAGAAGGCTGAGGGTGGAGAATTGCTTGAACCTGGGAGGTAGAGGATGCAGTGAGCTGAGATTGTGCCATTGCACCCCAGTCTGGGCAACAAAAGTGAAACTCTGTCTCAAAAAATATATATGTCTGTGTGTGTGTGTGTGTGTGTGTGTGTGTATAAAATATGTATACATATATATAATGTGTATATATAACATGAAGACGTCAATGCTATCCATAGTCAATTTTAAGTTACTTTTTGCTTGTTTTTTTTTTCTCCAAAATTTTAATTTTAATTACAAGGCCAGCCAGATATTCTGATAAGAAATTCAAGAAAATGTATATATCTCCACTTTTTTAAGGGTTAAAAATCACATTAAGCAACTGCTTTATGTAAAATTAAACCTTTATAAAGCAAAAAGAAACCACTTCCAGTATAATAGTCTTGGTAATATGAACATATTAAACGATCATAACTTCAAATACATTTCCACCTTGAATGTTTTCACATTGTTTTGTTTAAAAACAAAACCCCAGACGTCTTAAGTACCTTGATTCCAATGCAAGAGTAACACATGAATGCTGCCTCTCATTGTCTTCCCTGTAAAAGGCTCGAGTGCTACTTGCTAAAGAAGAAGCTGTTGTGTTATTTAAGTTCTAAGAATGAGCTTGGAAAGAAGACGTTCCTTCCACTTACTGTAACCCATGTTTTCACACCAACTCCGCACACACAGCACCACGCCACAAAAGCCACAATGCTGCATCACGGCCAAGTTGGTCTTTGTTAACATCCAAGAGATTTTCTTTTCAGGAAGACTAGACTGCTTCACTACTTCCTGTAGAAAAACATGAATTATTTCACAGATTCTGGTAAAGGCAGTCTCAGGAAAAGCCAGTGATGATGCAATATATAGATACATCTATATTTTCTAGACCTATTTTCCTAACTGGTGCTCCTTGAAGGTTTTAAAACCTGCTGAAACAGCAATTGGGTGGCCCATTTTACTGGCCGATATGTAATTCCATTAGTAAGACAGACTAGCAAAGAATAATCACATCAATTTCTTAATCAGTTGCAGCCATGCTGAATTTGAACTAGCAAACTCTAATTTGTAAGTTGCTGGTTGTGATCTTCATATCACTAAAATGAACAGATACCATTCTAATAACTTTACATACACATAGTCTAGGAGACATTGTTCTGCTTGGTCACAGTAACAAAAGAATGGTGCAAAATCAGTTACTTTATAAAAACTGATAATTTGCAGCTTTAAGGAACTTCCCCATAGGACACCTATGACTGGGAATTCCTCTTTTCCTAAGAGAAGCTGAAGTTTTCGTTATTCAGTTTCACAACTACTGTACTGAGTTACTTACTCTAAGAAAGAAAAGGTGCTCTATAGAGGTTTCCCACACCCACAAAGAATCAGCATTAATTTAGCATAATGTCTATCATTCACAGATCTGGCAGATTCATTAACTCATTTTAAGTGAATAAGGCCAGTAGGATGCAGGAAGTTGTGCCCGAATGCCACCAGGGCTGTACTTCAGCTTACTGATGGCACCCCATTAGGAAAATGAATACGAAGAACTGGTTTATTTTATTTTTTTCTTGTAATGTTGTGGTATCTAAGTAACCTCTGAACTTAAATCTTCTGGCTTCCAGGGCAGCACAGTCTTCATTATAACTAGCATCAAAATGATTTATAATTTTCAAAACAAAAAAGAACTAGACCTTTAAAAAAAAACACCCTTAGGGAAAAAAACACCCAAAGAAAACAAACAGTGACCAGGTGCGGTGGCTCACGCCTATAATCCCAGCACTTTGGGAGGCTGAGGCAGGTAGATCACCTGAGGTCAGGAGTTCGAGACCAGCTTGGCCAACATGGTGAAACCACGTCTCTACTAAAAATACAAAAATTAGCTGAGCGTGGTGGGGTGCACCTGTAATCTCAGCTACTCAGGAAGCTGAGGCAGGAGAATTGCTTGAACCCAGAAGGCAGAGGTTGCAGTGAGCCAAGTACTGTACTGCAGCCTGGGTGATAGAGCAAGACTCTGTCTCAAAAAAAACAAATGAGATATTGAATATGACATAGCTCTGTCCCAAGGTTCTACTTTCCAAAAACAATGGAATGGAAGATGCTGGCATGGTGGGGCTTCTGAGAACTACAGCCTGCATTTGGCTGTGAGAGCCACACACATGTTCATATACTTCACTCACTCTTCTAGCTAAGAAAAAGTCCTTTCTCCAATTTTCTCAGAAACTCCAGGTCAACTTAAAGATTTCAAATCTTAGTGCCAGAGGCATAAAAAACAGTAAATATAGCAACCATGTGGAGATGTAGTTAGAGGGAAGGAAGATGAAGAGAAGGAAGAAAATAAAATTAAAAAGCAAAATATAATACAATCTTGGAAGCTTTGCTCGAAAGGGAATCAGGATACAAAGACTAAATCCCAGTCCTAAGTTTTCAAATGCTCTTTACTCATTAAAAGCCATCAGGAAAAGCTGCTTTTAAGAAATCCATCTTACAGCCTCAAAATTAGGGGCCAAGTTTAATTCCACTCAGCCAAACAAGTACCGTGTGCCACAGGTAAGAACACCATGCTAAAATATGAACATGGTCAAGATTCCTTTTTAAATGTGGTTGCAGTTACTGAAAATTCAATAAGACAAAAAGAATTTTTCAGTCTTAATAAATCCTGACACTGGATTAGAATACTGTATCATTGCTAGATTTTGAAGGTTTTTTTTTTGTTGTTGTTGAGACAGAGTCTCACTCTAATGCCCAGGCTGGAGTGCACTGGTGCAATCTTGGTTCACTGCAACCTCCACCTCCTGAGTTTAAGTGGTTCTCCTGCCTCAGCCTCCTGAGTAGCTGGGACTACATGCGCACACCATCATGCCTGGCTAATTTTTGTACTTTTAGTAGCAATGAGGTTTCACCATGTTGGCCAAGCTGGTCTTGAACTCCTGATGTCAAATAATCCAACCATGTTTGCCTCCCAGAATGCTAGGATTACAGTTTGAGTCACTGTGCCTGTTCCATTGAATTTCTAAATTCACCCAACTCCTGTCTCCAATAAATATCTTTCATCACACTGCTCCATAATAATTGTATATGTGTGCAAGAGAGACAACATTTATAAAACAAATGGTAAAACTTTAAAATATTTTGCTCAACAAGAATGTGCAACTGGAAGTGTTCATCAGGACATTACTAAAATGCTGATTTTTACAGAATCTATCTATAAACAATATTTTAAATTAAATTTGGAGCCAAGAGTTTTCATTCATTACTTTCGGTGTGATAAATGAGAATAAACCATATAGAACATTAGGTGATAAGTGAATAAGCAATTGATTCTACGACTGGCCAAAAAAGGCTGGATCACAGGACTCAGCAGCAAGCAGGTGGCCAATGGATTAGGGAAGTAGCAACGGGCATTACCTAGTTCTTGGCTTCCTTATAGGACCCTGGATGAGAATTTTAAAATGATCCCCAAAGGTTCCACTGGTAGCTGACCCTCACAGGGGTTCGCCTTCTCTCTCATGCATACCTCTCTTTAAAAAGCTATTCTCCTAGCTCCCTGGAAATCTTATCAACACCCAATTGCTGAGAGAAACTTGATTACATTTTCAAACTGGGGTTTTAACATGACCAAACCCCTCCTGAGCCTTTTAATAATTTGTATGAGAATCTGCCTGGAGGCACAGAGCTACCCTTCTGTGCTAGTTTATGAATTCTAAACATGCCTCACTTTTTCAATTTAGGCACAAAAACAATTCTTGCTAAAACCTCCAGAAAAAAAAAAAAGGTCTATGGCTTATTTAACCCAACCTAACCACGAGATATACTTTTTTGAAAACATGGTGACTGCAGTGGGAAGATGTCTGCTCATGGGGGTGACTGCTGTAGTGGTGTCAGAAGCCCCACAGGGCAAGCCCCCACCCGAGGAGAGGAACCTCCAGGGTCCTCAGAGTCCAGGCAGAGCACAGGATGGGTTCCACAATGAAACGGAGGAGCAAATGTGAAGGTGTTCCTGCAGGCCAAGTCAGGGACAATTTGAGGATCAAAATAAATAACAGAACAGCCTGGCAACCAGCAAGACCTCATCTCTATAAAAAATTAAAGAAGCCAGGCATGGCAGTGTGCACGTGTATTCCCAGATACTTAGGAGGCTGAGGGAGGAGGATTCCTTGAGCCCAGGAGTTTGAGGCTGTGGTGAGCTCTGATTACTTCACTGCACTCCAGCTTGGATGACAGAGCAAGACCCTGTCTCTTAAAAAATATATCAATAGGCCGGGCGATGTGGCTCACAACTATAATCCCAGCACTTTGGGAGGCTGAGGCAGGCAGATCACGAGGTCAGGAGTTCAAGAACAGCCTGACCAACATGGAGAAACCCTGTCTCTACTAAAAATACAAAATTAGCCAGGCGTGGTGGTACATGCCTATAATCCCAGCTCCTGAGGAGGCTGAGGCAAGAGAATTGCTTGAACCTGGGAGGCAGAGGTTGCAGTGAGCTGAGATCACACCACTGCACTCTAGCCTGGGTGACAGAGCAAGACTCCGTCTCAAAAAAAAAAGAAAAGAAATTGATAAATAATACTACTGGCAGATTATCACCCACTGAATAAAATAGGAAATTATGAGTCCAGATAGATAGAAATACAATTTGCAGCCTGATGAGAAATAAAAGACTTACTTCATTTCAAGGTATCCCTCTACAAAACATTTACTAATGACAAAGTGGAAAAGAGTAACTTCACAAGGGAGGAGGCTGGCAATGCCGTCTTAACCAAGTGGTCAAGGTGAGAAGACAGTATCAGAAGTGGAACAGGCCAATGTTGGGGGCACTCAGAGGAAACACAAGAGAACACCCCACATCATGGCATGTGGTATGTCTGCCAGTGATGCAATGATCCAGCATGGAGTGACTTGTGAGAACACATCTGGGGAAACCAAATGGGGCATTCTACGCAGCAACTGGCCTGGACCCTTCCAAAGTATCAAGGTCCTGGGAGTCCAGGCAAAGCTGCGCAATAAAGGAGTCTAAACACATGAGACAATTACACACAAGGCATGATCCTCCACTGGAAACCTCCACTGTCTTAACAGGCATCCCTACAGCTCCCCAACCAACTGGTTGGAATGGATCAGGTTATGTGGTGACTCTCACCCCTGGATGGTGGCTGTATAGAACAGTGTCCTTGAAAAACACTAACTCTTTGGTAAGACCCTGTCTTTTAAAAATATATCAATAGGCTGGGCACTGTGGCTTCTGCCTATAATCCTAGCATTTTGGGAGGCCGAGGTGGGCAGATCATGAGGTCAGGAGACCCAGATCATCCTGGCTAACACGGTGAAATCACATCTCTACTAAAAATGCAAAAAATTAGTCAGGCATGGTGGCACATGCCTGTAGTTCTCGCTACTCAGGAGTGATTTAGAGAAAATAAAATTCTTCATACTATATTGCAATCACCAACTTTTCTTGAAGTTTGTAGCACTTTCAAAAACAAAAAGAAAATCTTAAACCTGGCTGATTTATTCTTAGTTATATATGCAGGTGGAAACAGGTACGGATAATTGATACAATGAAATGAGGCACAATTTAGCACATCACTTATTCTACTCCTGTGAGAATTAATGACAATGTATCAAATTTGCTAATTTTGTATTAGAAAAAACAAAAGGCCCTTTGGCCACATGGTAAGTTAAAGTGCTCTTCTTGTCCTCACCAGAGTATCCACACCCTCAGCCAGCAGGTTGTGCAAATTCATAACTTTGCTCTCTCTGTCTTTTCATGCCAAGCCACTCATGACTATTACCAGCCCTCTGAGTACATGGAAGGCTCAGAAACACCTCCTGCATCCAAGACACCATTCAGAACATGGCCAGAACTAAGGAATGAAATAAAAATCCCTCTCAGGTCTTCTGCCTGTCACAGATGCTGAACGCATGGGTTCTGGTCTCAGACCTACCCTGGAGAACTCTGTGGCAGTACCATATTGGACCTCAGTTTTGTCATCTGGAAATTGGGTAGGTGGGTGTGATAATCTAATTCTGATCAACTCCATCAGCATTTAGTAAAGTTCTCCCCTTCAGCCAGGCCCTGGTTCTGTCTTCAAGGAGCTCAAGTCAAGCAAGGAGGGGCTTGCAGACAGATGCCTCTGGACAACTGAGGTGTGAGGGAAGATGGGCCATTTTCTCATTAAATAGCACAGGCTCTATCCTGTTCAGGGAGAAGACACTGGAGAGGAGGGAAGGTTACAGGAAGATGGAGAATCTTAGTTGAATTTACAGGATAAAAAACAGAGGTTTCCCTAAGTGGAATAAAATGAAGGGGAGAAGAGAGTCAAGTTTCTTCAATCAGAGTCAATACTACACACCGGGCTGGGTGCAGAGGCTCATGGCTGTCATCCCAGCATTTTGGGAGGCAGAGGCAGACAGATTGCTTGAGTCCAGGAGCTCAAGACCAGCCTGAGTAACATGGCAAAACCTCATCTCTACTAAATATATAAAAATTAGTTTGGCAGGGTGGTGTGAACCTGTAGACCCAGCCATTAAGGAGTCTGGTGGGAAGACTGCGTGAGCCCAGGAGGTGGAGGCTGCAGTGAGCCAAGATCGAGCCACTGTACGCCAGCCTGGACAATGGAGTGAGAAGTCATCTAAAACCAAAAAACAGACAACTGCAAAATGGTTAGTCCTGTGACCTGTGGCAAGTCAGGTAACCTCTGCCTCGTTTCTGCATTTGTACAAGGAAGACGATGGTATTATCTAACTCATCCTTGGAGGAGGGTTAAATGTTTTCATATATTCTATACTCCTATATATTTTTAATATTTAACCTATATTTAATTATTAAACTACTAATATGTGGTACATACTATATATTATTACATATATTTTAAACATTTCATAATTTAATCTATTTTTACTATATTCTAAATGCTTTGGTCTCCAGGAGTGTTTACTAAAGTATGCTCTATAAGAACCTGACCCACAGTACGCACTCAACAAACATGTTGTAGTTTGTCACAATGACATTGATAATATCCACCCTAATTTGGTGTGATTCGGGAAGGAGATGCACTATGTGTGTGAGATGGGGGTGGGAGGGTTGCAGCAATTAGTGCAACCAGCTAAGGCCAGAAGAGCCAGCTCAAGAGTCTAACAGATGCCAGCACAAGGAGTCTGAACTTGATTCTGTCAATAATGAGAGTCATTCTGTTGTAGTCCCTATGTACAGCCTATTGATTCTCAATTTAACTAGCTTGGTTATCTGGTTTGACAGCCTACAGCAAACTAAAGGCTGGGAGTTGGAGGGGCTAGTACTGGTGCAGAGGAGGAATCAGGGATGAAAAATGAAGAAATTTTAGGAAGCAAATGCAATTAGCTTGAAAACTTCACCACTCTGGGCCTTACAAACTCAACGACCTCCACCTCACCAAATCTCAGAATGATAGACCGATCAATTCTGTAGGAGTGGGAAAAACTGACTTAAGATCAGTTTAGATCAATTTCTAGTGTTACTAGTTTCCAGTAACAATTTCATGTTACTATTCATATTCTATCGAAGATGACTAGTAACATATGAAAGGTTTAAAAGTCTTTCAAAATTGGGCTGGGTGCAGTGGCTCAGCCTGTAATCAATCCCAGCAGTTTAGGAGGCTGAGGCGGGTGGATCACTTGTGGCCTGGAGTTCGAGACCAGCCTGGCCAATGTGGTGAAACGCTGTCTCTACTAAAAACACAAAAATTAGCCAGGGGTGGTTGCATGCACCTATAATCTCAGCTACTCAGGAGGCTGAGGAGGATGACTCACTTGAAACCAGAGGCAGAGATTGCATTGAGCCAAGATCATACCACTGCACTCTATCCTGGGTGACAGAATGAGACTCCACTCAAAAATAAATAAATAAATAAATAAATAAATAAATAAATAAATATTTTAAAGTCTTGCAAAATTATTTCAATGGTGAAAAGCTTTTGAAAATACAGGGGGGAAAAGTCTTTCAGCAGGAAGAGTCATGTACATAGAATTCTAAACTCCTAAACTGGAGCGTCCGGTTGGTGTCCTCCTGAAAAGTCACAAGAAGGCTTCACATATGAAAACCATGAAGATGTGGCCCGTAAGCCCCAGAAAGCTAGAGTCAGTGGGAAACTCAGGACAAACTGCAAGGCATCTCTAAAGTCAGCATAGATCCCTACAAAAAACTGTAAAACCCAAATCGGATTTCAACTAAAATCCATCGCTCATGACCAGACATTCATTCCGGCTCTCTGAGCTGGGTATAAAGACATCACCAGGCAAAGAAGAAAGTCCCCAGTGCAGCATTTTAAAAAATCAAAACCCAAAATCCCCTTCTTTCCCATCTGTGAGAAGCTCACAACTACCCAAGGCAAAAATAAGTCCAGAAATGCAAATCAAATACCCAGCTACCAAGTGAAGTAAATTATACAGCTAACATCTTCCTAACAAAAATGCTTCACCTTAAGATGAAGTTTAAATACAGAACAGAGGCACAGATGCTAGATCAATCCCTTTTCCACCTGGGAAGTGAAGAACTTTACACTTCCAGGCCATCACAGCTATGTGGGGCCACATGCCTGAGTTCAGGTTGGTGAAATGTGGGTGCAAGATGGCCACTTCCAGAACCTGCCCCAGTCCCCTCCCTGGAGGGCCTCAAAGCTCTGTCTTTAATATTCCCTGCACACCAAATGTGGAGAAGCCAGGTGAGGATTCTGAGAGCTTAGAACCAACTAGATAGAGGAAGCTTGGGTGCCCATAGGACCCCATGGAGAGAGAGAAAGCAGTCCCCTCCCACAGCCAGCCAGCTTCGCCCTGTGACATAGGCAGTAAGTAAATTCCTGAATCTATGAAGCCACTGAAATGGGGGCTTGTATGTTACAGGACTCATTCCACCTGGGTGAAAAATGGCCTTGGGTTAAGGAAGTTTTGTGAGAATCTTCTAAGTGGTCTCAAAGGTACCAAAACCACTCCAATAAAGTCTGGGAAATTTACCCCCATGGAGGTTAAATTAATTTCATAGACTGACAACCTGGACATACTTGATTCCTAAAAATCCAGGTCACTCGCTGCCTTTCAGATGCAGAAGATAACCACTCCCTGATGGAAACCCCTACCTATTACATTTCCTTCTGCTGCCAATTTGGTAACCCCAAAACGACCAAGCAGACATGTTAGAAAGTGCTCTTGTTAGCGTAGCCAAAAACCCCAAAGGAAAGGTTATGCAATGCCAGATAAGGGAAGAAGGACAGTACTAACAACCGTCATTGAGGAAAATCCTTTAAGGCAGGATGTCAAAATGTTTAATTCTACAGCAAAGCGTAATTTGCATTTTCAGATATTTACATTTAGCTCAGTGATGCTCGCAGTGCAATCCTCTGACCAAGGGCTGCATTCCAGCTTTTCTTAAGAGAAAATAGAACACCATCTTGTCTCAGCAAGTCAGCCACACCTGCATTGGTTCGGCAGGACTCTCATGATAAGTAAATACCGAACTGCCTATACGCTTGTTCCACAACCAAGGAGAAGAAACTGGATTCCCTTCCCTCTGCCATCAGGAAGTGCGTTTTTTTTTAAATCAATATAGCAGGAAGAATATTGTCAAAATTGCTAACTTAGAGAAATGAAGACCCTCCAAAGGCGGGGGCAGGAGGGCCTGGATTAGGCTGCCAGTCTCCTAAAATGGTGATGGACTCTACTTTGGAAACAATTAATATTACTAAGAAACTGTTTTCTCTAAGACACCACTCAATGAAAGACTCAAGCTGTAAACACTTAACTCAAATCATTTCAAGCACGCCCACCAAGGGTTCCAGGGATTGCGGTCCAAACAGAATGGGAGGTGGTTTACCATCACCCTTGTCCAGATAATCTCCTAAAGACCATCTCACATCTGGGTCTAAGCAAAAATGCCAAAACAGCTCTGTTTCTGCCACATTGGAATGTACCAAGTATGTGATGAGCAGTCCATAAATTGAGGGGGAGAAGAGGATTCTTTACATCTCTTTGTCAGCCTATTACCATGCCTGGTACCTACTTCTACAAAAGTCTCTAGTACCCACATCTTCATATGGACTGAGCAGCGATTGAGAATTTAACTTCTGGGGCCAGAAAGACCATGAGAGGTGTGATAGTTAACACTGAGTGTCAACTTGATTGGATTGAAGGATGCGAAGTATTGTTCCTGGGTGTGTCTTTGAGGCTGTTGTCAAAGAAGATTATCATTTAAGTCAGTGGACTGGGAGAGGCAGACTCACCCTCAATCTGGGTGGACACCATCTAATCAGCTGTCAGCAAGGCCAGAATAAAGGCAGGCAGAAAAACGCATAAAGACTAGACTGGCTAAATCTTCTGGCCTCCATCTTTCTCCCATGCTGGATGCTTCCTGCCCTCAATCAGACTCCAAGTTCTTCAGCTCTTGGACTCGTGGACTTAACCATTGATTTGCCAGGGGCTCTCGGGCCTTCAGCCACAGACTGAAGTCTGCACCATCAGCTTCTCCATGAAGTTCGGGGACTCGAACTAGCTTCCTGGCTCCTCAGCCTGCAGAGGGCCCATTGTGGGACTTCACCTTGTGAGAGTGTGAGTCAATACTCCTACTATACTCCCCTGTACATAGACATTTACCCTATTAGTTCTATCCCTCTAGAGAACCCTGACTAATACAAGGGGGGTTAACCACACTAAACATCAGTTTTTCATTCATAAATGAGCTTCCTAATAATGACCCCCTCCCAGGTGAACTATGAGAGTTAAGCACACAACACTGGCCTTGGAAGGGAAACAATAAGAAAGGTCAGTTCACATTATTAGTAGATGCAGCAGGTAGTGTCAGGTCCCTTACAGATCACGGAAAGAGGAGAAATAATGAGATTTCAGGAGTTCTAAAGAAGACCCTCCCTGTTCACAAAACACTTTCCCTAACCAAAAATTTCACTGTTTGATTTTTTAATTATTTCTCTTCTTAAGAAACATACAGCTGGGCATGGCAGATCACACCTGTAATCCCAGCACACTGGAAAGCTAAGGCGGGCGGATCATGAGGTCAGGAGATCGAGACCATCCTGGCCAACATGGTGAAACACGTCTCTACTAAAAATACAAAATTAGCCAGGCTTGATGGTGCATGCCTGTAATCCCAGCTACTCTGGAGGCTGAGGCAGAAGAACTGCTTGAACCTGAGAGGCAAAGTTGCAGTGAGCTGAGATCGTGCCACTGCACTCCAGCCTGGGCAATAAGAGCAAAACTCCACTTAAAAAAAAAAAAAGAAAATACATACATACACCCACAAGGAAGAAAACCTGAGCCTTATCTGTATGAAGGTGTTTTAACTGGATCCATCCATAATAACAGGGCCACTTTAAAATGAGCAAACTGAGGCTTGGAGAGGTCAACTATATTGCCCAAGTTCTCAAAAGTAGCCAAGAAGAAATTCCAATACAGGACCTCTTGATCTTAAGTTCATGCCCCTTTCCTGGAGAATTCTGTCAGATACTAGTAACTGCATTCTCCCTAAGGGAAGGTTTTCATAGCCAGACAGAGGGAGGGGAAGAAAAGAAAAAAGAATCGGAAAATATTATGTAAACAAGAGGGATGAAAGAGCTAGGTTGTGATACAGAAAGGTGTGCTGGGGAGCATGATTTTACAAAGGTCAGGCCCTGTGAGACATAGCTCTGCAGTCTTCCCCAGCTCACGTCACACATGGCCCTTACATTACAGCAGCTACTCGCCTGCCTGGTGCAAAAAGAATGTTTCTGTGCATAGTGTGTCCTATATATTATTTAATGAGATATGGCAAGCCCAGACTTACATTCTTCTTGCAAATTCTTCAGAGTGGTGCAGAAGGACAGTTTTCATGCATAATTTTCTAAGAATGTGAATAAATTTCTTTGCGGTAGGCATTTGCATTTAGTATACTTAATCCTGGATATTCAATATGTTTCTTTCCTGAAAAATCAACATCAAAAAGTACTTCTGGAGTGGGGTGGGGGTGGGGAGGAACACAACAGGAAAATTATTTAGCTCTCTGTGTATTTTTTTCCCACTACATTTACTTTAATAACAAATCCTTGCAGTCAAGTTTCAATGCTATTCTGAGTCTTCTGGGAGGCTTCCATCTGGGTTCCAAATAATCACCATTTGCAGCATTTGTAGGTGAACAGACTGTCGGTTCCCAATACAAAGAAAAGAAAGACAGATTGTTCTTTTAATGTCATTCATGATGTGTGGAGGCAAAATAATGTATACAAAACTCAGGAGTTCAATAGACTACAATTTATTTATTTATTTTGAGATGGAGTTATTGTTCTTGTTGCCCAAGCTGGAGTGCAATGGTACGATCTCTACTCACCACAACCTCTGCCTTCTGGGTTCAAGTGATTCTCCTGTCTCAGCCTCCCAAGTAGCTGGGATTACAGGTATGCACCACCACGTCTGGCTAATTTTTTATTTGTAGCAGAGATGGGTCAGGCTGGTCTGGAACTCCCAACCTCTGGTGATCCACCCACCATGGTCTGCCAAAGTTCTGGGATTATAGGTCTGAGCTACTGAATCTGACCCACTTCATTTTTTGGGGGGACAGAGTCTCCCTCTTTTGCTCAGGCTGGCATGCAGTGGCACAATCTTGGCTCACTGCAACCACAGCCTCCTGGGTTCAGGCGATTATCCTGCCTCAGCCTCCCAAGTAACTAAGATTACAAGGGTGCACCTCCATACCCAGCTAATTTTTTGTCTTTTTAGTAGAGATGGGGTTTCACCATGTTGGCCGGGCTGGTCTTGATCTCCTGACCTCAAGTGATCTGCCCACCTCGGCCTCCCAAAGTGCTGAGATTACAGACATGAGTCACTGTGCCTGGCACCCCCCTTTTTTTTTAAATGTTAAGCAGATGCTTTTGAAACTCTATGCTCCAGAGTGCCCATTCTCTTAGTTAACACAGACAGAATGGACAACTTAACAGATTCTTGGAAATCCTAAAGGGAAGCTAAGATGTGATTCTGGCCTGGTAGACAAATAGTACAACTCCTACGAAGAATAATAATGTTTATGGAAGAATTATGCTGTGAATTTTACGTATAAAAGCTCATTCAGGCTTCCCAACAATTTTGAGAGAAGAATGTCATCATTATCATGACCATTTCTCACTTACACATGAGAAAAGTGAGGCCAAGGAGGCTAGGTCTCCACATGAAATTGTTAACTAGTGGTGAATCACATTGATTCTTGGCTAGGAGGCTAGGTCTCCCACTTGTAATTGCTAACTAGTGGTGAATCACATTGATAATTGGCTAGGAGGCTAGGTCTCCCACTTGAAATTGTTAACTAGCGGTGAATCACATTGATTCTTGGCTAGGAGGCTAGGTCTCCCACTTGTAATTGTTAACTAGTGGTGAATCACATTGATTCTTGGCTAGGAGGCTAGGTCTCCCACTTGAAATTGTTAACTAGTGGTGAATCACATTGATAATTGGCTAGGAGGTTTTCTTTTAAGTGTTACTATTACAGAAAATCAGAACATTCAGCAAATTTAAGCTTACTGGTATTAGAGGTATTCTGAGTATAACTGGATAAATGATGATTGGCAGTAGGATGTGTTATATAAAATGTGAGTCAGCCCATTAAACTCTTTGACCCTTCTTATGAAGATGAAAAAGCGCCAATATAGTCAAAGCATGTAATGAAAAGAAAGCAAATAGTTCTTTAAATTGCTCCCACTGCCTTAAATATATAGTAAAACAAGCAGCACATACATCAGTTTTTCTTAAACTGGGACCCATATTTTTATTTCTCAACCCAGTACACACACAATAGCTTGGTTTATTTCCTATCCTATTCCTTTACTTTTTTTTATTTTTTAGCAATACTGGCTACTAAACATTAAAATTATTTTATTAACTCCAAAAAGGTTTCAACCCTCAGTTAAAAGTGCTACCCAGATGGAAATTACAATTTTGCACATGGAGCTATTTGTATTTTTAAAACGTGCATGCTTGTAAAGGGTAGGGGCCACATAGACTTGCTAATTTCAGCACTTTTGCATAGGGCCTGGGAATGGACCCAGGACAAGGATGCTTAGCACAGAATCCCTGGAGGACTTTCAAAGGTATCTGAACCCTCTGGAATTGAGTGTAAAAAGTATGTGCAGGAACATACCTGCCTTTGTATAAAGAGCATTTCATAGCTTTTAACCAACTTTACAAAAGTAGGATCCATCCAAGTTTAGATATTTATTTATTTATTTAATTTTCTTAATTTTTTGGTGATAGTCACCAAACCTCGCATCAAAACCACATTTTGGTTAAATATAAATAAAATTAACATGAGATGAGGCTGAGTGCAGTGGCTCATGCCTGCAATACCAGCACTTTGGGAGGCTGAGGCAGGTAGATCTGCTGAGATCAGGAGTTAAGAGACTAGCCTAGCCAACATGGTAAAACGCCCGTCTTTACTAAATACAAAAAAATTAGCCAGATGTGGTGGCGCATGCCTGTAACCCCAGCTACTTGGGAGGCTGAGGTAGAAGAATCACTTGAACCTGGGAGGCGGGGACTGCAGTGAGCCCAGATCGTGCCACTGCTCTTAGGCCTGGGCAACAGAGCAAGACTCCATCTCAAAAAACAAACAAACATGCAATGAGAAGATCGTCCCAAACCTGATGACCCTGAAATCGTGTCACAAAACAAAGGGTAGCAATATGGCAGACTCAAAAACCTTCATTCATTTCTTCTACATATTGACTGCCTACCAAGGATGAGCGACTGTATTAGGATTCTGGGTTAAACTCGAAAAGGAGAAAGTTAAATGTCCTCTGCAGTGTTCTAGTATTATTACACTACAATTATGAAATCCACAAAGTTGAAGAGTGTTACCTACCTATTTCCTGTCTCCCACAGAGAACCTGTTGGAATGCTCTAAAAGAGTATAATTTTGAACCAAAAATCATATTGTTTCATCACTGCTTGTTCCCAATTAACAGCCAAAATATTTCAAGGAAAGGTTTCTATCGATTGAGACAATGGTGAGATGTAGCCAGCTCAGATGAAAAGGCATGAGCATTTTTCATAGAGGAAAGTATTTTGTGAGGGCCAAATCCAGGACTGCATCTCCACTTGAACTTCTGTTAAAATACTAATGATGCATTCTTCTCCTCACCCTGTGGTTGGGGCACAATAAGCCCTCTCACTAAGAAGTAATCAAGACTGTGTGGTTTGCCCCTCATCGGATCCAAGGTGTTCTGAGCTAAGATGGGATTGTGTGATGGGGATGCCAGGCCCCCAGACCCTCTTGTTTCCTTCCCCATCAATAATTCTCAACTATAGGAAACTTCCTGTCCTCTCTGGCCCCTCAGGATGGCTCTGAGAAGGTGAGTCGTTAATGTGGACAGAGGATACAGTTTGGGAGAATGACCCACACATGCCTAGATCAAGCCCTTCTGTTCCACTTGCTTAGGAATAAAGGCCCATTGGAAACTCAAGGTTGGACCTCCAGGGATCATGCATTAACTGGAGAGATCTTGCCCCACAGAAGGGAGACCTGTTATCCAGTTCCAGGTCTGCACAGGGGGGTCAGTCTACCTAACTCAACTCTCCAGGGATGTTCGGGAAACCCACATTGCTGTACCTCTGCATCACAACCCTCAATCCGACATTTATTAATAATAAACCTACGCTTTTTGTCTCCACCTGCTGAACGCTTTGTTTGTCTCAGTCGGTCTAGAAACTAAGCAGGAAAAAGAACTTTTCAAATTCCAATAACTCTGTCCTCTCCATCTTCTCAATTTCAAATGGATTGATGACACTTAAAATACTACTTGGCCAGGTGTGGTGCAGCACTTTGAGAGGCCAAAGTGTGTGGATCACCTGAGGCCAGGAGTTCAAGACCACCCTGGCCCACACTCAGTGAAACCCAGTCTCTACTATAAATACAAAAATCAGCCAGGCGTGCTGACACTCACTTGTAGTCCCAGCTACTCAGGATGCTGAAGCAGAAGAATCCCTTGAACCAAGAAGACAAAGGGTGCAGTGAGCCAGACCATACCACTGCACTCAAACCTGGGCAAAAGAGCGAGGCTCTATCTAAAAAAAAAAAAAAAAAAAAAAAACACCGCTGAACACATCTGTGACTTTCCAATTTTAGGACAAAGCTACACCTGCCTACTTGATGAGACAACTGTAGGTCTTATTCATGTTCTCAGGCAGCCCGACACTGCACAGAAGTTCCTAGAAATCAAAACATAGCTAATTACCCAGTTCAATAGGATTTCAGAAAGAAGATACTTTTCTTTAGGTTACTGCCCAATCACAGAGCAGCTTTGTGGGGTGAGTTATACAGTAATTTGGGTACAGCTCCCAGGTCTTCACAGAAAGAGGATCAAACTCTTTTTTTCCTTTTTTTGAGACAGTCTCACTCTGTCACCCAGATTGGAGTGCAGTGGCACCATCTCAGCTCACTGCAACTTCTGTCTCATAGGCTCAAGTGCTACTCCCACCCCAGGTTCACGAGTAGCTGGGACTACAGGCATATGCCACCACATCTGGCTAATTTTTATATTTTTTTGTAGAGACATGGTTTCACCATGTTGGCCAGGCTGGACTCAAACTCCTGAGCTCAAGTGATCTGCCCACCTCAGCCTCCCAAAGTGCTGGGATTACAGATGTGAGCCACCATGCCACCAGAGGATCAAATTCTATCATTCAAAGTGAATTTCCAAAATAACAAACACCAAATGTGAGTGTCCCAAGACATTCCCACAGGCTAATGAAATCCAGCATGAATCATCAACAATTCGGTAGGTGGTCAAGGGACTCTACTCTGTAGATGGAACATCCAGGAACCCAAAACCCACTTGTTCCTACTGAGATTTTCTATTAATGAATCTGATTAGCAAAATCTGCCAATTTTATCACTGTAAAGCCAACAAAATTTACTACTTTGGAAATTCTTTTTGGCTTTGAGTCTGGGAGGGGAAAAATGGAAAAAGCTCTGTACATAAATCTTCTTGATGTTATTTTGACTTTATCTTGACAATGTTACTAGAAAGATAAAATCTGATTCATCCTGGTTTCTCATTCAGGACGCTTCCTCCATAACACAACATTACAAGATGCCCTTCAAGTCAGTGGTTTTTGTTTTTGTTTTTGTTGTTTTTTACAAAGACAGGGTCTCGCTTTGTCACTCAGGATGGAGTACAGTAGTGCAATCACAGTTCACCATAATGTTGAACTCCTATGCTCTGGAGACCCTCTTGCCCCAGCCACCCAATTGGCTAAAATTACAGGCATGTACTACCACGCCCAGCTAAACCTCTGAGTTTTGAATCAAGCTTTTTGTGTCTCCAGCGCACCGCAACTGGGCCTCAGTCTCTGCTCCCTTGGCTTCCCATGGTGATGTACAGCATAAAGGCTGGCAGGCATCTTGTTTCTGCAGCCTTCGTTTCTGCTGTGCAACAGGCTAAATACCCAGATAGTGACAAACCAGCCTTGGGAAGGGTGAACTGATAAACAAAATAATGATACATGTTCCAAAGCTGCTCAATTGGGGTACAAGTACATAGTTGAGTCCCTGTTTTCAATTCTTTTGGGCATATAAGTGGAAGTGGAATTGTGGGTCATACAGTAATTCTATGATTAACATTCGAGGAAGCAGTAAATTGTTTTTGCAGTAGCTGTGCTATTTTACGTTCTCACCAACAATGCACAGGGGTTCCAATTTCTCCACATTCCCTCCAACACCTTATTATTTTCCATTAAAAAATTTCTATAACCTTTCTAGTGGGCATAAGGTGGTACCTCACCATGGTTTTCGTTTGCAATTCCTTACAGATACTGAGCATCTTTTTATGTGCTGATTTGGCTACCTGTGTATTTTCTTTTTTTTTTTTATTTGAGACTGAGTTTCACTCTTGTTACCCAGACTGGAGTGCAATGGCATGATCTCGGCTCAACGCAACCTCCACCTCCTGGGTTCAAGCAATTCTCCTGCCTCAGCCTCCTGAGTAGCTGGGATTACAGGCACGCACCACCATGCCCAGCTAATTTTTTGTATTTTGAGTAGAGATAGGGTTTCACCATGTTGACCAGGATGGTCTTGATCTCTTGACCTCGTGATCCACCTGCCCCTGTGTATTATCTTTGGAGAAGGTCTATCCAAGTCCTATGCTTATTTTTTAAAATGCATGGTTTTTCGTTGTCGCTGAGTTGTTTCACCACTGCTTATCGCAACATTATTCACACAATTGCCAAAAAGCAGAAACAATCCAAATGCTCATTTACAGATGAATGGATAAACAAAATGTATGTATATATAAACCTGCATTTACATGTATATAAAAGATGCATATATATAATATCAACCCCAAAATGGAAGAAAATTCTGACATATGCTCCAACACGAATGAACCTTGAAAACATGCTAAATATGATGTATGATTCCACTTATACGAGGTACCTGGAATAGGCAAATTCATACACAGACAGTAGAATGGAGGTTACCAGGGACAGGGAGGTGGCGGATGAGAAATGGGAGCTATTGCTGGCTGGGAGCATTTTCTGTTTGAGATGATGAAAACATTCTGGAAATAGATCATGGTAGTGGTTGCACAACTGTTCACTTAAAATGGCTAGAGTGGTAAATTTTATATTACAGGTATTTTATCAAATGCAAAAAAGGCACTTTGTAATTCTTAATATAATTAGTCAAAAAAATCCACAACATTTTAAAAAAAGAATGGTTTCAGTCAATGATGATTGAGTCTGGGGTCTCCAAGGCAGAAATGAGCCAGAAAATGGCATTCAGGGTATGTGGTATCAGAAGCTTGGGGCAATCCCAGCTGCACACTGACCAGTGAGCAATGGTAAGTGACTCCCTCTACCTCTCAGAGCCTCATTAGATGTGGAATTGAAAAAAAAGGAGAGCTGCCAGGCACAGTGGCTCACGCCTAGAATCCCAGCACTTTGGGAGGCTGAGGTGGGTAGATCACAAGGTCAAGAGATCAAGACCAACCTGGCCAACATGACGAAACCCCATCCCTATTAAAAATACAAAAGTTAGGCAGGCGTGTTGGCACACGCCTGTAGTCTCAGCTACTCGGGGGGCTGATGCAGGGGAATCACTTGAACCTGGGAGGCAGAGGTGGCAGTGAGCCAAGATCAGGACGCTGCACTCCAGCCTGGGTGACAGAGCAAAAAGGATAGCTGGGCTGGGCGTGGTGGCTCAAGCCTATAATCCCAGCACTTCAGGAGGCCAAGGTGGGCAGATCACCTGAGGTCAGGAGTTCAACATCAGCCTGGCCAACATGGTGAAACCCCATCTCTACTAAAAATAGAAAAATTAACCAGGCATGTTGGCAGGCACCTGTAATCCCAGCTACTCGGAGGCTGAGGCACAAGAATCGCTTGAACCTGGGAGCTGGAGGTTGCAGTGAGCTGAGATCGTACCACCAGCTCACACTGGTATTTTGAGATTCTGTCTCAAAATAAAACAAAACAAAACAAAACGAAACAACAACAAACCATCTCAGCAGAAGAAGAAATAAAAATCTAGAAAGAAATCATCTAAATATGAATAGTCAATACCTGTGGTAGTTTTGATGGCCATCTTTCTGCTTAGCTGTATATTCTAGTGTTCCTATAAGGAATGTGCATGATCATCTAAGAATGTCACATACAAAGAAGAAAGATAATGCTAGCTCAGAGTCCAGCTTCTTCCAAGCCTCCCTGCTCCTTCTTCTCCTCCCTGAAGAAGGAAGAAGAAATACAACTGCATGCATAGATAAGTTTAAAATAGTAGGTGAGTTCAAAGGCTGACCACAGTCTTCCCTCTCTCTCTGTGGCTGCATCTGTCTTACAGTGAAGGGGAGGACAATTCCAGCTCATATTCCCAAAGTGCACCCGTGTAGACCACGTCCTCTAAGTCATGACACATTTAAATTCATTTCCTACTCACAGTACCTCTAGAGCGGAGGGTGCCATCATCTGCCATCTTATACGGGCAGGAACTGAAGCCCTGAGAATGACAGCCAGTTGCCCCTGGGTGCCCTGCTAATCTGACAGGCCTGGCTTCCAATCCACACTCAACACTGAACCCAGCCTCTTGGCCTTGACAACCTGACCCATCCCACAGGTGCTTCTATTTTTGCCACCACCTGTCTCTGTGTCACTATGCGTTGACTTTCCTGTCACCTCCACCACACTGTGAAGCAGGGGCTGTGGCCTACTGACCTCTACCAGGAATATCTAACCCACCGTCTATCCACTGAATTGAGTTATTGTTGAATGTCAGGTCCCAAATGCAATGAATTTTTAAACTTATCTATGCATGCAGTTGTATTTCTATTTCCACAAGGGGGTCAGACAACCACTCGTAGCTTCAGCAAGGCAGAGCCCACTTCACAGTTTTCCCATACAAGTCCCGTAGGTGAGACAAAGTGCCCTTCAGGGAACTCGGTTCCTTGGTGGAGTCCATGGTAGAACGCTGGTAGGTGCACCTCAGGGCTCCAGAGCCAAAGTAAAGAAAGACGAGAAAGTGCCTGAAGCCATAAAATGTGGTGCTAAGCCAGTCTGAAAAGACTACACATTGCAGGATTCCAAGTATATGACATTTCAGAAAAAACAAAGCTATTTAGAGACATCAGTGGTAGGCCAGGTGCAGTGCCTCATGCCTGGGAGGCCATCATGGGTGAATCGCTTAGCCCTGTACTTCAAGACCAACCTTGGCAACACGGTAAAACATTGTCTCTATAAAAAATTTAAAAATCAAGCTGGGCATGATGGCTCACACCTGTAATCCCAGCATTTTGGGAGGTCAAAGTAGGTGAATCACCTGAGGACCAGAGTTCAAGACCAGCTTGGCCAACATGACAAAACCCCGTCTCTACTAAAAATACAAAAATTGGCTAAGCATGGTGGTGCAGGCCTGTAATCCCAGCTACTTGGGAGGCTGAGGCAGGAGAATCATTTGAGCCTGGGAGGTGGAGGTTGTAGTGAACTTAGATTATGCCTCTGCACTCCAGTCTGGGTGACAGAGTGGGACTCTGTCTCAAAAAAACAAAGAAAATTTAAAAATTAGCTGGGTATGGTGGTGTGTGCTTGTAGTTCCAGCTACTCAGGAGGCTGAGGTTGGAGGATCACTGGAACCCAGGAGTTCATGGCTACAGTGAGCTATGATCACACCACTGCATTCCAGCCTGGGCGACAGAGCAAGACCCTGTCTCAAAGGAAAAAAAAAAATCAGTGGTTTCCTGGAATTAGCAAGAAAAGGGAAGACCTGGTAGAGCACAGAGATTTTTAGGGCAGTAAAACTCTTCTGAATGATATTGTTATGGTGGATGATGTAATGGCTGCTTAGATGCTTAGAAATAGTAGTCGACGCTTGTAGGGGACCTACTATAAGTCAGACGCTGAAGAAGTTTCTTGAATTTCTAACAATTCTATAAGGAAAGTACTTATCCCCATTTATAAATGAAGAATCCAAAGCACACAGACTTTAGGTGACTTATCCAAGGCCACACAGCCTACAAATGATGGAGCTAGCGATGTTTACCTCTGAATTCTAGGATTCTAACCATGGAGCCTAACATTGCACACCAGCCTGGTTGACAGAGTGAGACCTTGTCTCAGAAAAAAAAAAAATATTTTTTTTTACAGTTTCATACTACTGGAGAAGAATCATGGAAAAATACATTCTCACAGAGTATGCTTTTAGAATTTATTCAGAAGGGGTCAGATGCAGTGGCTCATGCCTGTTATCCCAAAACTTTGGGAGGCCGAGGCAGGGGGATCACTTGAGGTCAGGAGTTCAAGACCAGCCTGGCCAACCCTGACTCTACTGAAAATACAAAAGTCAGCCGGGTGTGGTGGTACTCACCTTTAATCCCAGCTACTTGGGAGGCCGAGGCAGGAGAATCACCTGAACCTGGAATGCAGAGGTTGCAGTGAGCTGAGATGGCACCACTGCACTCCAGCTTTGGCAATAGAGTAAGACTCCATCTCAAAAAACAAAAAAATTTATTCAGAAGAATGTTCAACTAAAATAATATAAATATTCATCATGTATCTGAGGAAAGAGATATATTTCTACCTCTTAAGTCACAAAGATGGAAAGAAGCCAGCCATCTGTGAGTTAAGAGGTGTCGCATGGAGGGGCCAGTGAGGAACCCACACTTTTCAATATTTTTCCCCTTTACTGTTTTCTTTCACACGCGACTGTGACTAAAAGCAGTGTGACACTGTAAAATCAATGTTATAAGATATACTGGCATTTAGAAATTGTTTAAAATGGAGCTAAAGACTTTCTGTTTAAAATTGAAGAAGCCCATCCCTTTGCAAACCAGCTGTATCTCACACCCTCTAGACCCTGCTGAGGCCTGCTTTCCCACTGTCGGGCAGAGGTGCCTGAAGAACAATTGCTGTGCATATAAACTCCCTGACCCCAGCGACACCCCCAACTCCCCTCCCACAGGTTGCAGCAGAATTCCTACCTATTAATGACAGGACCATACCATTTTCTGATTTTGTTTTGGTTTTGTTCTGTTCCAATTTTCTTTTCTTTCTTTTCTTTTTTGAGACAGTTTCTTTTTCACCCAGGCTGGAGTGCAGTGGTACAATCTCAGCTCACTGTAACCTCAGCCTCCTGGGTTGAAGTGATTCTCCTGCCTCAGCTTCCCGAGTAGCTGGGATTACAGGCACCTGCCATCATATTGGCTGATTTTTGTATTTTTAGTAGTGATGGAATTTCACCATGTTGGCCATGTTGGTCTCAAACTCCTGACCTCATGATCTACCCGCCTCAGGCCCCCAAAGCACTGGGATTACAGGCGTGAGCCACCATGCCCTGCCCCGTTTTTCTTATAGGTAAAAACAACACCCTGTTCTCTAGGAATAGACGTAAGCAGCTGCCACTCTGTCCTCTGAAGAAAGTCATGGTCGTCTCCTGTCTTTTTGTTGTCCCAGCTCACTTGAGAGACTTTCTAGGAAAAGATTGTTAAAGGGAAGGGGATGTATTGCTCTCAGTTACCAGCTTGGAAGTCAGCTGAAATGTTAAAAGGAACTTCCTATCTGCATACCAAAATAAAAGGTGGAAAGAAAACCAAACAGCTTTACCAGTTAACAATACCAGCATTCAGTGCATACCATGAAACTCCAAGTAATCCATATTAAGTGGTAAAAGCCCATGAACTGGAAAGAAAGAAGCCTTCTGCAGTGACAACACCAAAAACATAGGGCAAGTCCCTAGTATTTCAGGATATTCCCCACACCCTGCAGATGTGTGTGACTGTACACTTCCCAGCAGGTAATCGTCAGCAAGTATTTAAGATGCTACCTGAAAGGCATCTGTTACCCAGGGGCAATCCCTCTACATTTTCAGCAGTGGTGATTAAAGCAATTGGCCTCCATCTTTTCCCTACTTTCCAGTGATGTGAGGTTTAATTAATATTCACTTGGGGTTTTAAGATCCCTAGATGAAAAGAGGACCAGATGTGAAAGTTATTATTATTTTCTTCAAAGTACACGGGTATGCTAACATCTGTGGGGCAAGTTTACCACACGCCCACTTAAAACAGGCTAACAGGGTCATATGCCAAAACATTCAGGTTTGGATTTTTGAAAAGCTCAGAGATCCTACAGATGCATTCTGGACATAATTGAACATACAGCTCCAGCGAGAAGGCAGAACGTATGATAAATGGTTCGCTTAGTTCAGAACTACAACCCCAGGGGAGCAGCCTGAACCGAAAAGGGAAGTGATCAGTGGAAAAGAGAGTGGAATCTGCTCAGTGGTGAGGCAAGTGGGCAACTCGGAGCATGCACAGGGAGGAGGAGCTTTCTATTTCGAAGGTAAATGAAACATTGGGCTACCGAGAACCTGGAATTATCTTCAAGCCTTTTTCCTGCCACAGTTGAATTCATTCCAGAATTTATCAGCTAAGTACCCTCATAGGACAAAAAGTCCCTTTTCTCATCCTCTTTCAGAAAGAGATCTGTGGGGCCGGCACGGTGGCTCACACCTGTAATCCCAACACTTCGAGAGGCCAAGGTGGACAGACCATTTGAGGTCAGGAGTTTGAGACCACGCTGGCCAACATGGCAAACTCTGTCTCTACTGAAAATAGAAAAATTAGCCTTATGTGGTGATGCACGCCTGTGATCCCCGTTACTTGGGAGGCTGAGGCATGTGCATCGCTCGAACATAGGAGGTGGAGGTTGCAGTGAACCAAGTCTGCACCACTGCACTCCAGCCTGGACAACAGAATGAAATTCAATCTCAGAAAAACAAAAAAAAAAAGAAGAAAAGAAAGAGATTTGTGCCTAGAGAAGTTGCAAAACTAAAGACCACCACCACCCTGCACCAGTGGGATCCAGACTGTATAATCAGTAACTAAGTCTAATCGAGGCTCAGACAGGCTCACTGGGAACCACAGTCCACGGGAGATGGTGTGTAGTCTCCGCCCAGCACAGCTGGCCAAGAGAGCCTACGAATCTAAACAGATGGTGTCTCCCTAGTCCTACCCACAACCCTCAAAGGCTTCCCATCTCACCAGCAGTCCTGAGACCCTGCCGCGACGGCACTCCTAGGTCTGCATCTCCCTGGCTCTGAGCTTTGCTCTTCCCACCCAAGCTTTCAACATGCCTGGCCTAACCCTCTGCCCTCTGCCTAGATGCTCCCTCTGTCAGCACAGGGCTTGCTCCCTGAACCGCTTGCCATCTTGGCTTCAATGTTACCCATGCAGTGGGGCCTTCCTAACTCCTCTACATTCAAAAGCTCAAACACCCAACACCTCCTTGCTTTAAGAGTCTCCACTGTAACAATCGCCTTCCCACATAGCACATGTTGTAACTACAGTCGGCCCTCCCTGTCCACGGGTTCTGTATCCGTGGCTTCCATATCTGTGGACTCAACCAACCGTGGATCCAAAATATTCAAAATAAATAAATGATTGTGTCAATACTGAACACATACATATTGTATTTTGTTTTTTATTTTTTTGAGACAAGGTGTCACTCTGCACCCAGGCTGGAGCACAGCTGCACAAGCATGGCTCATGGAAGCCTCAGCTTCCTGGGCTCACATGATCCTCCTGCCTCAGCCTCCAGAGTAGCTGTGAACAGAGGCAGCATGCCACCATGTGTGGCTAATTTTTTTTAAAATAAAGAAACGATTCGGTCTGTACTGAATATGTACATATTTTATTTTACTTTATTTTTTGAGACAAGGTGGCATTCTGTCGCCCAGGCTGGAGTGCAGTGATGTGATCTCGGCTCATTGCAACCTCCACCCCCTGGGTTCATGCCATTCTCCTGCCTCAGCCTCCTGAGTAGCAGGGATTACAGGTGCCTGCCACTCTACCCAGCTAATTTTTGTATTTTTAGTAGAGACAGGGTTTCACCATCTTGACCAGGCTGATCTTGAACTCCTGACCTCATGATCCACCCAACTCGGCCTCCCAAATTGCTGGGATTACACATGAGCCACCGTGCCTGGTATTTTAAAAGAAATTTTACTCTAAGTTCTGGGATGCGTGTGCAGAACGTGCAGGTTTATTACATAGGTATACATGTGCCATGGTGGCTTGCTGCACCCTTCAACCCATCATCTAGGTTTTAAGCCCCGCAGCATGCATTAGGTATTTGTCCTAACGCTCTCCCTCCCCTTGACCTCCACCCCCAACAAGCCCCATGTGTGATATTCCCCACCCTGTGTCCATGTGTTCTCATTGTTCAGCTCCCACTTATGAGTGAGAATATGCAGTGAATTTTTCTATTTTTTTTGTAAAGACGGGGTCTCACTATGTTACTTAGACTGGTCTCGAACTTCCAGACTCAAGTGATGTTCCTGCCTTGGCCTCTCAAAGGGCTGGAAATTCAAGGGAGCTACTATGCCCAGCCCAGACATTTTTTTCTGGTAATTATTCCATAAACAATACAGTATAACAACTATTCCATAGCATTTATTTTGTTTTGGGTATCCAGAGATAATTTTCAATGTGTGAAAGGATAGGCCTAAATTATATGCAAATGCTACACCATTGTCCATAAGAGATGAAACATCTGTGGATTTTGGTGTCTTCAGGGTAGGAAAGGGACATCCTGGAACCAACCTCCCACAGATATGCAGGGACTACACCTGTTGATACTGTCTGTATACAGAATATCAGTTTCCTGAGGGCAGGGATGCTTCCTAGTCTTCTGCACTGCTGTCTCCTTGCTACCTGCAACTGAGCACAGCACAGTGAACACACAGATCCTGACTTCGAAAAGTCAGAGATGGCCAGGCACTATGGCTCACACCTGTAATCCCAGCACTTTGGGAGGCCAAGGCAGCCAGATCACCTGAGATCAGGAGTTCAAGACCAGCCTGACCAACATGGAGAAGCCCTGTCTCTACTAAAAATAAAATATTAGTCGGGTGTAGTGGTGCATACCTGTAATCCCAGCTACTTGGGAGGCTGAGGCAGGAGAATCCCTTGAACCCAGGAGACGGAGGTTGCAGTAAGCCACGATTCTGACACTGCACTCCAGCCTGGGCAACAAGAGCAAAACTCCATCTCAAAAAAAAAAAAAAAAAAGTCAAAGACAGCCCGCAAGGAGAAAGACTGAGGTCGGCTCCCAGAAAACTCCTCATCATTGCTTACTTTCATGCTGAGGTATGTGGGCACACAGACCTGGTGACTCCCTGTGGGAAGGGGCTTAAGACTGAGGCAGGATTTGACCATTTGTGGTCCACAAGTCACAGTACTTTCAAATATGACTAAAGCCCTACTCTCCCTAACCACCCTCAATGCAGGAAAGTATGGCTCACACGGAATCTACCATATGAGTTTGTTTACCAGAAAATGCATCCTTAGTGGCCATAGCACATGGCCAGAAGGAAGAAACAGGAATGTGAAGTCAGTGCTTTCATAGCTATGAAGCTGACAGCGAAAATCCCAGTTCTCAGAGTATCAGATCCTCCTGCTTGACCAGGGATTCTCCCCTGCTGCCCAGTGACTGCTGCCCAAGCAGACGGGCTGCAAAGAACTTCGAGAAGGAATATAGGTCAAAAGACACTTTACTAGATGCCATGAGTAGAACACAGTGCTGTGTCTCTTCAACTTTGGTTTGAATGTTTTTGCTGTTTCATAAGACCACTTTATAGAGCAGTTTGTGTATATGCATTTTGTTTTGTTTTGTTTTGTTTTGTTTTGTTTTGTTTTGTTTTGTTTTGTTTTGAGACAGCATCTCTGTTGCCCAGGCTGGAGTACAATGGCACAACCTCAGCTCACTGCAACCTCTGACTTCCAGGTTCAAGCAATTCTCCTGCCTCAGTCTCCTGAGTAGCTGGGATACAGGCACACAGCACCATGCTCAGCTATTTTTTTTTTTGTATTTTTAGTAGAGACAGGGTTTCACCATTTGGTCAGGCTGGTGGACTTTGCCATCTATTCCATTATACTTAGGCCATTTTCTCCCAGCTGGTACTCCCAGCCCAAGTGTTCTGTGAGAGACCCACCATAGCCGCCATACACAGCCAGTGCCAAAAAAAAAAAATGCTAGGTGTTGAATTCATTTCAAAGATTCAACCAAGCAGTCAGCAAAGATGATGACAAACTTTAGAACAAAGATGCCTACAAGTTTCTGGACACAGGAGTAGACATGGATTAGGAAAGTAAGCATCCATCCCACCAATCAGTCTCAACATCCACCTATAGTGATTCAACCAACGTTGCAATAATGGAGGCATCACAAGTCAGAGAGGTCCATCCCTTGGAAAAGGGGAGCTCAGCACATCAATCACAGCCTGCGGGCCCACCCAGCCAGCCAAAACAACTCCCAGGGGAAAAATGAGGAAGGAGAATGTCCCAGAACCCAAATGTGTCATAAATGATATTACAAAAGAAATCATTTCACAATGACCTCTAAAACCCAAATGCATTTCTGGTAGGACAGAGCCTATCCTACCACACTCCTCAGGACTGGGAATCTCCAGCTATGCCACGCCAGCTTCACACATCAAATCGAAAGGCATTTGACAAGGCATTCTATTGGATAACACGACTTTCCTACTCAGGGCTGACATTTTGCAGATAAATTTTCCACATCCTGTATTTACCATGTTAAGTATTCCCAGGCAGTCACAGCCACTGCATCTGTGAGTCAAAAAGAGGGCTGGCAAGGAAATCTGGTGGATACACATGGGTCACAGAATGAGAGTCCCATGTGCAGGATTTCAGTCTGATTTCAAATTATGGAAGTGAGAGGCAGGCAACTCACATTTAAGTGCGACTTCATGTGCTCTTGAGAAGAGGAAAACATTGAAACATCCAGATTTGCTTTTTGCTTTCTTTTAACTGCAAGGTCCCAG
Organism: Leontopithecus rosalia; assembly: GCA_028533165.1. NCBI lineage: Eukaryota > Metazoa > Chordata > Mammalia > Primates > Cebidae > Leontopithecus > Leontopithecus rosalia. The sequence goes on along the minus strand of CM052653.1, from coordinate 120,253,389 downwards.
CGAAAACATAATCCGTGTCTAACATATCCAGTTACTGAGAAAAAGCAAGTATATACTCCTGTGTTTCCTTCATCTGGCTAGTAACAAAATGGTATATTTCCCCATTTTGTTTAATGCTTCTGCTGCTCAAAATTACTTCCAGATACTACATTTTCTTTAGTTTTCATTTTCACCCTACATGAAACCCCCTACTCCTGGAGCAAAACGTAAAGAAAGAAAGAGAACAACCAGAAGTTAACACACTAGTTTAAAACACAACACCAAAAATATAAAATCCAGCCCCCACATCTGAGACTGAAAGAAACAAATCAATAATGTGCAAATACATAATCCAGCACGATCAAAGCTTAAAGTTGAGTCTTTGTACGTAATATCCATATCACAGGCTTTGCCAACTATATAGGGAGAAACTTCTATACATCTCAAGGAATGGAAGGATGTGACTCACAGACCTGAGCAACTGGCTCAACTAAGGTGGAAGAGTCGGGAAGAGCCCAAGGTAAGAACTTGGGTCTCTTGACCTCTTTCTAGTCCAGTGCTCGCCTCCTCGTACTTCATTCATGAATACTAACTACTCTACCATACTCCTCAGGACTGGACATCTCCAGCTATGGCATGCCAGCTTTACACATCAAATCAAAGGCATTTGACAAGGCCCTCCATTGAACGCTGCTTTCCTAGTCAGGGTTGACATTCTGCAGATAAATTTCCCACATCCCGTATTTACCACGCTAAGTTTCCCTGGGCACTCACACCATTTGTGAGTCAAAAAGACTCACATTATTTGCTAATAATGATGATCATTTTGTTTAAACATAAATCACTGAACTTACCAGAAATATCCTCACTCACCTCATTCAAAAAAAGTTGTTTTTTTCACCAAAAGAGAAAAATTGCTGTGCCCTAAGCAGGAACAGCTTCTAGCAGTGTCAACACTACCACTGGAACCACCCAGAGAAAATGCTCAATCCACCACCGGGCAACTGGCGATAAAACTCCCACACTCACATTCACAGTGTTTATGTGATCATTAAAATCACCCTCCAATGACCTACAAAACAGAGTCTGTTGGTTAGATCTCTTCATGACTAAACAGCTCATCAGACATCTGCACAAACTAGAGTCCTCTCAATATTGAGAAAGGCGAAGCAGAAATACTAACAGTCCATATTGGTTTTCTGTCCCAACTGTTAAAAAGAAGTAAATAAGCCAGGCATGGTGATGTGTGACTGCAGTCCCAGCCACTCAGGAAGCTGAGGCATGAGGATTACTTGAGGCCAGGAGTTCAAGGCCAACCTGGGCAACATGACGAGACACCATCTCTCAAAACAAACTTGTATTTTAAATAAATAAAAGAATTAAATATTGCAGATGCACTGATTGCTGACTGAGCTACCAACAGGGAAATCAGGACCACAGAGGCTGGGGGTTCTTGGCTGCCCAGAGGGCTGAGGGATCTGGGCAGATGTGGCTTGTCCACCTGGCAGCCCACTGAGCCTTGCTGAGATTTCTCTGCACCTGATTTTTTTTCAGCTGCAAAACTGGAATAACAGCTCATTAGATTACTTTGAAGGTTAAATGTCCTGATGCCTCAAATTTATCAAACTTCTAGTTTATACCCCTCATTTGAACCCTTATATGAACTCTCTCTCTTTGTGTTTTTTTGACACAGGGTCTGGCTCTTTCACCCAGGCTGGTGTGCAGTGGCCCAAACATGGCTCTCTGCAGCCTCAACCTTCTAGACTCAACTAAATCTTCCTGCCTCAGCTGCCTGTGTAGCTGTGCACCACCACACCCTGGTTTTTTTTTTTCTTATAGAGACGAGCCCTGACTTTATTGCCCAGGTTGGTCTCGAACCCCTAGGCTCAAGTGATCTTCCCACCTCAACCTCCCAAAGTGCTGGGACAATGGGCACAGGCCATCACACCTGGCCTGAACACTTATGAACTCTTGATGATATATCTTTTCTTCCCTTCTACATTGTCAGCTACACTGTACCCCGAAGATGATATTCTACATGGTACCCCAAAGATGATATTCATAGCTACCCAACAAATGATTTGTTGAAAGAATGAATAAATAACCACACCAACCTCTCTCACAAAAAAAAAATTAATATGAGGCCTAGTAACTAGGTGTCTCTCTGCTAACTTGAATACGTTACCTTACCTTGGCTTATTGGGACTTCTGCAAATACATTAGATAAATAGCGATAGTTACAACACAGAGGTGAGAATTAGAAATGCTTATGGTTATAGGCTTTTCCACTTCAATTCAACCCCAGGCTTGGTTTGCATGCAGGCAATTGCAACAACCCCCACTGTTTCTTCTAAAGCTGAAACCATGAAAACCCCATTTTATTGTCACCTAATGTCAACTCCCGTGCTTTCTCTGATGAGGGATTCTGCTGCCTCCAGCCCTTCCCTGCCTGGGTGCTGTTTCTTTATTCTCTCCCCCCCTTTTTTTTTGACTCGGGATCTCACTCTGTTGCCCAGGCTGGAGTGCCATAGCATGGTTCTGACTTACTACAGCCTCAAACTCCTTGGCTTAAGGGATTCTCCCCCCAATCAGCCTCCTGAATCGATGGGATTTTATGCAGGAGACGCTGCACTCGGCTATTCATCATCAATGCTTCACTCCTCATTACACAGACTGGTGCTGTTTGATCAGGAAAAAAAAAAACCACTGATGAGGGCAGCTATCTGCGCTTTCCTGACTCTCTGGGGATTTCAGATACCCTCACCTGCGCCTCCTGTAAAGCCAACCCAGACCTCTGGAAAGAATTTTCTTCTAGTTCTGAAAGTAGTTATCTGCAGCCCATCCCTCCCTCCACAGTCCCTACACACTTCATTCCCATTCCCATAAGCAAACCAAACTCTGCTGAGCATCAATTAGGAGCAGAGAGAAAAGGCTGTGCTTTGAGCAGACTGGCTTCTTCCCAAGCTGAACACACTTATGTGCATCTGACTCCATTACCGCCCAGCCTACACACGGAGTCCCTGGAATGGCCATCTGTCCCTGCCATGCCAAAGTTTATGCCACCTGGGCAGGAAAGGGACAGGCCAGGGAAGACTCCAGAGTATCCTGCATCAGACCCAAGGCATTGCCATTCCAGGCCATTTGTGCCACAAAACAAGACAGTGAGAGAATAGTCCCCTGTCTAACCAGAGAGGCTCCTGGTTCCTAAAGAGAAAGATCAAGCTCTTTAACTTCCCTGAGGGTGTTCAAAGAACCAGCCTGATACAGATGTTTCTCCTGCAGATGAGCATCAAGCATCTAAACATAAAATGAGATTCCTAATTTTGCAGTTTTAAAAATATTACCTGACTGCCCCCACCAAAGTTAAACCCAAACATGGTATTTCTGAAAATAAAGACTTTAACAAGTTCATAGTGAAGTGCTAAGAGAAACTGGATAACGTAGAAAAGATTCAGATTAGAAATAAACTCCAGCCAGGTGTGGTGGCTCACGCCTGTAATCCCAGCACTCTGGAAGGCCGATGAGGGCAAATCACCTGAGGTCAGGAGTTTGAGATCAGCCTGGCCAAAATAGTGAAACCTCGTCTCTACTAAAAATAGAAAAATTAGCTGGGTGTGGTGGCACAGATCTGTAATCCAGCTGTTTGGGAGGCTGAGGCGAGAGAATGCTTGAACCCAGGAGGCAGAGGTTGCAGTGAGCCAAGTTAGCCTGGGTAACAGAGGGAGACTCCGTCACACACATACACACAAAGCAACTCAAGAGTCTCCAGATTCTAGAGTTAATATGACCATTAGACAACCTCATCTAAATACCTCTGTTTATATTCAGAACCAGAGGTCGAGATGTGTGGGAACGGTCACAAGTTTAGAAGTCAGATAAAACACGGTTTGAGTTCAGGGTCACTGCCACAGTAGTGAGCTTTTAGTCAAGCTACCTGGGTTCCACCAGGTAGATTTGGAAATAAGAATACGCACAGGCAGAGGGGCTGTGAGTGCAATCATGTATTCTATTAGAGATCACAAAGCAGAAGAATGCCAGGCACGCTGTAGTGCTCAACGTATGCCTCTTCCTTTCCAGCCCTAGCCCTCCTTCCACTGCCTTATGATGGCAGGGCGCACCCACCATGTCCAACACAGCTCAAGTGAAAAGAGACGCCCATGGGCAGTGTTTGGCCGGCCATCAGCTAAAACTCAGCGCATTGACTCTGCTGGGGGTATTTCAGTTATCTTTCGAATGGGGGACAAAAGATGCCTGACATGCTTCACCTACCATCTGCATGAAATCCGTTGAAATGCATCCCAAGTATTGGGGGTGAAACTACATTATTCATCACATAAATGCGCTTAAACTCCCTCCAGGGGGAAGATGGGCTAGCCACTGTCCCTGAAGCCAAGTGATGACACATCCACTCTATGACTCAACTTGAGCAGCTGTAGCATGAAAATACACACACAGGCTCAAACAGAAATGGGCTGACAATTTTTAGATTTGCCCCTTGCTTTTTTTGTTTTTTAGTTTTGCTCTTTAACCTCATTATGTTTCTTTGCTTCCAGAACCTGGAAGCAACACTGCCATTTCTTTGGACAGCTCTGACCAGGTTTTAATCCCAAAAGAATCCCTTAACATGGTGGCACAGGTGGCAGAGGGCACAGTCACAGCTCTCAGGGATGCATGATCCTTCTTCAGGGAGAGAGCAGAAGGGTAACATCATTTGAGAAGGAACGCTGGTTCCAAGGGGCAAAAATCACAGTGGCTGTGCAGTCCAGAAAGGCAGCCAGGAGGAGGTGGACGTGAGCTGACCCTGAAGGAGAGGTAAACTCTGAATTGGCACAGAGCAGGTGGGAGGCCACGGGGGGTAACTGACAAGGACAGGTGTCCTAAGACAGGACTCAGGAAGGCTGACTGCAGTGCGTTGTGTGGCCACTCACTCAGGTAACATTTACTAAGCAGACCATGGCAGTCACTAGAGCCATGCTGGGGCAAGTATAAAGAGAAGTCCAAGCAGCCCACCTCAGAGCAACACAATAGCACAGGTGGTCAAGAGACCAGACTCTGGGGCTAGGCTACCTGGGTTCAAATCCTGGTACTTCATTTCCCAATGCTATGGCTTTGGATAGGTTACTAAGGACAGAGGTAAAAAGTCATGTATATATTTTTGATTAAGAAGTGTTGGCCAGGCGCGGTGGTTCACACCTCTAATCCCAGCATTTTGGGAGGCAGAGGCGGGTGGATCACGAGGTCAGGAGTCCGAGACCACCCCAACCAACATAGTGAAATCCCATCTCTACTACAATACAAAAATTAGCCAGGCATGGTGGTGTGTGCCTGTAATCCCAGCTACTCTGAAGCCTGAGGCAGGAGAATGGCTTGAACACAGTAGTGGCTCTAGGTGAGCCAAGACTGCGCCATTGTACTCCAGCCTGGGAGACAGAGTGAGACTCCATTTAAAAAAAAAAAGGAAGTGTTTTCAGAGAAAAACAGAAAATAGGCTGAGGAGATCTTGAAGGGAAAGAAGTCATGGGGCACTCTAGACCCAGGGCAGACAAGACTTCAGCTTGGCCTGGAATACGTGCACCTTCAGGGTTAGCCCTTCCTCAGAATGCCCCATGGGTACAGACACTACTGGGTAGTTAGTCAAAGGGAATCCAGCCCCTGTGGGCACCCTCCAACAAAGAGGGCAGGGGTGAAAGCACTCAGGGAAAGGAAATTTAATAGACCGGTGAAGGGAACCCAAAGGATGGGGCTGAACAAGGACAGCTGGGTTTCCAAAGGGTTGTTATTGTTGTTGTTATTATTTTGAGACAGAGTATTGCTGTGTTGCCCAGGCTGGACTGCAGTGGCATGATCTCAGCTCACTGCAACCTCCACCTCCCAGGTTCAAGCGATTCTCCAGCCTCAGCCTCCCCAGTAGCTGGGATTACAGGCATGGGCCACTATGCCCAGCTAATTTTTGTATTTTTGTAGAGATGGCATTTTATCACGTTGGCCAGCCTGGCTCAAACTCCTGACCTCAAGTAATGCAACCACCTCAGCTTCCCAAAGTGCTGAGATTACAGGTGTGAGCCACCACGTCTGGCCTGTTATTATTTATATAATTATTTTTACTCCTTGAAAAGGGCATGAAACCTGATTATGATAATACAATGAGTCTGTATTATCACAGGAAAAGAGAGAGCTTTGGCTCCGCTCTCTGTTGGAGGGTGCCCGTAGGGGCTGGATTCCCTTTCACCAACTACCTGGGAGTCCCTGTACCTTCAGGGCATCCCTAGCAAGGGCTAACCCTGAAGAGGGTGCACACACAGAGGTCTTATCTGCCCTCTGTCCAGAGAGCCCTTGAAAGGAAGTTTGCTCCAAGCCACTATGTATATTCAGAGAAAAGAGTGGCTATGCCGCTGTGTGTCTGGATGCAGGCAGAGCGGAGCAGCAGGTAAGACTGGAAGAACAAGTCCCAGCAAGATCCACAATGCAGGACCCAGAATGCTGGGTGGGAAATGCTAAAAGTTACAAAACTCATGCCTCAGGAAGCATTTGTGATTCTTGCTCTCTCTCAAGTCCACATCTCCTGCTGTGTTCACATTCTGGACCAACCAATATAGGAGCCAAACCTGGTGAAGGTAAAATAATGCATCCCAATGTCACCTGCTAGCAAGGTCGAGGTGGGTTTGTCCACAAGGGGAAGGTAAAGTTGAAAAGAACAAGAGCAACTTCGAATAGCTAGAAAGCCCCTTTTGGTCGACGTCATTCTCCTCCTAGGAAGTAAACGGGGACTGCATGGGCAGACATCACCACTCCCACTTAGCAGAGGAAAACTGAAGTACAACAGCCCTTTCTGCTAGAATTCCCTAGAAGGGGTCTGTGCCACATACAGGAAGTAGTGCGGATATCTTTGCAGCATATTTCTTTTCTTTTCTTTTTTTTTTTTTTTGAGATGGAGTCTCACTCTGTTGCCAGGCTGGAGTGCAGTAGTCCGATGTTGGCTCACTGTAACCTCCGCCTGCCTCTCGGTTTCAAGCGATTCCCCTGCCTCAGCCTCCTGAGTAGCTGGAACTACAGGTGCTCGCCACCACACCTGGCTAGTTTTTGTATTTTTTGTAGAGACAGGGTTTCACCACATTGGCTGGGATTGTCTCGATCTCCTGACCTCGTGATCTGCCCGCCTCGGCCTCCCAAAGTGCTGGGATTACAGACATGAGCCATGGTACCCGGCCCCTGCAGCATATTTCTTCTCTTGGAGTAACTGCGAGCATTGCATGGGGACCACTTGCTCCATTCTGTGAAAGCCCCAAGCCTGTCATGCAATAAAGACGTCCAGTTTCACCGCAGCAGGGAGGCCCACGTGAAATATTCCACTCGAACAAAACCACTTAGCAGTTCACATCAATGCTTACCCTGTCTCGTTATAAGTGAGGTGAACCCATGCCCATCAGTCTCAAAACCAGCATGTTGATACCAAGTTTCCCCAGCAGCATCCAAATCAATTCCTTCTTGGCCTTTCCCACTATCATGGGGGCAGGCAAAAGAAAAGTCAGGAAGACAGAGGATTACCCATGGCCAACTCCAAAACAAAATAACCATGGGAACCACCCAGGAAGAATGGGAAAGGTTCCCAGGAAACCTGTTTCAAAGCCTCAGATTGCAACCGGGAAACTCAGCAACCCTTTAACCACCAAAACCATCGTCACAAACAATGAACTTTCCATTGCCCCCCCAAAAAAGGTGAATTTGGGCAGGATCAAGATAATAAAGACTTTAAAAGCTTCAATCCTCATTCTCTGGCCTTCTGCAAATACTGCACTTACCCCATTAGAGACAGAAGAAACTTTGTCAAGATCTCCAAATGTGCCATCTGCAGGGACTGCTCACATCCTAGGTGAGAGACTAGGATTCAGAGCATCATACCCCATGGTAGCAACCAGCCTCCTCTTCCTCCTTCCTGGGCTTCAAGTCTAGAAACATGGGCCTCAGTCCACAGTGACTCCAGCTATAAGAGCAACATAAGAAAATAATGGGATTTGTGCTGCTTTTTTATATACTTCGAGAAACTGCAAGATTATCTTCAGAAACATTAATGTGATAACAAAGGAAAAGTACCTCATATGTTGTAGACACTCAATACATTAGTATTTAGTATTTCTATTTTCATAAGCAATTCATATTTTAATAAGGAAGCATTGGCTGGGCACAGTGGCTCATGCCTGTAATCCCAGCACTTTGGGAGGCCGAAGCGGGTGGATCACCTGAAGTCAGGAGTTCCAGACCAGCCTGACTAACATGGAAAAACCCAGCGTCTACTAAAAATACAAAATTAGCCAGGTGTGGTGGTGCATGCCTGTAATCCCAGCTGCTCAGGAGGCTGAGACAGGAGAATTGCTTGAACCCAGGAGGCGGAGGTTGCGGTGAGCCAAGATTGTGCCATTGCACTCCAGCCTGGGCAACAAGAGCAAAACTTTATCTCTAAATAAATAAATAAACAAATAAACAAAAGAAGCATTTACCAGGCTTAGTTATCTATAGCTTTGTAGAAAGCACCTGGACTGTGGTGATTCTTGCCCACCAAAATCTCATGGTTTATGGAAATATTAAAGCATGTGACCACAGGTACCAGAAGCTGCTTCATGATTCAGTACAAGAGCTCACAAATCAATCCACCCTGAACCATTAAGGAAACAAAACTTTCCAAAAGTGATGATCTCTTCCCTAAAGCTTTACCAATGAAAGCCACGCTAACACTTGTTTTTAAGCAACGGCACCAAAATAAACTGGAGAAGTGGGTGTTGCAAAATATGAATACTGAAGAAGCGGGTGTTGCGTCCTTGCTCTCTATTCTCATGAAAGCATCGGCTAGAACAAAATAGCACCACCAGGTCATAGCAGGCAGGCCAGACCAGGCACAGCTAGTCAATCTGCCTTTATTGAAAATAACTCCACACTTGAAGCTGATTCACTACCCAAAATGTAAACCAAGACTCACTCCTTGGGCAAAGCAGAATGACTTTAGCATAGCACCAGAAAGCAAATGAAGAATTTTCCCAGCTCACAATCCCTTTCCATCCCCAGTCCAGTCCCTTGCAATATTAGGTGCATAAATAAACGCTAACTCATTATGCCATTACAGAGGACAAGGTCCTAATACCCCAGGAGCTTGTCAAATGAGACACCCCTGGAAGAACCAATGGCTCAGGGTTGGGCAAACTTGGTAATGCTATATTTCCTTGTTGGGGAATATTAACCAGTCAAGTTCCTTTGTCCAATGCTCTAATTGTCCTTTTTTGGCTACAACATCAAACTTAACACCAAACAAACAATCAACACTTCCCCAAAAGTACTTAGAAACTTCAAGGTCTGAAAAAGTATTCTCAGAAAATGCAATGGCAATACCAAACTGCTATGTCACTCACCAGCATCATCTAATTCCAACGTTAATTCTTTTCTTGTTTTAATTTAATTTAATTCTTAGAGATGGGGTCTCACTATACTGCCCAGGATGGCGTCAAACTCTTGGGCTCAAGGAACCTTCCTGTCTCAGCCTCCTGGGTAGCTGGGACTACAGGCACACACCACCATGACTGGCTTCCAAGTTAAATTCTTGAGTAACTAAATTAAGCAAACGTTTCCTTCATAGAAGCAACCTACTAACTTACATCTCAATCACTGCCGAGATCTGGGCTTTGTACTCAATTTCATTTTTACACTAAAGGAAGGCAAAAAAAAAAAGGAAAGAGAGAAAAACAGAGCAGTGGGTAAGATCCTCAAGGAGATGAGATAAACTGGGAGAGAAAAAAAAAACCATGGGAAAGTAAAACATAAATTGGAGGGAAGAAATGGTAGGATAACCAACTAGGAGAATACAGTGCAAATACTGAAAATATAGAAGGTGACTCTGATAACACACTTGCCCATGAGGAGGAGAGAACAAACGGGGAAAGTGGTTTTTGTTTTATTCTACTGCAGTAACTTTGCCTTACTGGAAGAAAGGCATTAAGAGAGGTGGGAAGGTTGGAGACTGGACAAGAAAGGGTTGGAGGCAGAAAACGTTCATCATTACGTTGAAAACACTCAGTGTCACTGTTAAATACCTACTTTGTGTCAAAGCAGGGATAGAAACCTTACATGAATATTCATAATGAAATCTCATTATTCACTTAATTCATAGTGGAATTTCACAATCCGTTTCCATTTCACATTTGAGGAAATACAAGTTCAGAGAGGGTAGGCAATTTTCCTGAGGCCACACAGCCTAAAGTGGTAGAAGAGGAATTCAAAGCCAGGCCTTTCTGATATCAGCATCCTTTCTGATATATGCAGAAAGAATCTATTCTGAGACAACTTTAAAATGCTCAGACTCATGCATTAAATATGAACCAAAATGAAGTGTCTTCTCGAGTCATTACAGCACATTTGTTCTGCTGTCGTATACATAAATCTGTATTGTCAAGTGTGCTGAAAGTACCTACAATTCACATTAAATTACCAGCAAGTCTTATGTAAATTCTAGTTACATTTTCCCAAAACAATATCACAGGGTGTGCCTCAATGAAAACACAAAACCCGCCTTGGAACAATTTGGTCCACTGTGTATGGTGTTCACGAACAGAAGGTATATTTTAATGAAACTGAAAAAACATAATCTATGTCAAAGATACAAAGATAAATACATGGTGTCCTGCTACTTACAGCAAAGGAACTCAGCTGCTTATTTTCAAAGGCTGTTTTCAGGCCTTTTTTGACAGAGTTCCATGGGGCAGAATTTTAAAAATGAATATAAACCCAAGAAAGGAGGTGGCAGGCCACGCGTGATGGTTCACATAATCCCAGCACTTTGGGAGGCTGAGGTGGGCAGATCACTTGAGGTCAGGAGTTCAAGACCAGCCTGATCAACACAGTGAAACCCCATCTGTACTAAAAATACAAAAAAAATTAGTTGGTTGTGGTGGTGCATGCCTGTAATCCCAGCTATACCTGGGAGGCTGAGGCAGGAGAATCACTTGAACCCAGGAGGTGGAGGTTGCAGTGGGCCAAGACCATGACGTTGGACTCCAGCCTGAGCAACAACAGCAAAAGTCCATCTCGAAAAGAAAAGACAAAAAGAAAGGAGGTGGGGCTGGGTGCGGTGGCTCAAGCCTGTAATCCCAGCACTTTGGGAGGCCGAGGTGGGTGGATCACGAGGTCAAGAGATCGAGATCATCCTGGTCAATGTGGTGAAACCCCATCTCTACTAAAAATACAAAGACTTAGCTGGGCATGGTGGCGCGTGCCTGTAGTTCCAGCTAGAGGCTGAGGTAGGAGAATTGCTTGAACCCAGGAGGCAGAGGATGCGGTGAGCCGAGATCACACCATTGCACTCCAGCCTGGGTAACAACAGCGAAAGTCCATCTCAAAAAAAAAAAAAAAAAAAAAAAGAAAGGAGGTGGCCTTTGTTTGTGTTCCAATTAATATACCATCAAAAGCCAAAGTTGATTCTTCCGAAAGACCAATAAAATTGATAATATGTTAGCAAGACTGAAGGAGAAAAGACTGATTCAAACGATGCCATGAATACAAAAGGAAACATAGCTACATAAGCTATAGTCTTTAAAAATGTTATGAGGATACCATATTCAATATTATACCAATAAATCTGAAACTGTATATAAAATGGGAAAATTTCTGTAAACGGTCTGGTATCTATTAAACAAATTAACAGTTAACAAACAGTCAGACATGGTGGCACAAGCCTATAGTCCTAGCTACACAGGAGGTTGGGGTGGGAGGATCACTTGAGCCCAGGAGTTCGAGTCTAGCCCGGGCAACAGAGCAAGACCCCACCTCTAAAAAGAAGAAATAAGTGAATAAAATTTAAAATATAACCAACCAGAGACAAGCCAGCTTATTTACTGGGAGATGTGGGGAGACAATATGAAAAGATAACGATACAGAAATTGTCACTTTCTCTCACATCTACATGGTCATATAACAGCATTAACCCCAATTTCAAATGTCCGCATGATGGTATCTTCTAACAGTCCCATGTGACAATATCTAAAAACCTTTGCTCTATGAATAATGTATTTGCCCTTTCTCTAGCTAAGAATTATTGTTCCATAAAACTCTATTAGTCAGTTTCACCAGCATTATCATGAGATCCAATTTGGTTGTCTTGAGTGTCAAATGAGTTATTAATGGTTCCCTGGGGTGTTGGGGCCTAAGGGAGTGGGTCACAAACCTCTTGTCAACATCAATTTCATACCTACCTGCCACTGGGTCCTTTCTTGAGTCCAAAACCAGCTAGAACTCAGGGCTCTAGCCCTGAATCATACAACCTGTTTTCCTTCCCTAGGCCATGTCTAACACGGTTTAAAAGTAATTTCCTTTCCATCCGTATCTTTAACTTCAAGGAAGCACCAGTCAGAGCAAGCTAAGTGAACTGTGGCCCAGCAGCCTGCCTCCTGACCTTCAAAGTTCAAGGAAAGGTATGCTGAGAAAGTCAGGCAATTCCACTTTGATATTAGAAAAATGATAAAATCAGCTATGACATTTTCCTGACTGGACCCACCCCAGACCTGGGAAATAGCATTTGGCTTGCTATAAATACGATAGGAGCCATACATTTTTCACCTTCATTTCTTCCCCTTAAAGTAAGACGATTCTGTAAACATTCTCATGAAGGATCTGCTTATGAAAACCAAAAACCAGCTCCAACTGCTGGTGTATTACTAAGTTGATGATCAGGTAGAAAATAACTGCAACCGTTAACAGTTAACCCTATAGCCTCCATCTGACCCCTACAGACCCAGGCCAAATGGGAGCCCACTGACCAGCTCCCTGCTTGAAATAAAACCTAAAGCCTGTCTGTGAGAAGCCTCATTTGGGCCAGGTTTATCCTTTGCTGGAACATATTGTCCCTTGCAATGATCCCAGGCCACAGTGCCACCCTCCACCCAAATTTCCTCTCACACCCCACCCAAAATTGACTTAGGCAATCAATCCAACAGTAAGCCTAGCTGTCACATAAACAGACATTACAAAAAAAAAAAAATGTTGCAGATAAACAAATCACACCTCCACAGCCAGGAACCTAGAACCAAACTAATCTAATCAGATGTAAAATTAATGAGAAACCAGAGACTTCCCATGTCTCACTCCAGAACTCCCATCCAGGTGCGGTCGTGAGCCACAGCTTCTGAGTATTTCTTCGGAACCTTTTTTCACTTGATTCCCAAGCGTGCCATGGGGTTCATTTTCAATGTCACTGAACTGCAATTACCCAACTCTCAGCGGGACAGCCCCGGGCAGGACGCATCCTGGGTGGGTGATAGGATCCCGCGGTCTCCTCCCCAACACCGGTCTCCTCCCCAACACCGTATCCCATACAATGATCCTCGCTTACAGAAGTCAAGGAGGAAAGACGAAGCTTTCAAAGCCCGAATCTCTGTATCCTGGAGCCAGAACCAACGTCGCCGCAGTCCCCGGGGCTCAGCCTGCAACGAGCGCCGAGCAGCTTGGAGACGCACTTGCTCCTTCTGGGAAGAGGCTCCGGGGCGCACGGTTCACCCGCCCCAGCTGCACTGCTCAGCTGGAGGCTCTCAGCTATCCTCGCCCAGAGCCACAATTGGCTGCCCGCCCCCGACCATCCGAAACAGAGATTCGCTGGTAGAAGGAATCGATTTCAAAATTCAAGCTCACCCCTGCTCAACAAGGCGCGCACTTTTCTCCGGTCTGGCTTCACATGTCTCAAACTTCCAGTAACAGAAATGAGGAAGCTGCAGCCTTCCCCGGCTGCTGGCAGAGGCAGTGGGTGTAACTTGTGAAGTTTCGTGCTATGATGAATCTGGTCACTTGGGTGTGTTGGAGAGGGTTGGTCTCTCCTCCCTTCCTCCTCCCACCATCACCTCCCTCCTTTCCTCCTCCCTCTCCAATTTACTTCTCTCCGGCATGCTGTCACTCAGAATCCCAGCACCCTGCCCACCGCATCCTTGGGAGCAATGTATTTCGAACAGGTCTTAAGCATTTTACGGATGAACCTAGTCACCCTGCACAAAGCACAAGTGACTATCTAATATTTTTCTACAGCACATGACAAGAAGCAGCGCCTCTTAAAAGATGTAAAACTCCAGGTATGTTACATAAGCGCCCCCCACGAGTCCTTCAAAGGCAGAAACGTGGGTAGTTCATCAAGTGGAGACCTGACTCCCAAATATCTACTGAAAACCAGTGAAGGGCAGAAAAATAGAAACCAAACTTTCAGTTGGCTGCCTTTTCTTTAATATATACTAGAAAGTATTTCAAATATACATCCGGGTGTGATGACTCACGCCTGTAATCCCAGCACTTTGGAGGCTAAGGTGGGCCGATCACGAGATCAGGAGTTCGCGACCCGCCTAACCAACGTGGTGACACTCCATTTCTACTAAAAATACAAAAATTAGCCCGTGTGGTGATGCGTGCCTATAATCCCAGCTACTCAGAAGGCTGAGGCAGGAGAATCACTTGAACCCAGGAGGCAGAGGTTGCAGTGAGCCAAGATCACACCTTGGCGACAGAGCGAGATTCCATCTCAAAAATAATAATAATAATACACACACACACACACACACACACACACCCCATATATTTGAAAAGAATGTAATGAACACCCAAGTGCCCACCATGAAGTATAAAATATTAAAATTACTAACACAGTGGAAACTATCTGCATCCCTTTTCCTCGATGAAATACACCCCTCTTTCCTTCCCCCTGGAAAGAAAACTGCCCCACATTTCATTTCCCATGAGCAATTTTTGTATCACAGTTTCTAAAAACGTTAATGGGAACAGGCTAACTTAAAGTTTACCAGGAAGCCTTGCCACAGACACCGCTCTACTGTGCTGGACCCTGGTTTCCAAACAGAAGTTTCCTTAAATAAAACTTAAAATGCCCTCAGGTTAAATGAAGCCTCAGGTGGCTGGTTAAAGAGAACAAAAGAAATCACAAAAGAAGAAAACAGTAAATCTAAAGTGACAAGTGAGAAGCTATATCTGAAATGGTTGAAGCATTCATGGATTAAATTGATAGATTAATAGAGCATTATTATTTCATAAGGTTAAAAGCTGTGCCAAAAACTAAGGATACTCATCCATGCTATAAGGAACTTTACCCAAAGACACAGGCTACAAAAATAGAAACACAACATTCATTAAAGAAGTCATAATGACTCAAATGCCAGCCAGGGAGACAGCCTGGAAACAATACTCAGAAAAGGGAACTTTCAGATACATTTAAACTTGACTCAATATATGGATATATATTCACATATATTTATATACATATATTCATACATATCCATATATTCACATATCTATTCATATGTACATGAACATGAAGAAAGAGGTGTCTGGTTCGTCTTTATATTCTTGGTAACTCACATAAAGCCTGATATAAGCAGAAAATCGAATCACCACTTGAAAAATGAATTAAGGAAATAAACAAAAGTGTCCGCAAACGTATCTAAAAGTACTGAAACGAGCATGGTGGCTCACACCTGTAATCACAGCACTTCAGGAGGCCAAGGCAGGTGGATCATCTGAGGTCAGGAGTTTGAGGCCAGCCTGGACAACATGGTGAAACCCCATCTCTACTAAAAATACACAAATTAGCCAGGTGTGGTGGTGTGTACCTATATTTCCAGCTACTCAGGAGGCTGAGGCAGGAAAATCACTTGAACCCAGGAGGCGGAGGTTGCAGTGAGCCAAGATCACACCACTGCATTTCCTGCCTGGATGACGGAGGGAGACTGTCTCGAAAATAAATAAATAAACAAACAGAATGAAGAAAGAGAAGAATGTCGGGATAGAGCAATGGTCCTTGTTTGGAGGTGGTTTTGCCTCCGGGGAACATCTGGTAATATCTGAAGGCATTTTTGGTTGTCACAGCTGGGGGTGCTACTGACATCTGGTAGGTAGAGTCCGGAGATGCTCCTCAACATCCTATCATGCATAAAACAGGCCCCATGACAAAAAATTCTTCAGCCACAAATGCCAATAGTGCTGCTGCTGAGAAACCCCAATTTAGAAGTTTCACTCTCACCTGTCACTTAATTAATGTATTCCATCTATTTCATATAGCATCATCAATTTGAAAGGACTCTCCAGGGACTTATAAAAATATGAAACAACACTTCTCCTTTTCCACTGTGCAGCCTTCAATGGCTGAGAACCATACATATGGGCTCAGAAGAAAGTAGACACTGAGATCAGAGGCAGGAAAGCATCCCATGGTTCTGGGTGCAGCCTTGGCATCCATGCACTCATCATGCTAACGACTGACG
This sequence comes from Leontopithecus rosalia, assembly GCA_028533165.1. NCBI lineage: Eukaryota > Metazoa > Chordata > Mammalia > Primates > Cebidae > Leontopithecus > Leontopithecus rosalia. The sequence continues at coordinate 120,237,127 of CM052653.1, read as the reverse complement.
CTGAATCTGATGAAAACAATCATGAAGTGGGTGGGAGGAAGAGGATATAGAGCCAGGGGGACTGGTTTGAGAATCAGAGATCACCTGCTTCAGGGAAGCTGACATGGTGTGCAGAGAGAGATGTGACAGATACAGAGACAAAGCGGGCTTATCGTGGCCCATGTCATTTCTCCATTGACAATCGTGAGTCTACGCTGGAAGTACTCCACTCAGAAAAGGAAGGCGCTTCATCTCATTACAGCATATAGAAAAGAATGGTACAGATCACTCATGGGAAGAGGAAGGTAAGCACCATGAAGTCTGCGGTCAGAGCAGGGGGCTTACACATCTCGCCTACAGGTTTTCTGGTCTCGTGATTACCTAAGAAGGGTTTCTTTTAGTTCTGGGAGGCCATATACTTTTCCCCCCTTCTTTCTGTTCTGCATGGAGGGAGAGAAGAGCTTTTTTTGTTGTTGTTACATAGTGTCTCCTCTGGGGAAGGCAGGGAACAGAAGGTTTGCTCATCTTGAATCTTCTTGAAGCCACATATATGGTGGGGATGCAATACATACATTATGGATTAAGCCAAATAGTCCCCACCTTCTTCCATATCTCTCAGTCCTAAAAGTAAAAGGTCCCCTGTAGATGCTCCTAAATAAAAATACCTTGAGATCAAGAGTCTGAGCAACATGTGAACACATTACATAATCCCCGCTGGCTCCATATAGTGGCGGGCAGGTTTTCACAGATCTGAACAGAAGGGCTGACCTGATACAGGTGAAACTCCAACAATATCAGAACTAGAGAGGCCCTAGGCATTGGCCTCACTCCTCAAAGGGAAGCAGGTCTTAGCATCCAAGAATTTACTCCTATAGCAGAAGGGCTGTGTCCTCCTGCCCAAAAATAATGCCAGGCTGTGTGTTCCCCCGAAACACTACTAGACAAGTGGGCAGTAAGGAAGATGCCCTACCCTTCTTAAAGTACCAGCTTCTCAACCTGCGGTGTTGAAAGCCACTGGTTTTGCTTTTTAAAAGTTAGGCAAATTTAGGAAAAGAAAACATGAACACAGGTCCAAGCCCCATCAACAGCAATGAACTTATACACAAATGTACACTATTTCTGCGCCAAAGAAATGCAACCAGTAGAGGGAGCACAGCTGACTTTTGTTGTTAATTTCTCAAGATCGGGATGAACCTGGGGATGAAGCTGAATGATACAAAAATAATACACATCGCAGCAAAAGAAAAGATTTATGCACGAACATTCAGAGAAACTGTAAACCACGACAGCCTTAGAAGGGATTTGAATTGTTAGTGGGTATTTGCAAAGAGCTGGCTAAACAGACAGAAGAGGACTACACAAAAAATGAATTCATGTTGGCAAACAATATGTTGTATGTGGAGAAATGGTCACAGAGCGTTGAACTTCTTTTTCCCTTTGTCAAGTGGATTTACACTCAGAAATGAAAACGTATGGAGTTAATGTAAGCTTATTCTCTCCAAAAATTTCAACTCAGTGTTTAGCTTGCTCAGTCTCTCTTTATAGATCTACAATAGCTGGCCTTTAAAATTACTTTCAAATCACATTCTCAATGACACAGATGACTTCCAAAAGCAAGCATTTTCTGTATTGCTGTTCAAGGATCTCCAGAACCACCTTGGTCAAGAATCAAGGTGTCTTCAAGGTCTGTGAATTTGAAGCCATCACCCATAATGGAACTTACCTGCACCTTTTCAAACCTTCATAGAACAACAAGGTAAGAAGTGCTGGCACCAACCCTTCCTCACCTATGTCACCAAGCAACAGCCTATTGCAGCAAGGCCAGGGAAGTGTGTCCTCTTCCTCACGTTAAGTGATACACAACAGGGGTGTTAACACCATCAAACTGCCTGAATCCAAACACAACTTCCCAGCATAACTGCAGTTCCAAATTCAGATCCTCTTAATGGAATCCATATTTAGAATGGCTACAAAAATGCAGAAGGTTGTTCATAAATACATTTTGTGGTTGACTACCAACTGATTGCCAAAATCAATTTTTTATATTTGAAACTGATAAAAGGTCTAAATATGGATCCAGCCCCCCCACTCCCATGCTAGGTGATCTGAGGGTCTGTCTGCTCAAGAATACTGCCACATTTGAAAACACTTTAAACACCTGTATCAGCCCTGGATGGGGCCTTTCTTTTCTCTGAGAGACAAACAAAGTTCACCTTTTAAAGGCAAAGTTTTAAAAAACCTTTGTTCGTTAAATTTGATTTGATACAAGAATGTTTTACAACTTCAAAGCAAACCTTATGCCAACCAAACTCAGAGACTCTTTACATAGTTTTCTCTATCTGAAAACAGAAAAACAAATACATAGAGATACTCTTGAAAAATAGAGGGCCAGCCAAAAAAGGCCAGGAAACTCTAATAGCTATTAAGCACTATCTCCAGAATGCATTGCAGGGACTCTGTGGCAAATTCCCTAAAATCCAAGGGCTTCAATTTCCCTGATTATAAAATGATGACTTTCAATTTAACTTTCTCTGCTTTCTGAGTTCTATCTTCCAATTATATGTTTCCATGATTTTAAAGCCCCCATTGCTTTCTTTACTCCAAATTAGATTTCCTTACAGAAGAACAACTTTCATCTAACAAGTCAAAGCCAAGAGGGTCAGCACTCCTTGATGGCCCACATTCATGTAAGTGAAGCCAGGTTTGTAACTGAAAGAGTGAAGGGAAAAGGGAGGAAGTGCAACCAGAGGATAAAGGTGACAAAGAAGGCTGAGGAAACCTCCATGAGCTCTTAGTTCCTCCCAACAATAAACCATATGGGGCCAGCTGCTGGCCCCCCCCCCCCACACAGTAAGGCTGTTGATTTCAAGGGCCCTGGGTGCCTTGTACAAATGGTGCATGTATTCACGGGGGTAAAAGCATCTAAGTTTTTCCTAGTTTGGGAACCTTTCAGATACCTCCCTGCTCAGCAGCAATAAACAATAATAATTGCCATTGGCACTAGATGCAACATAATATAGAATAACTAATTTAAGAAGATAAAAGGTCAAGTTCTAATTTCAGTCCTGCCTTTTCTTCAAAGAATGCCAGGATAGCTTTATAATCCTCAGTACAGCCTCTTAAAAAAGCTGTGTCAGGGAGCGTCCCATTGGGGAGGCCTTATTTGGTCAGGAGAGAAGCAAGGATACAAACTGAGAAGACCCGGTTCAAGTCCAGGCTCCAATGACAACCAGAATAACATAGAGCAAGCCACTCTGCCTACCCTTCAGTAAAATGGGAACTTAAAATAATAGATGCCTATCGGCAATGGAATGTGTGGCTTAACAGGCTTTGTACTGGGCACATGCCCAACACTGTCTCTAAACGAACAAATGGGCATGAAACATGTCAAGACAATTTCAATCAAGAAATAAGCCAGGCCGGGCGCGGTGGCTCAAGCCTGTAATCCCAGCACTTTGGGAGGCCGAGGCGGGTGGATCGCGAGGTCAACAGATCGAGACCATCCTGGTCAACATAGTGAAACCCCTTCTCTACTAAAGATACAAAAAATTAGCTGGGCCCGGTGGCGTGTGCCTGTAATCCCAGCTACTCGGGAGGCTGAGGCAGGAGAATTGCCTGAACCCAGGAGGCGGAGGTTGCGGTGAGCCGAGATCGCGCCATTGCACTCCAGCCTGGGTAACAAGAGCGAAACTCCGTCTCAAAAAAAAAAAAAAAAAAAAAAAAAAGAAATAAGCCAATGCTGTATCTTGAACGAGCTTAGTGTTGATAATGTTCTCAATGTTTTCACGTTGACAGTGCTATTTTGGTAATAAAGTGCAATTCTGGCACTAGTTATGTGTCGGATGACAGAACGAAGGCCCTTCCAATGGCATCACAGAGGGCTCCCCTCTTGAGCCCTAAGCCTTCCCCAGAGAGTCCCTACTATGGGGCAGTGGCAGGCCACCCTTGTGAGAGTGGACACAGTGAGCCACAGAGGCCTGGCACTAACCAGGTCCAGCCAATTTAATGGCATTTGTTTTTGTTATTTATGGGTGGGAATCATTTTGATTTTTATTCTATATTAAGATAACAGTGACTGTCACTTTAAAATTTTGGGGGGCAAAACACACTGTGGGGTGGGGAAGAGTGACACTGACTAGGAAGGTGATATAGTTTGGATATTTGTTCCCACACAAATCTCACGTTGAATTGTAATTCTTAGTGCTGCAGGTGGGGCTTGGTGGGAGGTGACTGGACCATGGCAGTGGATTTCTCATGAATAGTTCAGCAGTGTCCCCTTGCTGCTGTCCCCATGATAGTGAGTCAGTTCTCACAAGATCTGGTTGTATAAAAGTAGGTGGCACATCCCCACATTTCTCTCTTGCTCTTGCTCTGGCACATGACATGTCTGCTCCTGCTTCTCTTTCTGCCATAATTGTAAGGTTCCTGAGGTCTCCCCAGAAGCTGAGCAAATGCCAGCATCATGCTTCCCACACAGACTGCAGAACCATGAGCCAATTAAACCTCTTTCCTTTATAAATTACCCAGTCTTGGGTATTTCTTTATAGCAATGTGAGAATGGCCCAATACATGAGGAGACACCTAGCACAGGGGTAGGATGGGAGGGGAAAAGAACCCCACCCATAGACCTGTTTGTAAGACATGACACCTTGCAGAGATCTACTAACTGTGGGCACATAATCAATTAAAATTAGGTGACTTCTAATGAATAATGGCCAAGTGGATTAATGAGAATCCACTTGTCTTGTCTTCCCTTCCAATAACACAAGCATTGGATTTCAGTCTAGGAGCCTTGCTGCCATCTTCCCTAATGTCAACAAAAACCAAACATGCAAAGATTAATTTCAATCAGAGAACAGAACAAACCTGTATCTCAAAATAGTAAAGGCCCTAACACAGGGTTGATGCATTTAGGGTCACAGACCTCTTATGTAAGAGCAGAAAGGAGGTCTCATAAATCATTCATTCATCTGAAGTCAGAAGGAATGACTTGTTCAAGCTCACATAATAAAACCATGACAGCTTCAGCCCAGCACCCAGGTCAACAGAAATAAACTTGCTATATGTTCCACTCAATTACTACCTCCTTTAAAAAATATTTCCATAAAATGAACATTCAATGCAGTATACGCACATACAATTTGGGCCCTCGACCTAGTACAAAAGGCTTATACAAATAAAAAAACAATATGAATTGGGCCCATCTAGAACTAATAAGAAAACCATAATAAGTGGGTACATGAGAAATTCTTGGCTCAGCCCCAGACAAGGAAGCAAGGGGCCTAGAGAACTGGGATGGAGGAGGCAGTCAGACCCAGATGGCTGGAGGCAGTCTGACTCACCAGTAGCCAGCATTCTCCCAAACAAATTACAGTGGCAGGCTCAGCAAGAAGGCAGGAGAAGGATCCACGTGTGCCCAAGGGGTTAAGATAGCAACCTGGTCAAAGACACAGACTCCCAGTTAGGAAAGCTCTACCCCTGGAATACCAAGAAATTAAAGTTCATCTCTGGCCAGGCATGATGGCTCATGCCTATAATCCCAGCACTTTGGGAGGCAGAGGCGGGTGGATCACCTGAAGTCAGAAGTTCAAGACCAGCCTGGGCAACATGGTGAAACCATGACTCTACTAAAAATACAAAAATTAGCCAGGCATGCCTGTACTCCCAGCTACTTAGGAGGCCAAAGCAGGAGAATTGTTTGAAACCATGAGGTGGAGGTTGCAGTGAGCCAAGATCATGCCACTGCACTCCAGCCTAGGCAACAGAGCAAGACTGTGTCTCAAAAAAAATAAAAAATAAAAAAGTGCATCTCTGCTAACACCACAGAATACCATCATTTTCAATTGTCTGTGACTATTCATTGCAGCATTATCACAATAGCCAAGGGATGGCAGCAGTCTGTGCGCCCATCAGCAGAGGAATGAATAAACAGAATGCGGCATAGCTCTGCAATGGAATATTATTCAGCCATTTAAAGCAATGAAGTTCTGATCTGTGTTGCTGCATGCATGAACCTTGAAAATAGTATGTTAAGTGAAAAAGTCAGACACAAAAGGACAAATACTGCATAATTCCACTTATGTCCAAGTTTTCGACATAGATAGTGGTGATGGCTGTGGAACATTGTGAATGTAATTAACGCCACTTAAATGAGTACTTAAAAATTGTTAAAATGGCAAGTTTTATGTTATGTATTTTACTACGACTTTTAAAAGAAGATTCCAAAAATATCATTTGCAACTTTTTGGCTCAAATATATGTAGCTTTAAAAGAAAGAAAGAAAGAAAGAAAGAAAAAGGTGCTGGTATGGTGCAGTGGCTCATGCCTAAAATCCCAGCACTTTGGGAGGCCAAGGTGGGTGGATCACTTGAGGTCAGGAGTTCAAGACCAGCCTGGCCAGCACAGTGGAAACCCCATCTCTAATATTAAAATAAATAAATAAATAAGCCAGGTGTGGTGATGCACACCTGTAATCTCAGCTATTTAAGTGGCTGAGGCACAAGAATAGCTTGAACCCCAGAGGTGAAGGTTGCAGTGAGTTGTAACCATGCCACTACACTGCAGCCTGGGCAACAAGCAAGACTGCCTCAAAAAAAAATAACAAAAAAGGTGCTGTTGAAAATAAAACTTTCCACACATTAACCAAGGCTTCCAATAAACCAACTCTCCTTGTCAAATTACCATGATCTTCACACACCCAGATGAGTGATCTTCTCTGGCAGTAAGAGATAAATTGACATTGCCTCACTTATCAAGGTAAATCTTTCACAATTATAAAGATAAAACAAGGCACACCTTTGCACAGTATGGTGGAGTCACAGCCATATGGAACAGCTGCTTCCACCAAGCCATCCCAATCCCAAATTGCAAAGCAGATCAAGAAACCAAAAAGGGTCAGATAGGAGTCCAGAACCCTAGTGGGAAATTAATCAAACACAATTTTTTTTTTTTAGATGGAGTTTTTGCTCTTGTTGCCCAGGCTGGAGTACAATGGTGTGATCTCAGCTCACCCAACCTCCACCTCCCGAGTTCAAGCGATTCTCCTGCCTCAGCCTCCTGAGAAGCTGGGATTACAGGCACACGCCACAGTGCCTGGCTAATTTTGTATTTTTAGTAGAGATGAGGTTTCTTCGTGTTGGTCAGGCTGGTCTCAACTCCCGACTTCATGTGATCTGACTGCCTCAGCCTCCCAAATTGCTGGGATTACAGGCTTGAGCCACCACACCCAGCCCAAACCCAAATTCTTAATTGCAAATATTAAATGGTACATGGTAACTGACCAAATTTCAAGTGTACCCTCAACCCGTGGTAATTTCAGGAGTTAAGATATAAGCAGGGGTGCCAGAAGTCTAAGTGAGAATTGTGGATCAGCCAGGAATTCCTCTTTCAGTTGCAGGCCTATCCTTTAATCTTCATAAAGTCTCAGTCTCTCACCTGTAAAATGGGAATAGGAGCATTTCCCTCATAAAGCTATGTGAAGACAACTCTGATGACAATCAGTTGCTGACATTTCCTGAGCACTTTCTATGTGAAAGCCAGGAGGTTAGGGGCTGGTCATTCAATTTTATATCTGGACCTCATGACAACTCAGCAAAGTACTACTTACTACTAGACCTATTTAACAGACAAGAAAACTGAGGCACAGAGAGGTTAAACGAACTGCCCAAAGCCACTTAACAAGTAAGAGGCAGGTCTAAAATTCTAAGCTAGTCTCTGTGAAGCTGAGGCCCCAACTCTCTCCAACCTCACTACTGCATTTGGGCTACAATCTTGTCATCCTTACATTTGATTTATTTGTTTTTATTATTATTATTATTATTATTATTATTATTATTTTGAGACAGAGTCTCACTCTGTTGCTCAGGCTGGAGTGCAGTCGTGTGATCTCAGCTCACTGCAACCTTCACCTCCTGGGTTCCAGAGATTCTCATGCCTCAGACCCCCAAGTAGCTGAGATTACAGGCACCCGCCATCACACCCAGCTAATTTGTGTATTTTTAGTAGAGTCGGGGTTTCACCATGTTGGCTGAGCTGGTCTCAAAGTCCTGACCTCAAGCAATCTGCACACCTCGGCCTCCCAAAGTGCTGGATTACAGGTGTGAGCCAATTCTGAGCCTTATTATTACTAAATATTACCTTTTGTTTCATGAATCTCAGCTTCTGGGCTCACAAAGTCAGAGGTCTGAGTATTACTCCAAAAGCCTACACTTACTCATGCAGAGCCTCATCCCCTCCCAAGGACAAATGTGGCAAGGCAAGCAACATATTTGAGGGTTTGTCATGAAGCTCCGGGAAGTTAATCATCACTCCATCTGAGAAAGGTGAGTGAACAAGGTATCTAATGTGAGCCAACTAAATTGCACAACAGGCAAATAGTATGCATAATGGATGTGTGGGAGACTCCTACATGTATTCACTAGGCTCTTTCACTGAACCAAGGCCCACCCCAGCCCACCCATGCCGCCGGAAGAGGCAAGTTCGAACTCTGGACTGAGATAATTAACTGCTGGGTCGATATTTTATACTGACGTATTTATAATACCTCCCTGAAGTACTAATGTTGGGTCATGATCAAAAGAAATTCATACTGAACAGAATCTTGCTTGCAGCTGAACCACCCAACTTCCCAGTAAAACATGACAGGTGACTCACAAGGATGATACACATGTGTAACTCTTGGTACCTGTGCCAGGAACACTGTGTGGAGCAGGCTCAGCCAGCAAGTTGACAAACACTTCACCACATCACCTAAAACACCAGAGCTCAACACTCTACTCTTGGATGCCTAGTTTCTGAGAAAGGGAATTTCTCAGCATGGGACCATGACACGGACAACCTGCCCAGCTGAGATCCTCACTGCAGTGGAGCAGACACCAAGATCAGCCCTCTCTGACTTTTTCTCAGCCTCAGCAACTTCACTCACCTTGCTTAGGCTCAGGCTTATGATTCAGGCTTCTGACCCCTCCCAAAGCCCTGTACCCTGGGAGCTTTTGTTCTTTTTCTGGCCACAGATGAACTCAGCCAATTAAAGAACAGCTGTAATCCCTTACACACATAACTTTCCATTGGCAAAAATTAGTCAGGTCGGCTGGGTGTGAGGTCAGCAGTCTCCTGCAGAAACACCCACCAGACACTGTTCCCCCATCACCAAAAAAAAATGTAGCAGCTAATGAACTGCCCATTACTTGTCTGGCAGACACATACTACTGGTTCATTCCATTTCAGTAACCAAAAACAATATTCTTGGCCTTTGGCACGAATATTGGTTTTTGTTTTCTTAAGGACATGCGAACAACTTGGTCTGTTTGGTCCCGTGTAAACTTCTTCTTCTGCATATGCAGGTGACCTTAGACTTGACATCTTTGTTCAATGTCACCTTCTCAATGAAGGTGTCCTCCTGGCTAGTGGCCCCACCCCACCACATGCACCCCTCATCCCTGGCACATTTCCTTTCTTACCTCCCCGATTTATTTTTTCTCTCCTTTATTTTATTTATTCATTTTTTTGAGATTGCGCAATAGCTCAATCTCAGCTCACTGCAACCTCCATGACCCAGGTTCAAGCAATTCTCCTGCCTCAGTCACCTGAGTAGCTGGGACTACAGGAAAAACTGCCACCACACACGGCTAATTTTTGTATTTTTAGTAGAAATGGAGTTTTGTCATGTTGGCCAGGCTGGTCCTCAAACTCCTGGCCTCAAGTGATCTGCCCACCTCGGCCTCCCAAAGTGCTGGGATTATAGACATAAGCCATTGTGCCAAGGTATTTTTCTCTTCTTTATACACATGCTGAATATTTTCTTATCTTACTTCTTTTTTTGTGGGGATGGAGTCTGGCTCTGTCACCCAGGATAGAGTGCAGTGGCATGATCTTGGCTCACCACAACCTTCACCTCTGTGGTTCAAGCGATTCTCCTGCCTCAGCCTCCCAAGTAGCTGGGACTATGGGTGTGTGCCACCATACCACCCATCCAAAGCAGGTCTATTTTGCTTTTTTAAAACATCGTTTCCTACCTCCAAAACACTAAATCATTAAGTAAAACTTAATTAATTTAAAATGAAGACATAACTCATTGCAATTAATAAATCATTTATCTTTTAATAGTAATTCACAAAGACAAGGATCTTTGTCTCTTTTGATCACCAAAGTATACCAAATACCTAGTACACTGCCTAGCACACAGTAGGACCTAAAAATATAAACATTTGTTGAGTGAAAAAATAGTATTTTATTTTCACAACATTAGGTTGGCCAAATGAAGCATAAAGGGAAAAAAATAAAACAAAGAAAGAGAAGGCAGGAGACATAGAAAATACAGTGAAAAGGCTGGGCGTGATGGCTCACGCCTGTAATCCCAGCACTTTGGGAGGCCAAGGTGGGTGGATCACAAGGTCAGGAGTTTGAGACCAGACTGGACAATAGAGTGAAACCTCATCTCTACTAAAAATACAAAAAATTATCCAGGCATGGTGCTGGGCACCTGTAATCCTAGCTATTCAGGAGGCTGAGGCAGAAGAATCGCTTGAACCTGGGAGGCAGAGATTACAGCAAGCCGAGATAGCATCACTGCACACCAGCCTGGGCAACAGAGCTAGACTCCATCTAAAAAAATACAGTGAAAGGCTCTAGTATGAAGAAAAAAAGAGAACTAGACTGAAGAGATACACTGGAAATTCCCCTAAATGCAACAAAGATACCAATCCATAGATTCAAGAAGTCCTATAAACCCTGAACAGAATAAATAAAAATATATTTACATCTAGACATGTCATGTCATAGTAGAACTAGAAAGCCAAAGGCAGAGAGAAAAACCATAAAAGCAGCAAGAAGGAGCCTAATGATCTATTATACAAGGAAGCAACAATGAGGCTGAGAGCAGACTTCTCAGCAAGAACAGATGCCAGAAGGAGAACGATCCAAGATGGCTGATCGCTAACATCTTGGGATTGCAGCTCCCAGTGAAAGCTCAGAGAACGAGAGGACATTACACATTCAGACAAATTTTTGTCACTCACGAAGCAGAAGATTCCCAATGGAGGAGCCGCACCGGTCGCCAGAGTGACTCTTGTGGCCGGCACAGCAGCTCTTGGTGCAGAGTAAACGGGACTGGTTCCCCTTCTGATCGACGTTTGGAGCTCCAGGAAGGCAGAGTCGCCTATTACGGACTCAAGAAGGAAGCCAGACTGAGATTCCCTGGCAGAAAAGCACCATCAGTCTTAACGCCGCTGTTTTGGCTGGCACAGTGGGTTGTTTATATTTCGGCCCTGGGAATTAACAACTTGGACGTCCACTCAGAGACCTAATTTGAAAGTTGGTAATTACAAAGATGACAGGTGAATAAATTTACAATGATGGAAAGAAACCAGTATAAAAAGGCTGAGAATACTCAAAATCAGAATGCCTCTCCCTCTAAAGAGGATCACAGTTCCTCATCAACAAGGGAACAAGGCTGAATGGAGAACAAGCACATCCCATTAACAGAATCAGGCTTCAGAAGATGGATAATAAGAAACTTATGTGAGTTAAAAGAACATGTTGTAGCCCAATGTAAAGAAACTAAGAACTTTGAAAAAAGGTTTGACGAAATTCTAATGAGAATAGACAACTTAGAGAGGAATATAAGTGAATTAATGGAACTGAAGAATACAATACGGGAACTCCAAGAAGTATGCACAGGTTTAAACACTCGGATTATT
>CM052653.1:120164227-120224952 GCA_028533165.1 Leontopithecus rosalia | reverse complement strand
AATGAACATTCGTGTGCATGTGTCCTTATAGTAGAATGATTTATAGTCCTTTGGATATATACCCAGTAATGGGATTGCTGGGTCAAATGGAATTTCTATTTCTAGGTCCTTGAGGAATCGCCACACTGTCCTCCACAATGGTCCTTTTAAATGGTTTCATTGCTGATGTTGTTTGCAGGGGTAAGCAGCAGAGAAGATCTGCTCCTGTGATCCACAACACTCCGCCGTACCACTATATGTGCAAAAACATCCTGTTAGTCCCTAAGCTTCCTCTAATGACATCTTTTAAAACCGCACCTTCCATGTCTTCGCCTTGATTAACATCCTTGTTGATTACCTCAGTCAGTCCTCATTTTCCCTTTTGCAAATGCTGAATGATCACACGATGAATGTCTTAGATTTTCCTCTCTTCTGTGAAACTGCTGATCATTCTCAAATTAAGAATTTAAAATGGAGCAGCTGGAGATGCTTTGCTAGCATCCCAGCTAGCAAATCTTAGATTACAATCTTAAGAGTCCTTCCAAAAGAAAGCTCTCTGGTTCTGAGGAAACTCTGGTTGGTTGGGGCAGCCCAAGGAAGTACCTCTAAAACCACACAACATGCAATGAAACCACAGGAAAAAAAAGAGGGGGGGAACCTCTTCCTGTATATTTGCTGAAGCGTTTTGCTTAAAGAGAGATCATTGGTGTTCAATTTTTTTTTTTGAGACAGAGTATCCCTCTGTTGCCCAGGCTGCAGTGCAGTGGCACAATCCTGGCTCACTGCAACCTCCACCTCCTGGGTTCAAGTGACCCTCATGCCTCAGCCTATTCAGTAGCTGGGACTACAGGCCCGCACCACCATGCCCAGCTAATTTTTTGTATTTTTAGTAGAGACAGTGTCTCACCACATTGGCTTGGCTAGTCTCAAACTCCTGACCTCATGATTCGTCTGCCTCAGCCTCCCAAAATGTTGGGATTACAGGCGTGAGCCACCATGCCTGGCCAGTGGTGTGTAATTTTAAGAAAGAAACACCTATGAGGAAAAGCGTAGAACAAAACAGCCCCAGGACACCTCTGCCCAACACACAAGCCTGCTGGCCTCATTTGCATTGACTTTATACATTTCTCCATTATCCTAGTAATAAAGTCTGTGATTTCAGCATTTTACAGGAAGGTAAAAACACATTCACAGTAGCACTAGCCAGTAGCTTTCCTTTTTTTTTGAGACCAACTCTCACTCTGTTGCTCTGGCTGGAGTGCAGTGACCTGATCTCAGCTCACTACAGCCTCTGCCTCCTGGATTCAAGTGATTCTCCAGTTCAGCCTCCCGAGTAGCTGAGATTACAGGCCCACTTTCTTAAGTAATTGCAGGGTGAGCTTCACAGTATCTCCCATTCCTAAAGGCAGATTAGAGGCCCGAGCACTGCATTGTTTCAGATTTCTGTGGGCCATCAAAAATAAAAAGTATCCCAGGTGGAGTAAATTTGTTTAGCAAAGGGCTACTTAAAAATAAAATTGCTTGTAGAGAGTTCTTTTACAGCTTAATGAATGAGGCTCCATTTCTCAAACTAAAATTGTGATCAAATGAGAAACCCTTCAAAGACCTCTGCTGAATACCTCACTTGCACTCCTGCCTTAGCAGAGGGAGCCAATGAATAACCCACCAGCAACTGAAGTGGGTGTGATTGAGGGGAGGAGGTTATGTTTGAGCACATGATGGTGTAACTGAGAAAGTGTTGAGACATCAGCCATGGATGGAGAGGAAAGTGCAGCTCTACCTACAGGAATCATTAATAAGAGTTTTATATTCTCTATTAACAAATCTTGGAACAGCTGACACCATGATGGCCAGGGATCATGGATGGATGAATGGACAGATGGACAAATGGACAGACAGATGGACTGAATAAAAAATGGTGTGTGTTGATGGGGGAAGAAGGACAGAGGTCAGGCCAACCACACCATAATTGTTGAGTAACAGCACAGTCCAGAGTGGGTAAACCTTTTCTTTAAAGAACCAGATAATTATTTTAGCCTTTGCAAGCCATATACTCTCCATTGTGACTGTCCAGCTCTGCCCTTATTATGTAAAAGCAACCAAAGACAGTAAGTACATGAAAATGACTTTGTTCCAATAAAACTTCATTCATGAATGCTGAAATCTGGATTTCATATGATTTTCACATGACACCAATTATTGTTCTTCTCCCCGCAGCCCCTTAAAAATGTAAAAGACATTTTTAATTCAAGTATCTTACAAACACAAGAACTAGTGGAATTTGGTGCTCAGGCCAGAATTTGAGGACCCCAGATCAAATCTCCAAACACTCCAGTCACTCAAGATAGTGATCAGGAAAGAAGCTCTCACCAGCAGACCCTGGGAAGAGATCTAACACAACACATGTTTTCTATTCTGTGCTTTGTATGTACGTCTCCTTCTGTCTTTATTGCTTAATTCCCCATGAACGTCTTGCCCACTGGGATATAGGAAGCACCTTGTTGGCAGGGTCTGTGTCTCACATATTTCTATATCTTCAGCAGTTGGCATAGTACGTGGAACATAGCAGGTGCTTGAGAGATATTTCCTGAATCAAACCACACTCTCCAACAAGCACAAGATTTCACTGTCAAAGTTTGATGTGAAGGGCAAGCCACCTTGATACCAGGCATCTCATATCTGATATCACAGCCATGAATATTATGCCCTTGGGATGACTGACAGAGGTCACAGAAAGTAAACCATACTCATTACCCTGAAGTTGGATTTACTTATATTCTCTAAACTGCTTCTGGACCACAAAAGGAGACCTAAAAAGCACCATCTGATGCTCAGTTTCAGTGGATCAATGAGCTGAACCCAAAAATAGCCACTCTAGAATTTTCATGAGCGGCCTCTTTGTATAACTGGAAACTTCGTACCAATTCAATTCAAAAGCAACTCCTAAAACAAACAAACAAACAAACAAACAAAACAAAACACAAAAGAAAAGCAACTCTTAGTTTGTCACATTGTAAAAGGCAGGAAACCAGTTACCTTATTCTTGCCATCACCACACAGATGTTACTTAATGTATGCATGTCCCAAATGGAAAGAAACATATCCATCCATTAGCAAAGGATGCAAAACATGTCACCCTTTGGATCCTGAGTTTGGAAACTGATGGGCAGTAAACACACTACTGGCTCCTTTTCTTTCTCATTACCTCTCCCTCCAGAACATCCATCAGGAGAAAGCTCAATGTCATCTTCATGGTGGGCACTGTGTAGCCATATCCTCACAATACTTATGTGTTTCTGAGAAAAGTAGAGGCTGTTAAAAAGAGGATGCTTAGGGGCTTTTTCTTCGGACAGAGTGTTGTTCTGTCACCCAGGCAGGAGTGCAGTGGCGTGATCTCGGCTCATGCAACCTCCACATCTCAGGTCCAAGTAATTCTCCTGCCTCAGCCTCTCGAGTAGCTGGGATTACAGGTGCACACCAGCGTGCCTGGCTTATTTTTCTATTTTTAGTGGAGACAGGGTTTTGCCATGTTGGCCAGGCTGGTCTTGAACTCCTAACCTCATGCGATCCACCCACTTCAGCCTCCTAAAGTGCTGAGATTACAGGCATGAGCCACCATGCCCAGCCTCTTTTTTTAACATTTTATTGAAAATCTTGAATAGAAGTGTGCCAGGGTCAAATCGGTATACAAAGGGAATACAAAGAACCACAAGAGAATCTGCATAGAAATGACTCATGAGTATTCAGATTTGGATAGGTCCCAGAATGTGGCTCCAGAAACATAATTGCAATCTGAGGCAGGAAGCCAGGCAGGCAGGTAAGCAGGCAAGAATGAAGGAGAGAAGAAACAAGGGAGAGAGGGAGGGAGAGAAGGGTTCAAATGGAGCAACTCACCTGGTTCATCCTGAACCCCCACCCACCGTGACAGTATCTTTCAGTTGCAAGCCATATGAACAGCAAAGCAAACAGAGAGCTTTAAAGAATGCCACTATTGCCTTTCTCTAGGTAGGTGTGTCAGTAACTCTTTGCTTGATTTGCACCAAGACTTTATTTCCCAGTCAGCAGAATGGGACTAGAAGTACCCAGACCAACAGACCAAAATAACCTCATTCAGTACTTTTGTTTGAGAGGGAGTATCACTCTGTCACCCGGCTGGAGTACAATGGTGCGATCTCGGCTCACTGCAACCTCCACCTCTCGGGTTCAAGTGATTTTCCTTTCTCAGCCTCCCGAGTAGCTGGGACTACAGGCACGCACAACCAGGCCCAGCTAATTTTTGTATTTTTTAGTAGAGGTGGGGTTTCACCTTGTTGGCCAGGATGGTCTTGATCTCCTGATTGTGGTCCACCCATCTCTGCCTCTCAAAGTGCTGGGATTACAGGTGTGAGCCACCACGCCTGGACCATTCTGTACATTTTTGAATTCACTAGTTATCCATTTTAAATGGTATTTGGATCCTTTTTTCTTTGTGAAGAAATCTCCATAGCAACTGAACTTGAATACCTTGGTGTTCAACCCAAGCTTACCTACCTAATAAGCTTAGCAAGAATGTTTTCATTTTTTTTCTTACCAAAGGCCACATTTAAGAGGATCCAGAAATTCTGATAGGCATTGTGCATTCTATCTGAGATCAAAGAGCAAACAAGCAAGAGATCTGTTTATCAGCCAAGGCAGCAACATTCTTTCTTCACCATTTGGGTAAGTCCATCCTTTACCAATTACAACCCTAGACAAGCTCATTCCCATTCATCACGTATTCATTAGTGTGTGTCATATTAACATTTTCCACATCCTCTTGGGCCACTGTATTATAATATTTTAACTTCAAAATGACATCTAATTTGGAATCACAAAATCCATATTGTTTTACTGGGTGTTTATCTTCCCTAAACTGCTTCATGGACCACAAAAGAAGACCTAAAAAGCAATATCTGATGTTCTGTTTCAATGGATCAATGAGATGAACCAAAAAATAGCCACTCTAGAATTTTCATGAGGCCTCTCAATATAGCTAGAAACTTCATACCAAGTTTCATAGTCAAATAATTCATTTTAAAACACAATGGGTGGGGGCACAAATAAATAAATAAATAAATGAAACACGTTCTCTGATTTTAAACTTGGTTATTTATATGTTAAAGGGACTTTAACCAACTTGATGGTGAACCTCACAAAAGATGTCCACAAATTATTTTAACTTCATCAAAAGTTTTAAGGGACAATATTTAAGGCATATTAATAACTTCCTATTTTGTTCCATAGGCCTCATTCTTAAAAGGGCTTTAATATTCCATAATAATTGATTTTAAGCTTTCTTAATAAACTTTTCTAAAACTCCAGGTGAATCATTTCTGCAATTTGTTACTGTTTGTAGCTAAACAAATTATTCACTCGAGCTGGCTGAGCCACATGCATAACATTTTTAATTAGAGTGCCACAGTTGACTTCAAATCCAAAATATCCCAATCCAAAATTATTCTGTAGGCTTTGGATTTGCTGCCAGGAGTCTAAAAAGCTAAAATTAGCGACCAAACTTTCACATCACGAGGCAGAAAAAGCATTTCAAGAAAGCGTACAAGCTTCAGATAGATTCATGAACAGATTCCAAAAGGCAGGCAGAGGCTGACAAGACTTTAGATTTGACCATCTCCAGTATGCCTTTATTTGTAAGAGAAAAAGGACAGAAGAAGAACTCAGGAAAAAAGCAGTTCACAATGATAAACTACATAGTGTAGCAGCAGGGGAAATATGACAAATCTCATAAAATATAAGCATCTAAATTCTTCTTTAGTATAAAACTAAAGGTATTAAATTAGCATGTACATTTTGAAAAAATCCATAATAATGTGATCAGCAAACTTCAGAGTGTAAGATTGTAGGACTTGGACTCTTAAGTACAGAGAAAAGAGAAGAAAGAAAGGGAAGATACTGAGGAAGCTACATGAGACTGAAGACATACAAGCATCAGTTGCAAGGTGCTTTGGTCTCAGCATCCGTGTACCCTTCAAATTCATATGCTGAAATCCTAACCTCCAAGGCAATAGTATTAAAAGGTAAAATATTAGATGTTGCTAGGAGGGAGGGGAGGATAAGGAGAGGTGGCTTAACCGATACAAACGTACAGCTAGATGGCATGAATAAGTTCTAGTGATCTATACCACTGCAGGGTGACTATAGCTAATAATAATTTATTGTATATTTTCAAAAAGCTAGAAGAAAGGATTTTGAACGTTTCCAACTAAGAAAAATAATTTTATTTTGAGACGGAGTCTCACTCTGACACCCAGACAATAAATGTTTAAAATGATGGACCTACTAATTACTTTGATTAGATCATTACACACTGTATACACATATCAAAATATTCTGTATCCCTTAAATATGTACACTTATTACATGTCAACTAAAACTAAAAGGAAAAATAAATTTTTTAAAAAAAGAAGATAGGACATTTGGGAAGTAATTGGAATCCCTATAAAGGGGGCCTAGAGAGAACCCTTTCCCTTCCACCACGAGGATACAGTGAGAAGACAGCAGTCTATGAACCAGGAAGCAGGCCCTCACCAGGCACTGAATCTGCCTTGGTCTTGCAATTCCCATCCCCGAGAACCATGAGAAATAAATTTCTATTGTTTCTAAGCTACCCAGATTATGGTGCTGTGTTATAGGAGCCGAATGGATTAAGACACAATGTATGGGTGTTATTTGGGTTATGATTCAAAAGGATGAGCTGTTAAAAAATTATGAGACATAGAATAAGTTTGAAAACTGACTATATGTTCCATAATATTGAGATCTATAGGAAATACAGCTTTTCTTTGTATTTTTCGAAACCAGACAGAGGCTGGACCAATATGGCCTCTTTATGTTCTTATCGTTAGCAATATATAGAGAGGAAATGAGAGTGTATTTGTCACTTGTATCCAGACAATCCAGTATGGGTATGTGGGTGTGTTTGTGTGTGTGCACATGCATGTGTGTGTAGTGACTGTACGTGAAAGTACATTGACCACAGATTGATATTCCTCAAAGATGGGTGATGAGTATGTGAGAGTTTCTGTGGGGGGTTATATACTACCCTCTCAATGTGTAAATGTTTGCATTTACCCATAATAAAAAGGTTTCCAAAAAACAATCTGTACAAGACATACTGTGGTTTATATGCCCGACTATACCTCCGAGTGGCCTGAGGGTGTGTGTGGCCTGCAGACATATTTTGTTTGGACAGTGGACTGTTTAAAAAATGTTTCCTTTTTGATCCAATATTTAAAAATAAGCAGACTTCACATACGAATGAGGATTTCCAACTAATCTTGAAAAACATAGAAAGATCTGGCAACAGTAGGCTACAGCAACAAGCCCTGGAGCAGAGCCTGTGCTGCCTTCTCCCAGACCCAGCACCCACTCACTTCCAGGGCCTCCCGTGTCTGTGGTCATTTGCATATGGCCCCCAGTGTCCAGGCTTTTCAGAGCAGCAACTCACTTCCAACCTCCCGGGACAAACTGTCCATAATGACTGTGTTCTTCTCTCAGCCCAGACTCCTAGAGCCTTGTTTTCTGACCAGTCATCAAAAGTTCCTGACAACAACTTCAATTCAAGCACTTGAAGAGCTTTAGTTTATATTACACAAAGTGGTGATTCAAAACATATGGGCAGTCAGTACACTGCAAAAGAAAACCCCAGAGTTTTGGAAGTTTATTTGGCTTGAGGACCTCTGGAGGGTTCTGCCGACTCTCCTTATCATTCAGGCAACAGGACTGGATCCTGTCTTGCTCTACAAACTCCCAGAATGCAAAGGAAAAGGGGGAGGAGAGCTCATTTACTACCTTCCTCCCTTTTACGATGAGACTCAAACCAGGGGAGATTGAGTAATTCACCCAAACATTTTCTAAGGGGTCTCTGGAGGAAGGGATGGGAATAAAAATGTAACATGAGATGGAGTGCTGACAGCTCCCATAAACATCCCGGAGTTACTGGATGACAATTTGTTCCTGCATGTTTTTACTCCCTGCAAAATACTTTTCCAGTATGATTATGGAACAAGAGTAACATGTCTCTAGAAAAAGACAGATTTTCAACCTTACAAAGGACTAAGGGTTGAACCACTGGTGTCCCAGTTTTCCTCTTTAATGGACCACTCAACGAGGAACATCTGTTGACAAGATCTCCTAGCACCTAATGTTCCTCACTTGCACAATTACTTCTCATCAGGCAAGATGACAAATAAACTGGGTGCAGTGGCTCACCCTGTAATCCCAGCACTTTGGGAAGCTGAGGCAGGTGGATCACAAGGTCAGAAGTTTGAGACCAGCCTGGCCAATGTGGTGAAATAAAGTCTCTACTAAAAATACAAAAAATTAGCCAAATGTGGTGGCAGATGCCTGTGATCCCAGCTACCTGGGAGGCTGAGGCAGGAGAATCACTTGAACCCAGGAGGCGAAGGCTGCAGTGAGCCAAGATCATGCCATTGCACTCCGGTCTGGGCAACAAGGCAAGACTTCACCTCAAAAAAAAAAAAAAAAAAAAAAGGAAGACAAATAAGAGGAAGGACAGGAAAGTCCTTCTAACTCCTCAGGTTCTCTGAAGACTGTTCCAGATTCTAGGCTCTTCATAACTGCTCTCAGACTCATTCACCCCTTCAGCCAGGCTGAGCCAAAGGAAATTCTCTGGGTCCTGCAGTGGCTGCCATATTTGCAGAGCCCACCCTCGGTGAACTTGGGTTCTTCCCAAAGCGAACTCACGCAGTTAACAATAGACTGTTCTTGAAATCTAATTAATTCAATGGCAGACAAGCCGAAAGAAGAAAAATTAAAGCAACCCTGAGGCAATATGAGTCTGGACAGTGAAGTGCATGCAATGCTCTCAGCTCCCCAGTGAGGAACTCTAGTTCCACCTCATGGGCTGGCACATCCCATTTGCTTTCTCATAACTTCTGACGTGCTTTAGTCAGCAACTCTTTCCTCCCATTAAAAATATAGGAAAACATCATCAGATTTTGCCATCCAACGTCTATAGGCACTGTAGCAATCACTTGGCTGGGGTTCTAGCTTTCTGGGCCTCAAAAACTGGGGCTCCTTCTGGGCCAGTGTTCACAGGTTATATCACATTAATTAGTCTAACAAATGAACAGGTTATGACTCATAATTGCTCTCCACCGCTGTAATGGAAAAGGTTTGAACTGAGTGCCCAGTAGAAAATATGGAGGCTTTGGAGCCTTAGGGGGCATCTGCGGTCAACTCCCGCTCAGCCAGAACCTGAGAACCAGGTTCTCAGTGGGAGAGGAACCACGGAAATCAGTCTGGCAAGAGAAGACCAAAGTTGAAACTGACACACTGGCCACAGAAGTAAAGAGAAGATGTGAACAGGAAGGGGCAAGGGAGGGTAGGGGTGAAGGCGGGTTTGAAAAACTAGGTAGGTAGAGAGGCTATGAACAAACATGACATAAAAGATACAAAACTGGCTGGGTAGGTGGCTTACACCTGTACTCCCCTGGCACATGGAAAGGCCAATGCAGGAGGATCACTTGAGACCAGCCTGGGCAACACAGTGGTGCAGTGGCTCACACCTGTAATCCTAGCACTTTGGGAGCCCAAGGAGGGCAGATGACCTGAGGTCAGGAGTTTGAGACCAGCCTGACCAACATGGAGAAAACCTGTCTCTACTAAAAACACAAAATTAGCCAGGCATGGTGGCACATGCCTGTAATCCCAGCTACTCAAGGGGCTGAGGCAGGAGAATTGCTTAAATCCAGGAGGTGAAGGTTACAGTGAGCTGAGAGCATATCATTGCACTCCAGCCGGGGCAACAAGAGAGAAAACTCCATCTCAAAAAAAAAAATTCCTTCTCTACCAAAAACTAAAACAAACACAAAAATTAGCTGGGCATGGTGTCACGTGCCTGTGGTCCCAGCTACTCAGGAGGCTGAAGCAGGAGGATCACTTGAGCCTGGGAGGCAGAGGTTACAGTGAGGCAAGATTGCACCACTGCACTCCAGCTTGCGACAGAGGATGAGACCCTGTCATAAAACTTTCTTTCTTTTGCTCTGTATTAGTCTGTTTTTGTACTGCTGATAAAGACATACCCAAAACTGGGAACAAGAAGAGGTTTAATTGGACATACAGTTGCACATGGCTGGGGAGGCCTCAGAATTATGGTGGGAAGAAAAAGGCACTTCTTACATGGTGGCAGCAAGAGAAAGATGAGAGAGAAGCAAAAGTGGAAACCACTGATAAACCCGTCAGACCTCATGAGACTTATTCAAAAGCCAAACCATATCATGCTCATATAAAAAATATCTCTTGAGCACCTAACGTGTGGCAGGTACTGTACAAAAGCACTAGGATACAAGAGGCAGCAGAAAAGAACAGGGATGAAACAGAAGGAGAGGCAGGAGGGTGTCTGGAATGTTTTTCTTTCAAGGGTGTACTAGAGATGAGAGGAGAGTAATAAGCTCATTCAGAGAGATGCTGAGTTAAAGAGAAAGCTGATGAGCAGAAGAAACTAGAGATAACTAATTCAAGAAAATGATCAAATCTGGCCATGCATCTACATAAATATACTTACTTCTCCCCCATCTTTTAAATCAAAGTCCCTCCAATCTGGTTGTTCCCTCTTCCCCTCCCCCACTCCCCCCATATCTTCTTCAACAGCTCCCTCTGGAAGCAGCAGCATCCTCTCTTCTCACTCAAGCCCAGCCCCAACCAACATCACCAGAAGCCCCCCAACCACCACATCTGTCACTCTAAATGTCTTTCCCCTCCTTGGTATCCAGGAAGTACCTGAAACCACCAGCCATGCCCTTGATGGGGAAGCCTCTTCATTTGAATTCTGTACCGGTTACAGAAAATTCCATGTGAGTTCCTGGCCCAACTTGCTCAGTGCTTGGTGCCGAGAAGAATGTCAACACTGATATGGAGCCCATTCCTCCCAAATGGCACAGCTGGTGTGCAGCAGGCAGAGAGGACTCCCACAAAACTGATACAGGGTGCTGATAAGAAGAGGGTAGAAAGCAACCACTGGGCAAACAATCAGAAATATCCACTACAGCATCCACGTTCCCCTCCTATAGCTTTGACAGTTTCTTCCCAAATTTCCCCTGGCTCCCGTTCTTTCTCCCACCTTGTATACCTACATATATGAAATATTCTGCATCCATCCCTCCAAATGCCCATTGGAGCTCCCTACTTTTATATCAGTGACACCATCTAGGGAACTTCAGCAACTTCACACATGCACTGGAATCCAACTCTCAGGACTAAAGATCAGCTGTCCTTCCTCCCCCACTTCCCAAATTGACCTGAATCTCAGGATAGGAGGAAAAGACAGACGGGAACAGGAGGGGCTGTGAAACCCAAGACTCCCTGGAGCAAGCTGACACTTGCTCTGGGTTCCCACCCATCACCCTGCTCCTGTAAAGAAGTTTATCCCATCAAAGGGAAGGAAAACATCAGGTTCCCAGCAGGGAGACAGATTGTTAGTTCCTAGAATTCATTTATTTAACTTCTGGGACCAAAACAACAACCAGCCAACTGATAATTTAGAAATATGTTTATAAAAGAAAAACAAATATTCATTATTCCTCTGGGCCATTAAATTATTTTAAACAGATAACACCCTCCTTTAAAAGAAGATTAAATTTCTACTATCAATCACTGAAAATAAGTTTGACACAGGTTTCAGTGATGAGGGGAAGCAGAGAGAAATTTAGCAAGGAATGGCAGAGAAAGGGTGAAATTTCTGGTCTTTACATTAGATACAGTGATTCAGATTCTTTAGTTTTTGACCTTACATTAGAATTCTCTGTATGTTTTTTTACACACAGCAGAGAAATGTGACCACTTTTGAACTCTTAATTTTGGCTCTTTATTCTTTACTACTGAAAAATATTCTAAGAAACATCCAATATGAGGTAGGCTTTAACCAACATTTCAGATTAAAAAAATATCAGAAAGTCACTGTTTAATAGAAAAACATGTAATTTACAATTACTACCAACATTCAAACAAACATTAACAGAGCAAAGTCATCCACATCCAGGGAAATGCGATGTTTGTGTGCAAAAATGTGCATTCATTGTGCATGAATATGTATGTATCTCTGTGTAGTATACATGTGTATGTTCAAGTAATAAAGACTAAAGAATGGGCAAAATACCAAAATATCAGCATCACTTTCAGGGTAAGTAAATAACGATTACTTTTTCCTTCTTCAACCTTTTCTGGTTTTTCAAACTTCCCACCATGATCATTCATACACAGAAAAGGAAAAATCAACAACTTTACATTTATCACACGTATAAAGATGTAGTTTTTACAAGGTATGCTCATCTCCTTATAGCAAAATAACCAGACACTTAATAGAAACCCATACACCCTGTGCCACTAAAACAAAACAAAACAAAACAAAACAAAACAAAACAAAACCATACATTGGGAAGTGAAGCTGAGTTTTTCTTACTATATGCAAACCTTTTTATCAAGAGGAGAAAAGAAGAGTCCTTTGTGTCAAATGGCTACGTATATCCTTCAAGTGTTTCAGAAATGATACCGTCACAGTCTTCCCTTCATTTTTTGAGATCTCTGGTTCTCTATTTCCTTAATTGTGCTTCCCCACATGCAGCTAAAATGAGTAGCAATAGTGGATGTGTACACTCACACAAGCATGTACACGCTCGCACACTCACACACATCCCTGATAAATGTGTCTCAGTCTCTGACCATAACAGCAATCACCAAGACATGATCTCCCCAAACCTGAGGTGCTGTCTCAGGCTCCTGGGCTCACTTTCGAGAACTCCACAGGGTTCAGGGTACCCAGGTCTCCCCTGCACCCTCTTCATTTCATGTTTCCACAGGAGAAGACATATAGTGTTTAAAGCAAACTCCTGATTATGCACGCTAATGAAGGCAAACATTGCACAGATGCATGTTTGGCACGAGATTTCTCTAACTGCATTTTGCTTTGGCTACCATCAAAATTAGTTACTGTTCCCCCAAACACATGCACAGCAGAGTGGGGAGGAGATGCCAATCGAAAGGACTTCTGGGTGATGAAAAGATGGCTAAACTGTGAAATCGGCCTCAAAAAAAGAGAACCTTTTCCATACTCAGTTCCTACACGCTGACCAATGTCATGTTCAACAGGTCTTAAAAGAGCAGAGAAAATCTAGAATACCTTCTACAATATCCTGATGAATGGTAAGTGATGGAGTCCCAATCTAGGAAGCACAAAATTTTAGGCAACTCCTTACTCCGTTTCTGAGAGAGAAATGTTTACTTTATTTTATTTTATTTTTTGAATCAGAGTCTTTGTTGCATGGGTTGGAATGCAGTGGTGTGATCTCAGCTCACTGCAACCTCTTCCTCCTGGGTTCAAGCTATTCTCTTGCCTCAGCCTCCTGAGTAGCTGGGATAACAGGCAGGTGTGCCACCATGCCTGGTTCATTTTTGTTTTTTCTTGTTTTTTTGTTTTTGTTTTTAGTAAAGACAGGGTTTCACCACATTGGCCAAGCTGGTCTTGAACTTCTGACCTCAAGTGATCCACCCACCTCAGCTTCCCAAAGTACTATGATGACATGTGTGAGCTACTGCACCCGGCTGAAAAATTTTTTTTAGATAAATTTAAGAGAGATTTTTTTTTAGATAGATTTAAGAGATGTCTTTCTGCAGCTCCCATATGCTGGAGAAACTCAGACCAATTCTTTATCATTTCTGTATGCTAAGCCTTCAAATAGCAGAAGGAAGTGTCCTGTCTTCTCTTACTGTTTCCTTCTCCAGGTAAGCTGCTATCTTTGACAGGGTTTCCTGCCACCATTTTGGTTCTGCTTGTCTGACTACTCAAGTCACTCGAGGTCTTCCTTAACCTTAGAGCTGGCTATAGTCCTCAAGGGCTGGGGTGTCCTCCTGAAAATTCAGTGGGATCAGGACACTATGCTTCCCTTAGCCCAAGAGTGGGCTCATTCATCTGCAGTGACCACATCATGCCTCTGACAGACACTAATGCCAAGCCAAACCCTTCTATATATGTACAGCAATTTATTCTTTTTCTCTCATCATCGCCAAACTGTACAGGACATCACATTCCTGCTTTTTAAAGCTTATCTGGCAGGTTTCTACCAGCCATCCTGGGCTACTAAGGGTATTTAGGTTTTGTACTGAAGACCCTGCAGGGATCTTCTTGAATACCACATCTCCCATCCAGATGTGATATTCAAGTTCAAAAACAGCAGCCACATTTTTGGCTGTGCCCATGCAGGAATAAAATAGTATTAAGTAGGCTGGGCACAGTGGCTCATGCACATAATCCCAGCACCTTGGGAGGCCAAGGCCGGTGGATCACCTGAGGTCAGGAGTTCGAGACCAATCTGACCAACATGGAGGAATACTGTCTCTAGTAAAAATACAAAATTAGCCAGGCATGGTGATGGGCACCTGCAATTCCAGCTACTCGGGAGGCTAAACCAAGAGAATTACTTCCACCCAGGAGGCAGAGATTGCAGTGAGCCAAGATCTGTGCCATTGCACTCCAGCCTGGGCAACAAGAGTGAAACTCTGTCTCCAAAAAAAAACAAAAAGTGGGGTGGGGGTGGGGCTGGGTACAGTGGCTCACACCTATAATCCCAGCACTTTGGAAGGCCAAGGCGGGAGGATCACGAGGTCAGGAGATCAAAACCATCCTGGCTAACACAGTGAAACCCTGTCTTTACTAAAAATACAACAACAACGACAACAACAACAACAAAAATAGCCGGGCATGGTGGCGTGTAGTCCCAGCTACTGGGGAGGCTGAGGCAGGAGAATCACTTGAACCTGGGAGGCAGAGGTTGCAGTGAGCCAAGATCGCACCACTGCACTCTAGCCTGGGGGACAGAACAAAAATCCATCTCAAAGAAAAAAAAGTAATTAAAAGCTGCAGGAGAGAGAATGACATAACAAAGCAGAAACAAGATGAGCCAAAAGAGCCACAGAGCCCTGAATCCTGGGGGTCTCACCACCCATCAAAATCCCTAGATGGATAACAATACTGCCCATGTTGGCCAGGAGGCACCTTGTGTCTTCCTAAAAAATTAACACCAACCTCTTTTTTAAAATGCACATGATCTTGACTTGGTGTATGTGACTTGCAAACAGGAGTCCTATCTAACACAGAAACTATTCTAGTAGAAACACTGAGTGTCCCACATAAGGCACCTTGCCAATTACTCTTAAGGTATTGGGCAGTCTGTCCTGCCAGTGTGATGCTGATTTACTAATTAACCTTCATTTATACATTCCAGCCTGCTTCACATCCGTAAGGATCCCTGCTCTCCCAAGGGCATTTTATTATCTTAATCCTCAAGGCTTTTAACTATTTTATTCTTATTTCTCCTTGGCTTCCCTGATTCCCTGAAGCCCATCTGTTTCCCACTCATACTTGCTGCCACACAATTTGGCCAGGACAGTTGCCTTTGGTATCTGTGGGTTCTGCATCCCTGGATTCCACTAACTGCAAATTCAAAATATTCAGAAAAAAAAATAGATGGTTGTGTTGAGTCTGTACTGCATATGTACAGGCTTGTTTTGCTTGTCACTATTCCCTAAACAATACAGTATAGCAACTATTTACTAGCATTTATATTGCATTAGGTATTATACATAATCTAGAGATTGCTTATAATATACTAAAGAATGTGCCTAGGTTTTGTGCAAATACTACATTATTTTATTTTTTTACTATTATTTTTAATTGAGATGGAGCCTCACTCTGTCACCCAGGCTGGAGTGCACTGGCACAATCTCGGCTCACCGCAACCTCTGCCTCCCAGGTTCAAGTTATTCTCCTGCCTCAACCTTCCTAGTAACTGAGATTACAGGGGCCCACCACCACCCAGGCTAATGTTTGTATTTTTAATAGCAATGGGGTTTCACTATGTTGGCCATGCTGGTCTTGAACTTCTGACCTCAGGTGATCCTCCCACCTTGGCCTCCCAAAGTGCTAGGATTACAGGCATGAGCCACCTCGCTCAGCATACACTATTTTATATAAGAAACTTGAGCATCCGTGGATTTTAGTATCTATGGGGGAGAGGGGGTCTGGATCCAATTCCCTATGAGTTCCAAGGATGACTATACAGTGACGTTAATGAAATAATATCAGTGAATAGTTTCTGTTTCCAAAAACACTGCCCTGTGCCCTAGCCAAATAAGCACCCAAGGTTGGACTTTAGACAAGTTAAAAGTAACTCTAGACTCCAAAGAGAAGTAATATAAGACTTTGTCCCTAAAAAGAAAAAAATGTGAAAACATATGTCCACACAAAAGCTCCTACACAAAGGTTTCATAGCAGCATTAGCTGTAATAGCCAAAAAGAAAAATAACCCAAATGGCCCAGGCACTGTGACACACACCTGTAATCCCAGCACTTTGGGAGGCCAAGGCGGGTGGATCACCTGAGGCAAGGAGTTTGAAACCAGCCAGCCAACCAGCCAGCCAGCCAGGCACAGTGGCATGTGCCTATAGTCCCAGCTACTCGGGAGGCTGAGGCTGGAGGATCACTTGAGCCCAGGAGTTCTGGGCTGTGTAGTGCATTATGCCGATCAGTGTCTGCACTAAGTTCGGCATCAATATGGTGACCTCCCTGGAGCTGGGGACCACCTGGTTGCCTAAGGAGGGGTGAACTGGCCCAGGTTGGAAATGGAGCAGGTCAAAACTCCCGTGCTGATCAGTAGTGGGATTGCACCTGTGAATAGCCACTGCCCTCCAGCCTGGGCAACATAGCAAGACCCCATCTCTAAAAAAAAAACACACACAAAATTAAAAAGAAACCAGCCAGTCAGACCAACATGGAGAAACCCTGTCTCTACTAAAAATACAAAATTAGGCTGGGCACAGTGGCTCATGCCTGTAATCCCAGCACTTTGGGAGGCTGAGGTGGATGGATCACAAGGTCAGGAGATTGAGACCATCCTGGCCAACATGGTGAAACCCGTCTCTACTAAAAATACAAAAAAATTAGCTGGGCGTGGTGGTGCACACCTGTAGTTCCAGCTATGAGGGAGGCTGAGGCAGGAGAACTGCTTGAACCCAGGAGGTGAAGATCGCACCACTGCACTACAGCCTGGGCAACAGTGCAAGACTCCATCTCAAAAAAAAATACAAAATTAGCCTGGCATGGTGGCACATGACTGTAATCTCTGCTACTTGGGAGGCTGAGGCAGGAGAAGCACTTGAACCTAGGAGACAGAGATTGTAATGAGCCGAGATTGTGCCACTGCACTCCAGCCTGGGCAACAAGAGCAAAACTCTGTCTCGAAAATAAATAAATAAATCAATAAAATTATGATTAAAAATAAAATTATGGAAGTGTACATTTTAAATGGATGAACTGGAAGGGGGTATGAATTATAGTTCAATAAAACTGTCTTTTAAAAAATCTATTAGAGGATAATTAATCTATTACCACAGTAAAAAGAGAAGGAATAGACTCAATACTCTAGTTTTTTTAGTTCATTAAAATGTGGGTCAAAATCCTAAATTTAACATATCCTCAATGTTCACAAAGCAGTTTAAACAGTTAATTCCATATAATTTACATTATACCAGATTGGTTAGGGACAGGGGCTTTGGAATAAAACTAGGTTTGAGTCCCAACTCCTTCACTCCTAAGTTGAATGACCTTGGATCCTCCTCCAAACCTCGGCTTCTCTACATGGAAAATGAGGGAAATCACAGTGCTTCTTTCACCGATGAGTGAGTGTCTGACACAGTGGAGCACTCAACCAGTAACTTTCTAAGTAAATAAATAACAACAAAACCAACAAGTGCCTGTGTGCAATACACTAAACCTTGCTGGAAGTCACAGACAATACGGTCCCTTTCTTCGATTATGACACCAAGTGGACTGTTTAGTGCTGCAATTATAAAAATGCTATGGACCGAACATTGTGTCCCTGCAAAATCCACATGTTGAAATTCTAATCCGCAGTGTGATGGTATTTGGAGGTGGGGCCTTTGTGGGGTTACTAGGTCATGAGTAGAGCCCTCGTGAATGGTATTAGTGCTCTTAGAAGACATAAGAAGAGACACTCCCAGCCTAGACAACACGCTGAATCCCCAGCTCTATAAAAAATGCAAAAAATTAGCCAGGCGGCCAGGCATGGTGGCTCATACCTGTAATCCTAGCACTTTCGGAGGCCGAGGCAGGTGGATCACTTGAGGCTAGGAGTTCCAGACCAGCCTGGCCAACATGATGAATTACTATCTCTACTAAAAATACACAAATTAGCCGGACATGGTAGTATATGCTTGTAATCTCAGCTACTTGAGAGGCTGAGGCACAAGGATCGCTTGAATGTGGGAGGCGGAGGTTACAGTAAGCTGAGATCATGCCACTTCCCTCCAGCCTGTTCAACAGAGTAAGACTCTGTCTCAAAGAAAACAAAAAAAAACCAGACAGGGTGGCACACACCTGTAGTCCCAGATACTTGGGAGGCTGTGGTGAGAGGATCACCTGAGGCTAGGAGGTCGAGGCTGAAGTAAGTCATGGTCGCACCACTGCACTGCAGTCTAGGTGACAGAGTAATACTAGAGACTTCTGGGTGTTGTTTCAATGCTTATCAGCACACTGTATATCCACATGAAAAACCACAGGTAAAGTAGGAACCATTGGCTAAAATCACAGGTGACAAAAGTCATGACTTGAGATTTGCTCCCTGTCTAGAACCAATGTAAGGGTGGAAGAAAATGAAAAGCAGACAGATTAATTGTCTATTTTGACCAGGGTACCAGGATCAAATACATAAATTTCAATGTCCAATTTCCACACTACTGATCATTAGCTGCCACACTCCTCTGTATCTCATGGACAAAAGCAAGAAATGAACTATCTCAGAGCCTGACAACCCTTTAATCTGTTTTTCCTCCGAAGACTGATTACCTCCAATGACACTGTTCTTTGAAAAGGCAATTAATGAGATGGATGTCGCACACTGAATGAGAGGATTAGAGCATCTATGCTTTTTCTTTTGACAGTTTGTAAAACAGATTTTTTTTTTTTGAGATGGAGTCTCTCACTGTCACCAAGGCTGGAGTGTGGTGGTGCGATCCTGGCTCACTGCAACTTCCACCTCTGGGGTTCAAGAGATTTTCCTGCCACAGCCCCCTGAGTAGCTGGGACTACAGGTGCACGCCAACACACCTGACTAATTTTTGCATTTTTAGTAAAGACAGAGTTTCAACATGTTGGTCAGGCTGGTCTCGAACTCCTGACCTCATCATCTGCCCACCTGGGCCTCACAAAATGCTGGGATTACAGGCATGAGCCACTGCACCCAGACAAAAACAGATTTTTGTTAACATGTCAGTCAATTGGTGATATTTTAAATGAGATCATAAAAATCAAGGTCTTTGCTACAATAAACAGCAAACAAACTAAAAAAACTAATGAAGGCATGTGATTCTAGTGTAAAACAGAGACCCATGTGACATTATTGGTTCAAGAAGTATGCTTCTGTGCCTTCAATATGGAAAAGTAATAAATTTCACCTTGGTGAATTATCATTATGCACTTACGTTTAAACTAGATGCCTCAATATTATCAATATCCTTTAAAAGTGTAAAACATAGGCCAGGTGTGGTGGCTCATGCCTGTAACCCCAGCACTTTGGGAGGCTGAACCGGGCAGATCACCTGAGGTCAGGAGTTTGAGACCACCCTGGCCAACATGGTGAAACCCCATCTCTTAGTAAAACTACAAAAATTAGCCTGGTGTGGTGATGGGTGCCTGTAATCCCAGCTACTCGGGAGGCTGAGGCAGGAGAATTACTTGAACTTGGGAGGCGGAGGTTGTAGTGAGAGGAGATTGTGCCACTGCACTCTAGCCTGGGCAACAGAGCCAGACTCCATCTCAAAAAAAAAGTGTCAAACATAATAGTTTCATAAATTCAGAATACTTAAAAGAGTAAAGTTTTAAATCCCAGCCTTGTCATCATCTAAACACAAAGTGATTCTCTCAGTGCCATGGGCCACTAAGCATTACAGGGATGGTGCAAAATGAGGTTCAGTGAGCACCTATTATGTGCCCGATCCTGGGCTACATCCCACTCCCCAGGAATTTAAGAGCTGGTAGCATGAGTCCTTTCCCAGGCACCTCTTCACACTTCAACAGTCTTTCACTCAAACTTACAAACAGGCACAAAATGGGCTTTCACAGATTTGCCAAACTGATACTGGCCTTGTCCACCAATGCTACACACCTATCCCTTTCAGGCTGTCATTTCCAGGGACAGTTCCTGATATGTCTGGGGAAAGACAACCTCCTGTGTCTACATCAGATTGCAGGTGTCATATTATACACATGCATCTTCACACCCTGTACCTATCTACATCATAAGGTTACACACCAACAGGACTTGTCCATGTAAACAAGGCAGGCATGAGAAATGAAAAGCCGAGGTTATTACAGTCTATGGGGCACTTGATTTCCTGAAGACCAATAACAGCTTCATTTGCTGTTATTTTCCACTTTCCAGAGTGAAAACTTGGAATGGAAAACGAAACGTCATTTCCAAGGTTATGCTGCAAATCACCAAAACAATCTGGGCCAAAGGACAGGTTTCTTGATCTGACAGCTGCTCCTCTATCTGCTGGGACCTGCTGTTTCAAAATTATATGCAATCACCCACCGTGGGAGCAACACAAATTGCTAAAATCTAAGTAGAGCAGGTGAAGACATTTGCTGGCTGATGACCATATTCTCGGCCACATATCCTGTGGTGTTCATAGATGTGCTTCCAGCCTCAAGCAGGGGACTGGGTGCCTTGTAAATTTAAGTTGAATAAAAAATAAGGCAATTAAGATACTCAAGGCTGGGTGTGATGGCTCACACCTGTAATCCCAGCATTTTGGGAGGCTGAGGTGGGGGGATCACCTGAGGTCGGTAGTTAGAGACCACATTGAGGCAGAGGTTGCAGTGAGATTGTGCCATTGCACTCCAGCCTGGGCAAGAGTGAGACTCCACCTCAAAAAATAAAAATAAGTGGCTCACACCTATAATTTCAGCACTCCAGGAGGCCGAGGCAGGTGGATTGCCTGAGGTCAGGTGTTAGAGATCAGCCTGACCAACAGGGTGAAACCCCGTCTTTACCAAAAATATAAAATTAGCTGGGTGGTGGTGCATGCCTGTAATTCCAGCTACTCAGGAGGCTGAGGCAAGAGAATCGCTTGAACCCAGGAGGCGGAAGTTGCGATGAACCAAGATCACACCATTGCACTTCAGCCTGGGCAACAAGAGCAAAACTTTGTCTCAAAAAATATATATACATTCAAGTACATATATAACATCTGAAGAGGCCTTGGAAATAAAAGTAATCAAGCAAACACACCATCAAATGAAAAAAAAAATCAAAGATCGGGGAGAACGTGGATAAATTAAAAATGTTGGCCGGGCGCAGTGGCTCAAGCCTGTAATCCCAGCACTTTGGGAGGCCGAGGCGGGTGGATCACAAGGTCAACAGATCAAGACCATCCTGGTCAACATGGTGAAACCCCGTCTCTACTAAAAATACAAAAAATTAGCTGGGCTTGGTGGCGCATGCCTGTAATCCCAGCTACTCGGGAGGCTGAGGCAGGAGAATTGCCTGAACCCAGGAGGCGGAGGTTGTGGTGAGCTGAAGTCACGCCATTGCACTCCAGCCTGGGTAACAAGAGTGAAACTCTGTCTCAAAAAAAAAAATGTTTTTCCTGGGAGACCAAAGCAGGAGAATTGCTTAAAGCCAAGAGTTCAAGACTAGCCCGGGCAACATGGCAAGACCCTATCTCTACAAAAAGAATTTTTTTAATTAGCTGGCATGGTGGCACACATTGGTAGTCCCAGCTACCCAGGAGGCTGAGGTGGGAGGATTGCTTGAGCACAGAAGTTTGAGGCTGCAGTGAGCTATGATACCACCACTGCACTCCAGCCTGGGTGACCAAAGCAAGACCTTGTCTCCAAAATCCAAAAGCAAGTAAGTTTTCCCAAACTCCCTGAATTACTCTGTATTGTCTCTTGTACTTCAGGATTACACAGCTTGAGTTCGCTTTAAATTTAAAAACCAGAGCCCACAAATGTCTTAAGTCTCACAAATAGATCGAATTTGAGTGGAAACTCAAGAGGGCTGCACAGAAGTGCCACACATACCACTAATGGAATAGAAAACCATTTTTAGTGGTACATGGAAAACCATGTTTAATTTTTATAGTTATAAATATTTTTCAATGTGTATTAAAAAATGTATTAGTAGCACATGAAGCCCATGACATCGGGACTAGGTAACGTAACCTCACACGCACACAAGCACACACACACACTGATATGGTTTGAATGCTGTCTTCTCTAAATCTTTTGTTGAAATGGAATCCCCAGTGTTGGAGGTGGGGGCTAGTGGGAGATGTCTGGGTCATAGGAGCAGATTCCACACGGCTTGAGCCTGTCCTTTTTTGTGATTTAATTTTTTGAGACAGAGTTTTGCCTTGCTGCCCAGGCTGGAGTGCAATGGTGTGATCTGGGCTCCCTGCGACCTCCGCCTCCCTGGTTCAAGTGATTCTCTGGGATCTCACAAGCAGCTGGGATTACAGGCACCTGCCTGCCACCACGCCCAGCTAATTTTTTGTATTTTTGGTAGAGATGGGGTTTCACCATGTTGACCAGGCAATGCTGCCCTTTCGATAGTGAGTTCTTTATAGATAGATATGGATTTTTAAAAAACAAACTTCATGAGGTTAATGACTATTATCAACCACCATAAAATAGAACAAGAGTTTCAAAACCATACAAGCCACAAGACTCTAGGCTGGCAGAAAAGAAGGGTGGGGTGGAGGGTCCCAAGGCATTGGGGGCTGGTAGACACAGGGAGAGCCTGAGAGTCACCCAGTGTCTGTGGGGACGGCTGGGTCAAGGCAATGTTAGGAACTATTCAAGTGAAACATTCATCAGAATGTGACCTTGAAATAGGAGAGAGAAAAATCTCTTTTTTTTTCCCTTTGAGATGGAGTCTTGCCCTGTTGCCAGGCTGGAGTGCAGTGGCACAATCTCAGCTCACTACAACCTCCGTCTCCTGGGTTCAGGTGATTCCCCTGCCTCTTGAGTAGCTGGGCCTACAGGCATACACCAGCATACCGGGCTAATATTTTGTGTTTTAATAGAGATGGGGTTTCACCATGTTGGCCAGGATGGTCTCAATCTCCTGACCCCGCCTTGGCCCCCCAAAGTCCTGGGATTACAGGTGTGTGCCACCGTGCCTGGCCTATTTTTATGCCTCAATTTCTTCATCTGTAAAATGGGGACAATAATTGAATCTACACATCACAGAGTTCATAGGAGAATTGAATAAATTAAAAATAGTAAGCACTCAATAAAAGCATTACATTTCACTATAATTCAACACAAATTTAAGGTAAAATCAAGAAGACAAGGAGAAAGAAGGGACAACCAAAGGCTGCCAGCAGCAACACACACCGGCTCTGCTAAGCCAGTGTTCAGAAAACTTTTTTTTTTTTGAGACACAGTCTTGCTCTGTCACCAGGCTGGAGTGCAGTGGTATGATCTAGGCACACTGCAACCTCCGCCTCCAGGGTTCAAGACATTCTCCTGACTCAGTCTCCCATGTAGCTGGGACTACAGGCATGTGCCACCATACCCAGCTAATTTTTGTATTTTTACTAGAGACAGAGTTTCACCATATTGTCCAGGATGGTCTCAATCTCTCGAACTTATGATCAGCCCACCTCAGCCTCCTGAAATGCTGGGATTACAGGTGTGAGCCACTGTGCCCAGCCCAACTGAAAAAATGTACTCTGCAAAAGGCCAGATGGTAAATATTTTAGGCCTTTCTGGCTATAAGGTCTGTGTCCACCCATTCAACTCCACCACTGGAGCATAAAACCAGCTACAGGCAATATATACATGAACAGGTATGGTGACATTCCAATAAAATTTTATTTGTGGATCCTGACATTTGAATTTTATATAATTTTCCCATATCACAAAGTATTACTCCTCTTATGATATTATCCCCAACCATTTATTTTATTTACTTTACTTTATTTTATTTTTTGAGACAGAGTCTCTGTTGCCCAGGCTGGAGTGCACTGGCAGAATAGCTCACTGCAACCTCTGCCTCCCAGGTCTTAGCGATTCTCCTGCCTCAGCCTGCTGAGTAGCTAGAATTGCAGGCACCGCCACCATGCCTGGCTAATTTTAGTACTTTTAGTAGAATCAGAGTTTCACCATGCTGGCCAGACTGGTCTCAAACTCCTGACCCCAGGTGGTTCACCCATCTCAGCCTCCCAAAGCGCCGGAATTACAGGCTTGAGCCACCACGCCCAGCCTCCCCAACCATTTAAAGCATAAAATCTATTCTTAGCCTAAGTAATAAAACAAGAGTGGCTAGCTAGGTTTTAAGCCATGTGCTGCACATTTATATTCATATGAAGAGACTGGCTGGCTGTACAATCAAAGTCCCGTGTGCTGGACACTGCCATTTATTCTCGTTTTCAGTCTCCAGAGAGAGAAAGATTTTAACTGATATTTGATGAACTGTCTAATCTACTTAGTGAGAACAAGCTTCAATTTATTATCTTAGCCCTGGTATTTTTCTATATAAATCAATTTCTAAAGCACATATTTATAACCATAAATGTCAAGCCTCCACTCTGAGTTTTGGGCTCTTCATTCTGTACTCCACCACACATTATGTCCAACATGACAAATTTATTTCATTACATTCAGTAATCAGGAATATTTCTAGTGGTGGGAAAAAGCCTTGGAACATATCACTTTGCAGTATGGCTTCCTCATTTTAAATATATATTTTTTAAATCTATTAGAGGAATTTTTTTTGGAGATGGAGTTTCACTCTTGTTACCCAGGCTGGAATGCAATGGAGCGATCTCGGCTCATTGCAACCTCCGCCTCCTGGGTTCAGGCAATTCTCCTGCCTCAGCCTCCTGAGCAGCTGAGATTACAGGCACACACCACCATGTCCAGCTAATTTTTTGTATTTTTAGTAGAGACGGAGTTTCACCATGTTGACCAGGATGGTCTTGATCTGTTGACCTCGTGATCCACCCACCTCGGCCTCCCAAAGAGCTGGGATTACAGGCTTGAGCCACCATGCCCGGCCTATTAGAGGAATTTTTTAGAGAGCACAAAGACTTTCTTAAGCAAGAATGAGAAAACGTGAGAGATTTTTGGAGAATATAAACTTACTCATTCCTCAGTACCCACTTTGTGGATGTAGTATTATGGACATAATGTTTTCAGTTTTGATTAAATAATTAATGATGTAAAAACAAGGTATTATTTTAATTCTTTCCAATCAGGAGAACAGAACCTCAGAACTCCAACTTGCTTGTTTTTCTACATTCTTTAAAGCAATTTGAAAATTTCACTAATGAACAATTTGTAAAACTTTTGTATTGCTGTTACCAAACATGACAAGTATACATGTTCATTTCACTATCGTACCCTTTAAGATAGTATCTTCTAATTTAAACTTGATCTTTGTTTTGCCTTTTCCTGTGTATTGAAATTATATTAGCTCTTCTCATCAACATCCCCTTGAAAGTAAGAACGAAGAGTGCAGGAGCACCTATACAATCACAGATGTGATGAGCAGGAAGAAAGCCAATACAGAAGATGCCAGGAGGTGAAACACTGTATCAGCTCAGAAAAGAGCCATGATCCCTGGGACCAAAAATCGACAGTTTTTAAGCAAAATGTCAAATAAGTTCAAAAAAGGTCGAATAAGCAAAAGGTTGAATAAGGTCACCCAGCATTAAAAAAAGTTATAGTAGTGATAAGATCCTCATCATATTTGTGCTATTCTTTCTGAAAAATATTTGTAATTGTGGTAAAATATATTAATACTTAACATTACATGAACTTCTCCAATTATTTTTAAAGTGTACACTTCAGTAGCATCTGAATGTGTTCTTGAGAGTGGGAAGTTTGCTAGTTGAAAACTTAGAGTTTTCATTTCAGTGGTAATCTTCAAAAGTTAAACAGATTCAACTGGGCAATACCTTAAACTGAAAACTGACATGAAATTTCTGAGCTTACATTTTAGTTTATATTTATTGGTGCCAATGGTAATTCTGAATTGTCATAGGCTGGTAAGAAGGGACTGAAATGGATTTGATACTGAAATTATTTCTTTAAGCTTTTCCTATACACTATGAACTAAGGAATGTTTTGTGGTAGTTTACAAAAAGAGAAAAGTGATAGAAGAATTAAGCCATTACGAATGACATAACTATATAGGCATGCCATACCCAAAAGGGTTTACTCCATTGAACTCAAAACAATGTTGATATTTGAGAGGCAATTCAGTTTGCACAAAACAATGTTATCCAGTATATTTTATTATTGTTTATTTGTAAATCTTTGGTTTTGTGGCTTTTTTCTTTTTCATTTAGTTTGTAATTTAGTTTCACAGTTGTTTAAGCATTGTTATGCATGAAGAATTGATCTCTAGTTTTATGCTTGCACATATTTAAATTACTTAATAAAATTAATTTAAACAAAAACATGAGAGGCCCAGAAAATACTTTCTCCTTGAAAGGTGTGTGTCTGTGACTGAAGCATAAGTGTCTATCCTACAGAAATAGTTCTCTTTTACCAAAGATTGAAATTTGAATTAGGAAACTGTACCAATGAAGACAAGCTAAGTTCAGCTGCAGTAACAAGCAAGCCAGAAGTCACAGTGGCTTAAACCACTTGCTTACATTAAGTTCATTGTATGTTGATAAAGAATTCATGGTGCTTCTTCTAACTGCCTACAAACTCCTCTTGGTGTTAAAATCTTCCATTCACTGAACAAAAACAGCACATAATAAACTGTTCAGAAAAGAAACTTGTTTGTACTTCTCAGGGCTGGACATCCGTATGGCCATATAGGCATACATGGTCCAAGAAACTTCTTCTGCCAGTTCCTTCTAAATGTCTGTCTACAAACTTCTTCTTGTGATAAAATCTTCCATTCCTTGAGCAAAAACAGTACATAATGAAGTGTTCAGGAATAAAAGCTTGTTGATATTTTTCAGGCCTGGGTAACCATATGGCTCTGTAGGCACAAATGGGCTTAAGAAACCTCTGCTAGCTTCTTCTAAAGGCCTGCCTATAACAGTGTCTTAGTGTTAATATCTTCTGTTCACCGAAATAAAACAGTACACAATAAACTGCTCAGAAAAGAAGTTTGCTTTTGCTTTTCAGGGCTGAATATCTGTATGGATATCAGGACCCGAATTGATCATCATAGCAGGACCCAAACTGATGGCTCTACCCTCAGTAATATTTCTGGTTGAGGAGAATGAGTGCTCTGTTGGTTCTCTCACCTGCAGGTAACTGTGGATGAATTAAGTCAGATGCCTGTACCAAACTTCTAGAAGAGGAGCACAGTCCTCAGGTACAGCCGGGATAAGAGTGAACCAGCATCTGTTACCAGCAATAATGTCTGCAACAGAAAGCATCCTGCATCTTTTTATATAAAAGTGCTCCATGGCATTGTTCTGACACTTTCTATTTCCTGCTAAAGCTTCTGACAGCTTTGTAAATTTCATAGGCAGCTGTGGCTTTTGAGTTATGCCCCAAATCTGCTGCTTCTTAGCCACACAGGATGGACAAACTTAAACCTGTTCCTCCTCTGTGGAACGGGGCAGAAATGTGAGTTGCATGGTGTGTCGAGAGAAGTCAAGGCTGTAACTCACGTGAAACTTCTTTGTCAAGTTTAAATTATTATCCAAATGAAAGTATTATAACAGTTTTATTCTTGGCAGTCAATCATGCCACACCAAGGGTAAAGAATAGACAGTAACGACTTCACCCGATGGCACTCATCACACAATCAATATTTTCTCGAAAAAGTTTCCTGAAAATCCACAGAAAATCTCTTTAAGTTATCAGATAATGAAACCTGTAGAGAATAGCTCTTCAATACAGAAGCAAATTTCTCCTCTTGGCTAGAAAATGACAAAGCATTTTACATGGACCCAAATCTATATGGCACACTTTTCTAGCAGGTTCCCACATTTAAAAGATTTGAGGTTTAAGAAAAGAAGTACTATCTAGTCTGCCTAGGAAGCAGTTGTTTTAAGTTGAGATCAGTATGAAAAAAAGAAAAATGATTCACAAAAGAGTGTTGGGAATGGAGACACAGGAAGACTTTTACACCGTAGCATCAACTCTGAAACTGCTATCACCCGGATACCTCGGTATTCTAGCTTAGTTGAATATGATGCAGAGAAAAAAGTTCTTTTACTTCTGCAAACAATTTCTAATAAAGCCTTTTCTTTTCTTTTTTGAGGCAGGTCTCTCTCTATCACCCAGACTGGACTGTAGTGGTGCGATCTTGACTCATCTCCCGGGTTCAAGCAATTGAACTTCAGCCTACCAAGTAGCTGGGACTACAGGGGTGTGCCACCACACCTGGCTAATTTCCGTATTTTTAGTAGAGATAGGTTTTTGTCATGATGGCCTGGCTGGTCTCCAACTCCTGATGGACTTACCCTCAGTAATAGCTACCCTCTGCCTGCCTCGGCTTCCCAAAGTGCTGGGATTACAGGTGTAAGCCATCATGCCTGGCCAATTGATAATAAAGTCTTTTCTAATCGAACTCTATATAACTTACTTCATCATGTATCTGCAAGTGGACTAAGGACACATTGAATATTCTTGTCAAGGTCTAGCAATAATTCTGAGTTTCCTTTTAAGTATTTGCAAAGTTTAGTTGTTTTCCTTATTTCAGAGGCTTCCAGATGTTTTTACCTTGGGGAAATGTATGAATAGACTAAGAAAATGAGATTCAGATTTCTAGTTGAATGATTTTATTATCCGATTATTTTATTTTATTAAATGTGGAAGTCTACTTTTCACCCTAGGAAAAGAATTCTCAAATTGTCCCAACAAAGAAAAGAAAAGATGAGTCACCTTTTTAAGTGTATTAGTCAGGAGAGGCTAAGTTATATTGTAGTACAGAAAAATCTCTGGAATTTGCAGTAACAAAGGATTATTTCCCATACTTGCTAAATGTCTTTGTGTATCAGAGAAGTCTCTACTCTACATGGCTGTGCCAGAGGTGGCATGCTGATGGAAACTCCATCTGGGGGGGGCAGCAATAGCTGGACCACTGGGAAGGGGATTTGGTAAATTGCACACTGGCTCTTCATGTTTCTGCCTGTAAGTGACACATGTCACTACTGCTAATTGGTCATTTGCCAGGGCAAATCACAGGGTCACAGCTAAATGCAGAGGGGTCAGAATACATCCATCCTTTTATGTACCTGGAAGAAGAAAACCCAACATTTTGGTGAACATCCCTAATGGCTACCAGACTACGAATAAAAAAGGAAAACAGAACACACTCCAACTTTATCAAAATTCCAGCGTCTCACACCATCAAATATGAATCAAATTCCCAAATATCCATCAGCTGTACAATAAAATATCTTAATACAATAATCTGATGCAGGTAGGGTTCCCTGAATCCATTTCTTCATCTCTATACAAGAGAAGTGCATAGAATGGGAAGTGAGTACAATAAACCAAATTAAATTGGGGTTTGGGTGAGGTTTCCAGAAATGGATTGTGGGCCAGCAAAATGCGGAGACACTTTTACACCTTTTGTGGATTTTGCTAGCCTAATTTCTCCAAGAAGAAAATCACGTGTTTATAACATGGCAATACTCGTCAACAGTCTTTCCAAAATAATTGGACGGTAGGAAGGTTATAGCTGTAACAGGGAGAAAAGTTCATTTTCACCTAAATTGCCAATAGGAGTATTTGTTTAATGGGTCACTCTAGAAAGATATGTTAAACTTTTTAAACTTAATCTTTTTGGGAAATGTCTTAATGTCTAGAATATGATCAGACAATCCTCATTTGTTTCTTTTCTTTGGATACAATCATTTGCTTAGACATGTAATTTTAAACTTTTAATGTATTGGTGGCAACAAAGTTTTCAAGTAGGGACACACTTAAACTAGCTCAGAATCTCCCCTAAATTAAAAAATAGAGTTTTGTACTTTCCAGAATAAGTACTTTTACTCTTTCTTCTTCTTCTTCTTCTTCTTCTTCTTTCTTCTTCTTCTTCTTCTTCTTCTTCTTCTTCTTCTTCTTCTTCTTCTTCTTCCTCTTTCTTCTTCTTCTCCTTCTCCTCTTTTCTTCTTTTAGGTGGAGTTTCACTCTTGTTACCCAGGCTGGAGTGCAATGGCGTGATCTCAGCTCACGGCAACCTCTGCCTCCTGGGTTTAAGAGATTCTCCTGCCTCAGCCTCCCAAGTAGCTGGAATTACAGGTGTCCACCACCACACTCAGCTAATTTTTTGTGTTTTTAATTGAGATAGGGTTTTGCCATATTGGCCAGGCTGGACTCAAACTCCTGACCTCAGCTGATCTACCCGCCTTGGCCTCCCAAAGTGCTGGGATTACAGGTGTGAGCCACTGCGTCCAGATAATAAGCACTTTTATGATCTTTTTTAAAATCTTTCTTGGTAAAGATCTGCAAAGCAGGAGGAAATGACAAGAGGCAAAGTGTGCCGATTTACCGTTTAATTATATTATATCTCTCCCCACCACTCCTTAAATACTTGCAGCAGAGCAGGGTTAACATTAACACTAACCATCATAAACTAAAAATATTTATAATTAATGCCTAAGATGAACATGAAGATATAACAGTAAGATAATTTCATACAGAGGTACAGTGAATTATGTGTGACTAAGGCAAGCCAATTTTGTGTTTTCGTTTTTCTTTTAAACTTTTTGTGTTTCAGTATTTTTGAGTTATTATAATTACTGAGTATTGACTAGAGTGCTATATATCAAGTAATTCACATTTTTTCCTCATTTAATCCTTCACAGTAAACCTACTTTTAGAACTTAGGAAACTGAGGATGAAGTGACTTGGCCAAGTTTGCCTAGCTAGTTAGCAGAGAAATGCTCTTTAAAAATAAATCATTGTGATGACGTTTCAATCAAAGTATCTGATAATTGCAGTGCTTTCCCACACCCAGCTCCCTAGGAAAAGAAAGAATTTAAGTGGTACATTTATTCATAAACACACAAGTACTCATTCTGTGTCTTTTCCTATCCCAAAGCCTGCGGATATAGAGCTGAGTAAGTCTGCAAGACACAGAAGTTAAGAAAAGTGGGCTCTGGCATCAGACAGGTCAACCTGGGTGAGGCTCTGCAATGCTACCTTGGGTGGATACTTATTTTCTCTAACCTCAGTTTCTTCATCTGCAAAATGGGAAACAATGTTGGTGCTTTCTTCACAGTTTTGCTAGGAAAATGAAATAATACAATATGATTTTGCATAGTAGAGCGCGTTAAATACTCCGTCGTATGCACTTGATATATACTAGATTTTATTGTTGAATAAGCAAGGTTAGTCATGGCTCCTCTCAGAGGAGCTCCCTGATTAGGGAGAGGAGAGAAAAGTTTAAACTTTTCTCTGGTGAGCAGGAGCAAAACCAGAGAAAGGCACAAATGACCGCCTTAGAAAAGTCTAAAAGGGTTTCATAGAGGTGACCCTCCAGTTGGTGATTATAGGGAAAGCAGTGCTTCACCGGATGGAGAAGGAGGTAGGCATTCCGGCTATATCCAAATATGGGGTGGAAAGGCGTATTTGGGGACCTCAAGCCTCGGGATAGGGAAACGTTGAAGCGAGAGAAAGAGAAATAATGAAAGTGCGTGGAAAACCACTAAGTGTGGGACCTTGAGAGCTTGGACCAGGAAGGCTAAGCCTTCCATGGCCATGAGGGAAGGGAGGCTGGAGGATCGCGAGGTGGCGCTGTGGCTCCACCTTCAGGGAAGATTCTGGAGCCCGCGGGTCACCGCACTCCCACCGCAACCTCCGAGAGGTGGGGCAGCGCAGTCTTGATGGATTTGGCATCTTCACGGCAGCCACCAAAAAATTATGTTAATAAAGATAATAAGTACATAAGTAAATAACCCGGAAGCGGTCTCTTTTAGGACACACGGCAAACATCAATAACCAGGGACCGTCCGCGACAAAGGATTAAGAGCACAAAACTGTCCAGCAGGGACCGTTCCCAACTCAGTCCGCGTAATCTGTGGGCCCGCAGCGAAAACCCGCATCGCCTGCCGGGAGCTGAGCTGGCAGAACTGGGTCAGGAACCGGGTCTCCAAGCCCTGGCTTAGCACCTGCCTCTCCCCCGCAGCACACAGCTTCTTCCCCTCTTGGCGTCCAGACAGCCACAGCATCTCACAGTTCCCAGAATGAGTCTGAGTCCTGCTCCAACCCAGGTGATGAAGATACTGATGTGTTTGCTCCATGCATGGGCCCTGGAATGTCCTCGTGAGGTATTCTCCCCTCTCTGGGACTCATCACCCCACAGGGCTTAGCTGCAGGGTTCTGGTTGCCACTTCAGGCTGTGGACTGAGAGAGAAAAGAAGGAACTTATCCTGGAGAAGGAAGGGTCTCGAGAGAACACAGAACTTGCGGGGCATGGTAGCTTATGCCTGTAATTCCAGCAATTTGGGAGGTTGAGGCCGGCAGATTATTTGAGCTCAGGCGTTCAAGACCAGATTGAGTAACATGGTGAAACCTGGTCTCTACTAAAAATACAAAAAATTATCCGGGCATGGTGGTGCATGCCTGTAGTCCCAGCTACATGAGAGGCTGAGGTGGGAGGATTGTTTGAGGCCAGGAGGCAGAGGTTGCAGTGAGCCGAGATTGCACCACTGCACTTCAGCCTGGGTGACAGTGAGATCCTGTCTCAGAGAGAGAACGAAAGAGAACATAGAAGCT
Source organism: Leontopithecus rosalia (assembly GCA_028533165.1). Lineage (NCBI taxonomy): Eukaryota > Metazoa > Chordata > Mammalia > Primates > Cebidae > Leontopithecus > Leontopithecus rosalia. The sequence goes on along the minus strand of CM052653.1, from coordinate 120,192,191 downwards.
AGGGAGAAAGACTTAGGCAGAAAAGCCATTTCAGGTGCTAGAAACTGCTGGATTGGGAGGAGAGGGAGAAGGGGAGGTGAGAAGCAGGCAGGAAGTAGTCAAAGTAAGGGTCATAGAGGTGGGGGTTGGAGAGAGAGAGAGAGAGAGAGAGAGTCAAGCCCCTCTCTTCTCCTTCTAATGTCCATTGTCTACCTTGGGCTGCAGAGGGTTTCAAGGGACCCATAAGCCTTTGAGGTGGCTGTCCCCAAATACCACCCCAAACTTTTGTTCGTGCCTGTTATTTTTTTGATAAAGAAAATTAGCTTTATTTATGTAATTTAGAAAAACTGATTGTAGTGTTAAGAGTTTGTCAAATGTTGTCACTCTGAACAATGTACAATAGTATTTATATACAAATAAAATAAAATACAGTACCTCACATTGCTTTTGCTTCAAAGTGTTTTCTCAATTCTGACATGCCCCTATCACTTCGGTTTGTAGTTTTTAACAGGGAAATGCTCTGTTTTGAAATAGTGCTTGATTCACACAGTGGAACACTGAAGAGAAGAATCAATGATCATGAGCAGGGTTAAAAATATTTTTAACCAATATGATTTTATCATTAATCTTTTTTCTTTTGAGACAGAATCTTTCTCTGTCGCCCAGGCTGGAGTGCAGCAGTGGTGCGATCTTGGCTCACTGCAACCTCTTCCTCCTTCATTCAAGCAATTTTCCTGCCTCAGCCTCACAAGTGGCTAGGACTACAGGTGCCCACCAACACACCCAGCTAATTTTTTTGTATGTTTAGTAGAGATGGGGTTTCACAATATTGGCTAGGTTGCTTGTGATTTGCCCACCTTGGCCTCCCAAAGTCCTGGGATTACAGGCATGAGCCACCATGCCTTGCCTCATTAATCTTTTCTCTATAATAAAATATGCTTCATGTTAAAAAAACACACTTGCATTCACTGATAACCTAAATTTGTTGTACTAAGCTTGGCATTTATATAAACCCATAGTTGATTTAAATACAATATAGATATGAACTTATTATTAAAACTCACTGATATAAATGTTTGCCACAAATGAAAATGAACAAAATTGGTTAAACAGAGGTAACATAAAAATCCATTTGAAAAATAGTGGTTATTGCCCTTTTTTATTTATCTCCCATTGGTTTTGTGTTCTGAGAATGAGGACACACAGGTGTTTGAACCACAAGGGACAGGCACAGAGATAACCTTGAACTCAAATGCCTGAAGTTGTAATTACCTTCCACCCTGGTCAGAGGAGGCTCTCAGAAGGAGATGTTTGAGTGACTGAAATGCAAATATTTTTATTTACTGTGCCTTTTCTTCTACAATTGAACAGGCAGTAGGCACACAAGCAATTAATAAAGCAATAATTTTAATAATCTAGGTCATAGCTGCATCTTCTTTGAGTGCTCCAAGGTTTGCAGAACTTCTGATCTGACCACAATTTGCCCTGAGGTTGACTGATAGCAGGGCCTCTCATGGAGCACATCCCACTGAATGCTTCCCCACTCCAGACCATGTGCGCCGCTGCTCTTACTGGCTCCCACAAATCCCTCATGTGAGGCATCATGAGAGGATGCTCTCGTGCATTGCCACGTAAGGCTGTAATTACGTGGGTTGTATTTCTATAAGATAACCACTGAGTCTGACCAGATGATAGCCTGCCTGGACTGTGTCCAATTTGTTTCCTGTGCTATTGGGTTGGTTAATGTCTATCTTGACAGCAGGAACTCTGTCTGATCCTACACACTAAGGAAATGTTGATAAAACTCTCTGTTCCCTTCACATAAATCCAATACATTGGATGTTGAAGTATCCTATCACTTTAGTTACCTGTGGTCACACAAGTTGGGATCTCTTAACGTCCCAGTGAGGTCTGGGGCTAAGAGGTTGGTGGAGCCTCCTATGGAGCCCCTAATGAGGGTTGTCCAGTGTCCAGTGAGCAGCTCTACACTGACAGGTGCTTCCTCAGGTTCTATCCTGACAATTCTTTTCTTCAATTGGTTCCGTCCTTCTGGAATGATCACACAACTGGGAGCCAGTAAACTTCTCAGCAGCAGTTCTAGAAATTGTTTACTTTCAGAACAACTCATGGCAGGCTTCCCACACTGCAGGGCTGGTACCCAGTCCACTCTCTGGACTGAAATTCCTTCAGGACTGGGCCAAGTGTCTTTACCTTTGAAGAGAACTGAGGACCAAACCCTCAGTTTGTAAGTAGACGAGGAACAGCTGCCTTACCATTTTTAGTGGGGCTCATACATTGATCCTTATTTTTTTCTGGTTTCCTTTTTATTTAATCAAAGACTGGTGGATAAACATAAATACAGCACAATTACTTCAGATCATTCTTCATATTGTATACACACAAACCCATGAACGTAATCTGAAAGAAACCTGTAGACAGCAATGAAATGCATACAGCTTTTTCTTCCCTTGCTCAAAAAAAAGTTTAAACACACAGACTTAGAATCTCATCGGCACACATTCTCTCGTGACAAATGATTCAGACATAAATAGTGGGTGCAAAAAAACTATATACTAACATATGAATAACCTTTGTTAATGAAAAAACAGAAGCGGCCATAATGATTAAGATACATTCAGTTACCGATAACTAGTTGTGCCCTAAAGGGCATTATCAAAAGAGAAATCGTGCTGCAGAGAAAAGCGATATATACACACACAATGAGAAAATAAACTGCAAGATTAATGCATGCATGTTTAATACTAGAAAAATCACAGCCCTCCAAAATTTCTGCACGTTTGTTATAATGGCCTTCTGCACTTAACTAAAATTAAAATGATCTTAAAAGGATACTTGTAAAGTTTAAGTCTTCTCAGCCACAGAAATTGCAATGGAAATAAATGTTCAGAGTCATTTTCAAAACAAAAATCTATTCTTTTGATGACATGCATGATTAAAGGTCTATGCAAGATACACTGCTCTACGTTCCCAATTACTAGGAAAAAAAAACCTCAAGTCAATTTTTAGTTTGCAGATGCTCAAAGGATTTTGTATTTCAGCAGGAGTTCAAATCTTCTGGATATTTTCACCAACAACTACTGGATTTTCTTTTCTGATTTTCTCAGCAGCATCAGCTTTGTAATTGTAAGAACAATTGTGCACATCCGAGGAAACACTTCCACACCGGCATTCAAACCCAGTAAGTCCCACTTTCTTCCCGCACATGAAACAGTGATTCTTTTTTGTTTTGGTTTTTCAAGAGACTTGCTTTGCTCTTCAGATGGCTGCTGTGCCGTGTCTGACTTTTTCTAGGGGTGTTTTTTTTAATTTACCTTTCTTTTCTAGGTAAAGGGGGAAGCAGTGTGGATTCTTTAGTGTGTTCTGATAGCCATTGTCACTACACGCTTCTTTGAGTCTTTACATCTCCTCCTGCTGCATTTTAAAGCATTTTCATAGTAAGTAGTTTGGCCTAATAAAGCACTTTCATAGCATCTGGGTTCACCTCCAGCTTCTTTCTCTAGGCCCTCTAGGTACTGCTTCCAGATGGACATAGTGGTCCTGCAAGACTGCAGCTGTCTTGGGCCTCTCACATCCCAGGAGCATGCAGTCCAGTGGCTCCTGGAGGGTCGGCATGGGCTTTGGACATGGCAGGCAGGCTTCATGCAAACTTGGGGCTGGCCTGGGCCTTGGGCAGCTACTTTGTGAGAAACCTGTTTCTGAAGGCAAGCCTTGGCTAATCCCATGTACTCCCCTTCCAGGGGACCAGCTGGGCCTCTGTTTCTGAAACTTTATAAGTGGTCAGTGACCCCGGTGGATGATGTCGCCAATGTATCATCTCAGGGCGGGAATGTGGTCGGACAGTTGACCCTGAACCAGCAATGAAGGGTGGGCAAGTAGGGCCCTAGCCACCCCCTCACCATAACAGCCTGGGTGTGTCTGTGTGGCCTCATTCTCTTAATGAAGTGGGCATGGGGTATCTGGCAGGGGCTGGTAGGCAGGAATCAAGCCCACCAGATACTCACATGCAGTGAACTCCCTATGGAAGGGGAGTTCCCATTGACCACCAATGGAAAGTAAATAAAAACAATAAATAATAATAAGGCAGAGATAGGGGGACAGAAAGCACACAGGAGGAAGGCAGCACACACAGATCCTGAGGTGGTGAAGAGGGAGGAAAGTGCACTTTTTTTTTACTGTTTTGAGTGGTAACCGAGGAGTTAGACTTATGGGAATATGATTGATCAAAAGATGGACCAAAGTAGCGTGTTTTACACAAAGCTAAACGATTCCAAAAAACAAGAAAGGAAACTTAGCAAACAAATAATCTAGTAAATAAATCACCATTGTCAGAAACCAGAAATTGACATCAAAACCTCATGCAGAAACAAGGAGAAGGTGTTTGTTGCTGTTGGGTTTTATCCTTGGTTTATTAAACAAGAGGTGAGCAGCTAACTTTCAAGAAACAAACAAAAAATTCAACCAAACCAACGAAAACCAGAAAAGAAAGGGAAGACAAGCCCAAACAGGGTGGCAGAGGGTACTTCATACGATACCTAAGTTAACCATGAGCTTGACACGCACGCCCCGCCCCCGTCCAGCTCCAGACGCAGGGTATCAGCAGAGTACCTGGAAGTTGTAGCTACCAGCAACCAATAAGGTCGCTGGGACATGAAGCGGAAGGACAGGTCCTCTGCCTCCATGTGGTTATTGCGTGAGTGCGATGGGGGCAGCAGGAAGCCAGCAGGCCAAGTATTGCACTTAGAAAACAATCCTCATCGAACAGCGGGCCACCTTGGGGGGATGAGTGTAGGGGCGTGCTCCACAGCCGGCTTTTCTCGGCCACAGGGCTGCCCCGTCCATTTTAAGCTGGGGAAACTGAGGCACCGAGGTGAAGGGAGCCCGCTTGCATGCGAGGCCGCCGCTGGGGTCAGGGCATTGGGGGTGGGCTCAGGGCAATGAGGCGAGACGGCCGGGGGCACAGAGGGGGCTGCCCCACCGGCCCGTCTGTCTGACTTTGGCTACCTACGCCTGTCTATGGCTTCTGGGCAGGCTGGCGGCCGTGCAGCGCCATGGCATGGCTTTGGTCTGGATGACGGCCCGGCCCCTGGCCCGCCTGGGCGCGGGGCCGTGGGCAAGGGTCACAAGTTGGACCAGAGGCGCGAGCGCGCGGAGTCCTTGGGGTCCAGGCCACCAGCGGGGCAGGGCGAGACCGAATCCCTACGGTCCAGGCTGGGTGCGGCGGCCCTGGAGGCGGGCGTGGGCCCCAGGCGCGGCGTGGAGCTGCTGGCCAGGCTCGCAGAGGCCGCAGGGCCGGGCGCTCCGTGGGGCAGCGAGGGCTGTGAGGCAGACAGTGGGCGCGACGTGCGGCTCAGATGGTGCGCAGGCAGGGCAGGCCCGGCGAGGGGGGCGGCAGGTGGGCCGCCGTAGGGCGAGGTCCGCGGTGCCCGGGGACTGGCGGGCACGCCTTGGGAGCTGGCGGGTTGCGGGGGCCCCGGCGAAGCAGAGGCAGGTGCAGACCTTGGGGGTGGGTGGCGCACCAGGCGCAGTGAGCCAAGCGCTAGCGGCCCTGCAAGCTGCCGAGCCACCTGCGGGCAGAAGCTCATGGTCACGGCCTGTTGCAGCCTGGCGATGGCGGAGGTGACCAGCGGCAGAGGCGGCGGTGGGAAGAGGCCCACACGCTGGCCCAGCTCGGCCTGCTGCACCATCTTCCGGTCGTACTTGACAATCTTCTGGATGATGGCGTTCTCCTGGTTGTTGAACACGCCCGAGTTGAGGTCATGCTGCACCTTGTGCAGGAGGATGGAGTTCTTGCCGATGTGGTCCAGGCGGTCGATTGCCACCGTCTCGAAGGCGTGCCGCATCATGGGGTACTCCTCCAGCACCCCGTTGAAGCTGTCCACGCTCTGCGAATAGAGGCGGCAGTGGGTGTCGGCAATAGATTGTTCTGAGAGATGAAGATACTTGCTGCTGATAGAGGTGAAAATGAGATGTAGCCATCTGGGGTTTTACGGTGTGCACTGGGTGCCGCACAGACTTGACAAGGTTTTACTATGTTCTCTGCGCATCCACAGAAGGCCCTGCTCTCTGGAGTGTTGCATATAGTGTAGCAAGAGTGTTTATACATCCCACCAATCAAAACACAGCTTTATTACCTCATGCAAACTCATACAAACCAATAGAATTTCAACATGTTCTGGAGCTTAGAGTGCTCACTTACTACCTCTGAACAATACTCACGCTGTAGTTTGTCTCTTTCTTATCTTTTTGCATCTTGTAATTAACTCTGTTTCCCTTCATAAAATGTAATGTACAGCTCACCCTGCGGACAGAAGCCCTCCTGCAGAGCAGTAGGCGACCTCTCCCTCCTCCAGCAGGTGACCTAGGTTCGGAGAGGCCTGGGCACCGCCGCTCCTATTGCTGTGAGCGCAGTGGCCAGAGCTGGGGAGCAAGCAGGGCAGGAGGCGGCGGAGAGCTGAGAGCAAGCAGAGCCCGGAGCAGGTGCAGAGCCCAGAGCAGGTGCAGAGCCAGGAGCAGGTGCAGAGCTAGGAGCCAGTGCAGGGGCGCACGCTCTTTCTCCGGGCACCGAGCGCCCTCTAGCAGCAAAGCGCCCTCCGACTCGCCGGCTCCCCTCACCTGCCTGTCCAGAGCCCGGGCCACTAGGTCCAGCGCTAAAAGCCACAGCGGGGATGCCAGCTTCTCCGCCACCCGGGACAAGTCTCAGCCCATCACTGTGCTGCTGCGGCCATTGCATTTTGCTGTTGTCTTGCACTTCCTGGGACGTTGTGCTGTGAAAAACCTTATCTTCTGTGTTTAATAAAATCATATCTAACACTTCCTTTAAAAAAAAAATCAGAATTCCAGGTAAAGCGAGGTCGGCTGAGGCAGCAGGTATGGCGACAGGGAACTGCTTTAATAACTTTGCAGCCAAAAGCAAGGAAAGGTGACCTTTGCCCCTCACCCCGATACAATACAGCCAGGTAACGAACCTGCACATATAACCCCTGAGTCTAAAATAAAATAAATTGAAAGTTTAAAAGGGAAAGGTGACCTTGGCTAGCCTCTGCCATAGCCAGCGTCGCAGAATGTGCCTTTGTGCCCTCACACCTGTCTGTACCAAGGACAGGACATGCCCTCCAGCATCTCACACTGCCCACTGTAACTGCCCTAGAAATATCATTCTGCCTATTTCTTTTCTATTTTAGAAATGTTATTTTACACCGAGCGCGGTGGCTCACGCCTATAATCCCAGCACTTTGGGAGGCTGAGGCGGGTGGATCACGAGGTCAAGAGATCGAGACTATCCTCCTCAATGAGATGAAACTCCGTCTCTACTAAAAACACAAAAATTAGCTGGGCATGGTGGTGCGTGCCTGTAGTCCCAGCTACTCAGGAGGCTGAGGCAGGAGAATTGCTTGAACCCAGAAGGCAGAGGTTGTGGTGAGCCGAGATCATGCCATTGCACTCCAGTCTGGGTAACAACAGCAAAACTCCGTCTCAAAAAAAAAAAAAGAAAAGAAAAGAAAAGAAAAAAAGAAATGTTATTTTACTTTAAATTCCAGGATACACTTGCAGGATGTGCAGGTTCGTTACATAGGTAAACGTGCGCCATGGTGGTTTGGTGCACCTATCAACCCCTCACCTAGGTATTATGCCCAACATACATTAGCTGTTTGTTCTGGTGCTCTCCTTTCCCTCGCCAACAAGCCCCGGTGTGCATTGTCCCTCCCCCTGCCCCCTGCCACCGTGTCCATGTGTTCACATTGTTCAGCTCCAACTTATGAGTAAGAAGATGCGATGTTTGGTTTTCTGTGTTAGTTTGCTGAGGATGATGGCTTCCAGCTCCATCCATGTCCCTGCAAATGAAATGGTCTTGTTCCTTTGTATATGGCTGCATAGTATTCCATGGTGCATATGTACCACAGTTTCTTTATCTGGTCTATCGCTGATGGGTATTTGGGTTGGATCCATGACTTTGCTATTGTGAATAGTGCTGCAATGAACATACATGTGTATTTATCTTTATAATAGAATGATTTCTATTCCTTTGGGTGTATAGCCAGTGATGGGATTGCTGGGTCAAATGGTATTTCTGGCTCTAGATCCTTGAGGAATTGCCACACTGTCTTCCACAATGGTTGAACAGTCCCACCAACAGTGTAAAGTGTTCCTTTTTCTCCACTGCCTCGCCAGCATCTGTTGTTTCTTGACTTTTTAATAATCGCCATTCTGACTGAATCCTGCTTATTTCTGCTTTAAGCAAACCTCCATGTCCTTGGTGAACCCAGGTTCCACCTGTCCACAAACCCCAGCCTTGGCCTCATTCTCTCTGTTCTTAGTGCCCTTACCTGGCACAGGAAGCTCAGAACTCCTGGCTTGCTGACATTGTTAGAGTGCTGCATTATGAAGACTCGGTGAAAGCATGTGAGTGAGCTTGCTGTTTTGTTACGTGTTAGGGCATGTAAGGGACTGTGGTTGTTGCCTGCTTCTGGGCTCCCTGTATTACTCTCTCTCTTAATGAACCCTCACTCCCCCACTGATTTGATCTCTGCCTTCATCTAAGGATTTGGACACTCAGAGGAAGCCCCAGGATGATGCTTCCTCTGAGTGTCCTGATGGATTACAGGCATGAGCCACCATGGCCAGCCTGGGCCAAGAGTTCTTAACAAACACATGTGGAGGACTGTACTGCTGGCTTGAAGCACAGTGAGACCAAAACTTACTAGGCTCTAACCACCACCCAGCTAGTTTAATGACACTGTAGTATTCACAGGCCCTAGAACTCACAGCTGAAAGGAACCTTAAAGCTCAGAGACTGCAGCCCCCACATTTCACAGCCCAAGAAACAGTGGCAGAGAGATCAAATGGCTCAGTTAAGGTCATGCAGCTCAGTAGCCACAGGAAGGGCATGGCCCATCTGACTCCCTCCACCCGCATTCTTTCTGGTTTCATTCAGAAATTCACCTGGATTCAGCAAACAAGGTGACAGAAGGCCAGAGCGGGGAAGCCACCAGCCACTCGGGGAGTCACTGGTGGGTAAAGGCCTGGGGTCTCCAGCCAGCCTGCTGGAACTCAGGCACTGCTTCTCCTCACCCCTCCCCCAGCCACTCTCCACCTCCTGCACAACCAGCTCTTCTTTCTTAGGTATCTCGTTTGGAAGAGGGGTGTTGGTGAATATAAGTCCTCCAAACTTCAGTGTTTGTTCACAGCAGTGAGTCCCTGCTGTGAACGCAACCTTGGCTCAGACTCCTAAAGGAAGAAGGGGCTCCTGGTTCTATGGGGGGGGCTCTCAGGGTAATTCTGCCCCCTCCACTAAGACATTCTTTTTTTTTTTTTGAGACAGAGTCTCACTCTGTCACTAGGTGCCAGGCTGGAGTGCAGTGGGGCCACCTCAGCTCAATGCAACCTCCACCTCCCAGGTTCAAGCAATTCTCCTTCCCCAGCCTCCCAAGTAGTTGGGACGACAGGCACGTGCCATCACACCCAGCTATTTTTTTTTTGTATTTTTAGTAAGACCCGGTTTCACCATGTTGACCAGGATGGTCTCTATCTCTTGACCTCATGATCTGCCTGCCTCAGCCTCCCAAAGTGCTGGGATTACAGGCTTGAGCCACCACACAAGACAGCGTGGCGATGGCGTTGCTTGGTGGACATCGCAGTCTCATTTCCTCAGCCCCTTCCTTCCAAATCAGCTCCCTCATGCAAGTGGCTGCAAGACACATCCTGTTCTAGCAGTGTCTTACTCCAGAGCACTGCCTTGGGATTTGTTTTCATGCACATCATCATCCTACAGCACCTGTTCTCAGGAAAATGGTGCAAAGCAGCAGCCAGTGTGGAACTGACTTGCAAGTCTGTGAAATGGTAGTGCTTTTCCACTCTTAATAGAATATTGACTAGCTTTTCTCCACTAGGGAGGAGACAATGAGACGGAAAAGAGAAAAGGAGGAACAGATGGCGAAGGTTGGTGAGGTGAGGTCTAAGGATGCTGCATTGTGAAGTTCTGCAGAAACTTCGTTTGTGGACACCGAAAGGTGAATTGCGAATAATTTCCATGAGTTAGAAAATATTATTCTTAAAAATTGTTTTCATCCCTTAAAACATGTAAAAATAACCCTTAGCTCAGAGGCTGTACAAAACCAGGCAGTGGGCTGGATTTGGTCCCCAGCAATGATGTGCTAAGCCCTGCACTACACAATTCAGTTATTTATCAGATGTTTTAAGTGAATAAATGGTTCAATGAGACAGCTGTCAAGAGTATGGATGAGGCCAGGTGCAGTGGCTCATACCTGTGATCCCAGCACTTTGGGAGGCTAAGGTGGGTGGATCACTTGAGGTCAGGAGTTTGGGACCAGCCAGGCCAACATGGCAAAATGCCATCTCTATTAAAAATACAAAAGTTAGCCAGGCGTGGTGAGCAGTGAGACCAGCTGATGAAGCCGGGAGGTGAGTGCTATCAAAGTTTGGGAAGAGCTGCCATGAGAATGTATGGCTCTGGGGATGTCAGGGTGGATATGAGACTTTGCCAGGACATAGGGCTGTACTTGAACCCATTTTATTTAAATATCAGAGGGCAGGGAAACCTCACACACCTGTGATACCAGCTACTTAGGAGGCTGAGGCTGGAGAATCCCTTGAACCTGGGAGGCGGAGGTTGCAGTGAGCCAAGATTGAGCTACTACGCTCCAGCCTGGGCAATGGAGCTACACTCTGTCTCAAAAAAAAAAAAAAAAAAAAAGGATGGGTATCATGGCCTTTTTCCCTAGGAGACACTTGCTGAAATTCACATAGGGCTCTTCCCAGACAAATTAGCATGTTTCAGTCCTTGTTCCTTTTAATCTGATCGACCTAAATCAAGCTTTCCTTTCTTTGGACAAATCACTGCTCCCCTTAACCCCTCACCTCACCTGCCTTGTGTGTGCAAGTGTGTGTGTGTGTGTGTGTGAGAGAGAGAGTGTGTGTGTGCCTGAGAAGGTCTGAACAGTCATCTGCAAAGTCCCTTTTGGCGCTGAAATTCTCAAATTAAAAGAAAAATCAAATGTTAAGGACTCATTTGTTTTGTCTCTTACTCTTTTCTTGCTCCTTGCTCTCTTCTCACGCAAATCCTATGAGCATCCTCTCTTTTGACTCTGCCTCCTCAAAGATACTGTATCTCAAGGCTGGTGGGATTATTGAATCCAAAAGCATCTCAGGGAAAATCAGCTGGAATATCTAGCATAAGAAGGGAAACTGGCAAGAGGTGAAGGGGGTGTCATTGCTGTTCTTTTTGTTGACTTGTAAAGCTGCACTTTAACTGTCTCATGAGAGCAGGGATTTTTCTGTGTGTGTATGTGTTTTGCTTTTCTTGCTTGAGAGTCAAATGTAATACTCTCGTGTTTTCCTTCTTTTTTTTCAGGGAAGTATAAAAGGATTCATTTTCTTTGGGATTAACAAAATCTTTCTTCTTTTATGTTGGCAACATGAGGCTTTAGTAGATTTCTGCTCTCGTACCGAATAAGAAATATGGTATTACAATGGTGCACAGAGGCTGGGGGCTTGAACTCCATTTGGATTACGCAGCATAGCAGCAGGCCTGCTGCAGCTAGGGCGGGTCTTTGCCAGTGATGCTGATAGACAGCTTCGGGGACCCAGCCCTACACACCCTGTCTATTGTTCCACCCTAATCTGAGGCCAGTTACCCGGTGGGGGGGAGACTGAGCCTCACAGTCAGATGCTCCAGGGCAGCAGGCTGGCAAGCCTGGTGGATGCAAGGTGCAGCCGTGTCAAAGCCAGGATGGACACCGAGTGGGGAAGCATAGGAGAGTGGGGATGTTGGTTGAGCCATTTAACCTCTCTGAGTCCAGTTCCTCCATCTTTAAACTTGGGTTAATCCCATCCATGTCTCAAGGCCTCAGCAGTCTGGAGGTGTGGAAGGAATCCCAGTGACAAGTGTGGGCGTTTTGTTAGCTTCTCACTGGGTGACTGCAGGATCTTGGCACTTCTCTCTCCTCTGGGTCTCACCAAGCTCTCATTTTTCTTATTTCTTTGTCTTTTCCCGTCATGATTTAAATGTCTACTGGCACAGTCCTCTGTATTTTCCCATTCCCACCCCAGTGTTGCCTGGCCCTGCAGTGGCACCACTGACTCCTGGAGTCCCACTGTCACTTGTGAAGACAGTTCTTTGTGCTCCAACACTGCATACCCAGTGGAGACTCTAGCCCGGCTGTCAGGGACAGAGTGGGGCCATACTCCCCATTTCCCCATGTTTCTTATCATTCCCCAAGTGGTGTGTCAATCTTTTCCCCTTTTCTATCAAACAAAAGCCTCAGTATCTATTTCCTGGTTCACAAATGCTTGAGATGCTGCTGGACCTGTATCCCCTTCTGAGCCCCAAGCACCCTGCCTTGTATGCACTATGTATCTGCCAGGTATGCACTATGCCTCTGCCACGTATGTGCGATGCATCTGCTATGTATCTGCATACACCAGGCTCTTGAGAGCGTTTGTGTGAATGGCATGAAATCAAATTTGATCACGAGAACAGCCCACAATTCTTGAGCACTTGCTGGATGCCAGGTGCTGCTGGGTGATGAGCTTTTTGTGTGCGTCTTCTCACAGAATCCACCAAACAGCCTATTTTCAGAAAGCAGGCCCTAGAGAAGAGAAACAAGCACAAAGCACATTTAGTGCTTTATGCACCAGCAGGATTCAAATCCAGGCACTCTGATTCCAGGACCTGCCTTCTGAAGCACCACTGCATATAAATGACCTTTCCCAAGACTGGCACATGGTCACTGTCTGGCATCTGTCAACCCCAGCTGTGAATTGGTGTTGTCTCTTTAACCTCCTCCTGGTGCAGGCAGGACAGAGACAGACAGAGACAGGAGGGAAAACTCCAACAGTGTGAAGGGGCTGGCCCAGGAGGTAGATATTTGCTGGTTCCAAGGAGAAACGCTGCTGGTGGGCTGAGATTTCATGTAAGACTTTGAGGGTATAGGGCGTTGAATAAGTAGAGGTAAAGAAAAGGGAAGTCAGGCTGGGAGTGGTGGCTCACGCTTGTAATCCCAGCACTTTGGGAGGCCCAGGTGGGCGGATCATGAGGTCAGGAGTTTGAGACCAGCTTGGCCAACACAGTGCTGGGATTCCAGGTATGAGCCACTGCACCTGGCCTCATCTGTACTCTTGACAGCTCTGTCATTGAACCATTCATTCACTTAAAACATCTGATAAATAACTGAATTGTGTAGTGGATGTGGCTGCACATGTGTACATGATTGTGCGGAAGTGTGTGTCTGGGTGCGGGTGTGAGCATGCATGCATGAGTGTATGAGAACACGTCTGAGTATGTACAGATGTGCAGGGAGGGGAATGGGTGCTGGAGACATGGGCAGGGACACTATCACTTTTGCAATGCCAACTACATTTTCTCACTTTGCACTCTCAGCAATGCCATGTGGTAGACGTTATAATCTGTATTTATAGATGAGAAAATTTGATTCAGACAAATTAAGTACCCTGCCAAGTCATTCTGATGAATGGCAGAGCTGAGCCTTGACTCTCGGTCAGCAAAGCTGATGACCTTCTTACATCCCATGCTGAAAAGCAAGATGGCCAGGGCCCTGACAGTGTTTCAGGGTAAAGGGGCCAGGAGACATCAGAGGCAGGAGCTGTGCTGTGTTCATCCTGAAAAGTCCTGGAGGAGGAAGCCACCTATGGGTGTCTGGGCGGGTGATGGAGGCAGGTGGAAGTGGAGGGGCAAGGCTAAACCTTTAAGGAACTTCCTATCAGTGAGCACTCCCGGGAGAATCAGAACACTGGGAGGAAAGAGGTCAAGGAGACAGCCTTACTGCCATGCAGATAGAACCTTTTGCTGGATGGAAATTTCCATGAATGCTTCAGCCTTTCTGCCTGGCTTTACAGGAAAATGGATTTTAGAGCTACTGGCTAGAAGATCACCTTTACAGAAAGCATCTTGCTGTCAACCCCCTCCCCAAGCCGCCTTCCAGTAAGAGGCACAATGGAAGGTCCCTAGTCTGAAGCAAGGATAGGGGCCAAGTAAGTGAGAAAAGGCACCGTTTCTAAAGCATAAAAAAAATCTTTCACCCCTTTACTTTTAAAATCCCAGTATCCATGACAACTGGACAGAGGGAAGAAAACGGCTGTCCCCTCCCCTCTTCATTGTTTAACTTTCAGTTGCTGCAGCAACTGAATATACTGAGCCCAGCCAGATTCTCTGGGTGCTTTCTTCTCTCTCAGTCCCCCTTTATTGTGAGCCCTCCTGAGTGCCAACATGGCTTTGGAACTCAGTCTCTCACTGGAGAAGCCTGTGAGAACAAGGATGGGCAAAGTGCCAGGCTCTTGGTGCTGCTGGAAATCCTTTGAGATGGAAGAAATGGCTGGAAAAGCCCTGAACTGCCTCGCTCCTGCCTCGTAGGGTCTTTATCATCTTAAACCTTGGGATTAGAGAGTGTCTAACTTTTCCTTTCCCAGGGATGACTTGGCAGGGATACAGAGAGAGTGGGCCTAGGAAACTGGTTGGGCGGCAGTCTCAGCAGAGGCTGCTTCCCAGGGAGACAAAGTGTGTTTAACTTAGCTCATCTTCTTTTTTTTCCATTGCTTTTTTTTATTCTTCTTTTTTCTTTCCCTCCCTCCCTTCCTCCCTCCCTCCCTTCTTCCCTCCCTTCTTCCTTTCCTTCCTTCAGTCCTTTCTTCTTCCCTTCCCTCCTTCCTTCTTCCCTTCCCTTCCCCCCTCCCCTTTCCCTTCTTTTTCCTCCTCCTGCTTCCTCTCTCTCACCTTTTTTTCTCTCTCTTCCCTTTCTTCCATCCCTCTCTCATATATATTTATAGTTAATACTTTCCCATTTAAGAAAATTCTAAACAATTACGTGGAACTTGAAAACATTTGCATAGTCAATGTCTTTCAATAATCTGTCTTGAAGAAATAATCAGATATGTGCACAAAGAGTTATCTTTCTGGTGATTTATCATAGTATTATCACATTTATAAAATAATAGAAGAAGTCTACAATGGCCAGAAATAAGATCAGTCAAATGCACTGTGTCTTGTTTTATTCTGGCAAAGGGATCATTTTTCATTCACTCATTCTACAGCTGGATGTTGGCCCTGTGCTGGTGGCTGGAGAACAACAGTGAGCAAAACAGACCTGGCCCCTCCCTAATGAAACTTAGAGATACAGTCAGATAACTCAGAAATAAATGCAAATCACACATCATGGTCAGTGCCATGATGAGAAACAATGGGATATGAAGAGAGGGCATAGCAGTGGCATTTAAATTCATCTGGGGGTGAGGGAAGAGTTATCTAAAAACCAGTGACCTTTGAATTGTGACCTGCAGGATGTGCTGGAGAAACGTGGTGAATGGATGGAGTGAGGCAAGAGCCAGGCCAGGCAGAAAGGCTGCCATGCTCATTGCAAGGCTCCATGGCTTGTTCAGGGGACAGAAGGAGGCTGGGCAGCTGGCCTACAGAGTGGGGTCTGGGAGCCAGTGAAGGCCTGGAGGGGAGGTGGGCTTGGGTACCTTCTGGGCATGTCTTTATTGTAAGAGTAATGAGCAGCTTCAATGTGGCCAGGGCAAGTGTAGGGGGTCAAGGGTGGTGAAGGTTGTGGGACAAAGTCAGATTTGCAGAGAAATCAATGTGGCTGCAGTTGGGAGGAACATTTGCAAGAGGCATAATGGGTTTGGGGGACCAGACGGAATGCCACTGCAGTAGTTCAGGAGAGGTAAGGGGCATCTGGATCCTGTGGTGGAGGTGAAGATGGGGAGAAGGTGGATCAGAGAGGAATTTAGGAGGTAAAGCCAATGGAATGTGGTGGTGATGGATTGGATATTGTGGGGGGTGTATAAGAGGCAGGGAAGGGTCAAGAATAATGTATTATTTTTCTAGGGAGCAAAATACCACAATCTGAGTGGCTCAGAAGAACAGAAATTATGTCTCCCAATCATGGAGGGTAGAGGGCCAAGATCAAGGTATTGACACAGATGCTTACTTCTTTTTTATTATTATTATTATTTTGAGACAGAGTTTTGCTCTTGTTGCCGAGGCTGGAGTGCAGTGGCGTGATCTTGGCTCACTGCAACCTTCACCTCCCAGGTTCAAGAGATTCTTCTGCCTCGGTCTCCCAAGTAGCTGGGATTACAGGAATGTGCCACCATGCCTGGCTAATTTTGTATTTTCAGTACACACAGGATTTCTCCATATTGACCAGGCTGGTCTTGAACTCCTGGGCTCAGGTGATCTGACCACCTCAGTCTCCCAAATTGGTGGGATTGCAGGCATGAGCCACTGCACCTGGCCAGATGCTTCCTTCTAAGGCAGCATGGGAGATTCTGTGCATGCCTCTCTCCCGGCTTCTGTGCCTGTCTCCCGGCTTCTGAGCCAGTCTCCTGGCTTCCGTGCCTGTCTCCTGGCTTCCGTGCCTGTCTCCCAGCTTCCCTGCCTCTCGCACAGCTTCCGTGCCTGTCTCCCGGCTTCCGAGCCTCTCTCCCGGCTTCCGTGACTGTCTCCCGGCTTCCGAGCCTCTCTCCCGGCTTCTGGTGACTTGCCGGCAATCGTGGTCCCATGGTTTGTAGCAGCATCACTGTGATCGCTGCCTTCATGTTCACATGATGTTTTCCCTGTATGCATATGTCTGTGTCCAAACTTCCCCCTTTTTAAAAGGACACCATGCCGGGCGTGGTGGCCCAAGCCTGTAATCCCAGCACTTTGGGAGGCTGAGGTGGGCAGATCTCGAGGCCAGAAGATTAAGATCATCCTGGCCAACATGGTAGAACCCCATCTCTACTAAAAATACAAAAATTAGGTGGGCAGGGTGGCGCACGCCTGTAGTCCCAGCTACTCAGGAGACTAAGGCAGGAAACTCACTTGAACCTGGGAGGTGGAGGCTGCCGTGAGCGAAGATCATGCCACTGCACTCCAGCCTGGTAACAGAGCAAGACTCTGTCTCAAAACAAAACAACAACAACAACAACAACAACAACAACAACAACAAAAGTATCTCTTTGTCTGTTGTTTGGCAAATGAATAGGAGGAGGGCAGAGTGGATGAAGAGACTTAAGAGGTCCAGAGACAAGGAGGGCAGTGGTGCTGAAGGCAGATGTGACTAGACAAATTCAAGAGATATCTGGAAGGGAGACTTGAATGGCCTCAGTGACTGACTGGATGTGGAGTGAAAGCGAGGGAGGCATTGAAGATGACTTTTGGGTCTCTTGCAACTAGTAGCACATGACAGAGAACACGGAATGAGCACCAGCCTTGAGAAATGTAGACTTCAGTGTACACTGGAGCCATTCATGAGAAGAGGCTGTAAGTCTGCTGGATATTCCCAACCAGAGCTTAGGGGAGAGCTTGGGCGGGGGAGGGGGAAGGCTGGACCCAAAGCAGATTCTGGAGGAGCAGGCAGAGCTGGCAAAGAATTGCCTTCTCCATCACAGGAAAGGGACAGAGTACGTGTGCACATTTACAGGGAGGTTTGCAAGCTTAGTAATGAGAAAATGAGGGAGTTGCAGCTTTCTGATGGCTTCTAATTTTTCTGAGAAGGAAGAGGTGAAGTTGTCTGCTTTACATGTAAAAGAGGAGGTAGGGTGGAAGGCTGTGGGAAATTGGCAGGGTAGGTTTGAAAATGCTGTTGGAGAATAATGAAATAGGGAAAAGTTTGCAGTATGTGAACTGAAAAACAGAAAGTTACAAAATAGTAGGTACAGATGACTTTAATTTTGGTCAGAAAAAGTAAAATGGTAACATACACATAAGTACATATACATATATACATATGCATATGCTCATATACATACTTCATGATTGGTTGGACTCTACGCAATTTAAAATGCTTTGTTCTTTTCTTTATTCTCTACATTTACTAAAATAAACATGTATTGCTTCTGCAATGAATAAACACCTTTTATTTCTAAAAAAAATGTTTATAAAACACTTTGCTTCCATTTTTTTTTCTTGAGGAGAGACTTGTATATTATTAATTTGGAAAATTACTATTAAACCTTTTTTAGCTTAACACAACAACAACAAAAAATCGACAAGTATTTAGTGACAGGAAATGTCTTTAGCTTAAACTGCTCTAGTAGAGGCTGTGCTAATTTCAAGGTGATGTTCTTAGTCCCTGAAGTTACAGCTCATCTGCCTGCAGGTTCATGACTGTGAAATCTTTGCCCCCGGTGTAGATCCGATAAGTGACTGAGACGGCCTAGCCAGTGTGGTAGCCTGATGGCAGCAGACTCACTCCTACTCAAAGAGCTAAATTCTAAGCACACTGGTGGCATCTTTGCTAATTCTAATGATTTTGATTAGCAGGATAAATGTTTAAAAAATTGTACAGGCGTGAACACGTTATTTACGTTATTATTTCCAACAATACTATTAGACATTGTAAATAAACTCTTTTAGTTTTGATAACTTTATGCTTTTTCAAATGGTTACATTCACAGATGAGAAAAGGATCCATTGCCAGGGTTTTCATGGTGGCTGTATGAGGGTATTGCTAGCTGCAGGAACAAAGGACTCAACAAATTTTAATGGCTCAACACTGACAGTAATACAGAGAGATGAAGGCACTTGCCGGTTGTCACATGGCCAGCATGGCTGGGCCAGGCAATTTGACTTCAGAACACTTGTTCCTCACATCTTTCCTGTATTTCTGTCTAACATGCTAAAACACCTCTGAAATATTTCTTCTCACTCTTTCTCATACTTGGGAGGGTGATCTCTGTACGTTTTTGCTGCAGTATACAGCTAATTGGAGATATGGAAATGGTAAATCACAAATACAGCAAATGTTCTATAGATCTATGAAATTAACTTGTCCTAAGTGGTATCTGTGAAACCACAGGTTATATGCCCATTATACAGCCTTTCACCAAAGACAGAAGGAGGCCAGCACCTGCAGGGTTGAGGATAGGACTTGGGTTTCGATTCTTCTAAAAGTTGCACTGATTCTTGCATATCTCTCTAAATTTATTTCTAAATTCCAAATAAACCATATTTTGCCCACTTCTCCTGACCCCCTATGAGAAATGCCCAGAGGCATTCACATGGTTTATATCAAACACATTTAGCCTTGTGCAGAGTTGATACTTCTAAGTACTTAAAAATGCTTTTCTTGAATTTTATCCTTACAATAAACTTTGAATAAAGGTAATATTATTATTATATAATGCTAAGGGACTTGGCTAGAGGTAAACAGCTCTCATAAAAAAAACTTGTGCACATGTATTTTGATAATTGATTTTGTCATAATTCCATTTCTGCCTCTCTTCATGTAAGACGAGGTAGAGCAACATAAAAAGCTGCCATACTCCACGCACAAAAGATGTGCTCATGTCTCTCTCAAGCACCACTCCTTCCACCCACGCCTGCGCTCCAAGAGTTTGAAAGTGCACTCTAGCCCACATGACAACACATTAGAAAAAATGTCTCTCTTGTGTATTTGCTTCATCTGTTGGGTGATGGGACCCTCAAGCTTGTCTCCCAAACTCCTCAATTGCATCAAGCAACACTTCTGAGAGCCATGATGACAGCTGATGCTTATCCTATCTGAGCCAAGAAGGGGAGACACACTTTTCTTTCTGCTCCTTTGCAGAGATGCTTGAACAGGTTTAGGGGGCAGCAGGTCCCATCTCATGTTTCTAATTTTAAAGAGATATTGCAGTCACGAAAACCCTGAGATCAGTGAATCGTCACCAAATCACTGAGAAGTAATAGTTACAACAACTATTACAGCTTTTTTCCAGACAGCAATACCATGACCACCACCAGCAAAATCAGTACCAGAAGAGCCTGCAAACGCCAGCATCTTATCAATACTGCTGTGGTCATTTCAGCATGGTCTAAATGCTTTTGTTATCTTCATGTAGAGTCTCAAAGAAGGAGGTTTTTAGGGATTGGGGCCACTGCATCAAATAGACAGTGTTGACATTGGGCTGATGACAAGGGCTGCAGGAGCAGGTTCTTACTGGACAGCAAAGAAATTCTTATAGTGTGATTTGTCACAGACATGACACTCAGGGAGCAGAGAAAGAGAGTTTACTTATATCATTTTTTTTAACTTCAGGTGTATAAGAGGAAAAGGATAAAAGTTAAATAAATGATATGGAGTTAAGTTCCAGAAACCAACTAAGGAAAATTAAAAACAGCCAGATCCCTAAACAGAGTGTGTCAGGGCTGTCTGCAGCCTAGGGTCCTGAAGACTAGACATTCCAGGGAATCTACCAAGGCCCTAGGAAGGCTTTTGTTTTCTCCCTTAATGGATCCTCTCAGCACTTAAATTGCCCTAAATATCTCTAATGGCATTGACAGTTCCCCAGAGACAAGTTGGCAGGTATCTGTGAACACTCCTCTTTTCAGAATGGTGGGGTTCTACCCTGAGTGTGTTCTTCACAGCTCTGAGACCAACACAGATACCATCTTGGCTCCTAAAAGAAGGAAAAGCTGATTGCATTTCAGAATTCTTTTTACCTCAAGTTGCTGAAACTTGCTCAAAACAGTCTCCATTTGTAAAATGCCTTTAAAATAATCTTGTTTGCATTGAAGAATGATATAATGCATTATCTGTTAATAGTACAGGCTTCAGGTATAATTTAACCCATTAAAAATAATTCTTTCACTGCTTCCTTATTCTTAACTAGCACATGGGTTTGTAAAATGTTATCTTATTTCTTAGACTTGTCAAATGAAAAATGCTTCAACCCAACCTTTCTCCCCTTCAAGTTCAGACACTGTTCCCCATCAATCCTTCTTTTTCTCTCGTATGCATTCATCCAAAGCTACCTAAGGCAAAATTGTGAAGTCTGTGGCTCTTGTCTGCAGTGCCCCTTTATCCTTCTTTCATCACTTTTCTCTGCTTTTTAGAGCCCTTACCTTCCCTTCACTTGGGCATTCAGTGTTCTTGAACTTTGTGACTGTTAAGAAGCTTCTTCAGTAGTGACTACTGAGTCATTAACTCACCCTCTGGACCGCTCATTCCAGGATCTCTGGAGGACAGCGACAAGTAGGATCGGGCCCTCTGAAACCCTGGTGCAAGCTGTGAAATCCTGGGCAACTCAGTCACTCTGAGCCACACTTTTCCCATTGTCCACTGAAATAATACTCGATTCAAAATCCCCCCTCACATCTGGAGTCCTCCTCACCTCCTACTTGCCCTCACCATTCTACTTGTCCTTACCTCTTTGTCTCACTAACTCTCTTCTGGACAGGCTTTCCCATACTTTTCATCAAGTCTCAGCTTATATTTTATTTCAAGGACATCTTCCCCAACCAGCCTAAGAAGCTACTCCCCTTCTATTCTAATGGACACAATTTGAAATACATGATTATCTTATGTTATTTCATTCATCTATTTGCTATTTTTTGACAGTCTTCCTCCTCTACCAGACTGTAAACTCTGTGAGGGCAGGTGTCCTGTCTTCCTCCAACTTCACCGCTACTCCACACCCTAGTGCAACACAGAGTACTTGGTACTGGAAAGTACTCAGTACACATTTTGTTTGCCCTCCGGGAGCATGTGCAGAGATAAACTAAGACCACCCAAACTAGAACAGATGCATTGCTTTCAGATCATGGTATAGCTAGAGAGTCAGCCACCTTTTCTTGTGTTTGATGGAGACTCAAAGACTAATGGAGTAAGAGGGTTTTATAGTGAAAAACGGGGAAGGCATTATTAAGCTCTGATTGAAGGTTGCCGGCACAGGGAAACTGGAGGTGGGTGTCTTATGTGATTGGTTTGGGGAGTATATTTAGCTTTCTCAGCTGATCCTGAGTTAGGAATAAGGGCAAAGAGTAGAGTAGCTGGCATTCATCAACCAAATCTGGATGTTCTGGGCTGATTACTGTGGAGGTTGAAGGTCAGAGGTCTATTGTCACATGCGGTCTGGCCATTTAGTCTCTCACAGGATTCCTTCTCCTTTCTTTCTATACCCAGTGCATAACGTACTCTTTCAAACTGTAAGAAGGGAATATATTAATTAGCTTAAAATAAGCTGTTAATATATGATAATATATCCAGGCATATCCATTTCAAAGAGAATTGGCATTCATTAGAGCTATTGAGGACTCAAACAAAGGAATGGATAAGCATAATGAAGACTAGTGAGAAGAGCAATATTTAGGGGCAAAGTATTACGTTGGTTATTCTGTTCAAATTGCACTGCAGGAACAGCCCTGTTTAGTTTTCTCATTAAAATGTACAAAGATTAATGGGTTAATCTCTTAAAAGTAATAAATCTCTGTATGGGAGACCAAAGAAGAGACTTTTGATACCTGTGCATTGACCCCAGGACACACCATGCACACTGTCACCTCTAAAGTCCCTGTGTCCCTGGGGCCCCATATCTCCGGCCCTTTGCCCCTTATCATCTCCACTCTGGGCTCGGCCCTTCAAGACACACACCAAGAGTCATCCCTCTCCAGGCAGTCACTGCCAACAGCTTCTCTGCTGTCCTCTAAATTTCTGAATCTCTTAAATGTGTCACCCAACACTTTAATGACACTTCGCCGTGGGATATTTCTTATGTTCATGTTTTTTTCTTATCAATTAAATTGGAAGTTCCTGTGACTTTTGTGTATCTACCACAGCAACTATAATAGATACACAATCAATTGATACAGCTACATAAATGCTTTCCTCTTTAATAGCGATAGGAAATCAATAGACATTAACATTTAAAAGAAAGAAACCTGATTATTTTACCTTGCATATGTGTGACTAGCAATGCATAATATTTAACTACATGGGTTCTGGGTTAGGTTGGGTTTGGATCCATGAGAATGTACATCATGTGTACATTCTTAGGCAAGTTTATAAAATATTCCTAAAGTTGGGCTACCATTTTATGAAATTAGGATATTAATGTATGTCCTATGCAGAATACGCTGTATATAAAGTATTTGAGACCTAGTAAGTAATCAATAAAATTAATACTTGCTATGCTATTTAAAGTTAACTAAAATCATACAGTAACAGTAACATTTGTTATAGTCTATTTATAATACATACAGTGTTCTAAAAGCTGGGTAATTAGAAAAATACTTAGAATGTTTTTGAAAGTGTTCAAATGAACATGAAAATTAAATGATTAAATATGTAAAGAACATATTAATATTATAATTATTTACTACAGTTTGAGTGACAAACCAGAAGAGTCATGGTCTAGCAATCAAAGACATGTGGCAGCGGAGAGGTATTCTTTTCTTGCCTCTCAAGCAATCTACTCACCAAATGACTAAATGACAGTTTCCTGAAAGAACGGAGGTCACTATGGCATGGTATAAAAGCCTCCACTTGGAATCAGAATTCATGACTCAAGCTCTACCATTCGCTACCCATATGACTGGGTAAACCACATATCTTCATTAAATCTTTTACCTCATTTGTAAAGTGGAGATAATGTATTTCATTCAACTCAGGATGAATGAAACAGAAATATGAAAGAATTTCTGTTTCTGACTATAATTTACATGGTTGCAGCAGAATAATCTGGCACCAAGAATAGCCAAGAAAGTCTAATAGAATACATATATATGCACCCCAAAATTTGAGGGCAAAGATCCCAGGAAAAAAAATGGAAGTTATTAAGATAAACTCAACTTCTCCATGCTTCTCTTCTTCTTGGGGCATTTGTTAATTTTCAACATGAGTGAGAAGCCAGGCAGACAGCTGCCAAAGGGCAAAGAGCCAGCAGAGCTTCTGACAATATCATGAGGCTTGTAAGACAAATACTGGAGTTTAGGCCAATTAAAATCAAGGACTCGAGGGACCAAGAACATAGAAAATAAAGAGGCATGGGGAAGTAAGCCTGACACTCTTTGGTACTCTTCGTTAGGCATTTGCCAATTCTTTATTGAGCAGTGTCAGGGGTTAAGAAGCTAAGTAAAAATTAGCTGAAAAGAAGGGAGTTTTTGGCAGTCTCACAACACTGGGTAAACAAAAACTGGAATTCAGCACTGCCAATGAAAAGAGGTCATAGTAAACACTCTAGTCTGGACCACTGGCAAGCTTCACTGTAGGAATTGGAAATAAACAAAAAAAATACACTGAGATTTAAAGTGACTGCAAATCAGCATTGGCTCAAATCATTTCCTGGCTGGATTTAGACAAACCCTTCTTACTTAGCAGTAGAATGGGGTGAATCCTCATTGTAAGAGAACATCATCTAAACTCTATCCCACTAGAGCACGCCTGACATTCAACCAAAATTGCTATTTTAAAATTGAAAGACAACAGAAACAGAGTCACGAGTTACCTGGTTAGATTTTTTAGACGTAGACCCTAAATTGACTCAAATGAACAATTTCAAATAAATAAATAACAAAATGCAAATTTAAAGAGATCAGAGAGCTGTCTTAATGTTTAATAAAAAATGCTATGCCTGCAAAAAGAGACTGAACTGAAATTAATGTAAAAATAGACAATAAGAATAGGTACAAATGATGCAGATCTTGGATTTAGCAAAGACTTTAAATAGTTATTAATATTTTCAAGAAAACTAAGAAAATGATTAAAAAATAGATAAAATTAAGAATTTCAACAGAGCAAATATTTAATACTTGCATATTAAAAATAGTGATATATTATATGAGATTGTTTTCTTTAGAATAAGTCCATGCTTTCCTGTACTAGACTGAAAAAGTGGAAGCTTATCACTTTTATCTAATTATGCACTCAGTTGAGGCCATTGCTGCAAAGTTAAGGCTCAGTCTCCCTCTGTTACAGGAAAGCAGTCCCGATCCAGATTCCAAGGTTCTTGGATTTCATGCAAGAAAGAATTCAGGGCAAGTCTGCAGTGCAAAGTAAAAGCAAGTTTATTAAAAAAGTAAAGTGGTCAAAGGACAGCTACTCCATAGATAGAGTAGGACGTTCCTGAAAGCAAGAGGAGGAATGTGTCCACCCTAGGTACGATGCGCAGATAAGGACATGTGCTCTGCTACCAGGGTTTGTGATAAAGGATTAATTTTCCTAATGACCGTATTTTGCAAGAATCGATATTTTTGTCTTTAAAGCAAAATTAAGAATCCCTTTGTTCTCCAGCTACTGGAATATCTGGACACTCCCAAGTCTGGGTCTTTTTAGTAAACATTATTAATTTGTTCGCTTAACCATAAACATCTAGAGGCTAGGAATGCCTAACTTTCTGAGTCCCAGTCTCATGTTTCTAGCCCTCACTCAAAATGGAGTCACTTTGGTTCAAACGGCTCTGACACCTCTGGTTCTTGCATGTTCTTGGAATGTAACGCTGGGACTCAGACCAAGGGTATTCACAAGGCCCAGCCCCTGCTGGGTCCTGCACTCTGATTGCCATCCACTCAACAGTATGGGACTGAGAAACATTCTGCTCTACGTTGCAGATGTTTTCAACATAGCTCTTTAATTTTCCATTCTACACAGCTTTAGAATTTGGCAAATGTGTTGAAACACTGGCTGTGTGTCGGAGGACTGTAAAGTCCCCACTTTCATCTTTCCAGCTTTAGAGAACTGTAAAGGTCTCACTCGTTTGCCATTCCCAGCCTTTCTCCCAGAATAGATCTTGAATCCCTGGCCTGGTGCCCACAACAAGAATCTGCACATCTTTTTAGAAAAAAAGGCAGCTACAAATGATAAACTCACATTTCATCATTTGTCTTCTCTTTGAAATCTCAGTCCTTCTAGTTCTTATTGTTTCAGCAGCTCTTTGATGCCTTTGAGCAAACTTTTTGTTTTATTTTATGTAGGTTTTGAGTTGATCTCAACAGGAGCATTTGTCTGCCTCAAGCTACTCCTTCCTGCTTGATTAGACTAATAATGTCAAGTTTTGGCAAGAACATGAAGCAACTGTGACTTTCACGCAGTGACTGAGTGTAAATTGGTACAACCATTTTGGAAATTGGCAATAATATACATGTCCCATTGTGACATAGCAATTTTCCACAAAAGACTATACTAACCCACAAAAATACATCTATATGTTCACCAAAGGACATGCACAAGTGCCCCAAACTGAAAACAACTTAAATGCCCATCACAGCATAACGGATATATAAACTGTGTTATATTTGTTCCAAAAGGAGAAAAAACTACAACCACTGTGGATGGTTTCTGTGTGATAAATTGACAGGACCCCTGGGTTATCCATATTAAGCATTATTTTGAGGTGTATTTGGGAGGATGTTTCTGAATGAGATTTATATTTGAATCAGTGGACTTAGTAAAGCCAATTACCCTCCCCAGTGTAGATAGGCATCATCCAATCCACTGAGGGCCAGAATAGAACAAAAGGTAGGAAAACGAGGAATCTGTGGCTTTTGCTTCCTGTCAGACTGCCTGAGCTGGGATATTGGTCCTCTACGCTTGGACTGGACATACACTCTCATGTTTCCTGGGTCTCCAGCTTGCAGATGTGACTTCTCAGCCTCCATAATCACATGAGCCAATTTCTCATAATAAATCTCTTCACACACACACACACACACACACACACACACACACACACACACACACACAGGTTCTGTTTCTCTGGAGAACCCTAATACAACCATATACAACATGATAAATCTTATAATGTTTAACAAAACTATACATAAAATAACACTTTAAATTTGAAAAAAACATTGTAAACAGCAAAAGATCACATTCATAAGGAATTATTATTGCTGAAAATACACTTAACAATGTATAGAATATTGCTAGGCCCTGGAAATTTTATTCCCTATAAATTTAACTCCTAATAATTGTATGTACTTTCAGTGAAAATCCATAAACTGAATTTAAAAACGAAAGATGAAAACAAAAATATACTTGTCTTGAGATAAACTTAGTAGTCAGTATCAAGACTCTCTGTAATCACCACCACAAGTTGCTTTTTATTTCTCTAAACTAAGAAAGCCGCCAATGTGCTCAACATTCCACAGCTTTTATCTCCTCTGCTCCAATGCAGAGCTGTATATTTTTGTGTTTCTTTGGCCTTATATATGTCTCTCAATTTTGTCACTTATGTTTGAAAGTGTCAAATCCTAGTTTGGACTGCTTATCTTAAATCTGATAACTGTGGAGTTTAAGGAATGTAGTGGCTGCATCACATGCCTTCTCTCAACGTTTTGACAATAACAAGTATCTTTCCAATGACCAAAAGGCTCCTGATTTTATCCAGTGATTAGGCCTCACAGTACTGCACAGTATTTTTTCCTGTATAATATTACTTTTACAAAGAGAATATTTTGAAAAAGATCTGAGAAGACAGAAAGACCTTGACTGAAGTTAAACAATGCCAATATTTACCCATAGAAAGGCCTTCATATAAAGGAATACTAATACTTGAACACATCTCATAAAGAAAATCAATTATATATGGGGATGATTTTTCTCAAAAGGACAAATTCTTCAGTTTAGAAATGTCAGCATCCTTGGTAAAAGCAACTTATCTGAACCTCATTTGGAACTATTGCCCATGAAAAGTTAAATATTTTTGCAGGCAGACATTCAACTTACTGCTTCACACAACTGGAATATCACTTCTTAGACATGCTGATATTTTTTTCTTAAAAAAAGGAATGTCTCCACATTGGATGATTTTTTTTCATATAGCACTTAAAAAATCTCTTTAATTCTTTTTTTCTTTTAATTTTTATTGCATTTTAGGTTTTGGGGTACATGTGCAGAACATGCAAGATAGTTGCATAGGTACACACGTGGCAGTGTGTTTTGCTGCCTTCTGCTCCTTCACCCATATTTGGCATTTCTCCCCATGCCATCCCTCCCCCGCTCCCCCCGTGCTGTCCCTCCCCTATTTCCCCCAATAGACCTCAGTGTGTTCTACTCCCTTCCCTGTGTCCATGTGTTCTCATTGTTCATCACCCACCTATGAGTGAGTATATACGGTGTTTCCTTTTCTGTTCTTGTGTCAATTTGCTGAGAATGATGTTCTCCAGATTCATCCATGTCCCTACAAAGGACACGAACTCATCATTTTTGATTGCTGCATAATATTCCATGGTGTATATGTGCCACATTTT
>CM052653.1:120143722-120163727 GCA_028533165.1 Leontopithecus rosalia | reverse complement strand
GATTGCTGGGTCAAATGGAATTTCTATTTCTAGGTCCTTGAGGAATCGCCACACTGTCTTCCACAATGGTTGAACTAATTTACACTCCCACCAGCAGTGTAAGAGTGTTCCTATTTCTCCGCATCCTCTCCAGCATCTGTTGTCTCCAGATTTTTTAATGAATGCCATTCTAACTGGCGTGAGATGGTATCTCAATGTGATTTTGATTTGCATCTCTCTAATGACCAGTGATGATGAGCATTTTTTCATATGTTTGTTGGCCTCTTGTATGTCTTCTTTTGTAAAGTGTCTATTCATATCTTTTGCCCATTTTTGGATGGGCTTGTTTGCTTTTTTCTTATAAATCTGTTTGAGTTCTTTGTAAATTCTGGATATCAGCCCTTTGCCAGATGGGTAAACTGCAAAAATTTTTTCCCATTCTGTTGGTTGCTGATTCACTCTAGTGACTGTTTCTTATATTTTTCATTCTCACACAAACACAAGGTCTCCACGTGTCTAAGGAAAGCATTATTTAAAAAATCAATGACTTATTTACTGCCCCTTCTGGGACATGCATTAACTTAAGGGCTCTACATGTATTAATACATTTAATCTTCACAAAAGCCCTAAAAGGCAGGTGTATCATCATCTCCCATTCTATAGGTGAGAGAATTAAGACAGGAGTTAAGTAACTTGTCCAAGATTACTCACTACATTGGCTTGCCAGGGCTGCTGTAACAACTCACCACAAACTCAGTGGCTTAAACCACATAAATGTACGGCCTAATTGTTCTGGAATCTGGAAGTGTGAGATCAAGATGTCAACAAGGCTGGTTCCCTCTGGGGGGTAGGAGGAAAGGATCTGTTCCAGGCCTTTCTCCTTGGATAGTGGATGGCCATCTTCTCCCTGTGTCTTTTCACATTGTCTTCCCTCTGTTCATGTCTGTTCAATTTTCCTCTTCTAAGTACACACATAATAATGGATTAGGAGCTGCTTTGGACTGAATTATGTCCCTCCACTGAGGAAAGGCCACATGAGGACACAGTGAGAAGGCAGTGATCTGCAGGCTAGGAAGGGGGCCCTCACTAGAACCCAACCATGCTGGCGCCCTGATCTCTGACCTGCAGCTTCCAGAACCATGAGAAAATTAATTTCTGCTGTTTAAAGCACGCAGTCTATGGTATTGCGTTATGGCAGCCTGAGCTGACCAAGACAAGGACCTCCTCCTAAGTATATTGTTAAAAGAAAAACTTCAGCCTGGGTGCAGTGGCTCATGCCTATAATCCTGGCACTTTGGGAGGCTGAGGTGGTGGATCATGAGGTCAGGAGTTCAATGTCAGCCTGGCCAAGTTGATGAAACCTCGTCTCTACTAAAAATACAAAAATTAGCTGGGTGTCATGGCAGGCACCTGTAATCCCAGCTACTTAGGAAGTTGAGGCAGGAGAATCACTTGAAATTGGAGGTGGGGGTGGGGGCGGAGGTTGCAATGAGCCGAGATGAATGAGCCATTCCAGTCTGGGCAACAGTGTGAGACTACATCTCAACAACAAAAACGAACTTCAGCTGAATTAAATTTAAAGGAGTTTGAGCAACGAACAGTTTGTGAATTGGACAGCCCGCAGTTTCATGGCAGATTCAGAGAGACTCCAGGGATGCTTTGTGGTCAGAGCAAATTTATAGACAAAAATAGGGATGTGACATACAGAAATCAGAAGTGAGGTACAGAAACAGCTGGATTGGTTACAGGTTGGTGTTCGTCTTATTTGAACACAGTTTGAACATTTAGCAGTCTATGAGAGGTTGAAGTAAGGCTGCTGGATTGGCTAAGACTCAGCTATTGTTACAGGTTCATGCTCCTAAGTTAGGTTTTCAGTTTTGTCAGTTCATCCACAAGGACCAAAATATGGCAGCATAGAGTCTTTCTCAGGCCATATTTAGTTTGTTTTAACAATATCTACAATGACACCTTTTCCAAATAAAATCATATTCTGCAGTATCGGAAGATGACTTCAACATATGAATGTTGGAATATAATGTAGCCCATAAGCTCAGCTTATAAATTACAATGTCAAGATTGAAACACAGGGTTGTCTGGCTGGAAAGCCCTCACTCTAAACCACTCTGTTATATTGCCCACTACTTAAAATAACCTCCTAATTCAACCACTATTTATTAAGCACTTGCTGTGCACCTTCCTTTCCTCTGTCTCTGTAGTTCTCTTCTTTCCTAGAGAGGTTTTTCTCTGTTCATCTTCATCATTTCTGGTAAAGTAAGGCCTTTATTTTCTGATCAGTGAGATCATTATACTTCTTGTTTTCAATTAGAGTTGTTCAGTGAAAATGTACCATGTTACCATCACAAAAGATGATTAAGTTATTATCACTTCAGTTTCAAACAAATACTGGTTCACGTGGAAGGATGCCGGCTTGTTTGCTTTCTGACCGTGGGCCTCTGAATATGCTAGAGTCCCTCACCATTGCATTCCTCCTGCCTAGCACACAGTTTAAACTTAGTACACATTTGCTGAATGTTGCTATTTCAATTGAATTTGTCAATGGAGATGTGTCATTGCCTGTGGTCCAAAATTTATTTAATTGGTTTAAATAAGCTTCATCAGGCAAACCTATAAATATCCTCCAATTAGGATTAACCGATGCCTTATTCCTTCTAGTGAAACTATCTCTGGACAAAGTTCATAACTTTCCTTTTTTAAAAAATGCATACATGTCACAAAGATAATGGGAGTTAAAATAGCCAATGGGAAATGCCTGCCTTTATAAGCTACGATTCAAGGAATGGCAGTATAGAGCTGGACTGCAAAATAGAATACGTTTTTGAGACAAATTAAGTGTTCTACTGTGGACTAATAGACACATAATTTAATGAGGTTTATATAAATGAAGGTGATTCATAACTGACTTGAAATTAACTTAAAATAATACGGAAGTCATGTTTTCCCACAAATCCTATCAAGACCACACCCAAATTGCCCTCCTTCCTGCTTGCAGTCTTTTTTTTTTTTCCACTTTGTTTTCTAAAACACAGAACTGACTTTGTCATTCTCCTACTTCAAAATGTTGGCACCCAGTGCTTACGGAACAAAGAACAAACTGTTTTGTTTTCTCTCCAACTTATCTTTTGTCATTTATCTGACTCACTCTCAAAACCTGGTGTCCTCATCCCACTGTTCTGATAAAGCCCATAGGAGACTTCCATGCCCTCTGCTGCTCGGACCCCATTGTCCACTGGGCCAATGACCAGAATACGTGACATCTGCTCTCCTTTTCTGGCCCACCCCTATTAAAACCATCAAAGCTGATTTGAGACATCACGTTCTCTAGGAAGCCTACTTTGAACTTCATCTTTTATCCTAAGGAGAAATAACCACTCTTTCTTCCACTTTTGTCTGAAGTGTTGTCCGTCTATAACTCTTTTCCAGTATTTCTCCACTATGACATGAACAACTTGAGGGCAGGTGCCATGTTTTATCTCCATTTCCAGTATCCTGTTAGAGGTGGGCAGAGAAACTTCCACATAGTAGGTGCTCAGCAAATATATATTAAAAGGAGACAGGAAGAAAAGAAGAAGGAAAATCAAGAAGGAAGGTAGAAACAATGGATACCTTAAGATATTTCAAAGTAAAAAAAATCACAGTCATGCAATCCAGTGCAACTGTCTACAGGATGAAGGAGAGCAGGGACTCCTTGCTTTTACTTCTCCAGATATAGGGAGAAACAGAAAGATTTTTAAATGAATTTTGGTTAGTTATGAATGAATATCTACCTAATTACAAGTAACCAGGTTTAAAAATAGGAAGATGAGGGCCAGGCATGGTGGCTTACACCTGTAATTCCAGCACTTTGGGAAGTTGAAGCAGGCAAATTATTTGAGGCCAGGAGTTTGAGATCAGCCCATCCAACATGGTGAAACCCCATTTCTACTAAAAATGCAAAAATTAGCTGGGTATGGTGTAGTGCACTTATAGTCTCAGCTACTGGAGGCTGAGACATAAGAATCGCTTAAACCTGGGAGTTGGAGGTGGCAGTGAGCTGAGATTGTGCCACTAAACTCCAAACCGAGTGACAGAGTGAGACTCTTTCTCAACAAATGAATATTAAAAAAATAGGGAGATAGATTTGCTGAGACCTAGGAATTATTTCAGCTTCTTCATAATGCACTCAATAACTATGCATAACCAAGGTTAAACATTCAGGTAAAAAAAGAAAATTACTTCCCTCCCCAAATGTGTCTCAAAATCCAGATGTTTAGCATAGAGATAGACAAAACATGCAGATGACTAAATTTGTTCATTGTCCATTGATGTGTTTTGACACAATGGGTGAGGTTATGAGTCTGGAGTTGTATGTAAAAGCCCCCATACTTGTTTATTCTATAGTTTATATAGTAAGACAGTTGCCAGGAAGGGATGAGTGCAACAGAGTTAAACAGAAGGAAATAGAAACATGATTCCTTTTGAATAGAGGATCTGGGATGTCACTTCTGATTGCTAGCATGAGAATTTCTCAATTTTCCCCCAGGGGAGATTAATAACAAAAGAACTTTTTAGTTCAAAGATACACCTAGTCTTCCAATATGCTGGCTCAAGGCTATGCCAGGA
Organism: Leontopithecus rosalia; assembly: GCA_028533165.1. Taxonomy (NCBI): domain Eukaryota; kingdom Metazoa; phylum Chordata; class Mammalia; order Primates; family Cebidae; genus Leontopithecus; species Leontopithecus rosalia. Next base: position 120,159,128 of record CM052653.1, on the reverse strand, counting down.
AGCCTCTTTAAATGTCTTGTGGGTTTTATAGTTTTCAGGGATTGGTTATATAACTATTCTAAAAACAGTTTGAATTGAGAGTCTAGAGTACTCCATGGTAAATTTTATTTTTCGAAGTTGGCTACAATATTACCTCTTATCCTCCAAGCTTTTCTTAAAATATGACTGACACTTTTGTCAAAAAGATATGGGGCTGTGTTCCCTCTCCTTGAACAAGAGTGACCTTGTAATTATTACAGAGTTATGACTCTATGTAACTCCCAAGTCTACATCAGATAAGATAAAACAGCTTAGTTCTGTTTTTCTTGGGTCTCTTCCTCTTTACACCCACCCGCCATTGCATAAAGCCAAATAATTCATGAAGACATGTATATGAGGAATATCTGAGGTCCCCACTCAGGCAGCCCAAAATCCTGACCAAATTTTCAGACAACAGCCTGAAGAAATACACTTGCATAACTTGAGTGGCTGCAGTAGATACCGCATGAGATCACTTGTCCCTTCCAAGCCTTGCCCAATTTGCTGACATATAAACAAATAAAGGATTGTGGCGTCGTCACTATTTTGGAGTTGTTTGCCATTGGCAACTAATAACTGAAAAGATTCATAAAGGGAAACAACACGCATTTCAACTTCCAGCTTTGTACCATCTGAAAATACATTTTAAAACTTAAGTTGTGTGGCAGGCAAAATTATGGTCCCTCCCAAAGATGTCCACATCCCAATTATTAGAACCTGTGAACATGTTAACTTACTTGGCAAAAAGTAAGGAACTGTGATCAAGTGAAGGCGCTTGAGATGGGGATATTATCTGGGTTAATCCAAGCTGACCCAAAGTAATTGAAGGGGTTCTTATAATTAAAGAAGGGAGGCAGGAAACTCGAGTCAGAGAGATTTGAGGATGCTGTGCTGCTGGCAGTGGAGATAGAAGACAGAGCGATGAACCAAGGAAGGCAGCTAGCTCCTAAAAGCAAGAATGGGCAAGGAAACACATTTTCTCCTAGAACTTACAGAAAAGAAATACAGCTGTTGACTGTGTTCCACCGAGATGTGCTTCAGACTTCTGGCTTTCAGAGCTAGAACATAATACATCTGTGTTGTTTTAAGCCATTAATTTTGTGGCAATTTGTTATGGCAATAATAAGAAACTATTACAAGTAGTTACATTTCTGCAGCTTAATTAATAGCTCATCCCCACCCCTCCTTAAATTGATCCTGGGACCATAACTAGCCCTTATGCAAAACCTCAGCATAGTTCTGATTAGAAAAGGCTTTAGGGACTAGAGGGTTCAGCCCTCGGGGGTTAGTGTAGGCGTGAGAGCCAGAAAGGATCAATGGGTTTTTCAGAGTCCTGAGAAGGTTCAAGTCCCAGCACGGAGTGTGTAACTCCAAGACCAGTGCCTGGCTTTAGTATGCCTCTATGCTGGCTTTTGGAGACTCGAGGTTCTCTGTCTCAGTTGTCCAGTGTTTTTCTACTGATTCTGGTGGAACAATAGATTAACCCCAGTCTAGAGTACTATTCTAGTTGCCTCTCCCCTAGGGATACCAGTGTTCCCTTTCTCTTCATTAAAATTTTAATTCCTTATCTCATTTGTGTTTCCAGTGACTCACAGACTGTCTTTGTGAGTGCAAAGTAATTTGTTATTCTTTCAAAATAATAGGCATATAAAAGCCACCTTCAACTCTTAAGGAAATGCTTTAAGTACTGTGATTTGCCTATAGAAAAAATAATCTTGGTTAAAGCAGCCTCTCCAAGCTCCTTCTCAAGTCCTACCTTCTAGACAGCTGCTGAATTACCTAAACAATTAGTGAGAATGTAAATTTGTTCAGCAGTTTTGGAGCTCACTTTGACATTAGTCATCAAAAGTTTAAATGCACATATCATCTAACCCAGCCACTTCACCTTCAGTTAAATAGGTGTGCACAAAGAGAAATGTGAAAGAATGCTGTTTATGAGATGGCATACACCTACTCTGGAATACTTTAAAACCATTAAGAAAAGATAAACTAGATTTTTTTTAATGCTGAAATGGAAACTTGTTCAACATGTATTGAACATGTGAATATTTCTTACTAGTGAATACATGTAACTGAATACTTCAATACATGAATGGGGGAAAGGTAAGTAAGCTATTGATTAGTTTATATCATGATGTACTTTGTATTTTAAAAAGCCACATTTTAATATCCATATATGCCTTTATATAGGGGTGGCCTTTATACAGAGAAAATTCATATTTAACTCAGAGTCCACTTATTCATTTATTAATTGAAACTATTTATAAGCTGACCCCTCTGAGCTAGGCTGAGTATAAATAATATTAAGTAAAACAGATATGGTATAAGTCTTCAAGAAGCTCACAGTGTACTGAGACATATATAAGATAATCTTTTAGAAATAAAAATAGAATACACTTAAAAATATTAATAAAACTCGTGAAAAATACATGATGCTGTGATGTAGAATGAGGAGTGGCTTCTATATACAGGAGGATGTGAGAATACTTCCAGAAGAGATGCCATTTCAACTGAGACTTGAGGAATATAACTCTTGATTCAGTGGATATACAGGAAAATTTGGCTCTTTCTTTCATTGAGAAACATGAGAGTTAACAGTATTGGTACCGCAAAGTTTAAAACACAGGTCTACAAACTCCCATTCTGCAAGTACCAAAGATGAGAAAATTTGATGTGTTTCATGACCTGAAAAGCCACAGGTAGAAAGAAAACAAAAAAAGAAGGGAATGAGGAGGGAAGGGGTAAGTTTGGAGGGGGAACTGAGCACACTGAGCAGCAGTTCTCAAACCTTTTAGTCTCATGATTTTCTGACTCTTGAAAATTATTGAGGATCCCAAAGAGTTTTGTTTCAGTGAGTCATATTTATTGATACTTATAACATTGGCTATTACATGGTGAATTTAAAAAATAGATATTTATTTCTTCATCTTAAAATAATAAGAAGCCCATTGCATGTCTTAGTAAATTGAATTGTGATTTCTCCAAAATCTCCTAATCCTGAACATGTCTTAATCTCCAGAACCTTTAAAAGAGACCTTGTTATTTGAAAAAGAGTCTTCGCAGATGTGACAAAGTTAAGGGTCTCAAGATGAAATTATCCTTCATTAGGGTAAACCCTAAATCTAATGACAAGTCCTTACAAGAGATGACAAGAGGAAACAGACACAAAGAAATACAGGGGACAAAGCCACGTGAAGACAAATGCAGACGTTGACGTGTCTATGAGCCAAGGAACACTGAGGATTACCGGAGATAAGCTGGAGAGAGGTGCTATCCCTCAGAGGAAACCAATATCAACACCTTGGTTTTAGACTTCTGGCCTTTGGAACTGTGAGAAAACAAATTTCTGGTATTTAAACTACTAAGTTTGTGGAATTTATTACAGCAATTCTGGGAAACTAATACACATATCAATGTAAACACAATAGTTTAATGAAAGGTAGCTATTTTCTAAAAGACAACAAATAAAAGAGAAGATGATATTATTCTGTATTTTTCCAAATCTTTTTAGTGTCTGCTTGATAGATGACAACTACATTCTTATATGTGCTATTGAATTCACACTTTTAAGATGTGGGTTTTTTTTTGGTTGATATACGTGAAGAAAATTCAGCTTCACAAAATTGGAAATTTGAGTAACATTATAGCAGATGTTTATACTATGCATCAAAGTATTTTCTTTGATACTACACCAAAACTTGACAAGCGTACTCTCTTAAAGGTAGTTGCAAAGTGGAATCTGAGATCATATTAATAAATTTTTTACATATTTTAATATTAATTACATAGGCTTTATCTTGAACATCGAATATGTCTTTTCCCTGATGTGATTTTGAAAATCACATGTTGGTCATCTGGAGAATCTTGGTTCACTGAATAATGCAGATCATCCAAGTGTTGACACATTCCACTGTATATTAGTAAGAAAATTATATTCAGTAAAGCCACCACTTATGTTATGGAGAAAGCATCAGGAAGCTGTCAAGCTCACAGTGGTAGATAAAAGTTTTTCAAAATTTGAATGTTTGTTTGAAAGTTTGCATTTAACATTGGCAGCAAATACTGTTAATTGCTTTCCTTGAAGTGACAGATTTATCCAAATCTGAATAAACATAATTTGTCATTCATTCTTTCAAATCAAAATGGTGCTCCTTGAAAAAGGTGGCTAGTTCAGCTCACAACTCAAACAATTGCACAAGTATATATGCACAGTACTTTCCACTTCATCATACAGAGTATTAAGAGCTATATACTTGAGAGTTGCAATTTTGAAAAATTAACCATTTTTAGTGCCTCATCAAAGATATTCTCATGTGAATTTTGCTCCCTCCCCTTTTTAAATGCTAATGTATGGCGGAGAAAAACGTGAAGTCACTGACATAGATTGATGCCACCACCTTGATACATACTAGGATCCAACAGTTTTATTCACTATTGCCTTTGCAGCATCCATGAAAATGTTAACAGGCTAAAAAGAAAAAAAAAGGCAAATGATGTTTCATAGTATTATGAAAATAACTTTGACCAAATTGACCCCTGAGTTCAGGGACCATTCCGCCTCCCCCAGGCATCTGCAGAACATTCTTTAAGAACTGCTGATCTAGAGTCTTATAAACTGTGAGAAAGAGTTAGATTTTATTTTACTTACAATCAGCTGCTCTTGGTGGGATTTTAGCCAAGGAGTGATGTGATTTAATTGAAATTTTTAAGTGATGACAGAAAGATTTCTTAATTGAGGAAGTGTTTCATGGTACCATTTACAGAGAAGTAACAAAGGCTGTAGGAGAAGGCAAAGGAAGGAATATTAACAGTAGCTTGGGTACATTACATTTGTATTGCCTCTTTTTAGACTGTATCTCTTTTGAAAGTATTTGAGGAAGAATTTCTTCTCTGTAGGTTGGAGTCACAACTTGATATGTTAACACACAAAGCCTTCAGTTCTGACAGTTTCTGGAGGCTGCCTCGGAATAGGTTTATTAGCCTTGAGAAATACAACAAAGATAGTTTAATCTTCTCTTCCATCAAGAAATCCCCATTGCATTTCACTTTCTTTGTCATGAAACAATTTAATGAACTTTATGTAAACCTGAAATTTTCTAACCTGCCAGTCTGAGCAAAACACTGTTTTTCAACAAGGGAAGCACTGAGAAGTAGGGCAAGATACTCAATTTATACATTATTGCGATTACATTAATTCACAAATTGTCCTATATTGGATTACCCTAGAAGTAGAGTCTAAAGGAGATTCTAGAAAGCACGGGGACAGGAATACAGTGAAACTGGGAAGAAACAAATGTCAATAAACTATATATTATCAAGCAAGTTACCTCTTGGGGCAGTTGACGCTCAGTCTTGCTGAGGAACTCTAGAAAATACTATGAATTGCCACCACAGAGATTTCACATCTGAAGAGTAAGAAGGCTGGAATATTTATTAATCCTCTATCCCATCAATCTTTAGCTGAGTGCTTCTCCAGGAGTCACGAACCTCCTGGAACTTTCTACCTCCCCTCTGCATAAGTGAGGGCCACCAGAAAGCCTTCAAGTGATGAGTCATAGGTGCCTGAAGTAGAATACTTTAGGCATGTGCTGGTTTTTTATGTAGGGAGGAGGAGATGTACACAATGGCACAGCCAGTGTCTGCTGAACGAACCATGTATTATCTGGAAAGAGAATCTCAACTTTTAAAGAATCACAGGCTTTTCACTTCTTCCTGTAATTTCACTGATAATGCCTTATGCAAACTGTAATGGCAACCTCTATGCCCTCTGTCTTCTTGGGCCCTCGGAAGACCTGATCATAACGAGTGCTCAATAAATGTCTAATAGTGACTTTGTAATCAATGGATGAGACACTTTGCTGTAAACTACATTTAGATTAACTGTGGGAGTGTGTATTGCAGCGTTGAGGGGTACATAGCTCTGGAATCAGACTGCTTAGATTGTAACCTGGCTATATCCCTTACCCATGTGGCTTTGGGCAATTTTCCTAACCTCTTTGAGTCTTGATTCTGTCATCTGAACCATGGGCAGTATCATAATTCTTAAGCACTTGTGTTGCTATAAGGATTAAATGAGAACATTTGTGGAAAACAATTAAGATAAAGCCTGGCACCTGTTAAATATGAAAAACCTGCTAGTTGTTAATATCATTGATCACTTGAAGAATATCAATTAAAACTGCCCAACATCTAAGTAAATAATATTATAGTTGATGAAATCAAATTTCACACACATGTGTGACTAAATAACACAGTTCTGATCCTGAGGCAGACTTGTCAAAACTAATTATTTTCCAGTAAGAGGTAGACATAACTTATCTTGGTCTTCTCACTCTTGAACATTGTGTTTGCCAATATTTAAGTTATTTGGGGAAGTAGCCAGTGTTTAAAGTGAAAAACGATATATCAACATAAACCCTTTTAGTAAGACAGTTTAAGATAAGATTTCAAATACTATTTTCCAACTTTATAGATAATAGATTTTATTATATATCAAAATGTTAATTGTGCTGTCTCTTGAATTTTATTTATATAGTTAATATTTCTGAATGGTTCATTTACCTCGTAAGTCAAGGTTAGATTTACATTTTTTCTTTAAACTCTTAGTTAAAGTCCTGCTCAGTAAGAAGCAACATGCTGGGTACTTGAGGTCACTTGAGCCATTTTCTGCCTTCAAGTACAACAATGCTGAATATATCTTAAATAGAAGAAAATCTACTCTTGAAAAAAAGTTTATAGTCATTCTCAAGAATACATTGCCATGACAAATAATTTTCAGTACATGTCACACCACTTCAGCATCTCTCCTCTTCTATCACCAATGGAAATGAAAACCCAGCAACCTTTATAAATATAACTAGAAATTATCTTTGATTAGCTTTATTTTATATGGGCTAGATCGCCTATGGCCTTTTTACCTTTTGAGAAAAGCAGATAAAGATTGTAGAAAAATCGCTGAACTAGGTTAAACAAATATATAAAATCTGATCTTAGCTTTGCTTCCAAGCCTTTGATTCAGTGATATCACAAGCACTGTTGACAATACTTTCATTCAGCGATACAACACTGTGGATCAGAGATTAGATACACCTGAAAAAAATATAGGCAAAGTCTGCAGATATAGGGTTGGAAACATAACCACCAATTTATTATTATAGAGACAGGGATCTGGATTATTAGATTAATCTAGAGTAGGCAGGGAAGATCTAAGTAACATTCTTCTGTGTAGAGTTTAAGATGTGATGTTCATGCAAGCCAAGTTGGCATCATTCTAATGAACAAACACACATATGGTTGCAAAACACACATCTTCTTAAGGTGGTCCAGTAGCAGAAGAAATGAAGTCCGGGGCTCCAGCTTGGTGGCTGAAACTCAAGGGAGAAGACAGAGGTAAAACAACAAGAGACATGGACTGCAGAGTACAGACACAAGGTCCAATGCATCATCCAAAGACAGAATGTTCACAAAGCAAGGAGACTTAGTAACAGGGGATTGTAAAACACTCACTTTTGTAAGACTCTGGAAGCAAAATTGGCTTAGGAACCAGGACTGTTCTCATACTGGGGAGGGATGAGGGAAAGAGGGTATGTATTTATTATCTATTGCTGTATGACAACTTACCACAAAACTTAGCAGCTTAAAACAATGTAAATTTATTATATCACAGTTGCAGTGGGCCAGATATATAGGCAACAGGTCTTCTGGCTTACAACCTCTCACGGAATGGCAATCAAAATATTGCTTAGGGCTGGGGTCTCATCTGAGTGCTTAGATGGAGAAGGAACAAGCTCTTCCTTGTTCTGAACTGAATTCTGTAGGAAGAATTCCGTTCCTTGAAGGCTATTGAATTGAGGCTCTCAGTTACTTGCTGGCTGTTAACAAGGGTCCACCCTCAATTTCTTTTCATTTGAGCCTGCCCATAGAGCAGTGAAGAAAATGGCAGCTTTTTTCCTCAAAGCCAACAACGAACAGTGTCTGCTAGGAAGATGCAAATAAGAATCTTGTAGCATCTATTATTAAAAGTGAACCTATTGCTTTTACTGAATTCTGTCTGTTAAAAGCAATCACCTAGCCCATACTCAAGGGTAGAAGGAATTACACAGGTTATCAGTACCAGAAAATGGAGATAATTAGGAGTCATCTTAGAGTCTGTCCAATATGAGAAGCTAACATTGTATCGAGTAACTACTGTGGCAAGGTACACTGCTCTTAAGTTGTGTGAACCTTAGAGGCATGGAGCCAGGGAGGATAATGTAGTAGCTGGAATAAAAATATCCCCTTTCTTCACATCAGTTTCTTCAGCTCTAAGAAGACAGGGTATGGATTAAGGTCTTATCCACTTCTCTGGTTTCATCCCTTTAGGATTTTCTATAAGCTTATTGTTGAAACCTTTCCCAGTTATCCAGATCATTTCTAAATTATAGAACCTGACATTGTACTTGCTCTTTTATAAAGAGTATAATGAGGTTGTAAAGGATGACTATATTCTTAAAAATGTACCGCAGCACACACAGCCATGACACTGCTGAAAAATAAGGCACAACCTACATGTTTGCATACCAGAAAATTTTTCATTAATTATAAAATTTTGTGATAAAAGTAAGCCTCCCTTAAAAATTATTAAGTAAAAGAATAAAGAAGGGATGAGAAAGGGGTAGTAAGAGGCGAGGTGGGAGACAACTGGCATTTATCAAGCACAGTTGAGTGTCAGGCAGGGTGCTAACAGACATTTGACCTTATAACTGTATTTTGAAATGTGAGCAATTACTTTTTCAAAGACTCTCTCTTTTATTTCATCTGTATTTCTTGTTTTTCACAAACTCAACCCCAGCGTTTCTTGCATTTTCTCCAAATTTTCAAATATTTTGCATCATCCAACTCCCTTCCTCAATCCCTTGAGATGAATGTTGTAGGAAACCTAACACATATGCTTTCGATAGCAAATTGAACGTGTTCAGATTTTTGTTCCCCTATGCAGGAGAAAATATTTTCTCCTAGGATCCACATGACAACTGTGATTCAAATATGATCATCAAAAGCAGCAAGAAATTGACTGGTTTGCTGTGTCCACGCTAATGCCGGTTGGAGATAAAGCTGAACCTCAGGTGATGGAGATGGTGGTTCTTGTCTTTCATGAATCAGTGATGGTTCCAGTTTGTATTGGAGCAGCCCTTTTCCACTGGGTCAGCCTTCTGGCTGGATTCAATCATAGTTTCCAGCCTGGGTTTGATTCGGTAGCTCAGTATAGACACAGCTTCAGTCCGTGGCCTTTTATTGCTCTAAGACCAGTTTTCAAATAAATAACTGGCTAAATGGTTTCCAGATGCTAAAATAAAAAGCATACAGATGCAAATATATTACACTTAATTTCAAGTTTTCACTGTACCTACAGAAGACAGCTATATAAAGTACACGTCACTTTAGCAGAACATACTTCTTCAATTACTCCATTAACAATAACAATTGAAAAATAAAGGGTGAAATTGAGTACAAAAAAGCAATAGAGAAAATGAATATAAACAAGAAATGGAATAAGCAATGAATTAATATTGAACCATAGCTACCCAGAGTACTGTTCAAGTCATTTTTGAAAATATGATGTTTCTGACCACCGATCAATAGGGTCCAGGATTTTGAATCGCTTTTCTCATAATGATGAGGTTTTGGGACATTTGCGACCATGCTCCTCTGACCTGTCCTTTTTATGACCCACAATACATGTTCTCAAGACAGCTCTATGTGGGATAGTAGTCATAGAATAAGGAACCCTCCTGTCAGCAAGTCCTAAAATATTGGGTTCATTAGCACCAGTCCAGCTGTATTTTGGCACTCCCATGATGCAAGGTGAGAACAGACTAGTCATCCCTGAGGTTACATGGCTGAGTGGACAAGAGGAGAAGTTAGGATGACACAAAACTATTCTCATTATAGCAGGAAATTGACATCTAATCAGAAAAGGTTCACCCACTGCATTAAAAAATATGTAAAGCAATGATCAAATTAGGTGGCAATAGAAGGAACCATCTGAGAAAAAGAACAGCTCAGGAGAGAAATTAAAGGATAAAGTTCACAAAATTTAGATTGACAATTGTTTTATGGAAGTCATAACCTTAAAAGAACAGGATCTCAATTATATGTAAAATTTTAAACTATTAATACATGGAATTTCTCAGGAAGGTAGAAATAGAAACTATGCTATTGGATTGAACTATAAAGAACAAAGAACAAAGGACATTTAGAACTACTTCAATTTACTTTTATAGGAGAAAAGCAGATCATAAAGAAGAGAAAAATAATCTAGCATGTGAACTAGGAATGCTAAGTAAATTGCCCTTTTACGGAAATCCCTGTGAAGTCATGAATTATGTTGGAAACCCTTTGGTTCATACCAGGTTACATGGTGAATGGGCTAAAATAATCATGAAGAGAGAAGCCCATAAGACTTCATATGAGGAGAGGAAGATGATAGGGATCTGATTCCCTTTGAGCTGGAGCGCAGAGAGTCTCTCAGTGATTTTGTCAGTCTGACAGTATGGAGTAAGCTTTAAACTCCATGACAATTTTAACTCTCTCATTGGGTTTCTATCGCATTGCCTCTGTATCTGGATGCTGTCGCCTAATTTGGCTACAAATTGCAATTTATGATCTGACTTTTTAAATTCAAGAACTTCTATTTGGCCCACAGATTCACCCACCTTCTTCAACTACTCTCATTAAAGTCCAGAGATGAGTGAACTTTGCCCCAGTGTCTAATACAGTTTCCTGGTGCCCTTGGCCCTAATGTCAACTCTACAATCCTCAATTTGTCTGAAAGCATAGGCTGTGTATATTCTAGCAGACTCAGTTTGTAATCAGACTGAATCAAATTCTTATGGATATGATGTGATTCCTGAGGATTCCACAGGTACATGTCTCTTTGTGTTGTGCATGCATACTTTCTAGCGAGCATCTTGCCTCTCCAACCTTGTTCGGCATCTCCCCAGACACCAGGAAAGAAGTCAACTGAGAAGTTCAAGGAGAGGTCATAAAACATTGTGCAAAAATATACAGGGCAAAGAGCTAAGAGACCTGGGTTGAAAACCTGCAGATGCCACCAACTATCTGTGTGACCTTGGAGATCACTTAAGTAGTGACCTAAGTAGATCACTACTTACTCCTCTAGGTCAGGTGCCTCATTTGCTAACCCAGCATGTTAGACTCAGTCACAAAGACCCCTTAAATTTCTGACATCCAATGGCTTTAAGCAGAGAAGACAGTATTTGGCAGTGTTGGAAGAATCTGTGTTCCACAGCTTCTAGGAGAATGGATGGAAAGTGTTAAGAACTTAGCCAACGTTCCAGTGAAAGAATTTTTGCATCTTTGCCCATTGTTTTCTTCCTCTGACCCTGCTCCTACCACAAAGTTATAAGAAAAAAGACATCAATGACTGTATTTTACATCCATGAAAGAGAACCCACCAAGATGCTTTCCATTCATGCGTTCAGCATCACTACACTGCAAACCAGTGGGATTCTACTGCATTTATTTAAACTTCTGTCACCATCATTGTGAATACAACCAGAAGTCTCCTGTGGGCTTCTAGATGAAATGCTGAATGTAAAAAATAAACAAAGTAAACCTCTCATGTTCTATTCTCCTGGCGGCATCACTGGTATTTAATGACATAAGAAATACCTAGAAGCTACAGTTAAGTATGAACATAAAAGTGACAATCCTTGAAGCAAGAATGCACATATCCTAAATTCGGAAATCAGATTCCATTCTCTCAGGGCATTCGTCAAGCTGAAGTTAGGTTTTCCTCTATCATTACAAAATTTACTCTGACCGAGGGCTTTTTAAAAATCAAAAATGTAGCTTAGTAAATAGAGTTTCCTGCAGGTGAAGTTCATCTTATGCCCCCATGTTTGCCTCTTCTGTGCCCTTTGGTCCTGAAATGGGCTCTTTCTTCTTCCTCCTGAGGAGCAAAGCATCTCCACAGCCTGTTACGCCCCAGGGTAAGACAAATAACTAAGAAAGAGGACAGTTCTAATATTTAAAATACTTTTCATAGCCAATCTCATTTTAGTATATAGAGCTTACCAGTAAAGTGGACAGAGAGCTGATCACTTTCAACTGTTGTAATTGTCCGTTTGTTACAGTTAGAGGCAGGGGTGTCCAAGGTGTGGGTTGGGTGGACTGGTGTCTCTTAGTTGCAAAGGCAACATGCACGAAGTGGGTCAGGTACGACAGGAGGTGGGGCAGGTGTCTTAGGTACAGGACAACAATGCCTATGAAGAAATGGATCAAAGTGGCATCACTCAAACTTTAAATGAGGATGCCACTGGCATATGAATAAGGGGATCAGGATCACAAAACCAGGCATCTAAACACTTCTCTAGCACCAATTAACTCCTTGGCTTGAAGAGAAAGACTGCATCTTTCTACATCCATATTCTCACCTGAAAATTCATTCATTGGCTTATTTTTTTAAATGAAAAGTTTCATTTGATTTTTGTTTTAAAGAATGAGTAGTTGGAATGGTAAACATTGGAGCAAAAGGAAAGAAGTGTGGAGATTAAAAAACACTCAACGATTTAAAAACCACTAAATCTTCCAATATAACCAGATTGCATGAGCTTGAGAATGAGGCATATGAGAAGGAAACTCTTTGTAGACACCAGCTATTAATAATATTTTCCTGTTATACTGGGGCATTGGAACTATTCAGAGAAGCCAGGAGAAACACTATTTTTTTAAGTAGAAAAATGGCATTATCAGGGCACAGCTTCTTTTATCACTTAGAGCATGAATAATGTCATATTAACATTGAAATTAATTAGATAAGTCTTCATTGTTCAGATTAGCAGGGACTCCAGCCCCTTTCTCTAGATCTCTGCCCTACCTGTCTTGATAGTCTAAGAACTGTAGGGTATAGATCTGTCCAAAGAGGATAATCATGCCTCAGAATGAAAGAGTATGCTTGAAGCGAAAAAATGAGTCTGTATGTTTTCTGCTCTCTCTGCTTCTGTCATTGATGTTGAAAAGTGGCATTGTCTTTTAGAAAATTGACTTCCTCTAAATCCCATGTTTACCATCTTACTCCTGCAAGGACCACATTGTTTGATCTACAATGGTTTTTTAAAGTAAAGAGGATGAAGAGAGAAGAGGTTTCTCCCCAAGTTATGGCTACTTTATCTAGCTTTATGCTTGGACAGAAAACTCTACACCACCATCAGCGTGAGCTTTCACATTTTATTTTTTTAAAATTCATTAATGCAGTCATTTCTTCAGGTCTCCCAGGAAAGTTGTATCAGAACAATTGTGGTTATCTACACAAATTCTCTTAACTTTTGTATTCTGCCTTCTCAGGCTAAAAACTTCTCTTTATCCTCATTCCAAGTCCATTCTCATTTCCTGCTAAAGAAAAAATGACACCTCTTTGTAAAGAAAAATTATGTCATGTTACACTATGTTTTAGATAACAGCCTGGAGAAAATTTTCAAAGCACATGAACCACCTGCACAAAGGTGAATGACTGTTAAAATACACATGGGGTTCAGTTGGCTGGCTTCCACCCTGACCCTAATGAACAAAACTGAAAATAGGGTTGGGAATCTGCATTTTCAACACATATCTCAAATGATTTGTATGCATACCAAACTGTGAGAACCGCTAATCAAGCTGTTGAGAATAAATAGATAAAGAAGACATCAGAAGTGAGTAGACCATTTAGGAAGTTTTTGTAATCATGTAGGCAAGCAATGATGAGAGTTTACTTTACAGTGATTGTGGTAAAGGAGGAGTGGGTGTGCTTGGGAATCATTTCAGATGTGGGTTTTCACCTACTGGTAGCATTGAGATTGGAGTCTGGTTGAGCTGACTTCTGTGTGTATGGCGTCACCAGTTTTAGGAATGGTTCTCAGTGTAGATTTCTCCATCTCCTTTGCTTGCTGACCAAGCACACTGTATCTGCATCAAACTAATGCAGCCAAACTAATCTGCCGAAGGCAGACAAATCTGCATCAAACTAATTACAAAACTGGGGGTGGGGTCAGAGGTAGTTTTAATCACACTTTCGGTCATGTTTCAGCTACTTTATTTTATTCTCTGCACGAACAAAGCAACTGGGATACAGAAAGAAGGTATCAAGATGGTGCAAGTGTGAGGTTGTGAGCTGGGATAGCTACCAGGAGCAGGCAGGGCCCAGTCCCTTGGCCATCAGAGCAAGCACTGTGAAACCCATTCTGTACCATAGGGAAAGAGTGACTTAACTGCAGCTTTCTGAAAACTCAGAAACATCACTCTGCCATGTTTTTGAATCTTCAGCCTGAAGACACCATAGTACATACAAGGGATCACCAAGGATGGTGACATGGAAATATGAATACAGCCATGCCTTAGGGCAGGAATCCTCAAAATATTCCCTTGTAAGCAACACTGCCTCTCAGGAGATTAACAGGGTTGTCTCAGCAACAAACACAATAAAAGAAATGCTTACATATCTTTAGAGAATAGGGGCTTGAATAATGTTAACCAACTTTCTTTACTGCACTACTTTCTGGAGACTCAAATAGAATAATGTGAATGGAGGCCGCAGCAGAATGCTTATGAGCAAACACCCGGGATCAGGAACTCTGAAGTTCAGGTCCTGGTGTGGCCACACACAAGGAGTGTTGATCCTCTGTGTGCTTCGGTTTCCTTGTCTATAAAGGGTAAGCAATAATCACACCTGGCCTCATCGAGTCATGAGAAATATGTAAAATAATGAGGGCAAGAGCTTAGGGCAATGCTTGGTACCTGGTAATTTCTCAATAAAGCCAGCTTAAAAATCAGAATTTTTAAAAAAAACAGTAACAATCAAGAGGGATAACAACATTTTGTAAACTTATTTGACCTAGGATGGTTTGGAAGATAGAAGTAGAAAATATGAAGGGGGAGGAAGATGGCACTGTAGAAGCAACTCACCACTGCAGCTCTCAGTCAAGACGCAGAGGGTAAGCAAACACCGCATTTTCAGATGGATCCTTATAGCCCACAGAGCGGGGGAAAAAGCCCAGGTGTAAAAGGCACACAGGACTCAAGCGCAGCGCTCTCCGCTGGCGCAGCCAGGCAACCAGCGCCGCCGCTGCAGCCGGCGCACAAAACACACGGGGCTGGGCGCCCTGTTAAACCGGCAATTTGAGACTTGGGAGGGCAGATTGCTATGCTCATCTGATTGAATGGGTTTTGGACGGTGATCTAGACCAGGAGATTTCTGGGAGGTCGACGGGTCTCACCCCCACAGGGACAAGCAATAAGGCGATTCAGAGTGCCGGGGGTTGAGAGTTCCACTGCGGGAAGAGCTGAACACATGACTGTGCAGCTCGGTCGGGGAGGGGCGTCCACCATTGCCGAGAGCTTCGGCCCCTAC
>CM052653.1:120125470-120143222 GCA_028533165.1 Leontopithecus rosalia | reverse complement strand
ACAAAGAACTCAAACAGATTTATAAGAAAAAAGCAAACAAACCCATCCAAAAATGGGCAAAGGATATGAACAGACACTTTACAAAAGAAGACATACAAGAGGCCAACAAACATATGAAAAAATGCTCATCATCACTGGTCATTAGAGAGATGCAAATCAAAACCACGTTGCGATACCATCTCACGCCAGTTAGAATGGCGTTATTAAAAAATCTGGAGACAACAGATGCTGGAGAGGATGCGGAGAAATAGGTACACTTTTACACTGTTGGTGGGAGTGTAAATTAGTTCA
The DNA here is from genome assembly GCA_028533165.1 of Leontopithecus rosalia. Taxonomy (NCBI): domain Eukaryota; kingdom Metazoa; phylum Chordata; class Mammalia; order Primates; family Cebidae; genus Leontopithecus; species Leontopithecus rosalia. Next base: position 120,142,931 of record CM052653.1, on the reverse strand, counting down.
ACCATTGTGGAAGACAGTGTGGCGATTCCTCAGGGACCTAGAAATAGCAATTCCATTTGACCCAGCAATCCCATTACTGGGTATATATCCAAAGGACTATAAATCGTTCTACTATAAGGACACATGCATACGAATGTTCGTTCATTGCAGCACTGTTTACAATAGCAAAGACCTGGAATCAACCCGAATGCCCATTGATGATAGACTGGACTGGGAAAATGTGGCACATATACACCATGGAATATTATGCAGCAGTCAGAAATGATGAGTTCGTGCCCTTTGTAGGGATATGGATGAATCTGGAGAACATCATTCTCAGCAAATTGACACAAAAACGGAAAATAAAACATCGTATATTCTCACTCATAGGTGGGTGATGAACAATAAGAACACATGGACACAGGGAACGGAGTACTACACACTGAGATCTACTGGGGAAAAAGGGGAGGGACAGCGGGGTGGGAGTGGGGGAGGGATAGCATGGGGAGAAATGCCAAGTGAAGGGGCAGAAGGCAGCAAAACACACTGCCACGTGTGTACCTATGCAACTATCTTACACGTTCTGCACATGTACCCCAAAACCTAAAATGCAATAAAACAACACAAACAAAATAAATAAATAAATAAATAAACATAAAAAAATAAAAAATATAAATATAAAAATAAAAAATAAAAATAAAAAAATAAAAAATAGAAAGTCAGGAAACAACAGATGTTGAAGAGGATGTCGAGAAATAGGAATGCTTGTACACTGTTGGTGAGAGTGTAAATTAGTTAAACCATTGCGGAAGACAGTGTGGCAATTTCTCAAGGATCTAGAACCAGAAATACCATTTGACCCAGCAAGTGCATTACTGGCTATGTACCCGAAGAACATTAAATTTTTCTACCATAAAGACACATGCACATATGTTTATTGTGGCACTGTTCCCAATAGTAAATACATGGAACCAACCCAAAGCTCATCAATAATAAACTGGATACAGAAAATGTGGCACATATATGCCATGGAATACTATGCAACTATCAAAAAGGATGAGTTTATATCTTTGGCAGGGACATGAATAAAGCGGGAGACCATCAATCTCAGCAAACTAAACCAAGAACAAGAAAACTGACACTGCATGTTCTCACTCATAAGTGGAAGTTGAACAATGAGAACACATGGGCACAGGGAGAGGAACATCACACACTGGGGCCTGTTGTCAGGGGTGATGGGGACTAGGGGAAAGATAGTATTAGGAAAAATACCTAATGTAGATGACAGGTCGATGGGTGCAGGAAACCACCATGGCATGTGTATACCTATGGAGCAAACCTGCATATTCTGAGCATGTACCCCAGAACTTAAAGTATAATTTAAAAATTATTTTTCACATTATGGTAAAGTACACTTAAAATTAACCGTTTTAGCTATTTTAAGTGTGCAGCTCAGAAAAAATAAGTACATCCACACTGTATTACAACTATCATTCCAATTCATGAGGACATTCTTTCAACTTGCAAAACCAAAACTCTATACCCATTAAATAACAGCTCCCTGTTACTCCTCCTCTAGCTCCAAGGAACAGCTTTTCTACTTAGGTTTCTAGAATTTAACTACTCCAAGTGTCTCCTAAGTGGAATTATACAGCATTTGTGCTCTTATGACTGGCTCATGTCACTTTGCACAATTTCCTTAAGGTTTATGCATGATATACCATGTGTCAGAATTTCCTTCCTTTACTTAAGTGAATAATATTCCACTGCATTATAAGTCACATTTTTTCTATTTATTCGTTGATGATGATTCAAATAACATTTGGGTTGCTTCCACCTTTTGAGTGATGTGAGTAATGCTGCAATACATCTAGGTGCACGTGTATTATTTTGCGTCTTTGATTTCATATCTTTTACTACATACCCAGATGTAAAATTGCTGGGTCATGTGGTAACTTTTTGTGTAAACCTTTTTAGTAACTACTATGCTGTTATGTTATAGCGGCTGCAGCATTTTACATTTCTGCCAACAGTGTACAAATGTTCTAATTGCTCCACATCCTCACCAACACTTGTGATTCTGTTGTTTGTTTGCTTGTTTTTTCCTTTGCTAGTAGCTATGCTGACAGGTATTAAGTGATATGTCATTTGGGATTACATTTGCATTTCACTAATGATTAGTTTTGTCGAGTATCTTTTCATGTGCTTATTAGCCAGTTTACCTAATTTTTAGAGAAATGTCTGTTTAAGTTTTTGGCCTATATTTTAAACAAGTAGTTCATTTCATTGTTGCTGAATTGTTCTTTGTATATTCTGGATAAAGTTCTATTTGTCTATTTTTTTGTTTGTTTTTTCTTGTGTTTTGCATGTCCTGTTAAAAAAACAATCACTGCCAAACCCAATGTTATAACATGTTTTGCCTATATTGTATTCTACGAATTTTGTAGTTTTAGCTCTTATGTTTAGGTCTCTAATCCACTTAGTTAAATTTTTTCTTAGGGTTCAGCTTCATTCTTTTTCATGTGGGTACCCAATTTCCTAGCACGAATTGTAAAGACAGTTCTTTTCTCACAAAAATCATTTGACCATATATATGTGTGTTTATTTTTATTTTTAAGTTTTTTAAAAACATGTTAAGATATTTTATTTCTTTTTTTAATATATATTTTATTGCACTTTGGTGCATTTATTTCTGTTGGCTTTCCATATTACCCTGGTAGTCTATTTGTAGTATACTATTTTAGACTTTTATATTAAGTTCTGAAATCAGGAAGTGTGACTTCTCTAACTTTGTTTTTTTTTTTCAAAATTATTTTTGCAATTTAGGGTCCCTTGAGATTTCACATAAACTTAAAAATCGATTTATTTTTAATGTGTATACTAAGTCATTGGAATTTTACTTTTTGGTTACTTCCTAAGTACTTTATTATTTTTATGCTATTGTAAATTAAATTAGTTTTATAGTTTACTCTCAGATTATTTATGTTTCTATATAAAAATACAATTTATTTTTCTATGTCAATTTTATATGCTCTACTCTGCCGAATTTGTTAATTGTAATAGTTTTTGTGTGGAATCTTTAAAATTTTCTACATATAGGGATATATTTTCTGTCCATATTTTGGTGCAGTTTATTTATTTCTCTTTTTTAATTTCTCTGATTGAAACTTCCAAAACTGTGTTGAATAAACGTGGCAAGAGCAGACGTTCTTGCCTTGCTTCTGAACTGGGCGCCGGTGGCTCACGCCTGTAATCCCAGCACTTTGGGAGGCCGAGGTGGGTGGATCACGAGGTCAACAGATCGAGACCATCCTGGTCAATATGGTGAAACCCCGTCTCTACTAAAAATACAAAAAATTAGCTGGGCATGGTGGCGCGTGTCTGTAATCCCAGCTACTCAGGAGGCTGAGGCAGGAGAATTTCCTGAACCCAAAAGGCAGAAGTTGCGGTGAGCCGAGATTGCGCCATTGCACTCCAGCCTGGGTAACAAGAGAGAAACTTCGTCTCAAAAAAAAAAAAATATATATATATATATATAGTAAACTACTTTTTCTATATTAATGAGATTTTTTAAATAAAAACATTTGTTAATGTGGTATATGCATTGATTAATTTTCATATGCTGAAATATTTGTTAAGAAAGGCTAGCTAAGTGAAGCAGTGGGAGTGGACAAGGAGTAAAGAAATCTGTAACAGGTTGCAATTAATTTATAAATACCACTGCACAGAAACCAGTCATATGCTAAAATTTTCTTGCATTCCAATAATAAATTCTCCTTGGTCATGGGGTGTAATCTTGCTAGTATGCTGCTGAATGTGGCTAGCTAGGATTTGGCTGAGTAGGTTTGGTAGAGTTTGTAAAGAATTTTTGTTCTATAAATGCTTGATATAATTCACTAGTGAAGCCATCAAATCAAAGGCTTTTCTTCATCAAGTTTTTAATGACTGATTCCATTTCCTTAATAGTCTTAGGTATATTCAGATTTTGTATTTCTTTGTAATCAAGTCTCGTATACATAGAAATCTGCCCATTTAATCTCGATTTTCCAATTTATTGTCCTCTCATACTTCATAGTACATTTTTGAAAACATTCTAATCCTTTAGGATTAATATTAATGTCTCATATTTATTTCTCTTTTTGTTATGTAAATACTCTGATATTTTTAGTGTAGCTGAAGATTTGCCAATTGTTAATTCTTTTTTGAAGAACTAAGAACTTGCTTTTGGTTTCCTGGCTTTCTGTTGTTTGTAGAATCTCTATTTCACTCATCTCTGCTAAAAGCTTAATTTTTTATTTTTTTCTTTTTGCTTTGAATCGAATTTGGTATTGTTTTTCTGAATTGATAGGGGACGAAGTTATTATTGATTTAAGGTCTTTGTACTTTTTAAATGTTTTTTAGCTGCAGACTTTTTATCTTAGCACTGTTTTTGCTGCTTCCATTAACTTTTGGTATGTTGCGTTTTCATTTTTCTTCCTCTGTATTTTCCTACTTCCCTTGTGTTTTCTCCTTTTACTTATTGGTTGTTTAAGAGTATGTTGTTTAATTTATACAAGTTTTTAAATTTTCTAGTTTTTCTTCTGTTATTGATTTAATTTTAGATCTAATATACAACCCATCCTGGAAAATTCCACATTTGCATTTGAGAAGAGTGTGTACTCTCTTGTTGGATGGAGTGTCTTATATATCACTGTGAGATCAATTTGGTTTGTTGTGTTAGTCAGGCTCTTTATTTTCTAATTTATCATCTGTCTCATTATTCTATTCATTACTCTGAGTGGAGTATTAACATTTTCAACTGTTATTTTAGAACTATTTGTCGCTTCAATTCTATCGTTACCCTTTCTATATATTAATGTTTTGTTATTAGGTATGTAATTGTTTAAAATACTACTATCTTCTTGCCAATTGAACATTTTATGACTATAGAATGTCTTATTTTCTTTTGTAATTTTTTAGTGTATTTTGTCTGCTATTAATATAGTCATCCCCAGTCTCTTTTTACACTATTTGTATTTTAAATATTTGTATGAAATAGTTATTCTTTCCTTTTTTATAACCCTCAAGTTATGAGAAAAGCTAACAGCAGAATTACTTCATTTAAAAAGCAGAGCAAACTTAAATTAATAGCTTGAGATGTTTGTAAAAGCATTTACATTGAAATGAACTACCCAGTCCACCAGGAACAAAGGTATCAGTTGGGCCTAAAAATAATCATACTGAAAAGCTCTAGGAGAAAAAGCAAAAAGCTGCTGGGAATTAGGACTCTGGTCATAGTCCTAATAATAGAAGGAAATGGGGATGCTCAGGGCCATGCTTAGCAAAGACCAGGAAACCCTAAGCTCTCACCTCTGTATTTGAAAGTCTGCGCAAGTACAAAGTAGAGGCACAAGGGGAGTTGTAACTTCATGCTGATTGGTAAAGGCATGCTCCAACACACATACATAGATCCCAGGTGAAAAGATCAGAAATTTACTTTCTGTGAGGATTAAACAATCTAGAGTCTTACTTTCCAATTAAGGTTTAGTAAAAATATTTGGGAGATTTGCATTGTGCAATTCATCCTGAGGCCAATCAAATCTTGATTTTGACATTTAGAGCCTTCAGTAAAGGATTAGCCTCCACCTAGAGCTGTTCTTTTGGCTTGTGGGCTCATAGCCATCTTGACACTATTACTGGTTACACTGATTTTAAAGTCAGCTAAGAGCTTGCCAAAGAACTGTCAAACTAAGTTTGACCCAATCTGGAGACAATTAGGTCTTCCTCTGTGAACTGGAATTTCTTCTTCAGTTTTTCTACCTTCTAGAGATAAATCTGTATTTACCAGTATTTAGGTAAGTCAGAAACATAAGTCAGGTAAGGAATCCTGGACACAGACCCTAGCATAGCTGGATTCGAAACTATTTCTCATCCCACTTTATGATATCAATAATGTTGACACAGAGAGAGAACTTTAGATGGAATCTCTCAGGAGTGATTAGAAAAGTGTACTTCTAGGGAAGCTGGCAGGACGGGGCAGGAGTGCCAGTAGAATAAAACTTCTGTCCAAATTTTCAAGTCTAGCTGTGTGTGGCTGATGAATTCAGAAAAGATTCCAGATTCCTGTAAGGGATTATTAAGAAATGATTCATGCATATCAGAACACTAGGGTGGGTGTTTATCGGTCACCTTCTGGGTCAGATTTTCAGGGTTAAAGTCTGTGGTAGGGCTGCAGAGCAATGCTTGCTTGTGAAAGCCTCTGATCAAGTATAACATATGTGACTCTGGCACAGGGAGAAATCTATTTGACCAAAAATCACACGTGTGTGTGTGAGAGAGTCTGTGTCTTCCTCAGCACAGCACCACTGATGAATCATTGTTTAATTATGCATAAATTGGCCTTTATTATTTTAAATTTAGTAAATGTTGAAATAGAAACAAACATCTTTATCTTCTTTCAAATTGAATAAGAGCATTGGCAACTTCCAGGAAAACGTCACAGAAGAAAACTCTGGAGCCTTGCCCATCCCCAGAAACCTAGGAAATCCTGATACCACCTGTAGAATTAATCTTATCAACACTTAACTTTTTGCCATACATATTTATATTTATGAAAAATATAATTTCATTGGACCCTTATTTTGTTATATGCCATGAGAAATGAATCATTTTTGTGTTAAAAGCATCACATTTTTACACCTCAAGTATTAATGATGCCATTCTCCACATTGCTTTTATTGCTTACTAAATGATTGCTCTGGCCCGAATGCTTAGGCCCTCTTTCAAATTCATATGTGGAGAGTATTAGGCATCTGGCCTTTGACAGAGTGATTAAGCCAAGAGTGCTTCATCTTTATAAATGGAATAAATGCCTTTTTAAAGGAGGTTAAAGGGAACACCTTTGTCCCTTGCGCAAAAAGGTACCAACTTGGGGATCAGAGCTCTCACCAAACACCAAATTTGCTGCTGCTTTCATCTTGCACTTTCAACCATCCGAACTGTGAAAAATATATTTCTGTTGTTCATTCTTACTCTGTCTAAAATATTTTGTTGTAGCAGCCTGGATGCACTATGACACTTTCATAGGCCCTTTGGTCTATTTCTGAATTATTAGTTTCAATGATCTGAGTTTTTTTAAATCAATCAAGATTTTTCACAGGGCTGGCCAGTCTTTTTTTTTTTTAGTTTTCTTGGCTATTCCTATTTGTGTTTTCTTCTGTATAATATTTATTAGTATCATGCCTACTTCCAATATCTAATTGTATCTGGTATCTGTATTGAAACAAAATTGAATTTATAACTTACTTTAAGGACAATTTACATTGATAATGTTGAGTTTTTCTGCCTAAGAATATGAAACAAATTTTCTATTTGCTTGTGTCTACATTCACATATTTAAAAACTTTCTATAGTTTTTCTCATATTCTGTACACATTTTTGTAATGTTTATTCCTAGATAGTTTATTTATTCTTCTAAAAAGTAATTTGAGAAACAATGAAATTGTAAAGTGTTTATTTGAGTAAGAGAAATTGATAAATTGTAGAACATCAGCTGAAAGGTGTTGTTTCATTTACAGTGTAAGAAGCAAGTATTCAAAGGGAAAATGTAGAAACAAATCATTTGAATAGTGGTAGTACAAAATTTTTTATTCTTTCTTGTTTGGTTTCTTTCTTTCTTTCTTTCTTTTTTTTTTTTTTTTTTGGACAGTTCCCATTTATATAAGGTTGCTGGCTACTCCTGATTGGTTGAGCTTCATTTCTATTTTGTAAATAGGCAGCTATGAGAAATAATTTATCAAGCAAGGTTGAGATTACTTATGAGACCTAACTGATTTTGTCTGCTCAGAAATTCTTGAGACCTGATGTCCATTTTAATTTACTTTAAAAAATTTTCTGTGCTTTTATTTTTCATCCAAACTGGAACTTACACATTACTATTTTTGTACATATGTAGGCTCATGTTGTTTATGCTTTGAAGACATGTCCTGCTTTCAAACTCATTTGTAGTGTGGTATTATTGAATTTGTCTCATTTATTGGAATGATAACCTGCTATTTCCCAACTACTAGAGTGGCGAGTTCTAGGGAGATCAGAGTAAAGATGAAACAGAAGTGAAAACAATTCTCCAACCCACACATGCAGTAAAAACAAGCTTCACATGGATATAATAAGTAATTATCTAAAATTTAAAATACCCTAAAAACACTAATGTTTATCTCATTACTAAGTAATATAAAAATTACAAGACAATAAACCCAAATACTTTTATCTTCTAAATAGAAATGAAGCTATTTATATAAAATAGTCCATAATTTAAGGTAAATGCCAATAAAAATATATTAAATAAAAGGAAATTTTATGTAAAAGGACAATGTCTGTATTAGATTTAATATTCCACAGTAAAATACATTGAAACCTACAAAATGGAAGAAAGTTTAAAATTAGGCAGATACTATGAGCCTGGTGAAGAACAAATACACATGTCAATAAGTTTTTAATGTGTTTTGTCTTAGATTTGATATTAAATAATAAAAGGTAAAGAAACCAATAGCATGATAATTTCACCTTGATTACATCAAACTGAAAAGATACAAGCATTTCTCCATTAGAAGTTGTGTCTATGGATTGGACTCATGCTGTATTCAAGCACTTTGGCTAGGACCCAACACTCATTGCCAAGATGAAAGTCAGCAGACTAGTTTGCTTTTAAGATGTTTCCCAGCCTGCAACCAAGACACTTTGTCCTGGCTACTTCTTCAACTCTGACATACATTGTGCTGATATATAATGCAAACCCAGCTCTATGCCTACCAAGCTAGAGCTGAAAACTGAGCATTTAGGCATCAGGCAAGAGGTCTTCCCAGGTTTCCAACCAGATTTTCTAGAATATTCCAAAAATACTGACTTTGTCTTTTTCAGACCCCGTCTCCCAAAGAGAATCAGAGAGGAGTTCTGGAAGCCATTTAGACTCTCCAGCCTACTCCCTGGTAACAAAGGACTTGATAGAAAGAGGCAACCTAATGACCTCAAAGACAGCAGCTCAGCTACTGGGCATTGAATTCCTGATCCCCATGAAAGACCTCATCTGAGTCACATCAAAGTACACACCGTTCTTCAGAGTTCACCTTCCAGACATGTTCCAAAACAGCCTGTCAAAACTGTCACGAGATGAAACAAAATGCGATCAAGTTTCAGGTTCAGAATGTCTGCCTCATTTCTCCCTTCTGAACAGTCTACACCTGATGATTAGAGCTCCCACAGCTTAGGGAGCTTAGCCTGTTAGCAGGCATCCCATAACAGGACTTTCTGACCTTCTCTTTCTCCGAGGAGAGTGCCCAGGAGTAATAGGAAACACATGGCCTCAACTCTCACATGAGTTGGTTGACAGAGGAACTGATATCTGAGGAGGAAAAATATGCAGGGAACAGCCTGTGTTCTGTGAATCCCTGTTTCCCCAGCTATGATGCCTGTGCAAATAGAGGGAGGATCCCCAAATAATACTGGATGGTAGACAGACACTGCCTAATACAATTAAGTAAATTTCAGGTAACTTTAAGGGGAACTTATTATATGTCATATACAAAATTATAGTGAACTTTAAAAACAGTTATAATTTGTAAAGGCATGAAAATATAATTTTAATAGGATGCTATGAAAATTATTTGCACTTTCTATGTAAATGATTGAATTTTGGGTAATAATCTGAAGGCCATGGGCTTGAAAAAATATCTGCTACTTAATTTCATAAGAAATTTACTTGCAAATGTTTGCCATTTTTGCTCTCATTATATGAAATTTTTTTCTGGCAAACAGCACTTTTACGGAAAAAAATAGTAGACATTTTTACCAATTTTGGTTATTAAAATAATAAATAAAATTGTTTAGTTTGTTATTAGTAACCAAATGCTCCTACGAATGGCACATAGCACTAATGCTTTGTGCATTTTTTTTGCCTTTAATTTTATCCATCAAACTGTATTTACTGTAGATTAACAGACATTGCAGTTGTCATGTGCCCTATGGATTTGTACTTTGTTAGAAATATGAATTATCAGTCCAAACTCAGACCTATTAAATACAAACCTAGATTTTAAATAATACCTTGAGGTAACTTATATGCACATTAATGATTGCTAAGTGTTGTAATTTTATTCCTAAAAGGGGAAAAGTTTATATGAGTATCTTCATTTATCAAAAAGGTATAGTTCAGATTGTATGTTTCAATGAATATACATTTTATTCAAAAAACCTAAAATCTTATAAAACTGAGGGGGATGGCTGGAAGTATAAATGAAATGAAAATGACACATGACTAATAGCTATTAAAGTTGAGTGACAGGTCTGCTATACTTTTTTTGTATTTGTGTATTTTTTAACATTCTGTAATAAAACACTTGTATAGGCTGGGTGTGGTGGCACACACCTGTAAACCCAGCAATTTGGGAGGTTGAGGTGGGGGTGTTAGTAAAACCCCATCTCTACTCAAAATACAAACCTTAGCCAGGGTGTAGTGAGGGGCACCTGTAATCCCAGCTACTCAGGAGGCTGAGTCAGGGAAATTTCTTGAATCCAGGAGGCGGAAATTGCAGTGAGCTGGTATTGCCCTACAGCACTCACTCCAGCCTGGGCAATAGAGCAGTGTTCCATAAATGTTATGTGCATATATTTCTGTATACATGTTATACATTAATAAAAATCTAAATAGTACATATGTGCGTGATAATCCTAAATTAATATTTTAGAGTAATAGTAATGTTTTGTTTTATTTTAACGTGGAACACATTTGCTCAGGACATCGTCAGGTGTATATTAATGTTCCAAGTTCTTTATTTATGTTTTAACCTTTGGGTGAGCCAGCTATGTCTTTTAAGTTTTACCTCAATACAGTAAATAGCATGGTTTTAACTATTTGAAATGGAGCTTTGTTTTCAGCAAGGTTCTCCCCTGAGAATGATGCTCCGCAGGCCAGGGCACACACACAGCCCCTGTGCGCAGGTTGCACTGAGCACACACGGAACCCGGTGAATCAGAAACAGAATGAGTAGCAGAGGCTGGGTCTGCAAATAATATTTAGCAGGAAATGCAGGTAAGACTGAAAGGTCACAATTCAGCAGCAAACCTTTGTACATTCATTTGAGAAATCATTTATAACAAAAGCTGCTGGTTAAAATCGTGGTTTTGTGGCTTGGCAACACATTATAATCACCTGGAAAACTAAACCGTCTTGTTTTTTGGATCTAACTCCAGGGATTTTGATCTGATTGCTCTGTTACAACTTGGGCTTAAGGGATTTTGAAAGTTTCCCTTCCTGAAGGTGATTCTCACATGCCAGGGGTAAGAAGTGCTGGATGGGGTGAGGGATGCTTTAGCTGTTAGGGATTTCCATGAATGCTTCAGGATTTGCCCCATTGCGACTCTGGAGATTGGGGTTTTATAAAACATTCTTGCCCTGTTAAAAATTAAAAGATGACATTAAGACATACTTAGCTGTTTGGCTGCATTGCAGAAAAAGAAAATGCCTTCTCCAGAGATCAGTTTTCTGAGACAGGGTTTTGCTCTGTCAGCCAGGCTGGAGTGCAGTGGTGTGATCGTGGCTCACTGCAGCCTTGACCTCCCATGTTCAAGTTCTCCTCCAGCTTCAGCCTTCTGAGTAGCCTGGGGACTGAAGGCATGAACTACCAGGCCTGGCTAATTTAAAACATATGTTTTGGCTGGGTGCGGTGGCTCACGCCTGTAATCCCAGCACTTTGGGAGGCCGAGGTGGGTGGATCAAGAGATCGAGACCATCCTGGTCAACATGGTGAAACCCCGTCTCTACTAAAGATACAAAAAATTAGCTGGGCATGGTGGCGCATGCCTGTAATCCCAGGTACTTGGGAGGCTGAGGCAGGAGAATTGCCTGAACACAGGAGGTGGAGGTTGTGGTGAGCCGAGATCGCGCCATTGCATTCCACCCTGGGTAACAAGAGTGAAACTCCGTCTCAAAAAAAAAAAAAACATATTTTTTATTGCATTTTAGGTTTTGGGGTACATGTGAAGAACATGCAAGATGGTTGCATAGGTACACATGTGGCAGTGTGATTTGCTGCCTTCCTCCCCTTCACCTATGTCTGGCATTTCTCCTCATGCTATCTCTCCCCAGCATAGTTCTTTAGGTGTTTTCTTCCTGATCACACCCATGAGAGAATTGCCCTTTTCCTGGGTTTCTAAGTAAGAGTTCAGGACACTGAGGCTCAAGGCTGTCCTGCTGCAAATCACCCAGTTGGTCAGGGGACTGCTGGCTGGTCCCCAATGCTCTGTCCAGGCTCTGAGCAATCAGGGTGGATGTGGGCTGGAGACATTGAACTGTCAGCGTTCAGGACAGAAGGTTCTGGCTCTCAATCTCAGTATTCCTGGGTTGTGTGTGCACCTGGGACCTTTCTGGTGGGGTAAAACAGGAGGGTGATTCCCCTTCCCTGTGTGGGTGGAGATGACATGGGGCTTCTGTTCCTCTGTCCTGAGTGAGAAAGAAGCTCTGAGGGCTGGCCTGGCACAGAGGAGGCGACACTGAAGACTCATTGACTCACTGCTTCTGCATCTCACTCACTGCCCACTGCCTTTTCTCTTCCTTGAGGTGGCTCCTGCACATGCACAAGCTCTTGCAAGTGCAAAGAGTGCAAATGCACCTCCTGCAAGAAGAGTGAGTGTGGGGCCATCTCCAGGAACCTGGGGTTGTGGCTAAGGTTGGGAGAGAGCCCTAGGCTGGCCCTGAGTGCATCCTTCTGGGGAACTGGGCTTTCTTTGTCCCTGTTGGCCGTGTCATTTTCTCTCCGTGCTTTGTGCCCTGAGTTGAGACGGAACAGCAAATATTTTTTCTGCTGTGACACAAACCCCAACTGAACCACCCATGGTTTCAGAACAGAGTTGCACCAAGCTAAAAAAAGCATCCTCTGGGTCTGGGGTCTGAACTGAAGCCAGGCTTGCTGTTGGGGCAGGGAGGTGCCTGGTCAAGTCTGCTGCGACCTCTCACTCTCCCCTTCTTCCCCAGGCTGCTGCTCCTGCTGCCCCGTGGGCTGTGCCAAGTGTGCCCAGGGCTGCGTCTGCAAAGGGGCATTGGAGAAGTGCAGCTGCTGTGCCTGATGTGGGGACAGCCCTGCTCCCAGATATAAACAGACCAACCTGCACAAACCTGGATTTTTAAAAATACAAACTTGAACGGTTTGCTGCATTTCTTTTTCTGTTAAATATGTGAATGACAATGAAATAATTTTGACTTGAATCTTACTCTGGTCTTCTTTGTGTGGCCTTGGCAAAAACGGACTGGGGTGGTGGATGAACCAGGATTTTAGAGACCAGGCTCTGGATGGAAATGTGAGCCACTAAAAATGTGAACACCCTCAGGAAGCCAGGCTACCTCACTGAGTCTACACTGCTGTAAAATGGCATTGCACTGTGCCACACCACATGGGTGGGGGCCATACATGATGACTTCCAGTCTCATGTCAAATGTGGCACAGAAACTTCATTCCTCATTTTTATTTTCTGATTTTTTTGCCCAACTTTGATCCGCATTGGATTTAAGGCTCTAAAGTGTCCACAGTGCTGGAACTCAACTCTTCAGTTCCTTGAATCCTACATGGGCCGGGGGGTGGTGGTGGTGCTATGATTCTGATGTTTTGTCACTGCCAAATCTCATGTTGAAATGTGACCTCCAATATTGGGTCTAGTGGGAGGTTTTGGAATCATGAGGAGTGATCCCTAAAGAATGGCTTGGTGCCATCTGATAGTGAAGAGAGCTCTTCCTCTGGTAGGTCACTCTGCAGCTGGTGGTTTAAAAAAGCCAAGCACCATCCCCTTCTCTCTCTTGCTCCATCTCTCCCTTCTCTCCTTTGGCCTTCTGCCAGGATTGTAGGCTTCCTGGGACCTTCCCCAGAGGTAGATGCCTGCACCATACTTCTGCACAGCTTGCAGAAGCAGAAGTCAAAACAAACATTTTTTCTTTTTAAATTTCCTAGTCTCAGGGATTCCCTTCCAGCAAAGCAAACAGACTAACACAATGGGGCTTTTCAAACATTATGGTGAAGGGACAGTGTTTATTTTCTATCCATGGCAGACTCAAACCTTGGTAAATGTAAATCATATCAGTTATGGAAATAACGAAATAAAACAAAACAAAATAAAATAAAACAAATATTTAACGTTCAACTAGAGAAAAATTCAATGAATACATGAAGAAATAAAGGAAAATGTAAGATGTACAAGCTTTGAACATATGATGATGTTCACTGCAGACAGGAAACAGCAAACTAGACCAGGCACAGTGGCTCAGGCCCATCTCTAATAGCACTTTGAGAGGCCATGGTGGGTGGATCATTTGAGGCCAGGGATTCAAGACCAGCCTGGCCAACATGATGAAACCTCATCTTTACTACAAATATGAACATTAATCGGGTATGACATCATGTTCTGGTGATCCCAGCTACTTGGGAGGCTGAGGCATGGGAGTTGCTTGAACCCCCGAGGCGAATGTTACAGTGAGCCAAGATTGCACCATTGCACTCCAGCCTGGGCAACTGAGACTCTGTCTCAAAAAAAAAAAAAAAGAAGAAGAAAAAGAAGAAAGAAAGAGCAAACAGGCCCCAGTGTGTGGCTATGCACCCTGAGCAGCACCGCCCAGCACATCCCCACAAGGGACCATCAGGCTTGGCCTTTCCAGAGTCACTGACAGGGCACTCACTGACCCCTTAGAGCTCCCTGTTGTGAAATGGCTCTGAATATTCGGGAATTTCTCCCAAGCTCAGGCTGAATTTGTTCCTCTTTCAAATTTCAGCCCTTGGCTACTTCAAACCAGTAAAGTGACTGAGAATATGGAAGGAAATGCCGGGCATGTTCCTGACACAATGAGGTGTGTGTGATCATGGGTTCCACATGAGATACCTCATGTCTGCCTATGCAGAAGTGACAGCAGATTCTGCAGTTTGGAGAGTGTGGTGGGGCTCATTAGGAAGAAGTAAGGCTCTGGCTGACTTGTAATTAAAGCCAACCATTAGTTCCCCTGGCTGTGGAGAGAATGCAATTTGATGTTCAATCAAAGAGGAAGATGATCCTCCTGGCCTAGAGGTGAGGACTGGGTTTGCCGACTGCTGCCCTGTGAAGAGATTTCAGAAGGCAGCCTGTGCCTGGGGCATGGGTTTTGGTGTCAGGCAGTCCTGGTTTGCAGCCCATTTTTCCATGTACTGGCTATGTGGCCCGAGTGCATCACGGAAACTCTCTGAGCCTTCACTTCCTTGTTTGTAGAGAGCAGATTGTATCTCAATGCAGGGATTAAACAGCAGCATGGTCTGGCCCCTGACTAGGGTTTAATAAATAGTAGCAATCATGATCATTCTCTGTACACTGGCTTTTTAGGAGAATGAACACTGTTAAATAGTAAAGCTAAGAGAATGCTTAAAGGTTTGAAAACATTGCCATGGATTGGATGCTGGGAATGGGATTGCAACCTGGCTGATCCTGCCAGGAGGAGTGTGGATGACCTGTGGAAAGCACTTTTCAATCAGATTCTGCCCCTGCATTTGAGCAGACATAAAAGCCTTTCCCATCCTTCATCTCGTCTAATCACACGACTTCAGGAACGAGAGTCACAGGCCTCAAGACTGGGACAGCAAATCTTCAGGGCCTGGAATGCTGATGCTGTCTTCCCGAGTAGTTAAGTAGCCTACCCAATGTCACATATCTCAGAAGTAAAGAAATGAATGTACCTATGCTGCACTGGGCCTGTCGCCCTGAACACAGCTGGTAGATTATGATGCCACTGAATGCTAAACCTTGCCTATCTCAGTTCAAAGATACAGACTCTTTAGGATGCACAAACTTGGCTCTTGGCTTAAGAGATGAGACTGATGCCCAGAGCGATCACAGAGCTGTGCGGCGGGACATGACCGTCAACAGAGTTCACTTCATACTGCCGCCTCTGTGCTACATTTTCCATGTCCTTATCTTTCATGTGACTTGGTGGCACAGAGTCATGGGTGAGGGTATCATGGTGCAGTCAGCATGCATGAGTGCAAATCCCACCTCTGTCACTTTTAGCTGCATGACATAACCTCTCTGTGGCTCAGTCTCCTCCACTGTACAAGGGGCATAATACTAACCTCTGGCTTATAGCATTACAGGATTTAATACTTAGAAGAAACTTATAATTGTGCAAGGTGGGTGCTCTACAATGTTAACTATTGCTTCTTTGGATCATTTTAAGGAGCAAAGGGGATATTTATTTCTTTGAACACAAAGGCCTGGAGTGCTCAGCTGTGTATCCTGTTATTCTCATCTACCACACAAGCATGTGTCCTGTGGTCTACAGAGACCATTCACTGTTCCCACAAACTTTTAATCAACACTAGGGTTGTAAATCTATGAGCAAAGTTCTGTGCTTCATGTCAGATACAGAGGAGTGACTGCCCTTTCTGTTACCACCTGCACCATCTTTTAGTTAATATTTTACATTGAAATTATTAATATTTTCTTAAACATACTTTTATGAAAAGAAAACCCTTTTCCACCAAAGAAAATGAAAATGAATCTTGTCCCACACATAGAAGATAGCCCCACATTAACGTGTGTGTGTGTGCGTGTATTACATTTATGGTTGTCTTTGCCATGCCCCAATGTAGCCGCTAGCTTCCTGTTGTTTATTTGGGAGTTTTTTGGATTAGTTTTTTGAGAGACAGTTTCATTTCTGTTCCCAGCTGGAGTGTGATGGCACAATCTGCAACCTGCATCTCCAGGAGTCAAGCAATTCTCCTGCCTCAGACTCCTGAGTAGCTGGGATTACAGGTGACTACCGCCACGCCCGGGTAATTTTGGTATTTTTAGTGGAGATGGGGTTTTGCCAGGTTAGCCAGGCTAATCTTGAACTCCTGACTTCAAGTGATCCATTGGTCTCGACCTTCCTCATTGCTGGGATAACAGGTGTGAGCCAGGCCCCTGTTGTTTAAAAGATTTCCAGGATTACTGCCATTTGTTGTTAACTGTAACCCTAAATTTAAATCGACTAAATCCCCCATTCAAAAGACACAGCCAAAACCCAACGGCATGTTATATCCAGACCCGTTTCACATGCAAGGAGACACAAAGACTCAAAACAGAGGGATGGAGAAAGATTTGCCAACCATAGGGAGAGCAAAAATAAATAAATAAATAAATAAATAAAAAGCAGGAGATGCAACTCTCATATTGGGTAAAATAGATTTTAAAGCAATGGAGATACTGTGGTAAAAGGATCAATGCAGCAACAAGAGCTAACGATCCTAACACCCAGATACATAGAGACTTAGATTCAATGAGACAGAAAATTAATAAGGATATCAAGGACTCGAACTCAGATCCGGAACAAGTAAACTTAATAAATATTTACAGAGATCTCCACTTCAAATACACAAAATATACATTCTTGTCAATACCACATCACACCTACTCATAGGTTTAAATGAAACATTGATTGGTCATTATTAATACCCATTTTTTT
>CM052653.1:120082700-120124970 GCA_028533165.1 Leontopithecus rosalia | reverse complement strand
AGACTTAGATTCAATGAGACAGAAAATTAATAAGGATATCAAGGACTCGAACTCAGATCCGGAACAAGTAAACTTAATAAATATTTACAGAGATCTCCACTTCAAATACACAAAATATACATTCTTGTCAATACCACATCACACCTACTCATAGGTTTAAATGAAACATTGATTGGTCATTATTAATACCCATTTTTTTCAGAATAAAGCAATATTTCCATTCACCCTCCCTCTTTCTCTTCCTCTTTCTTCCTCTCCTTTTCTCATTTTTTTCTTTCTTTTATTCTCTCTCCAAAAAAAAAAAAAAAAGATTTCCAGGAAGAGAGACATGTTGGCGACATACCTGGGCCAAAGGAACGATCTATCATGGACGCTTTCCTTGAAGAGGCTGGCTGGATTTAAATCAGCACACAACTTTTCATCTCTGTGATGACTGGCCAGTTACTTGAACCCTTTTCTTTGTAGTCTTTTGATTAGCAAAATGGGTTCATAAATTCTGTTTCCATTTAGGATTGTTCTGAGGATTCAAAGAATGAAAATGTTTGAAAAGGGACTGGTGGCCAGGCACAATGGCTCACGCCTGTAATCCCATCACTTTGGGAGGCCGAGGCGAGAGGATCACGAGGTCAGGAATTCAAGATTAGCCCGGTCAGCATGGCGAAACCCCGTCTGTACTAAAAATGTAAAAAAAAAAATAGCTGGGCGTGGTGGCAGACGCCTGTAATTCCAGCGACTCAGGAGTCTGAGGCAGGAGAATCGCTTGAACCTGGAAGGCGGAGCCTGCAGTGAGAGGAGATGGCCCCATTGCACTCCAGCCTTGTCGACAGAGTGAGAATGTCTCAACGACAACGACAACAAACAAAAGCAAAAGAAAACACTGATACAGACTTAATGTTTTGCAATAGGTATACTGAAGAGAAATAACTAGGTGTCTTCTTTTCAATATTTTTTTAGAGAGGTCGACTCCACATGCTGTTCAGGCATAACTCAAACTCCCGGAATCAAGCAATCCTCCCGCCTCAGCCTCCTAAGTAGCTGGAGCTACAGCTTCCCACCACCTCCCCCGTCTTGCTTTCTAATTTAAAGCGGGGTCTGCGTATCACCTGAAATCATCTCTCCTTGGGGACATCCCGCATGTTTAGAACTGCCATCCGGTAGTGGGGCGGCCCTGAGGCTGTGGGGAGCATGGAAACATACGCAAAGGAGGACCTGGCGAAACTCGCCCCGACATATTTTCAGGCGAGCAGAATAGACGGGAGAGAGAGGCCACTCCGTGTTCCGGTGTTGCCGTGCACCTAGGAGCAGGTCCGAGGTATCTAGGCATGGACAGGGACAGGCATGGTGGGGGACGAGGAGAAAGGAATGCCACATGGCTGGCGGGAGCTCTGCACACAACTCGCTCGCAACTGCAACCTCCCCGCTCTGCACTCAGCAGATCCCGGGACTGGAGCGGGAGGCTGGGGCTGCACAGGGACTCCAGGACAGGCAGTGCTGAAAACGGCTGGGCGATGGGTCGGGTGGAGACGACGGCAACGCCAAGGTCGGGTTCTCGGACGTGGGGAGAAGAGGGTGGGAGGCAACCACGTGGAAACTGGGAAAGGCAGCCGGGACCTCAGGGACGCCACAGGACGCCGCGCGCACAGCCCCTCGCGCGCGATCTGGCGCCAAGGAGCGGTCTCGCGGTGCGCACGGATCAGAGCTCTGGGGATAGTGTGCCCGGCCCCTGTGCTGCGCACCGCCCAGCCCAGGACCGCCGGCGGCGAGGACTCAGCTGGGCAGGTGCAAGCCCGAGTTTTGCTCTGTCGCCAAGGATGGAGTGCATTACAACCTCCACATCCCGGGTTCAAGCAATTCTCCTACCTCATCCTCCCGGGTAGTTGGGACTACAGGTGCCTGCCACCACGCCCGGCTAATTTTTTGTATTTTTAGTAGAGTCGGAGTTTGACAGTGTTAGTCAGCATGGTCTCAGTCGCCGACCTTGTGATCCGCCGGCTTCGGCCTCCCAAAGTGTCTTTTTCTTCCTTTCTTTTTTTGTCTCTCTCTCTCTCTCTTTTTTTTTTTTTTTTTTTTGAGACGGAGTCTGGCTTTGTCGCCCAGGCTGGAATGCAATGGCACAAACTCGGCTCACTACAACTTCCACCTCCCAGGTTCAAGCAATTCTCCTGCCTCAGACGGCTTTCACCGTGTTGGTCAGGGCCTCCTCTGTGCAGGGCCAGCTACCTCCTGGGTAGCTGGGCTGACAGACGCCAGCCACCACGCCCCGCTAATTTTGTATTTTTAATAGAGATGGGGTTTCACCATGTTGGTCAGGCTGGTCTTGAACTCCTAACCTCATGATGTCTCTTTGGCCTTTCAAAGTGCTGGGATTACAGGCCTGAGCCACCGCACCTAGGCTGGAAGACACATTTTAACTTCTGAGAGAAAGGGGATTCCTTTGCTTGGTTAGGTACTTTCTTTCTGATCACATCCCTGAGACAATTGCCCTCCTCCCTGGGCCTCTAAGTCAGAGTTAAGGATACTGAGGCTCAAGGCTGTCCTGCTGCACATCACCCAGTTGGTCAGGGGCGTGCTGGCTGGTCCCCAATGCTCTGTCCAGGCTCTGAACAATCAGGGTGGATGGGGGTTGGAGACATTGAATCTTCAGGGTTCAGGACAGAGGTTCTGGCTCAGAATCCCAGTGTTCCTGGGTTGCCTGTGGACCTGGGACTTTCCTGACAAAGTAAAACAGGAGAGTGTTTGCTCTTCCCAGCATGAGTGGAGAGGACATGGGGCTTCTGTTCCTCTGTCCTGACTGGGGAAAGAACGCTTCAGGCTGGCCCTGCACAGAGGAGGCCCTGACCATCACGGTGAAACCTGTCTCTACTAAAAATACAAAAGCGTTAGCTGTGCATGGTGGTGGGGGCCTGTAATCCCAGCTACTCAGGAGGCTGAAGCAGGAGAGTCACATGAACCCAAGAGGCGGAGGCTGCAGTGAGCCGAGATCCTGCCGTTGCACTCCAGCCTGGGCCACAAGAGCGAAACTCCACCTCAAAAAAAAAAAAAAAAAGAGAGAGAGAGAGAGAGGCATGGGGTAGGGGAGGGTGGGAATGGTATAGACTTAATGTTATGCAATAGTCAGATGTCCTGGAGAAATAACTGGATGCTGGATGTCTTTTTTAAAAATATTTTTTAGAGACATTGAATCCCTGTGTTGTCCAGGCATGACTCAAACTCCTGGACTCAAGCAATCCTCCCTTCAGCCTCTGAAGTAGCTGGGACTACAGCTTCCCACCACCTCCCCCATCTTGCTTTCTAATTTAAAGCAGGGTCTGCATATCACCTAAAGTCATCGCTCTTTTGGGGACATACCACATGTCCAGAACTGCCATGTGGTAGTGAGGTGGCCCTAAGGCTGTGGGGAGCACGGAGTTTTTTTGTGAAGGAGAACCTGGTTAAATTTGCCCCCGAATCCTCTCAGGCAAGCAGAATGGACAGGAGAGAGAGGCCGACCCGTGTTCCCATGTTACCGCAGATGGAGGAGCTGGTTCGAGGGACCTAGGTGTGGACAGGGACAAGCATGGCACAGGACGAGAAGAAATGATTTGGTCTGCACGGTGGGGCCTGGGGCTGGCCAGAGCTCAGTGTGGACCGATGGCTCCCTCTACCACGGGCTCGGCCGTCCCCACCCTGGAACACAGGCCTTGTCAGATCCTGGCCCTTCCTGGTATTAAGTCAGGCCAGGTACGGTGGCTCATGCCGGTAACCCCAACACTTTGGGAGGCAGAGGCGGTAAGATCTCTTGAGCACGGGAACTCGACCACCAACCTGGGACTGCGTGGCCAAACCCCGGGGTCTTGGCTACTTGGAGGCACTTCACCCTGGGTGACAGACAGAGTGAGACCCTGTCACAAACAGACAGAAGGACGGACAGACAGACAACAGCTATAGTATGTCCTTCTCAGGGTAGAAAGCAAAGCTAATAGAATACAGCATTTAATTTTTTTTTTTTGAGACGGAGTTTCACTCTTGTTACCCAGGCTGGAGTGCAATGGCGCGACCTCCGCTCACCGCAACCTCCGCCTCCTGGGTTCAAGCAATTCTCCTGCCTCACCCTCCCGAGTAGCTGGGACTACAGGCCCAAGTGGGCGTGGTGGCTCACGCGTGGAATCAATCCCAGCACTTTGGGAGGTGGGTGGATCACGAGGTCAGGAGATAGAGACCATTCTGGCTAACACGGTGAAACTGTCTCTACTAAAAATACAAAAATCATCCGGGCGTGGTGGCACATGCCTGTATTCCCAGCTACTCGGGAGGCTGAGGCAGAAAGAATCGCTTGAACCTGGGACGGAAAGGTTGCAGTGAGCCTAGATCGTGCCATTGCCCTCCACCCTAGGCGACAGAGCGAGACTGTGTCTTAAAATAAATAAATAAATAAATAAATTCGTTCATTCATTCATTCATTCTAAATAGACATGCAGAATGTCAGCTTCTGGCCTCATGTACTCTGAGCTGAGGAGTCCCGTGGTCTGCCTATCACAGGACTGTACAGGTAAGGAGTTAAAAGAAAAAATTTAATCGTCATGTTTAAAACAAATAATTTTTGGCTGGGCGCGGTGCCTCACACTTAAAATCCCAGCACGTTGGGAAGCCGAGGCGGGTGGATCACGAGGTCAAGAGATCTAGACCATCCTGGTCAACGAGGTGAAACCCCGTCTCTACCAAAAATACAAAAATTAGCTGGGCACGGTGGGACGTGCCTGTAATCCCAGCTACTCGGGAGGGTGAGGCAGGAGACTTGCTTGAACCCAGATGAGGCGGAGGTTGCGGTGAGCAGAGATCGTGCCATTGCACTCCAGTCTGGGTAACAACGGTGAAACTCCGTCTCAAAAAAAAAAAATTTCTAATTTTGTTATACGGAAATACACGGATGTACCCCAAACACAGCAACATCTCTTCTGTTTTGAAACAACTCTTAAAAATTGTCTTAGGCCTGGTGGGTGTGCCAGTGATCCTTTGAGGTTTCGACCTTGACGGAGAATTTCCAGTTGGTCTCTCCTCTCTGGAAGGAAGTTTCAGATAATCCGATGGGTGGGGATTTAGGCTGTGTCTCCCTGGGGCCCTGGTCGATTATTTGTGGCAACAGCCTGGGAGGGCATGGCGGCCCCACTGTGCTGTGGTGGGGGGAGGGCTCCATTCTTCCCCTCCCCTGCTCACGTTCCTGGCGATCCCAGTTCATTCCGGGTTGACACTCTCTGTTGGCAGGTAGACCTCGGGCATCCCCTAGTGGCCACTGTTACTCTGAAAACCGAGGCCTCACGGAGGAAGAACGCTCAGGCCGCCTGCGCACTGCCCAGGGCAACTGTGTCTCGTCCGCTGCCCCCGCCCCCATCTCCACGTTCCTCCCTCCCTTGCTGCCTAGGGAATCGCCATTCTGACCACTGGGTCTCATTGTTCTTTGAGAACATATTCTTTTTATCTGTAAAAAGAATATCCTCCTAAATGAACAGAAAGGCTAAACTTTGTTTTGCTGGAGATTGGATTTTTTTTTCATCCACTCAACCTGAGAGTTGCAGTGTACTATGTAGATTGACTGTTTCTGGTGAAGCCAGTTTAGTTTTCATCAGTTTTTAGAATGTGAGAAACTAGATTTTATTCTGTCATTTTTCCTTAATAGAGTTTTCTAAAATTTTCACTTTTGCAACCTGACTAATAGTATTCTAGAGTGTGTTGGCTGTTTTTGCCATAGAGAACAAAATGAATCCTCCGGTTATATGACTGTGTGGGTTTTTTCCCTTTCAATTAATTTTTATTTCAAAGGACCCCTTCTCTGACTTTTCCCGAACTCTTTAAGTTATAGTATGCAGTTGAAAACTCCATGGGACAAGCCTCATAACACTTTGCATGTTATTGGAAGTACTAAATAAAATGGACCTGAGAGACCTAGCCCCACATCAACTTTATGTCATTTTTGTCATTTGTTTTGTTTTCCAGTTTTTCATGCATAAAACAGCAGTAACAATACCCAGTAACAATGAAAGGATAATTGTAAGAATCATAAATCATTTTGATAAGGATCTTCTGTTCAGTATGCATGTCTGAGTTTTTAGTCATAGAAAGACAGTGCTAGGTATAATTTCAGGTGACTAGCGTGGACGTAGTATTATCTAAAGTCATTGTCTTGATGTGAACTAAAAGTGCTTTAATATCAAAGGAAAGTTCTGTACAATGACATAACTACTGCTGTTTTAGGAATTATTATTTATCAGGGTATTAGTAATATTAATAAAAGGATTAGAAAGCTTGAGCAACTAGACTTTTGGAAAGTGAAAGAAAAGGATAAATAGTCCAGGTACGGTGGCTCTAGCCTGCCTGGGAGGTTGTGGCGGGTGGGTCAGTGGTCAGGAGTTCGAGACCAGCCTGGTCAACATAGTGAAACCCCTGCCTCTACTGGAAATACAAAACAGTTAACGGGCCATGGTGGCGCGTGCCTGTAGTGCAGTCCCAGCCGCTTGCTCACTCCGGAGGCTGAGGTAGGAGAATCGCTTGAATCCACAGGGGGCGGAGGTTGCACTGAGCCTGGGCGAAAGAGAAAGACTACTTCTCAAAAATATTAGAATACAACGAGACAGAAAATTAATAAGGATATCCAGGACTTGAACTCAGATCTGGAACAAGAAAACTTAATAAATATTTATAGAGCTCTCCACTTTAAATATATGAAATAGACGTTCTTGTCGATACCACATCACACCTACTCATAGGTTTAAATGAAGTATTGATCGGCCATTATTAATACCCATTTTTTAGAATAAAGCATCTTTTGAGACTAAGAGGTCTAAGAGTTTGTGTACGAGAGCCTGATGTAGTGAGTGATACTGTAGATGAAATAAAACTTAGAATTAAAGAATAAAAAAAACAAATACCTGCCTATGAGTGAGAACACACGGTGTTTGGTTTCTGTTTTTCTAACCTTCAGAACTGAGAGATAATAAATTTCTGTTCTAAGTCACTAAGGAAATTAGAACAGAATTGTGGAAAGGGAGGGAGTGTGTTACATATATCTCAATATTTACAGGTATTCTACATTTGCGTTTATTTTCTGTCACTATTCTCCTGCCCTTTATAGTCATTCATTACAGTAGCAATAGGAAACGGAAAAGATGACTGTTCTCTCCGGTCATTGAAACACGCATACAGTTTTCATTCTTATTAGTAACTTTAAATTCAAGTGTATTTCTACAAATAGATAACAGGCTCTTTAAAGATAATATTCTTTCACAAAGACCCGGACAACAGAGATAATTCTTTTTTCTTGTTTATTTTTATTTTTGGAGTTGGAGTCTCTTTGTTGCCCAGGCTGGAGTGCAGTGGCACAATCTCAGCTCATTACAACCTCCACCTCCAAAGTTCAAGCAATTCTCCTGCCTCAGCCTCCAAGGAAGCTGGGACTAAAGACATGCATCACCATGCCTGGCTAACTTTTTATACTTAAAGAAATACATACATACATATATATATATGTATATATATATATATATATATGTATATATATATATATATATGTATACACACACACACACACACATATATATACACACACACACACACACACACACACACACACACACAAGAATAGAATAGAACAGAACAGAATAAAACAGAATTGAACGAATGGATGAACGAGCAATTTTTCGAGAACAAAGGAAAACAAAGAAAACTCATGGTGACACAAACTTCTGCTTCTCGACTTTCGAGGCAGCAATGACGCTACAAAGGATGTGTGATTTCTTGTTTTCCTACATTGAATTGAACGTTATTATGATGATACTTCTTGCTATTGTTATCATTTGAGACGGAGTCTTCCTCTGTCGCCCAGGCTGGAGTGCAGTGGCGCGATCTCGGCTCTCTGCAACTTCCGCCTCCCGAATGAGTAGCTGGGACTACAGGCGCGCACCACCGCACCCAGCTAATTTTTGTGTATTTAGTAGAGATGGGGTTTTGACCTGGTCACCAGGCTAGTGTCGAACCCCCGACTTCAAGTGATCCACCCGTCATCTCAGCCTCCCAAAGTGCTGGGCTGAGGCTCGGTGCGTTATGAGCAGCTCGGCTAAGATGGTATCTTGGTGGCCCCACGGTTGGGCCTTTGGTTTCCACCCTAACAGCCAAAGGCTACCTGAGAGAGCCCTGTCCCTCGAAAGAAGGGGGGTTATCTGCAGATAGCAGCAGGGTGTTGCTCTGAAATCCTCAAAGCCTCAAAGCGGGGCTGTCCCTGTGGAGCCAGAACTCTGGCGAGTCACTTGTGAGTCAGAGCTCCGGCGTGCAGGGCTGTATGGGGGCAGGCTGTGGCCCAGCTTCCGCGGCCCGAGCGAGGCGTCGGGGCTGCCCGGTCTGGTTGACCAGCACGACGCAGTTCCCGAGGCCCGACGGGCGACCCGCGGTGACCCTCCGGGCGTGGCGCTGGTGGCCGGGGACACCTTTCCCCGGCCCTGTCGCGGGCCTGCGAGGGCCCTGGCAGCCAGAGGCACCCGCCGAATTTCTTTTCCGAATCCCTGTGGGGAGTCGGTGGCTGTCCTGCGTCGTCCTCCCAGGGTGCCGCGCCCAGCCGCAGTCCCTCCGTCCCTCCGCTGTGACGCTTTTCTCCCGAGTCCGCATTCGTGGTCGGAGTGGTCTCTGAGCGCCTTCGGTCCCTCGTGTCATGTGTCCCTCACATGCGAGGGGACAGCCGAGTCTGCTCTGAAGGGACGGGCGGGCCGGCCCCTGCATGGCACCAGTGGACCGGAGGGCGTCCCCGGCCTTGCTGCTGCTCCCGTGTGTGTGTGTGTGTGTGTGTGTGTGTGTGTGTCTCGAGCACGCATGCGCCTGGGGGTCGACCAGACGGCCCTGGGTGCTCCGTGTCTGGCTGTGATGGTGGCCATTTTGGGGAGAGATGTCCGTCTTGGGCATTCGGAGTTCGCCTGTGGCCGGTAACTAGACCCCTGCCCTCTGGGAGTTGTATATCTTTCACTCTGAGTTGTCATTTGGGGCCACCGGGTTATTGCTGATATGCTGTTTTCCGGGGACCCGTCCCTGGAGGGGCCGGGCCTATGGATGCGTGGGGTGGTCTGTGGTCTACCGGTGACCTGGTTAGCAAGCCGTGCTCTCGGTTTGGCTTGTGGCTGGGGATCTCGTATGCCTCATTTTCGCACGTCTGAGTGCCCCGGCTCTCTCTGGTGCCATGGGCACGTGTGTTCTCTGTCATAACCGTTATGCGGGGAGAGGCCGGCGCGGATGGGTTCCCCTTTGCTTGCATGTGTTCTCCCGGCTGTGGGTACTCTGGGGAGGTGTATGACAGCCACACCCCGTTGATTTCGTGCCCTGAGTGTCAGGTATCTTCTCCGATGGGGTTTTTCTCCGTCCCTTTCCCAGAGCGGGCCCATCTGATCAAGCCTTTAAGTTGACACTTTTGCTTCTCTTTTCGCGTTTTTTTTTTTTTTTTTTGTGATCGATGTGGTGACTTTACGCTCTCCTGGACTGTGACCTATCCACGGTGGGCGAGAAACGGACATTCGTCGCGAATGGCACCACTCTTCTCGTCCAACCCGCGGGGACCCCTTGCCTTTCCACCCGGCCTGTGGGGTCCGTGTTGGGAGGTGTAGGGGTTACAGAATCCGGCCCGATCTCGCTGTGTTCTGCCTGGCGGTGGCAGCGGGGTCCTCTGACTCGGCAGGCCTCCCTTGTCTTCATCTCCTTTGGCGGTTACCTTGCAGGAGCGGCTCTTCTGCGGTGAAAGAGCTTGTCTTGACGTATATCCTGCTGCCCTCGCCAGGGTAGTGCGAGTGTTGGCTCCGCTTGGGCCTTTGTGGCTACGGGGCTCCGTCCCACGGTTGCTGCGGTGGTTAACTGCGTTTGGATCCGTGAAGCTCAGCTCCTGGGAGGTGTTCTTGGAAAGATCAAGCAAGGTAAGCCCCTTACACGTCCTTTCCATCTCTCCCGAGTGTCCCTGAGCGCTTCCGTGAGTGGTCCAAAAAGGGGCGCCCCATGGCTGGTGGAGTGTGACCCGCCCTCGCTGAGAAAGGTTTTTCTAGGGATCCGAGAGGTGTGCTTTGGGGTACCGGGTTCCCCCAGCCCGCCGAAGGTGGGTTAGAGGTGGCGCTGCCATAGCGTTTGGAATTGCTCGTGTGTAGGCAGGTTCCACCTCATTGCAAACGGGTAATGTCTCTGCCATTTCACGACGTGGGCACCGAGTGCCACCCAGCGCCTACTGTGGCCCGTGCCTTCCGCAGAGTTGAGTCAGGCCAGATCGGGACAAAGGTTCTTGCCATTGGGGAGGTCGTCGCTTGAACGCTGGTGGAGTGCATCGAGTCCCGTCTGGTGTGTTGAACCCCTTCCGCTGTAATCCGGCTCTCCGGCGACTGCATGCTTAGGCGTGGCTGGTAATGACGACGGCGTTGTGCGTGGCGTTGACGGGTTGGGCTGCAAGAGCACATAAAAGTGTCTCCACGTGGAGGTGTATTGTCCCAGAGCAGGACCGGGTTGGGGATGGATGAGATCTTGGGCATGTCGCCCTGTTGGGAGCGTTGCTGGAGTCGCTTTGTAGCCCACGGTGGTGGGGTCCGGCTCTCTGAGGGGTCTCCGTGGTGCTGAGAGCTGGCTGCTAATGGTGTTTTTCCCGTGGCCTATTCGTGCCCGAAGTTCTTGCACGAGTCCTCTGTGGGCTCCTGTGCCCTTCTCTCAAGAGCCTTGGGCATGGGTGTGTGCCCCTCACGTGCCACCGAGTGTCAGATTTTATCGTTCAAGCGGCTTTCCGGCCACACTTGGGCGGTCCCCGTCTGGGAACTGAGCCGGCTTCGTGAAACGGTGGTTGGCCTGCGTGGTTCTGGTGGACATAGGAGTGGTCGGCTCGGCCTGCTGCATGTGTGGGAAGGGGTCCCCTGGTGCCAGCTGACTGTGGTGGTGGTGCTGGGGAGACCTGAGCCCTGGCAAGGCATGTGGGGTTCGACGGAGGGCCAGGCGGCCACTCCGGATGCTGTGGGAGACAGCCATTGTGCTCCGAAGGCCAATGATGGTGAGAACCACGTGTCTCTCGCTGTGATTGGCTATGCCCGAGGCTTCTCCGGATCTTCACGGCGGCTTGCTTTTGTGAACTAAACGCGAAAATGGGAATCCAGGGAGAGAGTCCCAAGCCTGGAAAAAAGCCTGCAAGTAAAAGTAAAGTGAAGTCTGGTGGACTCCATTAGGCCTATGACCAAGCAGCAATTTTGTTTTTGCAGATAGGTTCCTTTTACGTACCTGTTTACGTCAGATAAACGCATTTGTCAAATAGAAACAATTCTGGGGGAACCTAGTAAGAGGAACAGCAACAAGGTAAGGAAGAGTTAAGCCCAGTTAAATACTTTATTGTAAATCTTAACCGTTTTCACGCCCAGTGTTTCATAGTATTTTACAACGAATGTAGCAAGCCTCTGAAAGTACACTGTGAGGCAAACCTTAAGGAACTGAAAGTGGGCACAATGTCTTCCAAGTCTTCATATCCATGAAGTGCAAGTGTGTGTTGATTGTCTTGAATAATGTAGTACCTTTCTCGGTTCCTGCTTTCCCTCATCCGGACTCCCCCAACGGGGATCTGTGTTCTGGGCTCAAGTTCTCAATATGGCGAGGCCACTTTCCTAGGGGCTTCAGGTGGGAGCGATCCCCACGGTTGTTCCTCAGCCTGCCTTCCCCTCCACGCTGGCCTCCTTCCCTGCGCCTTCCACTTTCTCGGCGTTGCCCGGGGTCTCCTCTCCTCCCCAGGATGCTCCTCTGCTCGGTGTCTGCCAGCCGCGTTTGTGCGCCTCACTTCCCAGGCCCGCTGCGTCCACTCCCCGAGGTGTCTTGGGTGTCGATGTCTGGGGGCAGCGGCGTGTCCTTCCCCGTGTTTGGGTCCCATTTGGTGTGTGCACGACTGCATCCCGGTGGTCTCTCCATGCCAGCCGTCGCGTGTAAGGTCGATCTTCCACCTTGCTGGATGCCCGCCCCTATGTGTCAAGTGTTGTGAACCCCTTTCCCTCATCCCAGGCCGGTTGGTGTGCCGGAGGGTTTCCCTACTTTTGCCCATCGTCGGGGGTTGGGGCGTCGCGGGTCACTGGCCCACTCCCCTACTGCACCTGCGCACGCCGGTGGGGCCCCGGACACGGACCTCGTTGAGGCAGCTCGCGGGTGTTGCGGCCACACGGAGTGTCTGTCCCCTGGTTCAGGCACCCCGTGCCGCCCCCGGCTCACCGCCCGGAAACAGACACCGCCGCGCTTTGTGGTTAGCGTCGCGCCCCCTTGCCGGCCCCCGGACGTCTTCCGCCCACGTGGACCTCTCAGGGCTGCCCAGCACGGGTCGGGTGTCCTTACCTCTAATGGCACTCGGTTGTGGAAAGGGGCAGGCGAGTGGCGGTGGTGGTGTTGCTGGTGGTGGAGTGCTTGTGTTGTGCGTGTGGACTCTTTCCCCTGCTCCTTTGCCGGCCTTTCTCCCCTTTCCTGTCCCTCCATGCCTCGCCTGGTCCTACGCTGGTGCCGCCCCCTCATTCTCATGCCACGGACGATGGGTCCACCGTTCTCGCGCCCTTGCTTAACCTGGTCAATCCTGCCAGTAGCATGTATTTGTCTTAAAGGATTAAACAAGGCGTGTGTTAGCACGCACAGCGGGGTTGAGTTAAAACCGCTAATGCCGTATTTAAATCATTTATGGTGGCCATGTGCTGTGGCTTAAGCCTGTAATCCCAGCACTTTGGGAGGTGGAGACAGGTGGTTCAAGAGATCGAGGTCAACATGGTGAAAACCCCCGTCTCTACTGAGAATATACGAGAAATTAGCTGGACATGGTGGCGCGTGCCTGTAATCCCAGCTACCCGGGAGTTATAAGCGGGAGAATTGCCTGAACCCAGGGGGCGGAGGTTGCGGGGAGCCAGGACCATGCCATTGCACTCCAGTCTGTTACAAGAGCAAAACTCCGTCTCCAAAAATATAGTTCTTTGGCCGCTAGCTCCTCTCCTTACTCGGTTATAACGTAATTCTGGGGCTAATACATGCCATCGGGTGCTAACCCCTTCGCGGGGGATGCGTGCATTTTTTTTACAGCAAAAACCCACACCGTGTGGCAGCGGCCACTTGGATGAATCTAAAGAATGTCGTGACGATTGTGCACACCTTGTCACCATCCGATGGTAGTAGTCATACCTACCATTGTAACCACGGGTTAAGGGAAAATCGCGGTTCGACTCCGGAGAAAGAAGCTTGAGGATTTGCTGCCACATCCAAGGAAGGCAGCAGGTGTGCAAGTCACCCACTTCCGATCCGTGGAGGTAGTGACGAAAAGTACGGGACTCTTTCGAGGCCCATGTAAGTGGAGTGAGTCCACTTTAAATCCTTTGACGAGGATCCATTGGGGAACAGCAAGTCTGGTGGCAGCAGCCACGGTAATTCCAGCTCCAATAGCGGATATTAAAGTTGCTGCAGTTAAGAGGCTGGACTGGGGAATGTGGCACCTTTACACCGCAGTGTATCATGCAGCAAATCATAAACGGTGAGTTCGTGTCCTCTGTAGGGACATGGATAGTCTGGAAAACGACATTCTCAGCCAGCTGTGACAACAGAAAATGGAAAATGCCGCCTGTTCTCATGCCTTAGGCGGGTAAAGAAGAATGAGGGCGCAGAGAAGGGGAGCAACCCCCAGGGTCTATTGGTATAAATGGGGAGGGACTGTGGACAGGGGAGCCGGGGACGTGGATGAATATGGAGAACGTTCTCTGCAAACTGATGGAAACAAATGAAAAATACCGCATGTTTCTCACTCCTAGGCCGGGTGGATAAACAATTAGGATACAAAGGGGGCAAACCCTCTGGGGCTATTGGGGGTAATGGGGAGGGACAGTGGGTGTGGGGATCTGTGGATTCTCAGTAAACTGGGGGGAAAAGTAATACCGCATGTTTTCTTACTCCTACGCGGGTGATGAACAAATACGACGAGAGGGGAGCAACCAGACAGTGGGCGGTGGTGGAGCTTGGTGGGGGAACGTGGATGAATCCTGGAGAAAACCATTCTCAGAACTGAGGAGAACACAACGATATAAAATACAGCATTCTCACTCCAAGGCGGGTGCTTGGGGGTAATAGGGAGGGACAGCGGTTGGGGGGAGCCTGTAGAGGGATACCATGGGGGAGAAGAAAGGGCAGAGGTTGGCGGAGGGGGGAGTCACACTGCCACGTGTTTGCAACTATGTTGCGTTTTCTTCACAGGGACCCCCGAAACCTAAAATGTGATCTTCAAAAAGCTCGCGTAGTAATTAGGTCTCGGGAGCGAGCAGTGCGGTTCGCTCGCCAAGCGAGAACGGTAAAGAAGCGCAGCACTCGGGAACCTAGGTTGGCCTGGGATAGTGGGTCTCCCGCAATCCCCGCCGCCGGGTCGCTCCACCCCATGTGGGTGGCCTGTCTACCGCCGCCGCCGTGACCAGTGTCAGCTGCGGGTAGTGGTGCGCCCCACGTCCTGGGGAATCGGGCTGCAGTCAGGAAGGCGCCCTACCCAGCGAGTGATGCAGCGCACGTTTGTTTCCAAGCTGGCGTTTAGGCCGTTCGTAGACGACCTGATTCTCGGTCTTTTGGTGTACACGTAGTAGCTACCTCGCTGCGATGTTATTTGAAAGTCACCCTGTCTTAATTGAAAGTCAGCTCTCGACACAAGGGTGTGTGCGGGGGTTCCAGCGTGGCGGGTGCGTCCATCCGTCTCCCTCGCGGCCTTGTTCCACGCGGCCCGCCGTGCGGGCCTTGGGGCTGGCGGCCTGGGGCTGGCGTGGGGTGGCCGCTTGTGTTAGGTCTCCCGCACCTACGACCGTGGAGTCGGGCGGGTCCGAGCCAGTGGTCGTTTTTCAGCTCATTCCAGGGTCGACCAGATGTCGGCGGTGGGCGCCAGACTTGATCTGGCTGAGGTCGACCTGCAGGCTGCCGTGGATGGTAGGTACCACGACGACACTGCACACGGATTGCCTCTTTCCCACTGGCCCACCCACCCCTTATTGGCATAGCGGGCACTGCCCGCGCCCAACTATCCTAGTTGCTCTTCAACACCACTTGGTTGGCGTCGGCAAGTCTGAGAGGCGCATAAGTCGTCGCTGTGTCCACCTTTTATCCTTTATTTTTTCCGTGTGCGGCCGGGGACGGGTCCGTGTCCGGCCACCAGGCGGGGGCAGGCGCTGGGGGGTGGGAGGTGGTGTGGGTGGGGGCGGGGGCACAGCGGCATCCTCTCGGGTTGTTTTTCGTTCTTTTCTGAGAAAGGGTCCCTCTGTTTCACCACGTTCACCCGGCCGATCCCAGAATCCTGACCTCATGATTTCGGCTCACAGCAGCGTTGACCGCCCCTCTCTCGACTCAGGTGATCTCCGCCTCCAAGTAGCTGCAACTACAGGGTTCTCATAAACCCGGGAGGTAGATCGCACACTTGCATTTAAAGCAAGTGTGTGTGTGTGTGTGTGTGTGTGCGCGGTATACTTGTGGCGGGGGGAGGAAAGAAAAGTTTATTGTGACCTTGATTACCTTTTACCTTTCTTCACGCCCTGTTTGCTTGTGTTTCTTTTCACGTCTATGTGTTTCATTGATCCTCTCTTGGTTTCCTTGTTTCATGGTGGACGTATGGATGGATTCATTTAGAGGCAGGCGGGGTCTCTCTCTGTCGCCGATTTCTTTCTTCTATCTTTTCTGCACGCCCGTTTTTGTATATAGAAATATATTCATAAATTATAACATGCAGCATTAGATATGCAAATCCTATATTACGTATGAAATAAAATGAATGGTTCTACATCTATGTGTGTGTAAAGATTTCATTAACTTCGGTACTTAATTACCACCTTCGTTCTCACTCTCTTGGTTGTTTCTTAGGCGTTTTTTTTTTTTTTTTTTGAGACAGACTCTCACTTTGTCACCAGGCGCCAGGCTGGAGTGCAGTGGCACAATCTCAGCCCACTGCAACCTCCGCCTCCTGGGTTCAAGCAATTCTCCTGCCTCAGCCTCCGGAGTAGCTGGGACTACAGGCACATGCCACCACGCCCTGCTAATTTGTGTTTTTGGTAGAGACGGGGTTTCACCGTGTTGGCCAGGTTGGTCTTGATGGTCTGACCTCACGCGATCCACTCGACTCAGCCTCCCAAAGCATAGGGGGATGACAGGCCTGAGACACCATGCCTGGCGATTTATTTATTTATCAATTGATTTATTTAGAGGCAGACTCTTCCGCATTTATTTGGAGGAAGGCTCACCTTTCTTTTTCTTTTCTTTTTCTTTCTTTCTTTCTGTTTTCTTTTTCTTTCTTTTCTTTTGAAGCAGGCTCGCATTTCTCTCTCTCTCTCTCTCTCTCTCTCTCTCTCTCTCTCTCTCTCTCTCTCTCTCTCTTCTCCATCATCCCTCCTCAGGTCCCTCCCATCCCCACTCCCTGGGACTACACGCATGTGCCACACCACCACAGGGGTTAACTATTGCATTGTTTTTAATGTATGTATGTATGTATGTGAGATGGGGTTTGGGGTTTCACCATGACGCCCAACCTGGTCCGGAACTCCTGCTCTCCAGAACTGCGCCTGCATCTCACAGTGCTGTTGTGACAGGCCTGAGTCACTGTGCCCGACTCGATCTCTACTGGCCTGCCTGCCTGCCTACCTATCGTCCATCTGTCTGTCTGTCTTACCTATCACCTTAGTAGGCATGTGGTCTCACTTTGTGGTCCACAATCTGGACACACATATTTCTTTTTATACTTTCATGACGATGCTGCTGCTGCTGATCATTTTATACAGGTGGAGGTGGTGTCGACTGACAGCTCGAGACAATCTCAGACGTTTGCGCTCCAGCCATCCTCCCACGTCGGCCTTGGAGACTACTGCGATCACAGGCTCTGAACGTAGAATGGGCCTGGTCGTATTTGTCTTGCGTGTTTCTTTCCAGTCCTTGTTTCTGGTCTGGAGGCACAGTCGATCATACGGGCATTGCAAACAAAGACAATTTTCACACACATCTCACGATCCTGCCTTTTCTTTCCAGTGCCACAAGCCGCATCGAGGGTTGTTTTATATAGTGTAGCGCTTTGGCGTTCACCATGTGCACCTGATTTTTCTTTTTCTTTTTTTTTTTTTGGATGGAGTCTCTCTCTCCCTCTCTATCAGCTGTGTTGGGAAACTCTTCTTAGGACAAATTTTCATACTCCATGAAAATTTCCCCTTCAAAGGAGCATCTCTTAAAAGATGAAAATGATTTAAAAAATAAAGAGCAAGACAAAAAGCACACAGTGGAAATTTCTTTGGCCGCCTGCCAGGTTTGGACCCAGTGGGAGGGAGGGAGGCAGGGAGGCAGAGAGGGAGGAAAGGAAGGAGCCAGAGAGCAAGCTGCAGTGGGTGGGTTAGATTTGTGATTTTTTTGGTGCTAAATCCTTGCGGGAGGTCCGAAAGGCCCACCAGGAGCCTCCTCTCCAGGGGGATGGCCTGGGTGGGCCGGATGGGACGAGACTGCCCCACCCAGGAGTGTGCTGTTCTTGCTGGGTGTGGGGGCGGGTTGACTACTTACAGGATCAACTGACAGCCCTGGCGTGAAAAATAAGATGCATTCCGGCCGGGCGCGGTGGCTCAAGCCTGTAATCCCAGCACTTTGGGAGGCCGAGGCGGGTGGATCACGAGGTCAACAGATCGAGACCATCCTGGTCAACATGGTGAAACCCCGTCTCTACTAAAGATACAAAAAATTAGCTGGGCATGGTGGCGTGTGACTGTAATCCCAGCTACTCTGGAGGCTGAGGCAGGAGAATTGCCTGAACCCAGGAGGCAGAGGTTGCGGTGAGCCGAGATCGCGCCATTGCACTCCAGCCTGGGTAACAAGAGAGAAACTCCGTCTCAAAAAAAAAAAAAAAAAGATGCATTTCTAGGGTGCCCGGGTGTGAGAGTGTCACATACGATGCCCTTCTTTCAGTCAGCAGCCTGCCTTTAGCTTCCTCAGACGTGAGGACAACTTCCTATCAGAGCCTCTTTCTTTCCCTCTTTCCACCAGGGAGATGACACACATGAGAGGGAGAAAGAAAGAGCTCCATAGATGCTGCTTGTCCTCATTTGTGGAATCATCAGTCACCTACAGACAGATGGGCGACTAGACAGAGGTGCAAGTCAGACACCATTTCTGGGTCCCATGGTCAGGATGCTCTCTCTCTCTCTCTCTCTCTCTCTCTCTCTCTCTCTCTCCCCCACTCCCTCTCTCCCCCTGTAGCACAGCATGTGAGTGTGCCCGTGCACGTGCACACACACACACACCTCTTTCCACATCCATGACACAAACCACACTAATTTACCCCTTTAGCACTATACATGTTGAGTCAACCAATCTCATCACCCCATGGCTGAGGAAACACCTTCTCTATGATATATCATAAAGATTGGCTGAGCCAGACGAGGCGGCCCATGCCTGTCATTCTGGCACTTTGGGAGGCCGAGCCAGGTGGATGACTTGAGGCCACGAGTTTAAGACCGGGCTGGCCAACATGGCCAAACCCCGTCTCTACGGAAAATATAACAATGTGCCAGGTGTGGTGGCATACGCTTGTTCTACCAGTAACTCAGTAGGCTGGGGCAGGCCAGTCACTTGAACCAGGGAGTCTGAAGTGGCGGTGAGCCGACATCCACGCCACAGCAATCCAGCTTGGGTGACAGAGTGAGACTTTCTTTCAAAATAATAATAGAGATGAAGTTTAGCTGGGCATGGTGGCAGCTGCCTGTGAATCCTAGGTGGGCAATCCTGTGAGAAAAAAAGAAAGCAAGAAAGCAAAAAAGAAAAGAAAAAAGGGAGGGAGGGAGAAAGAGACAGGAGGGACCAAGGGAGGGAGGGAGGGGGAGGTGGAGGGGGGAAGAGGGGAGGAAGGAGGAGGGAGGTGGGGAGAGGGGAGGGGGAGAGAGAGAGATTTAAATTCTGGAGTGCAGTGGTGTCATCCTAGCTCACTCACTGCAGTCTGGACACTCCTTGGCTCTAGATTCTTCCACCTC
This sequence comes from Leontopithecus rosalia, assembly GCA_028533165.1. Taxonomy (NCBI): domain Eukaryota; kingdom Metazoa; phylum Chordata; class Mammalia; order Primates; family Cebidae; genus Leontopithecus; species Leontopithecus rosalia. The sequence goes on along the minus strand of CM052653.1, from coordinate 120,105,981 downwards.
AGCCTCCAGAGTACCTGGGACTACAGGCGCATGCCATTGTGCCCAGATTGATTATTTATTTATTTATTTATTTATTTATTTATTTATTTATTTAGAGGCAGGGTTTCAGCATGTTGGTCAGGCTGCTCTCGAAATCCCGACCGCGGGTGATCCGCCTGCCTCAGCCTCCCAAAGTGCTGGGATGATGGGCGTGAGCCACCGTGCCCTGCTTGTGCCCAGATCATTTTTACAGGTTTTCTACAGACGAGATCTAATCGGTTGTGACTCGGGGGTTTAGTATCCAAAACGCAAAGAAACAGAGAGGGAGAGAAAACCAAAGAAACCGCGTGCGATGTGCTAACCTGGACTGATAATGAATCAAAGGGTTACTGCCCATGGGGTCGATGTTATTCCATGGGAAGGCTACACCGACCGGGCAGGAAAACTGCGATCTGAGCTTGGCCACCATCCCATGTGCATCTCACTGAATCTACCCGTTTGTCAGCTCTGGGAAATAGACTTTTCATCTTTTCTTTGAGACGGGGTCTCATTGGGCACCCAGGCCCAAGCATCGTGGCCCGATCTCGGCTCCCTGCTACCTCCACCTCCCGGGCTCAGCTACTCGGCACACTGAGGCAGGAGAATCGCTTGAACCCGAAAGGCGGAGGTGGCATTCCACTGAGATTGCACCACACTGCGCTCCAGCCTGGGCTGACTGCAACCTCCGCCTCCCGGGTGCAAGCGATTCTCCTGCCTCAGCCTCCCGAGTTTCTGGGATGACAGGTGTTCTCCAGAGAAGAAAACAAAACAGGATGCATTTACTGAATCCTACACACCTACGCACTTTTGTTTGTGTTTGTGTACTTTTACTCATCAAACAGACACACCTCCCAACACCTGTTTTTTTTTTTCTCTCTCTCTCTCTCTCTCTCTCTCTCTTCTTTCACCTGGCCTAAAGAGACACCCATTGAAAGTAAGAAAGACAGCTCCTTCCAATGATTTTTTGATCTAGAGACAGCATCTCACTCTGCCACCCTGGCTGGAGTGCAGTGGTGCCATCTAGCTCACTCACTGCAGTTTATACACACCTCAGCTCCAGAGATTCTTCCGCCTCAGCCCCCGGAGTACCTGGGACCACAGGCACAAGCCACTGTGACCAGATCATTCATTCAATTATTCATTCATTTACTTGAGACGAGGTTTCACTGGGTTGGTCAGGCTGGTCTGGAACTCCCGACCTCAGGTGATCCGCCCAACTCGGCCTCCCAAAGTGCTGGGATGACAGGCGTGAGCCACCGGGTCCAGCCCCTCAGATCAGTTTCTCAATGTTTTTACAGACAGGGTCTCTTATCACTTGGTTGCAATCCTCCTTACCCGGCGTCTCAAAGTTTTGGGATGGTGGATGGGCTTGAGCCACACTGTGCCTGGCCTCCGGGGACTGATTCGCCACCACAACTGATGTGCTAATCTTTTTGCTTTCTTTCCTTCTCTTATTGAGGCGGAGTCTCACTCAGTGCCAGGCGAAGTGAGGTGCTTCGCTTTGGAAGCAGCAGCGGCGCCGCCTTCTAGAGCCCCATTCAAATGCAGAAAGCTCTGTTTCCCTTCTGGAGTCTGGTAATGGCTCCCATTTCCTTGGGCTCCCCTCCATTCTTTCGGAAGCTTTCGCAGGCGCCGCCCCACAAGAAGGCTGGCTGTTGCTGGGGTTTGGGGGACGCGGTGGGGCTGGAAGAGTCTCCTTTTCTTCTGCTTCAGCCTTCAGTAGCTGGAATGAGAGGCGCGCACCACCACGCCCGGCTGCTTTTCCTATTTTCTGGAGGGATGGGGTTTCGCAATGTTGGTCAGGCTGGCCTCGAACGACTCCTGACCTCAAGTGATCCGCCCTCCTCGGTCTCCCAAAGTGCTGGGATGACGGGCTTGAGCCGCCAGGATTTCACCCTTGAAGAGCAAGCGCGCACGGGCAGGGAGCAGTGGTTCACGCCTGTCATCCTAGCATTTTGGGAGGACCGGGAAGGAGGATCACTTGAGGTCAGGAGTTCGAGACCAGCCTCGCCAACGTGATGAAACCCTGTCTCTACTAAACGTACAGACGATTAGCCGGGCGTGGTGGAGGAGACCTGTGATCCCAGCAACTCGGGAGGCTGAGGCAGGCAGGCAGGCAAGCAGGCAGGAGAATCCCTTGAACCTGGGAGGCAGAGGTTGCCCTGTGCTGAGATCACCCCGTTGCACTCTGGTCTGGGCGACAGGGGTGAGATTCTGTCTCGGGGGGCGGGGGGAGAAAAAAGAGCAAGTTCGCATCCTGCCACCTTTCACTGCGGCCAGCCCTTCCTTAGGCTCTGAAGGACCTATCATTTCTGACATAGGTTGACTCCATGGATCCCCCCTCTCCGTTAGTGACTCAGTTAAGTAACTTGGACTTTGTGTCGCCCCATCCCAAAGACAAATGTGTGGAATCCCGCTGGGAGGGAGGGGAGAAACAGATAGGGGTATCTGGTGACCTGGGCCTGCCTGGGGAGACTGGCGCCCACGGAAAGGTCAGGTGGGGGCAGAGGGAGAGCTTTGCCTTTGGCCCGTCGAAGGTTCCCCTGAAATGTCAGCTCCTCGGAGACAGCTGGATCAGAGAATAGACCAGACACGTTTGGTTTCTGGGACCCGTCTTCACGGGAGCCTGCAGAACGAAGGCCCCCGGGATGACTTGAGTTCCACAGGGTGTTTCTTCTCCGACTGTAGGTCCTGAGGCCTTCGGTTCCGGGGGAGAAGGAGGGCCCTGCCTGTTCCACGAAAAGGAAAGAGCGCGTACTTAGAGAAGCCGAGAGGAATCCGGACTGACAGACCGGCCCTGCTGGGCTTCCCCGCTCAGTCTACGATTTGGGGAGGTCGAGGCCAGGCTCCCACTTGGATGGGAGGAGCATGTTTCAGACTTTTCTCTCTGTCACTCGTGGCGTCTATACTTCCCGTATTTCCCTGACAAACTCCTCAACTTAAACGGTTAAGGAAAATCTTACCTAGTGAAACCCATCGCGGAGGCAGGCACTAAGGAAGAAAGCGCATTACCTCGGCATACATTTCTAGACATAGGACCTATCGCAGTGTGTTCATGTGAGTGATTTCTAAGACATGGCCACCGTATCGCTACTGGGATGAAACAGCAGTGATGTTCTCGTGGTGAGACGCCGCGTGGAGTGATGTGTAGTGTGCGGGCTCCGACCGACGTCAGAGGTCAGATGCGGGTGCTGTGGGATTCACCGAACCAGATTCCTGGCTGATTTACCAGAGGGTGGACTCTGTGGAACACGATTCAGAAATGCATACTAGGCCTCCGGGCGTGGTGGCTCAAGCCCGTCATCCCAGCGCTTTGGGAGACCGAGGTGGGTGTATCACAAGAGGTCGAGAGTTCGAGACCAGCTGGGGCAGAGCGAGAAGCCCCGTCTCCACCAAAAATACAAAATTCACCCGGCACGGTGGTACGTGCCTGTCATCCCAAGCTACTCGGGAGGCTGAGGCAGGAGAATCGCTGGAACCCAGGAGGCAGAGGCTTTGGTGAGCCGAGGTCGTGCCACTGCACTCCAGCCTGGGCAACCTCTGGTTGGAACTTTGCGAGAGTGGGGGTGAAGAAACGCCAGGTTTGGGAGTGCAGACTTGACCCCTGGACGGGAGGGAGCATGCTGCGAGCTGTCTTCTCCCTATGAAATCCAAGCTGTCTCTGGGACTGTGGATTTCACGGGCCCTCGTTTCCCTGTAACGGGTATTGGACTCTGAGGTGGTGGGTGTGGAGTCCACTCGGAAACCCTATGGACTGTCCTTCCCTCCTAGATGGGTCCTATCTCTGCCCCTAGCCTCCGGCCACATGCCCCCGCCCCTGGTCTCCTATTCCTTCTTTCTAGGGGAATGGAAGCTGCAGACGAACCCGTGGGCGGGTGCCTAGGCTGTGTCCTCTGGGGGCTCTGGTCGACTAGTTGCAGGTAAGCATCACCCCAGAGGACTCCCTGGGCCCAGAAACCACCCAGTACGAGAGGCATCGGGGAGAGGCCGGCGACGCGGCGTGCCTAAGCCGATCTCCGTCCCCAACCTCCACCCTGATCCAGAGCGATCCAGCGTTCCCTTCTTTTTTTTTTTTTTTCTTTTTTTTTTGAGACGGAGTTTTGCTCTTGTTATCCAGGCTGGAGTGCAATGGCGCGATCTCGGCTCACCGCAACCTCTGCCTCCTGGGTTCAGGCAATTCTGCCTCAGCCTCCTGAGTAGCCGGGATTACAGGCATGCGCCACCACGCCCAGCTAATTTTTTGTATTTTGAGTAGAGACGGAGTTTCACCATGTTGATCAGGATGATCTCGATCTCTTGACCTCGTGATCCACCTGCCTCGGCCTCCCAAAGTGCTGGGATTACAGGCTTGAGCCACCGCGCCCGTCCCCAGCGTTCCCTTCTTTTCCGTGCTGACGCCTGCAAGTGTCAGTTGTCTTCAGGCATCACCTAGCGGCCACTGTAAAGGAAAATCCAGGTGGATCAGAGGGAGGTCTGCGCGATTACTTTACGGAGCTTGGGGCAACCGGTGTCTCTTCCTCCCACCTGGCGGCCCCTCCCTCTCTCCCTCATTGCCTGGGGAACCTACACCCTGGTGGGGGCCCTATTGTTCTTTGATCGGAACTTCGTGTCTCTTTGTTTTTTGGTGTCTTTCGTGCCCATAGACTCTTCTACTTGGGCTTTATGAGGAGTTGGTTTATTTTTGAAGCTTCCCCCCCGCCTCTTTACTCCAATTCGATGAGTTTGTGAGGTGTGTTCCCCCAACACCGCGCCTCCCACCACCCTGCGTGGAAACGTTCTGGAGCCAGCCGGTGGGCCTCTGTCTTCTCTCCCCTCCCTCCACCCTTTGCCGGTTGAAATTTGCATGGGTGATGGCCTGGCCTCACCTCACTCAGTGGCCACTGTTTTTTGAAAATGGGGGGTGGGGTGGGGCAAGGTCCCACTTCCCCAGAGGCAGATGGGGGCTATGGCACAGCCTTTGGTCCACATGGGCAAGCGGGTGGGCAGGCTGGACTGTAGTGCTGGGGCTTTTTCACCCCTTCACTCCTCAGGCGTCCCTCCCTCCCTAGGAAAGCTTCATCTTGGCTGGGTCTCTCAATCACCTTTTATCCTGATGTCTTATTTTCTCCTTCCTCAGGCGTCACATTTGCAAAACGGGAAGGCCATTATGGCGCTACGCTGGGCCGTAGCAGTATTTGCCCGAAATAGAAACGCTGTCTAAAAAGTGATACTTTGCTCCCTTAAGATGACTGGAGGCGATGCCTTGGCACGAAATTCCAGGAAGGTGTATCTTTTCCCCGGGACATGTGAGCTGCTGTTTTTCTCCTGTTGTTGACTAGCGTTTTTGTGGGTTTCTCAATATCTAGTGACAGCCGGTTGATGTCAACTGTACTTCATAATGTGATAACCTGCTTTTTGCCAGTTAAACCTAACTCTCTCTTTCTCAAACTAAAAGCTGTTCAGGCTTTATGTTAGCTTCCTGAGCTGGGCAGACTCCATCTTACCTTCTACAGGTTAGTGATTTTCCCACCATTCAGTATGTAACCAGAGGATGTAGCTGGGGCGGGCTGACACTGGGCACCTCCAGGAACGCATTTGTTGATAAGAGTGAAGTGGTACCAGCAGAGCCTGGGAATGCAGGCAGGTGCTGTCCAGTGCCCAGAGCCCCCATTACCTATATAAATTGTATGTCTTTTGTGACAACTTTACCCCTCGCACCTGGCACTGTTTTATTTCTCGTGGACTAGTTTATCTTTGAACTCTTTGCTTACTCTGCTTTTGTGAAACATTTCCTTCAGCTGAGTTCCCCCTCCCTTTAAAAACTAGGGTATAAAAGACCACCTAACATTTTCTTAGGGGCCGAGAGAATTTTGGGCGTCAGACACCTCTCAGTCGCTGGCATAATAAAGGACACATAATTCAGTCTCAGAGTGTGGGGCATTCTTTGACTTGTTCGGGTACAACAATACCTTTCTTCCTCCTCCTCCTCCTCCTCCTTCTTCTTCTTCTTCCTTCTCCTTTTTCTTCTTCTCCCTTTTTTTTGTAGTATTTTTTTCTTTTTTTGAGACGGGGTTTCACTCGTTACCCAGGCTGGAGTGCAATGGCGCGATCTCGGCTCACCGCAACCTCCGCCTCCTGGATTCAAGCAATTCTCCTGCCTCAGCCTCCTGAGTAGCTGGGATGACAGGCACGTGCCACCATGCCCGGCTACGTTTTTGTATTTTTAGTAGAGACGGGGTTTCACCATGTTGACCAGGATGGTCTCGATCTCTTGACCTCGTGATCCACCTGCCTCGGCCTACCAAAGGGCTGGGATTACAGGCTTCAGCCACCGCGCCCGGCCTGCAAAATGTATTTTAACGTAGTACCTTTATTTTATTCTTGAGGAATCAGCATGTGAACATGACGTTTAGGTGGTGAAATTTAGGATACAAACCTAAGTGTCAAAGAATATCATACTTCCGGTTGACTGGAAAACATCACTGTTGTGATAGTCACACCTGACACTTTGGTTAAAGAAAGGGACAAGATGGACAGGGGTGTCACAGAAGCATGCAATGATTTGACAGCTGGAATAATCTGTAGGCCTTCTGAGAAACTGCAGATGAAAAATACCTAGTGAAAATGTCTGTAATGTGGTGGTTTCGGTACATTTGTAGTGATCGTCATTCCATTCACGCGCTCAAATAACTGCTGCTTCTGATCACTGAAAACTAGACTCAAAGTATCAGATTGCTCGACAGGCTGATACTACCGATCCCCTAGAATAAAAGGTAGTTTACATCTGGAAAGAAGGCAAAACATATTGATTAGTCAATGACTTTTAGATGTAATTGAGGCCACAGTGCTATCCATACTCAGGTGCACGGCGTTCGTAACAATGCATACCGTGGTGCGGAGTTCATTTCAATTACCGTATTTTATGTTTATTGGTCATCAACAGCATACATTTTATGCTCCAAAAGAAATATCTCGATCCCGGCCGGGCGCGGTGGCTCCAGCCTGTAATCCCAGCACTTTGGGAGGCCGAGGCTGGTGGATCACGAGGTCAACAGATCGAGACCATCCTGGTCAACATGGTGAAACCCCATCTCTACTAAAAATACAAAAAATTAGCTGGGCGTGGTGGTGCGTGCCTGTAATCCCAGCTACTCAGGAGGCTGAGGCAGGAGAATTGCCTGAATCCAGGAGGCGGAGGTTGCAGTGAGCCGAGATTGCGCCATTGCACTCCAGCCTGGGTAACAAGAGCAAAACTCCCTCTCAAAACAAAAAAAAAAAAAAAGAAAAAGAAGAAGAAATATCTCGATCCAACAAAACGGTTACATTTAATGTTCTTTGAACTAAATTCAAGGAAGCATTGGCTTTTCTTCATATCTCATTTTCAAGTTACTGATACAAATCTGCCAAAAAGAAACGATTGTGCGTTCTACGTAACGTCAAAGAATCTGCAAAGTTCCAGAGACAGATGCATCGCTTGTGCGGTTTCCAAAAGTAAATACAGGCTTTCTGACTGAAAACATTCGCGTTCCTAGCTCTCTAAAGCAGACGTTCAAAAGAAATGACAAAAGATGACCTCTAGGCTTCTGAATAGTCCACTTAGTTACATAAAGTATTTTCTGCCCCAACACTTTCTCTACTTCAAAAGATATTTCCTTCCTAAGTACATGACAAAGTCTTCATTTCAAACCATTCACTCAGTTTCCACCCTAACATTGCGGGATTCCTTCACTACCGTCAGCCGCATTCGTTGACTGTGGAATTTCTCAGTCTTCCTTACATCTTGAGCTTGCTCTGTTTTAGACACCAAACAAGCTCGATCATCTGTTACTTGTGTGTTTAACACACGAGTTTCCATCAGAATGCCTGTATTTGAGAACCACACCTGCCTTCATAGGGTCAGTGAGGTAAAGCTTCTCTCTGGGCAGGCAGCCTGGCTGAGCTCCTCCCAGGTCTGGTACTGCACATCGTGGCCCGAAGTGCAAAAGTAAACAGAAGCAAGGCCACAGAACCCGGCCCGGCAAACTACCTAGAGTCGCCAACGGACGCAAAAGTCAGAAGGTCTTATTTTCTAGAAATTCATAATGGCTCCTCATCTTCCTCCTCCTCCTCCTCCTCCTCCCCTCCTCCTGCTCCTGCTCCTCCTCCTCTTCTTTTTCTTCTAAGAAATGAAAGCCACAGGGGTGGCGGATGCTCTGCACACAACTCGCTGGCAACCGCACCCTCCCCGCCCCGCACTCAGCCAATCCCGGTAGCGAGCAGTAAGCTGCACAGGGACTCTGGGACAGGCCGGGCAGAAAACGGTGGGGCGAGGTGTGGGGTGGAGACGACCGCTCCAGTAAGTCTGGGTTCCCGGAACCCGCAGGGAGGAGAGTGGAAGGCAACCTCGTGGAAACTGGGAAAGGCGGTAGGGACCTCGGGGACACATCGCACTGCCAGGCGCACAGCCAAAGGGGCGGTCCTGCGGTGCGCACTGAGCAGAGCTGGGGATGGTGTGCCCGGTCCCTCTGCTGAGCACAGCCCAGCCCAGGACCGCCGACGGTGCCGACTCAGCGAGTTGGGGTGCAAGTGCGGGGCGGGGCCTCGGCCTCTGAGCCAGGTCCCCTCCCCAACTATAAAAGCAGCCGCAGCTGTTGGGTTCCACCACGCCTTCCACGTGCCTCATAGTCCGTGAATTTCTCTCGTGGGATCTCCAGCCTCATCGCAGCTTGAAATGGACCCCAACTGCCCCTGAGCCACTGGTAAGGGAACCCAGACCCTGCGCCCCGGGGCCCCATTTCCCAGCCTCAGGACAGAGGGTCTCTGGGATTCAGGAAGTCGCTTTTTTTGGGTGGGGAGCAGGGCCGGGAGGGAGTCCTGCCCTGTCGCCCAGGCTGGAGTGCAATGGCTCAATCTCGGCTCACAACAACCTCCGCCTCCCGGGTTGAAGCGATTCTCCTGCCTCAGCCTCCGGACTAGCTGGGATTACAGATGCACGCCAGCACACCCAGCTAATTTTTGTATTTTTAGTAGAGACGGGTTTCACCATATTCGTCAGGCTGATCTCCAACTCTTGACTTCGTGACCCGCCCACCTTGTCCTCTCAAAGTGCTGAGATTACGGGCGTGAGCCATGTCGCCCGACCTGGAGGTCGCATTTTCAGTTCTGAAAGGAAGAAGATTCCTTTACTTGGTTAGGTGCTATCTTCCTGATCACACCCCTGAGAGCATTGCCCTCCTCCCTGGGCCACTAAGTAAGACTTCATGATACTGAGGCTCAAGGCTGTCTTGCTGCAAATCACACAGTTGGTCAGCCCTCCCCGCCCCCCGCCCCCAGTGCTCTGTCCAGGCTCTGGGCAATCAGGGTGGATGGGGACTGGAAACCCTGAACCCTCAGGGTTCAGGACAGAAAGTTGCAGCTCGGAATTTCAGTATTTCTGGTTTGTGTGTGCACCTGGCACCTTCCTGGTGGGGTAAAACAGGAGGGTGTTTGCCCTTCCCAGCCTGAGTGGAGAGGACATGGGGCTTGTGTTCTTCTGTCCTGATCAGGAAAAGAGCTCTGAGGGCTGGCCCTGCACAGAGGAGGGGCACTGCAGACCCATTGACCCACTGCTGTACCTTCTGCATCTCACTCACTGCCGACCACCTTTTCTCTTCCTTGCAGGTGGCTCCTGCACGTGCCCCAGCTCCTGCAAGTGCAGAGTGCAAATGCACCTCCTGCAGGAAGGGTGAGTGTGGGGCCATCTCCAGGAATCTGGGGCTGTGGCTAAGGTTGGGAGGAAACCCTAGGCTGGCCCAGAGTACATTCTTCTGGGGAACGGGGCTTTCTTTACCCCTGTTGGCTCTGTCATTTTCTCTCAGCGGGCTTTGTGCCCTCTGGGTCTGGGGTCTGAGCTGGAGCCAAGCTTGCTATTGGGGAGGTGCCTGGTCAAGTCAGCTCACCTCTCATTCTTCCCTTTCACTTCAGGCTGCTGTTCCTGTTGCCCCTTGGGCTGTGCCAAGTGTGCCCAGGGCTGCATCTGCAAAGGGGCATCTGAGAAGTGCAGCTGCTGTGCCTGATGTGGGGACAGCTCTGCTCCCAGATGTAAATAGATCAACTTGCACAGACCTGGATTTTTTAAAAAATATAACCCTAAGCCATTTGCTGCATTTCTTTTTCTCTTAAATATGTGAGTGATAATAAAACGACTTGAATCTTATTCTGGCCTTTTTTGTGTGTCTTGGAATCAATGGACTGGGGTGGGAGTTGAGCCGGGATTTTAGAGACCGGGCTCTGGGTGGAAATGTGAGCCACTAACAATGTGAACACCTTCAGGAAGCCAGGTTACCTCACCGAGTCTAACTGCTGTAAAATGACATTGCACCGTGCCACATCAAATGGGTGGGGTGTTATAGACGATCGCTTCCAGTTTCAATTATTAAACATGACCCATTTTTTAGATTCAATGAGAAAAAAATTCAATGAATACATGAAGAAGCAACAAGAAAAACGAAAGATGTACAAACTTTGATGATATGGTGATGTGGAAGGCACCCTCAGGGAAACTGGGAAAGGCAGCCAGGACCTCGGGGACCTGGCGTACCTCCAGGCACACAGCCCTTTCTGCAAGAGCGAGCAGGCGCCAAAGGCCCGGTCTCGTGTTGTGCACCAAGCAGAGCTCAGGGGGTGTTGCGCCTGGCTCCTCTGCCACGCACAGCCCAGCCCAGCCCAGGACCTCTTTCCTTGAAGTAAGCACTTATCAAGCTTCTTAATTTAATGCAGGGTCACCATATCAGGGCAAAGATCTCTCCCTTGGTGACATCCCAAGCTTTGGACGTCCTTGGTCTTGGTGGGCCAGCTAGGCTGTGGGAAGCCCAAAAGAAGTTAAAAAGCAAAAGAGGACTTAAACAAATGTGCCCATCCACCTCTCAGAAGTGGAGAATGGAAGGGAGGGAGGCAGGGCCCTGTGTCTGGCCTGTTGCTGTGAAGAGGAGAAATGAGGCCAAAGGACCTGGATGACTATGCAGGTGGGTCGAAGGTCACATGGGAGGCTGGCCCTCTGCACACAACTCCCTCGCTGCGCTTCCTGCCTCGGTCCTATCTAGGAATGTGAGCCCTAGGCTGAGGTTGCACATGGATTCCCACGGAGGCGAAGTTCAGGTCACTGGTGCCGGGTGCGAGGGTGGGGATACCACCACCACCTGAGGCTGGATTCCCGGGCTGCCCAGGACAGGAGTGGACTGCAATCTGCGGGAAATTCGGGAGGGCCGGGATTATAGTGAGGACGCTGTGTAACGCCCGGAGCACAGCCCGTCCAAAGTGAGCGAGAGCCAAAGGGCCGCCCTCAGGGTGCATCCTGTGCCAGGCCTGCCTGCAGCGCACAGTCAGGGCTTGAACCCGGGGGCGGTGCTGACACTGCACAGGGCGGCTGCCAGACCTGGGACAGGGCGTCTGTGCCTGGCACCCTGCCCTGACTCTAAAGTCAGAGGCCTGATCCTGGGCTCTGTTCTGCCTCCCACCGGCCAGCCTGTTTTTTCGCCTCTGGTTTAGGAACTCCAGCCTCATCTGACCTCCAAACGGACCCCAACTGCTCCTGCGCCGCTGGTAAGGGATGCTGGGTTTCTGGGCTTAGGGTCTTTATTTTCCTGCTACAGAATAGAAGGTCCCTGGGGCAGGAGGCAGGTGCATTTTGAGCTCTACCTAAAGTGGACTCCTTTGCTTTGCACTTCTCGAGCTTTCTCCCTGCCAAGCACCTTCATCACTACTCAGAACACTGCCATCTTCTCACTGCCTCCCACTTCTGAGGCGAGAGGACAGGCTGAAAATTGCCCAGTTAAAGGTCACCCTCAAGGCCGGAGGTGTGCTGAACTAGGACCCAGTGCTTTGTCCAGCATTTGAGCTGCCTGAGGTGGACGGGAGGTGCGACACTCACCGCTCACTGCCTTTTTCTTCCTTGCAGGTGGCTCCTGCATCTGTGCCAGCTCCTGCAAATGCAGAGTGAGTGCACGTGCACCTCCTGTAAGAAGAGCGGGTGCAGGACCATGTCCAGGAATCTGGGGGCTGGGCAGAGTCAAAGGAGGGATCTCCACAGGCCAGAGCAGACTAATGATGAGCCTCCCATATCTCCTTGCTTCAGCAAATGACTTAGGATCACAGCTGGAAGAACACTAGAGATGGTTAACTCCCAATCTTCATTCTTACCATGGAGAAGCTGACACCAAGAGTGTACACCAGCATCCCAAGCACAGACCTGATACTTGAGGACTTTTCTCACTTAAGTGTATCATTCTAGGAGACTGTCCTTCCTTTTACTGCAAACAGCATGTCACTCCCTCTCCAGGCTTCTACCATGTCCTGAGCACAGGAGGGGTGGGCAGCTTTTTCATGGCAAGACCTTCACCCTGAAGATTCAGGAGTTGTCTCCTGACAAGCAATGCCACCCTGAACTAAGCCCTCGGGGCTGGAGGCAAAGCTTGAGCCAGGCCTCTGTTGGGGCAGGGAGGTCGCTGGTTGAGTCTGCTCCGACCTCTTACTCTCTCCTTCTTCCCCAGGCTGCTGCTCCTGCTGCTCTGTGGGCTGTGCCAACTGTGCCCAGGGCTGTGTATGCAAAGGGGTATCAGAGAGGTATAGCTGCTGTGCCTGATATCAGATGTAAATAACACAACCCTTATAAACCTAGAGGTTTTTTTTAAATAGAAGCATAACCCATTTACTGTGTCTGTTTTCTCAAGTGAAACATGGGAATGGCAATAAACATTGTTGGCCTTATTCTGCCTCTGGTTTTTTTGAGGGGTGTCCTGACATAAGAGACCCCAGACCCAGAAGAGCTGCGATCATCCTATATACTGAGTGCCCTAAAGCAAATTGTGTTACCTGTCTCTGGTCAGTTTCCTAGCTAAAAATGTAAGAGCATCATGCCAGATGATTTGAGGGCACCGGAATCAGTTATGGACCTAAGCTTTGGCGAGATAAATAGAATGAATGAGTACTAAAAATAAAAACACAAAGTTCATTTTTCATATTCAACAAGGAAATCTCAAAGGGACATTAAGAACAAAAGAACAGAAAAAAGAACTACTAATGCTGCACATCTGTTGTAAGGTGGAGTGAAATTCAGTAGGAAGGGGGAAGGCCCTGGGTGTCTTGTAATTCATGGCAACTGTTAGTTATCTGGCTATTTGGTGAGGCAATTGCTGTTTGATGTTCAAAGAGAAAGAGGAGTCACGTGTCCCAAGAGTAAGCATCATGCTGCCTTAAAGTGCTTTGTGAATAAGGGATTTCAGAAGGTAGCCTGGCCGGGTGCAGTGGCTCACGTCATGCTCTGCTCAAGCCAAGGCAGGAGAATTGCCTGAGGCCAGAAGTTTGAGACCAGCCTGGGTAACGTAGTGAGAACCCCTCTCTATGTAAAACAAAACATTAAAATAAAACAGAAAGAGAAGGCAGCCTGGCCAAGTGCAGGTGGTTTGATGTCACACAAGTGGGTTCACATCCCACTTCATCCCTTACTGGCTGTGTGACCTGGGCAAGGTGCTTAACCTCCCTGAGGCTGCATTTACTCATTTGTAGAAAGAGTAAATGTTTCTACATTTACTACAGAAACTGTAGAAACTAGAGAATCTGTTATAATCATTCGTCCACATGGACTTTGCAGACCAAATCCTATTAGATCGCATCAAGCTCCTTGGGAAAGGACCACCAGGTTCTTGGAAGCATGACTGCGGAGTGGAAGTTGGGAATGGGTCTGGAGTCTTGCTGATCTGGTCTTAAGGGTATGTGGATGACTTCCTGCACCAACTCTCCAGCATAAGACACTGCTCCAGCATTTAGACAAAGAACAAGCCTTTCCCACCCTTCAAGTCATTTGATCTTCACACAAACCAGAGAGACAGTGTGTGCAGAGGCTGGTTATGTAGGGGAACACTGTCCTCTAGAGTAGTTAAGAACCTGCCCAAGGTCACACAACTCACAAGGTCATCCAACTACAGGTTGGATGAACTTATAGTACTGCTGTCCTCAAGTCCTCTCCAGAGCTGGCAGATCATTCTGTAAGGGCTTAGCATCCCTCCCCATCACAGGTCTTAGCTGGAAGTGCCCTTGGTGAGTAGGCCCAATTGTGCCCTGACTGGAGAGACATACTGATGCCCAGGAAGGTTAAGAGCTATGAAGAGGGATTGATTGCCAGCTCATCAATCTTCCCTGTGCTGTCCTTGTGCCAGGTTTTCTGTGTCCTTGTGTTTTACCTGACATAGGGTGGTGGTTGAGGCAATGACATTTTGGATGAGTTCAGATTTCAGCTGTGTCATTTATACCTGGGTGACACAAACTCTCTGTGGTTCAGGCTCCTACCCTGTTCTGTGCATGATAACAGGGTCTGGCTGGTAGGACCACATCAGTTAATTCATATAGAGAACTTAATATAGTGTTCAGTGTGTCTCAAGTAGTCTGTAATAGCTATGATTTTATTATCTTTATTCACAGCATAGGAACATTTGAGTACTTCCAGACAAATAAGCCAGTCCTGATGGGCTTAGCTGTGTGCCCCATGTTGCTCCCATCAGTATCATGAGCATATGACATATGGATCCAAGAGGGAACCCTACCCATCCACAAAGAGGGATCTGAGCTGCATATATAAAGCCAGAAGTAAGATAATCCATGTCCGCAAAGCAGACGTGAAAGAATTCTTGCCATTTCTGCCAGTACCTGCACTGTTATTTTCCTTAACATTTTTCTTTAAAGAATCCCATTTCCTTAATGTATTTACAGAAAAAGCAAACTCTCTGACACTACTGAAAATAATAATCAGTGACTTTGCAGACATGGAAGGTAGCCACACAGTTATATATATCCCTCTGTATCACTTCTGTTGCTCTCTGGATTGACGTTGACATTTGTTTTTGTTTAAAGATTTCAAGCAGTGAAGAGGTGCTGAAGACATAGTGAGGGCGAAGGGAAGTTTCATCACTGACCTCTTTTCCCTGAAAAGCTTAGTGGTGGCCAAACACAGTGGTTCAAGCCTGTAATCCCAGCATTTTGGAAAGCTGAGGTGGGTGGATCACCAGGTCAAGAGATCAAGACCATCCTGGCCAACATGGTGAAACCCCCGTCTCTACTAAAAATACAAAAATTAGCTGGGTGCGGTGGTGTGCATCTGTAGTCCCAGCTACTTGGGAGGCTGAGGCAGAAGAATTGCTTGACTCTGGGAGGTGGAGGTTGCAGTGAGCTGGATTGTGCCACTGCACTCCAGCCTGGCACCTGGCAACAGAGCAAGACTCTGTCTCAAAAATAAAAGAAAGAAAAAGAAAAGCTGAGTGGCTTCAGACCTGCAGCACTGCTTTCACTCTCTGTCTTTGGCTAGTTAATTATCTCCTTGTGTTGTCCTTGTCTGATTAGTAAGACGCTGTCATAAAGAGTATTTCCCTTGAGGGTTGCTGTGAGGGTTAAAACAGCCAAAGTGACTGAACAGGGTCTGGCTGAGTCTAAAAGCTCTGTAATAGTTAAGAATCCTGAAAGTAATAACTACTTTTCATGCTTCTTAATTTAATGCAAGGGTGAGTACATCAGGAAAAAGATCCCTCCCTTGGGAACATTCCAAGTTTTGGGAAGCTCCATCCTTGGGCTTGGTGGGCCAGCTAGGCTGTGGGAAGCCCCAAGAAGTTACAGCAAAGGAGGATGTGGACAAATGTGCCCATCACCTTCCCAGGAGTGGGGAGTGGAAGGGAGGGAAGCAGGGCACTATGTCTGCTCTGTTGCTTTGAATAAGACAAACGTGGCCAAAGGACCTGGGTGGCATTGCAGGTGAGGCAAAGGTCACATGGGAGGCTGGTCCTCTGCACACAACTCCCTCACTGCACTTCCCTATCGAGGGATGCAAGCACTAGGCTGGGGTTGTACATGGACTCCCACAGAGGTGAGGCTCAGGTCACTGGTGCAGGGTGCTGGGTTGGGAACACTGCGACAACTTGAGGCTGGGTTCCCAGACCGTGCAGGGGCAGGAGTGGACTGCAATCTCTGAGAAATTCGGGTGGGCCGGGATTATAGCAGGGACACCACCTATCGCCAGGCATGCAGCCCCTTCAAAGTGAGTGGGAGCCAAAGGGCCACCCCGGGGTGTGCACCAGCTGCGCTAGGGAGGATCCTCCACTTGGCCGGGCCCCAAACCCATGGTGCCTCTGACACTGCAGGAGCCAAAGCCAGACCCGGGGGAGACCTCTGCACCCGGCACCCCTCCCCAACTACAAAGCCAGAGGGGGCTTCTGGGCTCTCTGTTCCACCTCCCAATGTCTTGACTGCTTTTTCACCTCTGGCATAGGTACTCCAGCCTCACCTGCTCTCCAGATGGACCCCAACTGCTCCTGCACCACTGGTAAAGTATGCCAGGTTTTGGGGCCTTTAGGATCCTCGATTTTTAGTGGGGGATTAAAAAATGCAGGAGACAGGTGCATTTTGAGCTCTACCTAAAGTGGATTTTTTTTTCTTTTTACTTCTGATGCTTTTTTTTCTTACCAGGGATCTTTATTATTATCACTGAAAACCTTACCATTGCCCCAGTGCCTCCCATTTCCAAGAAGAGAGGAATGAGGCTCAAAACTGCCCCTGCTCCAGATCACCCATAGGCCAGAGGTGTGCTGAGCTGGGATCCAGTGCTCTGTCCAGCATCTGAGCTGCCTGGGCTGGTAGGGAGGTGAGACACATTGCTTCTTCAAGATTCCCCACTTAAGTCTCTGTGTGGTATGAAAAAGAGGGTACCTGCCCATCCGTGCCTGTGGGGAGGAAAGGTGGGGCTGGACTTCACGTGCCTGGATGGAACAAGGTAACAGGTTTCCCGTGCAGTGAGCAGGAGGATGCTGAGGGGCTGCTTCTAACCCTGCACCACACTCACTGCTCACTGCCTTTTTCTCTTCCCCGCAGGTGGCTCTTGCTCCTGCACCAGCTCTTGCTCTTGCACATGCAAAGGGTGCACCTGCACCTCCTACAGGGAGAGTGAGTTCCGGGCCTTCCCTGAGAATCTGGGGGCTAAGCAGAGTCAGAAGAGGGAACCCAGAGCTTAGCGGGCAGGAGCAGGACAGTGACCAGCTTTCCACATCTCCTTTTCTGGCAACTGATTCAGGATCCCAGCTGGAAAAACACAAGATGATTAATTCCCAACTTTCATTCTTAAAGTAGGGAAACTGAGGCCACACGAATGCACCAGCCCGCCAAGCACAGACCTGATATTTCAGGACTTTTCTCACTTAAGTGAATGGTTCTGGGGAACTGGTTTTCCTTTGTCCCTGTAGCCCCAGCCACTGCCTCTCCAGTCTTCTGTCCTCTCCTGGGTATAGGTTGTGCTGGGCAGCTTTTTCACTGGAAGACCCTCACTCCAAAGATCTAGTTGACTCCTGACAGAGCAATGCCACGCTGGACAAAGAGTCCTCTGGAGCTGGAGGTAGGGCTTGAGCCAGGCCTCTGTTGGGGCAGAGAAGTCAAGTCTTCTCTGACCTCTGACTCTCCCCTTCTTCCCCAGGCTGCTGTTCCTGCTGCCCTATGGGCTGTGCCAACTGTGCCCAGGGCTGCATCTGCAAAGAGGCATCAGACAAGTGCAGCTGCTGTGCCTCATGTCAGGGCAGCCCTGCTCTCAGATGTACAAAGAGTGACCTAAACAAATTTGGAATTTTTTTCCATGGCCTTACTATATTTGTCTCTCTTTTATAAAATATGTGAATGATAATAAAAGTTGTTGCCTTTATTCTGGCTCTGGTTTTCTTTGTGTGCCTTGGAAATAAAGGGCCCCGTACTCAACAGAGCTGGCATGGGTGATTGCATTGTCCAGAGACGTGGGTGCTGGGTCCATGTCCTATCATCCTGCGTGCTGAATGGCTTAAGAAAAATCAGGTTCCCTGTCTCAGGTCACTTTTTCCACTAAAAGAGATTCCTATAAGATGATAATGTGGTGTGCTTTTTTTGTGCCTTTCTATGTTGAGCTACATAGTCCATTTAATCACTGGCAGATGTGAGAGGATAGAGGCAGCTCATAAAAGGGCACAGGAATCTGTTGCACACATAAGCTTTGATAAGATAAACAGTTTTAGTATGATAAAATCATAAGAGAAAATCCATTTTTATATTCAACAAGTAAACAAGTATCTACAAACGTGAATATATGAAAAACAAAATTACATGAGAAATAAAAGAATTACAAACACTACCCATTTTTTCTGGAGTGTACATTTCACACTGGAGACAGTTATCCAATCAGTCCTTGTGCATGGCTAGCACAACTTTTGTACCCCTGGAGGGGACATTCCCCCAGGACCCATCAATCTTGTCCTGCCCCATGCCACTGATGAGAGTCTCCCTTCACTTCAAAACTCCCTCTTGTGACTTGGCTCTGAATCTGTACCTCTCCCAAGGTGAGGCTGAAATTGGCCTCTCCCTCAGCCCTTGGTTACTTCAGGCCAGCTGAGTGAGTGGGAATGGAGGAGAAAGTGCCCAGCATTGTTCCGGCAAGATGTCTGTAGATGGAAACTGGTTTCCAGATGATGTACTTTGAGTCCACCTGTGCGGGGTGTGATGGCATATTCTGTGGTCTGAAGATGCTTTGCTGTTCATTAAGGAGGAGTGAGGACTGTC
The DNA here is from genome assembly GCA_028533165.1 of Leontopithecus rosalia. Lineage (NCBI taxonomy): Eukaryota > Metazoa > Chordata > Mammalia > Primates > Cebidae > Leontopithecus > Leontopithecus rosalia. The sequence continues at coordinate 120,087,417 of CM052653.1, read as the reverse complement.
ACTGGTAATTAGGCCAACAGTGGTCACCCTGCTTATTTGTTGAGGGAATTGCTCTTTGTTTTCTGTATTTTTTTTTCTTTTTCTGTTTGAATTGTTATTTGATGTTCAGCCCCAGCGGAAGATAAGGCCTGTGGCCCAGGAGTCAGGACCATGCTTGCCCACAGATGCCCTCTGTGAAGAGCACATTTCAGAAGACAGCCTTGGCCAAGCACAGGTTTCGGTGTCTCACAACCGGATTCACAGCCAACTGTGCCACTCACTGGCCGTGTGGCCTGCACAAGTCACCTGATCTCTCTGAGTCCCCATTTCCTCATTTGTAGAAAGATTATATCTCCACATTGGGATAAAATGTGACTGTGGCCTGGCACCTGGCTGGGGTTAACCAACAGTCCTGTTATAATTGTTTGTCCACACGGACCTTCTGGAGAGAGAATCCTGTTAGCACCCATAAAGCTCCTAGGGAAAGGCCCATCTGTGAGTCATTTGATGTTAACACAAACCAGAGTAACAGTGTACAGAAGTTGGCTGTGCAGGGGTGCAGTGTCCTCTAGAGTAGTTAAGAACCTGCCCAAAGTCACACAACTCAGCAGTATAGGAATGGATTAATTTATGGTACAGAGGTCCTCATGTCCTCCCCAGAGCTGGCAGATATGATGTCACTGGTTGCTAAGCCTTGCTCCTAACAGTTCACAGCCAGAGGGGCCTTTGGTCAGTAAGCAGTTGTGCCCCTAGCTTGAGAAAGAATATACCAAAGCCTGGAGAGGTTACAGCAATGCAGAGGAATCTGAATGCCAGCTCCACACTCTTCCCCCTGGGCCTCTGTGCCAGATTTCAGTGTCCTGGTCTTTCCCCTGACAGGGTGACATAGGTTTTTAATTGAGGGCATTATGCTGCAGTCAGCCTGCATGAGTGCAATTCACAGCTGTGCTGCTTATATCTGGGTAACACCACCTCTCTGTAGCTCCGCCTCCTGCATTGTGAAAGGGTCATAATATAGTCATGCACCACGTAACATTTTAGCCACGGATTGCATATAGCATCATGGTCCCTTAAGATTATAATATGGTTTTTTTTGTTTGTTTGTTTGTTTTTGAGACCGAGTCTTGCTCTGCTGTCCAAGCTGGAGTGCAATGGTGCAATCTCAGCTTACTGCAACCTCTGCCTCCCCAGTTCAAGTGATTCTCCTGCCTCAGGCTCCTGAGTAGCTAGGATTACAGGTGTGCACCAGCACGCCTAGCTAATTTTTGTATTTTTAGTAGAAAAGGGGTTTCTCCATGTTGGCCAGGCTGGTCTTGAACTCCTGACCTTGTGATCCACTCACCTTGGCCTTCCAAAGTGCTGGGATTACAGGCATAAGCCACTGCTCCCAGCCTATTATATGGTATTTTTACGGTACCTTTCTATGTTTAGCTACACAGATACTTACCATTGTGTTAAAATTGCCTAATGGTATACAGGTTTGAAGCATAAGAAAAATAGGCTAACACATACAGCCTACGTGGGCAGTAGCCATTATCATCTAGGTGTGGGTACGTTCCACGATGTTTGCACCATGACAAAATTGCCCAAAGACACAGTTCTCAGAATACATACCCCTCATTAAGTGACACATGACTGTAATAGGGTTGGACTAGGAAAGATAAATCATTTCATGGATGTAAAGAACTTAGAATGGTGCCTTGTACATGACCAGTGGTCTATAATATTAACCACTATTTTGTTATTATTATTCGTGGCTGCTATGGCCTGAATGCTTGTGTCTATCCAGTATACACTTGTTGAAATCTAACTTTCATTGTGTTGCTTTTAAGAGGTAGTGCATCTGGAAAGTGACTATGGTATTTGGACAAAGCACTCATAAGTGGGATTACTGCCTTAATAAAAGAGGCCTGAGGGAGCTTGTTCAACCCTTTCCACCATGTGAAGACCCAGCAAGAAAGAGACATCCATGAGGAATGGGGCTCTCACAAGACTCCAAATACTGGTGCCTTGACCTTGGACTTCCATGCCTCCAGAGCTGAGAGAAATAGATTTCTGTTGTTTTAAGGTATCCAGTCTAAGGTGTCTAGTTATAGCCGCTCAAATGAACTCAGGCAATAGCATACTTGACATTTTTACTCTAGACAAAAAAGCCAGGCCAGGTGTCCCTCCCTGTGTGTCCTCTTTCTTATCAGCCACATGAGCATTGCCCTGTAGTCCTGAACAAAGTCCTACACTCTTCCCACAGAATAGAGACTCACACCAGAAATATAAAGCCACAAGCAAGACAGTTCCTGTCCCCACGACAGAAACAGAGGGTGTCTGCCAGTTCCACTACCACCTCACCAATATGTGATGCAAAATTTTTCTTTTAAATGATTCTATTTTCTTAGATATATTTAGATGAAAAGCAAACTCATTATCACTGCTGAAAAAATAATCAGTTTAACTTCCAGACATAGAATGTTGCCATCAAATTCTCCCTATTCATATCCCCTCTGCATCTCTGTTTTGCTTCCAGGACTGACCATGATGTTTAATTTTGTTTAGAGATTTAAAGCCATAAGAGAGGAACTTACCTAGACCAAAGGGAAGCTTCATCACTGCCCTCTCTCTTGTGGGAAGCTGAGAGAATTCAGACCCAGCAGTGCCACTTCCCAGCACTCTGACCCTGAGCTAGTGGCTTGACCTTCTTATATTGTAATTGTCCAGATTAGGATATGGGTATATAAATAGAATGTACGTCCCTTTTCGATTGCTGTGAGGGTTCAAAGATGGAAAGTGACTAAACAGGGCCTAACACGGATTAATGTTATGTGGCGTAACAGGAATATGGAAAGAAATTGCCTTCTAACTGAAGACAGAATCGGCATGATTCCTTTTCTGGGGACATCCCACATTTTCCAAACTGCCATTCTGTAGTGGGGTGCCCAGCTAGGCTGTGGGGAGACCCTGGAAAGATTTATGCAAAGGAGGACCAGGACAAATGTGCCCATTCAGCCTCTCAAGTGTGGAGAATGGAAGGGAGGGAGACAGAGCCCTGTGTCTGTCCTGTTGCTGTGCACAGGAGAAATGTGGCTGAAAAACCCAGGTGGGGACAGACTCAGGCAAGGCTGGAAATCCAAAGGTCACAGCCTCCACCAGTCCTTTGCACACAAATCTCTCACTAGGCTCCCACTACTGCTGATTCTGAAAGTTGAACACGAGGCTAGGGTTGCACATGGTATCCAGAGAAGGTGAAGATGACAGTCCTGAACCAGACCAGGTCACCGCTCACAGCCCAGCCAAGGACCGGCAGTGCAGACTCAGCAGGGTGGGTGCAAGGGCCAGGATGGGGCCTCTACTTTCTTAGACAGACAAATTCTGTTAAATTCCAACAACCTCCTGGAGAAAGACTCATGGGTTTGGAAGCATGACTCTGGATTAGATGCTGGGAATGAGACTGCAGCCTGGTGATTCTGTCAGGAGGAATGTGATGTTGAATAAGATGCTGCTGCTTGGCATTTATACAGACAACCTTTCTCACCCTTCATATCACTGGATTTTCACACAACCTTGGGAATGAGAGCCACAGGCCTCAGAACAAAGACAGCAAATATGCAAGGCCTGGAGTGCCTGTGTTGTCTTCCAGAGTAGTTAATTAACCAACCCAAGGCCATGTAGCTCAGAAGTAAAGGGATAAATGAACCTTTGCTACCCTGGCCTGTCATCCTGGTCAAAACTGGCAGATGGTGATCGGCTCATCACTAGTTGCTAAACTCTGCCTATCCTGGTTCAAATCTAGAAGCATGCTTTGAGATAGACTGATTTTGCACTGGGCTTGAGAGATGAGAATTGAAGCCCAGAGAGGCCACAGAGCTATGCATGGGGACAATGACTGCCAGCTGAATGTGCTTCCCACTGCTGCCTTGGGGCCAGATTTTCCGTGTCCTCACCTTCATTGCAACTTGGTTGCATAGAGTGGTGGGTGAGTGCTGTCAGCATGCATGAGTGGAAATCCCACCTCTGCCACTTAGCTGTGCTTCACAACCTCTCTGTGGCTCAGTCTCCTCCCCTGTAAAAGGTGCATGACAATGGCATCTGGTCTGTAGGATTAAACAATTTAATACATGTAAGAAACTTGGAATGATGCCTGGCAAGTGGTAATATTAGCTATTGCTTTAAAAAAATCATTACACATAGCATAAGGGATATTAGTTTATTCATGGACAAAGCAGCCAGGCCTGGAGTGTCTAGCTGTGTAATGCTGTCATTGTCATCTACCACTCAAACATGGGTCCTATGGACCAAAGAGAGCCATTCACTGTTCCCACAAATGTGTGATCAATACAGGGTTATAAAGCTATGAGCAAGATGCTGCGCCTCAGCCTCATGTCAGATATAGAATGACTGCCATTTCTGCTGCCACGTGCACATTTTATCTATCATTTCACATTGAAATCACTGAAATTTTCTTAATTATATATATATATATATTTAAATTTTTTATTTTTATTGCATTATAGGTTTTGGGGTACATGTGCAGAACATGCAAGATAGTTGCATAGATACACACTTGGCAGTGTGTTTTGCTGACTTCTGCCCCTACACCCATATTTGGCATTTCTCCCCATGCCATCCCTCCCCCGCTCCCACCCCCACTGTCCCTATTTCCCCCAATAGACCTCAGTGTGTGGTACTACCTTCCCTGTGTCCATGTGTTCTCCTTGTTCATCACCCACCTATGAGTGAGTATATA
>CM052653.1:120038820-120082200 GCA_028533165.1 Leontopithecus rosalia | reverse complement strand
AGTTCTGTGAAGAAAGTCAATGGTAGCTTGATGGGTATAGCGTTCATTCTGTAAATTACTTTGGGCAGTATAGCCATTTTCACGATATTGAATCTTCCTAACCATGAGCATGGAATGTTTCTCCATCTGTTTGTGTCCTCTCTTATTTCATTGAGCAGTGGTTTGTAGTTTTCCTTGAAGAGGTCCCTTACGTTCCTTGTAAGTTGTATTCCTAGGTATTTTATTCTGTTTGTAGCAATTGTGAATGGCAGTTCATTCTTGATTTGGCTCTCTTCTAGTCTGTTATTAGTGTATAGGAATGCTTGTGATTTTTGCACATTGATTTTATATTCTGAGACTTTGCTGAAGTTGCTTATCAGTTTCAGGAGTGTTTGGGCTGAGGCGATGGGGTCTTCTAGTTATACTATCATGTTGTCTGCAAATACAGACAATTTGGCTTCCACCTTTCCTATTTGAATACCCTTTATTTCTTTTTCTTGCCCATTGCTCTGGCTAGAACTTCCAGTACTATATTGAATAGGAGTGGTGAGAGAGGGCATCCTGGTCTGCTGCCAGATTTCAAAGGGAATGCTTCCAGTTTTTGCTTATTCAGTATGATATTGACTGTTGGTTTGTCGTAAATAGCTTTTATTACATTGAGATACGTTCCATCAATACCGAGTTTATTTAGGGTTTTTCGCAAAAAGGGATATTGAATTTTGTCAAGGCCTTCTCTGAGTCAATTGAGATAATCATGTGGTTTTTTCTTCTTGGTTCTGTTTATGTGGTCAATTACATTTATAGACTTGCGTATGTTGAAACAGCCTTGCATCCCCGGGATGAATCCTACTTGATCATGATGGATAAGCTTCTTGTTGTGCTGTTGCAATCAGCTTGCCAGTATTTTATTGAAGATTTTTGCATCTATGTGCATCATGGATATTGGCCTGAAGTTTTCTATTCTTGTTGAGTCTCTGCCGGGTATTGGTATCAGGATGATGTTGGTCTCATAAAATGAATTGGGAAGGATTCCCTCTTTTTGGATTATTTGGAATAGTTTTAGAAGGAATGGTACAAGTTCTTCTTTGTGTGTCTGGTAGAATTTGGCTGTGAACCCATCTGGACCTGGGCTTTCTTTGTGTGGTAGGCTCTTAATTGCTGCCTCAAATTCAGACCTTGTTATTGGTCTCTTCATACTTTCGGCTTCCTCCTGGTTTAGGCTTGCGAGGACACAAGTGTCCAGGAATTTATCCATTTCATCCAGGTTTCCTAGTTTATGTGCATAGAGTTGTTTGTAATATTCTCTGATGATGGTTTGAATTTCTTTGGTATCTGTGGTGATTTCCCCTTTATCATTTTGTATTGCATCTATTTGGTTGTTCACTCTTTTCTTTTTTAACAATTTGGCTAGTGGTCTGTTTATTTTGTTGATCTTTTCAAAAAACCAGCTCTTGGATTTATTGATTTTTTTGAAGAGTTTTCCGTGTCTCTATCTCCTTCAGTTCTCCTCTAATCTTAATTATTTCTTGTCTTCTGCTAGGTTTTGAGCTTTTTGATATTGCTCCTCTAGCTCTTTCAATTTTGATGATAGCGTGTCAATTTTGGATCTCTCCACTCTTCTCATATGGGCACTTATTGCTGTATATTTTCCTCTAGATACTGCTTTAAATGTGTCCCAGAGATTTTGGTGTGTGGTGTCTTCATTCTCATTGATTTCGAAGAACTTCTTTATTTCTGCCTTCATTTCATTGTTTCTCCAATCAAAATTCAAGAGCCAGTTGTTCAGTTTCCATGAAGCTGTGTGGTCCTGAGTAAGTTTCTGAATTCTGAGTTCTAACTTGATTGCACTATGGTCTGAGAGACTGTTATTATCTCAGTTGCTTTGCATTTGCTGAGGAGTGCTTTACTTCCAATTATGTGCCAATTTTAGAGTAGTTGTGATGTGGTGCTGAGAAGAATGTATATTCTGTGGATTTGGGGTGGAGAGTTCTGTCAATGTCTATCAGGTTTGCTTGTTCCAGGTCTGAGTTCAAGCCCTGGAAATCCTTGTTAATTTTCTGTCTTGTTGATCTGTCTAATATTGACAGTGGAGTGTTAAAGTCTTCCACTATTATTGTGTGGGAGTCTAAGTCTCTTTGTAAGTCATTAAGAACTTGCCTGACATATATGTGTGCTCCCGTATTAGGTCCATATATATTTAGGATTATTAGCTCTTCTTGTTGTACCAATCGTTTTACCATTATGTAATGACCTTCTTTGTCTCTTTTGATCTTTGTTGCTTTAAAGTCTATTTTATCAGAGATGAGAATTGCAACGCCTGCTTTTTTTTTGCTCTCCATTTGCTTGGTAAATCTTCCTCCATCCCTTTATTTTGAGCCTTTGTGTATCCTTGCCTGTGGGAAGGGTTTCCGGGATACAGCACACCGATGGGTTTTGGCTTTTTATCCAATTTGCCAGTCTGTGTCTTTTGATGGGTGCATTTAGCCCATTTACATTTAGGGTTAATATTGTTATGTGTGAATTTGATACTGCCATTTTGATGCTAGCTGGCTGTTTTTCCTGTTAGTTGGTGCAGATTCTTCATTTTGTTGATGCTCTTTAGCATTTGGTATGTTTTTGGAATGGCTGGTGCTGGTTGTTCCTTTCTATGTGTAGTGCCTCTTTCAGGAGCTCTTGTAAAGCAGGCCTGGTGCTGACAAAATCTCTGAGTACCTGCTTGTTCGCAAAGGATTTTATTTTTCCTTCACTTATGAAACTTAGTTTAGCTGGATATAAAATTCTGAGTTGAAAGTTCTTTTCTTTAAGGATATTGAATATTGGCTGCTACTCTCTTCTGGCTTGTAGGGTTTCTGCCGAGAGATCTGCTGTGAGTCTGATGGGCTTCCCTTTGTGGGTGACCTGACCTTTCTGTCTGGCTGCTCTTAGTATTTTCTCCTTCATTTCAACTCTGGTGAATCTGGTGATTATGTGCCTTGAGGTTGCTCTTCTTGTGGAATATCTTTACAGTGTTCTCTGTATTTCCTGGATTTGAGTATTGACCTGGCTTGCTAGGTTTGGGACATTTTCCTGGATAATATCCTGAAGAGTATTTTCCAGCTTGAATTCATTCTCTTCATCACATTCTGGTACACCTATCAAACATAGGTTTGGTCTCTTCACATAGTCCCACTTGTGGGACTTCACTACTCGGTGTATAATTTGGGGAGGGGCTTCCCTACTCGGATGATTTGGGGAGGTCGAGGGCTTCCTTCAGCTATTGCTGGGCTTCCCTACTCGTTTTATGATTTGGGGAGGTCAGGGCCTGGCTCCCACTTGGATGGAAGGGGCATGTTTCAGACTTTTCTCTCTGTCACTTGTGGCTTCTATACTTCTCATATTTCCCTGACAAACTCCTCAGCTTAAAAATAAATGGTTAAAGAATCTTACCTAGTAAAACCAATCGTGGATGCGCTAAGGAAGAAAGCTCATTACCGTGGCATAAATTTCTACACATAGCACCTATCAGTGTGTTTCTGTGATTGATTTCTAAGACATGACTACTGTGTAGCTACTGGGCTGAGATGACAGTGATGTTCTCGTGGTGAGACGCTGCGTGGAGCAACATGTAGTGTGCGTACTCTGATCTTAGAGGTCAGATGTGGATGCTCTGGGATTTATTGTATTTGATTCCTGGCTGATTCACCAGAGGGTAGACTCTGGGGAACACGATTCAGAAATGCATACTAGGCCGGTGGGTGCGATGGGTCATGCCCGTCATCCCAGTGCTTTGGGAAACCAAGGCGGGCAGATCACCTGAGGTCAGGAGTTCGAGACCAGCTGGGGCAACATGGAGAAACCCTGTCTCTATTAAAAATAAAATTAACTGGGCACAGTAGTATGTGCCTGTCATCCCAAGCTACCCGGGAGGCTGAGACAGGAGAATCACTAGAACCCAGGAGGCAGAGGTTTCGGTGAGCTGAGATCGTGCCACTGCACCCCAGCCTGGGCAATAAGCCTGTCTCCTCCTGAGCAGGCAGGAGGAGGGTGGTGAGCTATCCCCGGGGTTCCCATGCCATGCTGACATTTCCCAGGCTCCTAGAGGCTAAGGGAGAGCTGCAGGGTCCTCAGCGATGGGTGTTTCATTCTAGACACCACAAGCTAGACAAACTGGATGCCAGGCAGGACCACGGACTCTCATGGGAGACACAGCAGAAGAGGATCGCCTGATGCTCAGGCTGGCCCACAGCGCCCCTGTACTGATGCACAGATGGCAAAGCAGAGGCCACCATGCAGAGGAGGAGGTTCACATCCTCCTGCACTGCAGAGCCTTCATTTCACAGCCTAAATGCCCCTGAAGAGCCACATTTACCTGAAAAAGGCTATCTGGTATTTCCCACTTGTCAGGCAGGCTGAATGCTCAAGGCAAAAACTCACAACATAGGAAAACATGCAACATTGTTCTACACTCAAGCTGTGATCTGTGAAATCTGAAGTAACACTAACACTGCGGAGGGAGCTGTGTGTGCATGTGTGTGTACCCACACCTGTACCAACTCCCTACATAGCTGCAGTTTTTCTAGTTTACAAACGGTTTAGATTTGGATTCTGGGAAACCCAAGATAGATTATTTTCCTCTGAAAGGAGCCAGTGAGCAGACCATCAAAAGCTGAAGTCCTTTCCTTCCCCTGCAGATCAGAGGACCATCAGAGAAGGGATGTTTTAGCAGGAGGCCACACCGATATACCTTGCAGCCCCCGCAGTCCTGTCCCTTCCTGAGTGTGATGGGTTTAAGCTGAAGGGCAGTCCCAGAGGCTCACAGAGCTGGTCGGCACCATCTGTGAAGGGGCTTGACCAGCTATAGATATGATTGCTTACAGGGATACCCCTGCAAGGAGGGACTCTGAGGAAATAAGTCGTTTCCACTCTCTCCAGATACTGGTTTATTTTCTTAGGGTTTTGTTGATCTGTCTCCCAAAAGTCCTTTGTGATATTTAATCCTAGTATGTAAAGAAGGCCTTGCAGTGGCTTTGGAATATGTGGTCTAGGTGAGGCTGAACGACGTTTTCTGGCTTTGCTTCCTTGTATGTTTCCATTAGGGTGGTCATAAGGGCACACTTTTCAGAGATCTGAGGGTGGAAGTGAAGCAGGAGGTGTCATATGTGTCGTACATATTGTCACCTGCCAGTGGGCTTGCCTCAGGAGTATGGGAAGGCAGCTGCTTCAGGGCTCCACCTTCCCTGAGCCAAGCCCTGGGTCAGGTGTAAATGTCAGCTCAGTGACAAACAGCACCAGCTCCTCCTGCAGGAACACTCGGCCCATTGGAGCTGTGAGAGCTGCCACCTCAGTCTATCCCTGTGACTCCATGCTTGTCCCTGTCCCTGCTGCCTCACCTTACAACCCCCTCACCTCTGCCTGCCATTGGAGACAGCCTTGGATAGGTGACTTACCAGCTCCCACAATTGCAGAAGGCCAAGTCCCTGTGACAAATAACATCAGATGCACCAACATACGTCCCTGTCTCCAAGAGGCTCAGCTTCTCTGATTCATTCCTGACTGATAGCAGAATTTGGTACTGGAAATGGGCTGGTCCTAGAGAAACGGAATCTTAAAGATGAATTCTCTGAATTGATTCTGGGTTTTCAGGAATTGGTTGTCTAATCTGATTAGGCTTAAAATTTAATGATTCTGGCTGGCTGCCATGTCTAATGCCTGTAATCTCAGCACTTGAGGAAACTGAGCAGAGTGGATCAATTGAGCTCAGGAGCTCAAGAACAGCCTGGGCAACACGGCAAAACCCTGTCTCTATAAAAAATTAACTGGAGGTGTTGTGCACCTATAGTCCTAGCTACTCCAGAGGCTGAGGTGGGAGGATCACCTTAGCCTGGGAGGCCAAGGCTGCAGTGAGCCATGATTGTGCCACTATTCTCCAGCTTAGACAACAGAGAGAGAGAGAGAAAGAGAGAGAGAGAGAGAAAGAGAGAGAGAGAGAGAGAGAGAGAGAGAGAGAGACATTGACTCAAAAACAACAACAACAACAACAACAACACCTTATCTCCTGTAGCAACAAACGGAGCCAAGATACCTAAAAGCCACATCCAAAGTCTGATCCTGTGTGTGACTGAATTACAGCACAAATGGACCCTCCAGTGCCCAGGTCTCTTCTGCTAACATTAGGACACTGATCAGGAGGGAACGGGACCCAGGGTTGGAATAAGGACATATAGGCAGGCTCCAGTGATGCAGGGGACCTTAAGCCCTGCCAAGTCCACCAAGACTTCTTTGTCCACGGAAGCGGATCTTCATCCCCTGGCCAAGGACATCCCTGTACCCCTGCCTGGGAAGATGCCGCTTACTTTCCTCAGAAACACTCCTTGTTCTAGACCCAGAACCAGCCTCAAGTCCCAGCAGGTCCCTGAGGGAAAACAAAAGAACTGCCTGATTTTGCCAATTTATATTTATAGAAGCCTGGGAAATAAGTGTGGAAATGGATTTTAAGGATGTGAGATGGAGTTTGAATGAATGTAAAATGATATTAGGTCAAAGTTATCGTCGTGGGATCATTAAGCTGCCTCCAGATCCTCCAAATGTGTTAGTTTGAGGCTGAGGGTGGTCTCAGTCTGCTTGCAACATTTTCTGAAACATGGACCCAAGGGGCCCACACCAAATGAAATGGAAGTGCTGGGCTTCCTTGATGTGCTCCAGAGGAAGACAGGTATGCAGGGGCTTTGGGAGATGGAAATATCAGAGTGCATTTATCATGTGAAATTCACTCACTTGCCCCTCCCAGTGTCCCTTAGGTGGGCCCAGAAAACATGCTCACCACCAGGGCTCTGAGAAACAGATTTGTGAGGGGAGCTCCAGCAACCCCGAGGAGGGCTGTGGTGGACAGGAATTATAGCAGGAGGGGAACTATTTGATGAGTACCAGTAATTCCACGTGGATGATGGGTTCCAGGGTTGCAGAGATTAAAGGGCATTATTTAATCACCAAAGACAACCTGGGCATGGTTGCTGTAACAGACACAGAATCAAAGCAATCTGACTCATAGGGACCCACAGTGCTGGCTGTTGGTCAGGATGTCCCTAGAACTGAAACAGAGTGGAGGCCCACTGATGTACTATCTGAGCTGTGTAATCAGAAATGCTTTCCATTTAGTAAACAGAAATCTGACCTGAATTGCCTAAAACAAAGTTAAGATTCTTTGGTCACATCCCTGACATGATCCATCCCACACACCCAGAGCCCCCTTTACAGGGGGAGCCAGGTCTCCTGAAGAAGGATCCCAGTATACTGCCAAAAGTTTCTGTTGTTGGTCTTCATCTCAGCCTTCCCTAAAGAAGACTGCACCTATTTTCTAGTGTGGCTGGAGAAGGCAAAAGAATCAGATGTTAGAGGACTAGAAGCTGGCTCTGAATTGACACCAATTCCTGAAGATGCAAAACACCACTGAGGTTTCCCAGTCAGTGTAGGAGCTTGTGGAGAGCAGGTGACCAATGGCATTTTGGCTCATGTTTTGTCTCACAGTGGTGTCCCAGTTTTGGAATGCATAATATCTGGAATAGATATGCTCAGGAACTTGGAGAACCCATACATTAGTTGCTGACTTGTGGTACAAGGACAATTATGGCAAGAGAGGTCCAGAGGAAGCCACTGAAACTGCCTCTACCTAAACAAAAATCTTAAACCTGAGAGCAGTATCACATTCCTGGATAGACTAGAAATTAGTGTCACCAACAAAGCAAAGATGCAAGTGTGGTGATTCCTATCATATCCCCATCCAAGTCTCTTATATGGTCTGCACATAGACTGATGTATCTTTGGGGATGACAGTGGATTGTGCCTCAGTCAGGTGGTGACTCCACTTGCAGCTGCTATTCCAGATGTAGTTTGATTGCTGGAGCAATAACATATTCCTTGGCTTCTATATGGAGCTATTGATTTGACAAATGCCTCTTCCCTTTAGTAAATATCATTAGAAGCAGTTTGCTTTCACTTGGTAAGGCCAACAATACACCTTCACCGCCCCAACTCTGGCTATATCAGCTTTCTAGCCCTGTGCCACAACTTAGCAGGAACCTTGATCTTTCCCTTCCACTAGTACATTATATTGAGGAAAATATGCAGTTTGGACATTTGAGCAGGACATAATATGGAGTAGCAGCTACTTGTGTCAGAGTTTGAGAAATCAAACCTCCAAAAATGTTAAAGGGTCCAGTGGTCTGAGGCATGTCAAGATATCTCTTCCAAGTGAAGACAAGTTTCTGCAACTGGTCCCTTCTACTGCTAAGAAAGAATAACAACACTGAGAGCGCTTCACTGGATCTTGGAGGCAATGCATGACTCATCTAGGCATGCCACTCCAGCCCACTGACCCAGTGGCTGCTCCAGACACCAGTTTTGAGTAGTGCTCAGAGTAATATCTCTGTAATAGGTCAGCTGTGCCAGCTGCTTTGCATTTGGGCTGTGTGACTCTGCAGAACTGATGGGGCTTAAACTGTCAGTGATGGATAAGGAAGCAGCATGGAGCCTTTGGCAGGGTGAAGACAGTGCAAACCCTCACATTGTTAGAATATGCTCTACTCAGTGAATACTTTCCTTCTGAGAAACAATTTTTGGCTTGCTACCGGGCTCTAGTAGAGATTGAATGACCATGGGTCACCATGTTCTCCTGTGGCCTGAGCTGCCCATCATGAATGGGTACTGACTCATGAGCTATCTGCTGGACGTGCACAGGCACACTCCGTCTTTAGTGGAATACACGGCATCAGGCTCGAGCAGGTCAAGAGGAAACAAGTTGCATGAGGAAGTAGCCCAGATGCTTGAGCCCTTACTCCTACCGCATGGCCATCTCGCTCTCTTCCCATGTCTGCGGCCTTATGGTGATTCCTTATGACCTTGAATTTTATTCATGTTTTAAACTCACTTTGGCTGGTGGTCACTTAATGTAATAGTACTTAATTTTCAGTCTTGTTTTCTAAAACAAGGGTCTGTTGACACCTGCCCTGCTATTAGTGTGTCCCACAGGATCTGTAGATCTCTCACCTGGAGCACTCTCAGGTAACTCTGATGCACTCCCACAAGGAGCTCCAGGAGCTGTATCTGTCTCCATCTGGAGCCTCCATCTTACCCCTCAGGCTAGCGATGAGTTCCTCTGAAACCCCTAGCAACATGGTCCTGACTTAATCGTGCTTCCACTGGGATTTGGATTTCACATGGGGACTCCTAGACACTAATCCTCTTAACCCACAAGAATGATGAGAATTTTAGGCATAATAGGAGCAATAAGGACGTTGAATTCCAGTCATTTTTTTGGTCATAAATATCAACAGCAAGGCCTGCTCTGATTCAAATAATACAGACATTAGTTAGGCAAACTTTAATAGGCAAACTCTGACTATAAACTAAGTAGTGTTTGGAGACTGGGTGATAGGGTTCATTTCACTAAAACTGGGCTAGAAGCTTCTAAGCAGCACAGTGAGGTAGGGCTTCTGCAGGGGAAGGCTGGGCACAGACTGCTGAGGGCCCCACAGAATGTCACTTAAGGGAGTCACCTTGGCTCCAGGTCTGTCTGTGGCTTTGTCATCCCATTGATGTCCCCTTGTCAGTGGCTTGGGATTGATGGGACTCAGGGTTACTGACTGATGACAACGAAACTCATAAAATGCCAAGCTGTATGGTCAACTGAACCAATTCGCTTTTTGAAAAAAATCACCGGACGTTCTTCTTAATCTGGCCCATGAATGTTTTACCAGGAGGCAGAAAGCTTATCTGGAAGTGGGCTAGTGAGCATGGAATCAAAGCAAGAGTGGCTGTCATTGGACTCAAATGTTTCATTGCATCAGGTCCTTGCGATGGATGGATGGGTGGGTGGATGGATGGATGGATGGACAGATGGATAAATGCACAAGATAGGAATATTCTGCCGTGTTAAATAGAGACTTCCTTCTGTGCTTCACCACCATGCTCTCTTCATTACTAGATTCCTTCTAATAAAAATGTTATTTCTTCAGGCATGTTACTGCAGACAGCCAGATTTTAGTAGTGTTTGGTTTGGTTTAGGAGCCAGTTTGTTTCTTTAAGCAACATTCAATACGTCTGACCTCATCCTTATGTGACTTTATCCATTTTCAGAGAGGAGCAGTCTTCAGTATCTCTTTCCTCACCTTTCTAGTATTTGCTTTTGCCTGTCACAAAAAGATTGGTACACCTGCTGTGTACCAGACATGCATCACTTGAAAGAGTAAAAACATAACAATTGCTGCATGCATTTAAGTACATAAAAATATATGAACTCCAAATAATATCGTATAAAAAATTGATTCCTGTTGGTGCTTTCTAGAGCATTATTTTGAAAATTGATAAATAAAAAGAAGGAATAAAGCATCATCTATCCTGTTTTGACAGTACAAACCATATTTCAGAACACTTTAGTAGTTGATGAAGGAGAGTACGTTTTGATTTTAGAGATAGGGTCTTACTCTGTTGCCCAGGATGGAGTGCAGTGGCACGATCACAGCTCATTGTAGTCTCAACTTCTTGGGCTCAAGCAATCTTCCTGCCTCAGCCTCCCAAGTAGCTGGGAGCATAGTGCCTGCCACTACCATGCCTGGCTGATTTTTCATTTTTTGTAGAGTCAGAGTCTTTCTGCATTGCCCAGGCTGGTCTGAAACTCCTGGCCTCAAGCGATTCTCTCACCTTTGGCCTCCCAAAGTGTTGGGATTACAGGTGTGAGCTACCATGCCTGGCTTAAGGCAAATTGTTTATAGAAAGAAAAATCATGGCCAGTAAATGCATGAAGAAATAGAATTGGAAAGTTACTATGTTGCTTTCTTTAATGAAACAAAGATTTAGGCAAGCGATCACCAATGGCTACTAAGTCCATCAGGTGAGAGGGTGAAATGGTGCTTCACAGCAGTGGGTCAGACAGCAACTTTGTCGACCAATCAATCTTAGTTTTACTAAAAGTAGGACAATTAGACATGAAGCGCCTCCAGATGTGATACCAAAGTGCACTGCACCAACCGTGGAGGGTTTCTGCCAAGAACGTCTCACGGCAATCTAATGGGCACCCAGACATAATGATCAGTTTACAGGAAATAGAGAGATGGACCGACAAATGTGACCACAAAGATGTCATCACCACATCCAAATTGTAGAAAATTTTATAGGATGAATGACCCACGTTTTCCCTCAGGAGTAAACAGCATGGGGGCCAAAAGGGAAAGGGCATTGTTAGAGAGGAACAGAGACCCAGCTGCCACTTACAGGAAGTGCGCTGGGTGGACTGAGCTTGGATCCTGATCCAAGCAAATCAACAGCAAAGACATGTTTTTGAAATAACTGTGGAAAACTGAAGACAGACCAGGTGTTAGAAGATATGAATGCATAAATATGGATCTTGCTGAATGGGATAATGATATTGCCATCAGGCTAACCAGTTGTAAAGAGCCCTTATTGGAGTGATGAGCAGAACGTTACAGGACACCTGGGGGTAAGTCTGTGAGGAGAGCAGTGCTGAGAACAGCTGAGGCTGGGGTAACCCATGGGGCTCATGACACGATCCTCCACACTGCAGTGTATATTGGAAACATTCTGCAGTAAGTTTAACAAATTAAATCACATTTGAGGCCAGCCAAAATGGCTCATGTTTGTAATTCCAGCACTTTGGGAGGCCAAGGTGGGCAGATCCCCTGAGGTCAGGAGTTCAAGACCAGCCTGGCCAACATGGCAAGACCCTGCCTCTAATAAAAATACTAAAGTTAGCCAGGCATCGTTGCGTGCACCTGTAGTCCCTGTAGTCCTCAGCAGGCTGAGGTAGGAGAATTGCTTGAACCTGGGAGGGGGAGGTTGCAGTGAGCTGATATTGCGCCATTGCACTCCATCCAGCCTGGGAGACAGAGTGAGACTCCATTTCAAAATAAATAAAGAAATAAAAAATAAAAATAAATTACATTAAAAAAGAGACCACTTTTGCAGTACCAAGTGACTGTGTGATGCCTGGGAGCCAGCTCAGGCAGCAGCTTGGAAGGCTGCAGGACTCCCAAGCTGTTGACACAGGACACAGCTCCAGACACACTCCTTTCTTCAAACACAGACGTTAGCAAACTTCTAGCAAGGGCCAGAGAGCAAATAATGTCTTTGCAGGTCAGATAGTCTCTGTCACAACAACTGAACTGTGCACAACTCTACACTGGAGCACAAAAGTAGCCATAGACAATGTGTAAACAAAGGTGTGCTGCGAGCCATCAAAACTTTATTGAGGAAAATGGGGAGATCAAACGTGGCAAACTCGTGTTCTAAGGAATCCAGGTCAGCCACAGCAAAGAAAACATGTGGCCTCGATGGAAAAGTGATAGCAGAACAAAATATAGCTACCAAATTGGCATTTTGGTGTGTGGCTGTGGTCCTAGCTACTCGGGAGGCTGAGGCGGGAGGATCACCTGAGCCCTCTGGCTGTTGAGGTTGCAGTGAGCTCTGATGGTGCCACTGCACTCCAGCCTGGGCAATAGAGTGAGACTCTGTCTCTTAAAAAAAAATATATATATATATAGTTTCTTAGCATGTAGTTTCAAATTATTTTCTTTTAGGAAACTTTTCTTGAATTAACAATCGTAGTGTTCTATTCACTTTGGATTTCTTCTTCAGGGACTTCTATTATTTGTATGTCAGCTTCTTCCCCTGTCTTCAGTATTATCACTTTCTCTTGAATCCTTTTTCAGTCTTCCTTTCTTTTTAATAATTGTTAAATTTTAGATTAGCTGTGGATTTACAGAACAATTACAAGGCAGACACAGAGTTCCTATATGCCCCACACCCGGTTTCTTCTCTTGTTAACATCCTATATTAGAATGGCAAATTTGTCACAATTAATGGACTGATGCTGATCCATTGTTATAACTAAAGGCCACCATTTATTCAGCAACTCTTAGTTTTTACCCGAAGTCGTTTTCTGGTCTGGTCCGCTGAGGATGCCCCATTGCAGTTGGTGGTTGTATTCGTCTCCTTAGGCTCCTCCCGGGCTGAGAGTTCCCACACTTTCCTTGTTGCTGATGACTGTCAGTTTTTAGGAGGCCTGACCTGCTATACTCTCAGCTAGGATGTGTCTGATGTTTTTCTCATGATTAGATGGGGTTTAGTGTTTGGGGAGGGACACCATAGAGGTAAGGTGTTTTTTCACACAACATGCAAAAGCACACACCACCAGCATGGTTCAACGCGCAGGTCCTAACTTTGGTTACCTAGTGGAGAGAGTGCTAGAGGCTGTGATAAGCACTTTAGATCTTACTTCTTCCTCCAATATTATTCCCATTGTACAGATAAACGACTTTCTCTCTCTCTCTCTCTCTCTCTCTCTCTCTCACACACACACACACACACACACACACACACACACACACACATTCTCTCTCTCTCTCTAATTGTAGTAGAATATACATAAAACTTACTATCAGAACCATTTTGATTCCACACAGCTCAGTGGCTTCAGGTCACATTGCTGTGTGACCACCACCCTCCCTCTCCAGCGCCTGCTCATCTGACCCACGTGTTCGACATCTTGGCTTTCCAAGCGACACCAAGGCTTTCCGTCTTTAGAAGATTCAGCTGGCTTCAGAGCAGCAGGCCCACCCTGAATAGTCCTGGGGCCAAAAGGGAACAAGCTTCTTCCTTTGGGTGGGGAACAGTTCATGATGCTGCTCACATGTCCCATGAAGGCTGGCACAGAACTTGGTTCCATATAGTCACAAAGGACTTGGGCCAGCTGACTGCCACCTTGTAACTCAGCATCCAGAACACCGGCCTCATCAATAACCTGGGCAGGGAAAACAAAGGGAGAACTGTGCATGGCTGTGCCCATCTCCCGCATCCCTGTCAGAGCAAGCCACGTGCCTCCGCCAGCTGCTGGGACTCTGAGAAATGCAGAGGAATAAACAGCACCACTGATCTTGTACCTGTGCAAGATTGGCTCCCAGACCCCTTTGGATACCAAAATCTGCAGATTCTCAAGCTCTGATATAAAATGGTGTGTGTAGCACTGCATATAACCTGTGCGCATTCTACCACATACTTTCAATCATCTCCAGATTGCTTATAATACCTACTGCAATGTCAATGCTAGGTAAATGGTTGCTATACTGTATTTCTTATTTTATTCTATTTATTTATTTATGAGGCGGAGTCTCGCTCTGTCGCCAAGGCTGGGGTGCAGTGGCGTGATCTCTGCTCAGCAACCTCTGCCTCCCCCAGGTTCAAGTGATTCTCCTGCCTCAGCCTCGTGAATAGCTGGGATTACAGGTGCCCCCAACCAGGCTTGGCTAATTTTTGTATTTTTATTAGTGATGGGGTTTCACCATGTGGGCCAGGCTGGTCTCAAACTCCTGACGGCAAGTGATCTGCCCACCTTGGCCTCCACAGGTACTGGGATTATAAGCATGAGCCACTGTGTCTGGCCTATACTGTGTTTTTAATTTCTTTTTTATTGTAGTATTATTTGTTTTCTTTTGATCTGTGGGGGGTTGAACCCACAAATGTCAAATGTGGAGCCCACGAATACGGAGGGCCACCTGTATTTCGAGAGGAGTACATGTCTCTGCCACTTGTTCCATGCAAAGCTAGACTGCAGATTTGTTAGCATTAAAATCAAGTCATCCTGGGGGCATTTGAATTAAGATTTTTTTTTTTGAGATGGAGTCTCACTCTTGTCGCCCAGGCTGGAGTGCAATGGCACAATCTTGGTTCACTGCATCCTCTGACTCCCAGGTTCAAGCAATTCTCCTGCCTCAGCCTCTTGAGTAGCTGGGATTACAGGTGCGCACCAGTACGCCCAGCTAGTTTTTGTATTTTTATTAGAGACAGGGTTTCACCATGTTGGCCAGCTGGTCTCGAACACTTGAACTCAGAAGATCTGCCCACCCCAGCCTCCCAAAGTGCTGGGATTACAGGCCTGAGCCACTGTGCCCAACCAGAAAACTAAAACTTCTTAATTCAGGCTGAGCGCAGTGGCTCATGCCTGTATCCCAGCACTTTGACAGGTCTAGACAGGCAGATCATGAGGTCAGGAGAGCGAGACCATCCTGGCCATGGTGAAACCCTGTGTTCACTAAAATTAAAAAAAAAATTAGCCAGGCATGGTGGTGTGTGCCTGTAGTCCCAGCTACTCAGGAGGCTGAGGTGGGGAATCACTTGAACCTGGGAGATGGAGGTTGCAATAAGCCCAGATTGAGCCACTGCACACCTGCCTGGTGACAGAGCAAGATTCGGTCTTAAAAAAATTTTTTTTTCATTTTCTACTTAGAAGCCATCATTTTTCAAGCAGAAATTAGTTTATAGTATGTCTTAATACCAATTTCTTTATTTGTATTTTTCCACTCATTTAGCATGCAGTTTATAGAGCTCCAGACACAGCTCTTTCCCTCTTTAATCTGGAAGGTTGTTTCAGACATGCTAATATAACTACTATTAAAACTGACTCTGCTTTTCCCCCTTGCAGTCTAATTTTCTGCCCCTGACATGGGAGGTTATAGCACTTCTCTCCTCCACTTTCTCCTTTCCACACCTAACAGCAGTTATTCAACTTCTGCTTGGAATGCCACTGTATGCCAGCAAGAAAGGGTGTCTTTGGGGCCTCCTTTGTGCCACTGATGAATTTGTTTGGGGAATGTTCAGTGTCTCTACTGTGTTGATTAGGAGAAGCTGGATGTGATGGTCCATTTGGAGTGTCAACTTGACTGGATCAAGAGGTACCCACATAGCTGTTGAAACACTCATTATTCTCAAGGCTTCAGGAGGCACTGCACCTGTCCTCTTCTGCCTAGAGGGAAACCCATATGGTCTGATATTTGGTTAGATTGGGCTGTCTCAGGTGTGCCGGTGAGGGTCTTTCTGGAGACTGGCGTGTGAGTCAGTGGATGGAGTAGGGAAGACCCATCCTCAACATGGGCAGGCACCATCTGATCAGCAAGAGGCCTGGATGGAGTGAAAGGCAGGGAAAAGCAGAGAAAGGCAGAGAAAGGTGCATTCTCACTCCCTTCTGGGACTGGCACATTCTTCTGTCCCTGAACGACACTTTGTTCTCTGGCTTTCGGACTCTGGGACTCTCACCAGTGGACCTCCCGAGTTGTACTATTAATATTGGACTTGGACTGATACACGCAGCCAGCTTCCCTGTTCTCAGCTTGCCGGAGGTCAGTTATAGGACTTCTCAGCCTCCATGATAGAGGTGGCCAATTCCCCAGCCCCTCCTCACCTTGCTCTATCCTTTTGGTTGTCTCTCTGGAGAACCCTAAGTGAAACACCAGGGAACTGTGCGCTGGACTACTTTGCCTTTGCCTCAGCCTCCTTACATTATCCACTGGGCCAATTGGAAGTATGGGAACAGTTGCTGTTCAGGGTTGCTTTTAAAGGGCCCAACCACCCAAATGTCACATGCCACATGCTGTCTGGTCTCCATTTGGCGAATTAGCTCAGGGATCACTCCTTCAGTTTCCTGACACTCCTTTCAGTCCAGACATGGTGGTGGGTTTTCACACCAATCCAATTTTCACATCTGGAGCATTTCAGGTGGGCCAGGAACTGTTGAGAAGAGATACACCCAAACACCCACAGGGTTAAGTTTCTGATTCTGTTGGTTAAGATATTGGTTTTTCATCAAAAGTACGGTGACTGCATAAGGTAGTGGCAGACATGTCTTATTTTGGAGATGCTTCTCGAGGCTTCCAGAGCTGCCTTGGTCATACATGCCTGTGTGTCCTGCAGACCACAGGGTGGAGTCGCATCCAATCTGGAAAGCTCAAGTCTTGCCTTGCCACTGCCCTTTCCAAACTGGGGGCTTATGTGGCCACCCCAAAAGAATGTTCAGTGGCAACTACTCCTAGTATCTCTGCTTCTGATTTCATAAGCCAACTTCTCCACATCTAAGTAGTCATCAATTCATTTCTGCCACAGCACTCATCACTGGTTAAGTTGTGTATTTGCTTACTTACAGGCTTATTGTTCTAACTCTCCCATAAGACCATAGACCACAGTCATGCTTTTCCCCATCACTGAACATCCACTGTCTCCTATAGTACCAAGCATCCAGAAGATGCACGGGTGCACACAGCATTCTGAGGTTTTGTGATTTAAAACAAAGACAAAATTGTCTAAGGTGCCATTAGTGAATTTTAAGGAGGGCAACAGTCTGATCTTTAAATTAGCTGGGAGCTGTGTGGAGTGGATCGGCACAAACAGGTGTGCCACCCTAGGCAGGAACCCTGCACACACAAGGAAGGTTTAAACCAGGGGTGTCCAATCGTTGGACTTCCCTAGGCCACACATAAAATGCAGTTAACAATAACTGGTGAGCTTTAAAAAAAAGGAAAAATATTGTTTAAAACCCCTCGTTTTAAGCCAGTTTACAAATTCATGCTGGATTGCATTAAAGCAATCCTGGGTGGCATGCAGCTCATGGGCCACAAGTTGGACAAGTGTGGAACTTTAAACCAAGGCAAGGGCAGTGGGAGTGAGAGTCTTTGTGCAGAATTAACAGGACTTTGTAAGCAAATTAGACATGAAGCCTAAGGGGAGGAACTGAAGATGAATTTCAGGTTTCCAGGGGGTTTCACCAATTAAATGGAATACAGAAGGAAGAGGAGATGAAAGGCAGAAAATCATGTTCAATTTTTGAGGGTAAGGAATTTATGCAATGACCATTTAGGGAATTGGATATATGGTTTATAAGTCTTAAGTGAGATCTGGTCTAGAGTTTGCATGTAATCAGCTATAGGTATTAAAGAATTATGCACTGCAGTGGCTCTCACCTGTAATTCCAGCACTTTGGGAGGCCAAGGCTGGTGTTATCACCTGGGGTCAGGAGTTCGAGACCAGCCTGGCCAATGTGGTGAAACCCTGTCTCTAGTAAAAATACAAAAAATCAGCCAGGTGAGGTGACGGGCATGGGTGAGACAGGAGAATTGCTTGAATCTTGGAGGCAGAGGTTGCAGTGAGCCGAGATTGTGGCATTGCACTCCAGCCTGGGCAACAAAAGTGAAACTCTGTCTAAAAAAAAAAATCAGATCATCCAACGTTAAGTGTATTAAAATCAAAATAAAAGGCCCAAAGATGGGGTCCCTGGAAACCCCAATATTCCAGAGTCAGGCAGAAGAACTGAGATGAAGAAAACCCAGAGACAAGCTTATAGAGTCTAAGGAGAAAGTTTCAAAGACAGAGTTCTTAATGTTGCTGCCAAGAAGTCATGTAAGGGAAGAACTGAACAGCAGTAGCTTTACTAAGCTACAGTACAAGCTAAAATGATGTTTCATGGCCATGTTGGGAATGGGGGTAGAGTATGCAAAAAGAAAGCAGATAGAGGCAGCCAAGTATAGATGATTCTTTCCAGCAGCTTTGTGGACACCATGGAAAGATGATCTTTTTGTACTACTTTGTAGTGTAATAAACTTTTCATGCATTCTTCAGGAAATATATAACAGAAATAGTTTATGTACTCCTAAAATAGACCCAGAAAACCTGGCATATAAGGCAAAAAGGAATCTAAGTCATTTAAATTTGAAGAGATGAAATAGATGTATTTGTGAATGACATATGAATTTCAAAGTTGGCAAAACAAAAAAAATATGTTGTTATACTCTTCAGGTGCTCAAGCAGAGGGTTGAGTGTCCCGAACAACAAAAATATCACCAAGAATCTAATAACTGATCAGACACAGAGCCCAAACACATCACTTGGCTGGGACATGAGATGGCAATATAATCAGCAAACTAACACAAGAACAGAAAACCAAACACTTCATGTTCTCACTCATAAGTGGTTGTTGAACAATGAGAACACATGGACACAGGGAGGGGAACATCACACACCAGGGCCTATAGGGAGTGGGAAGGCTAGGGGAGGAATAGCAGGGGATGGGGGGATTGGGGAAGGATAACCTTAAGAAAAGTGTCTCATGTAGATGAGGAGGGCGTGGGTGCAGCAAACCCATCATGGCATGTGTATACCTATGTAACAATCCTACACAATCTGCACATGTACCCCATAACTTAAAGTATAATAAATAAAAGAGAAGAAGGAAGTAGAATAACTTTAAAGTGGAGAAAGGTGACAAACATTATCTCAACCAGATAATTAAGGTTAATATCAGCAGCAAGTTATGTTGATAGCCCATACATTTGATATAATGTAAGAATGACATTTTACCTCTTGAATCTTTCTCCTCCCTGCCAAAAATTATTTCAGTCTAAATGTAGGAAATACAAATCAATAGTTTATAATTTAGGACAGTCTACAAAACAACTAACTGGCACTTCTGAGCACTGTGAAGGTAATAAAAAGCAAGGTAAGTTAGAGCACTGATACAGCTAAGGATAGTTAGACGCATGCCGTCTAAATGTAATATGTTACCTTGAATGGGATTCTAAAAGGGAAGAGGAACACTAGGCAAAATTGAAGAATTCTGAATAAAGTATGGACTTCGCTTTTTGGTAATATATCAATATTTATTCATTATTTGTTACAAATATACCAGGCTAATGTTTGATGCTGACAATAGAAATTACTGTGGTATCAGGGCCGGGGGTGTGCCTCACGCCTATAATCCCAGCACTTTGGGAGGCTGAGGTGGGCAGATCACAAGATCAAGAGTTTGAGAAGAGCCTGGTCAACATTATGAAACCCTGTCTCTACTAAGGATACGAAACTTAGCCTGGCATGGTGGTGCATCCCTGTAATCCCAATTATTTGGGAGACTGAAGCAGGAGAAAAACTTGAACCTGGGAGGCAGAGCTAGCAGTGAGCCCAGTTTGCATCACTACACTCCAGCCTGGGCAACAAAGTATGACTCTGTCTCAAAAAAAAAAAAAAAAGAAAAGAAAAGAAAAGAAAAAGAAAGAAGTTACTGTAGTAGTTTCACAACTTTTCTATAAATATTAATCTATTTAATAGTGCAATACAAAAGCCAATTCGCGTTTGTATTGGTGAAGGAATGAAATATAGTTATCTGTATATTCTATTTTAATTAATTCTGGAAATTAACCTTTATTACATTTTTATCTTTTTTCAACTTTTTAAATAGTTAAAATGTAATATTAATCTACAGTCTACATTTCAATAAATTTTCATTCATTTACTTGCCTCTGCACTACCACCACAATCAAAATATGCAACATTTCTACCCATAAAAGGCTCTATGGTGCCCCTTCTCAGCAAAGAACATCTTATTCATGGTCCCAGGGCAATTACAGATCTGTTTTCTGTCATAATAGATGAGATTTTGAACTGTTAAATGTTTTATGTAAATCTATTAATAAAATGTCTAGTATATTTTGATGTTAAATGTAATAAAACATCTGAGTCTAGTATATTACAATGTTAAATTATATTGATAAACTATATTACATATAAATACCTTAACTTATTTATTTTTATTACTGAGTAGTATTCCATTAGGTGATTTTTTACAATTTGTTCATTTGCCTGTTAATGTATATTGCTTCTTATGTTTGCAGTGTTTTAATAACATTATAAATGTTTGCATAAAATTTGAGGATAGATTATATTTTGCAGGAGATAACATGATAGTGAATTGCTGATTCAGATGTTAAGTACAATTTTAACTTTTTAAACAATAGGCAAAATGATTGCAAAAGGGTGGAATCATTTGCATTCATCAAGCAATATATAAAACTTCCAGTTACTCTATATTCCCACCAACTTTTGGTAATGTCAGATTTTCTCATTTCAACAATTCTAGTGGGTATATAGTGGCATTGCATTGGGTTTTAATTTGCATTTACCATATAAATAATGATGTTGAACATTTTTGTACTGATCATTTCTATGTCTTCCTTTATGTAATGCCTAGTATAAATATTTTAATCAATTTTATTGAGTTATTGGTTTTTGATTATGAAATTTTAAATATATTTTGTATATTTAGAAAGCAAGCTCAACATCTAACTGTAATGTGCATGTCACAATCATTTTGTGATTCTTGCATGTTCTTAGTAGAGTCTCTGGAGAACAAATATTTTAATTTTGAAGAAGTATGATTTATCAACTTTTAAAATAGTTTGCACATTTTTGTTCTAATTAAAATATCTTTTCACCACAGTTAAAGTTATAATTACTGTGTCTTATGACGACCTTGAGAAGTTTTAGTTTTTATATTTAATTTTTAGTTCATTTTATAACTAGCATAAGAAAATGGTTGACATTCATTTTTGTCATCTTTCAAACCCTTGTAAAAGTAGATTTAAGGAGTTCAAGTGCATTTCTGTTATGTAGATATATCGCTTATTGATGAAGACTGGATTTTCAGTGTAATCATTATCTGATCAATGTACATTGTACTTTATTGGCAACTTCTCATAACTCACCCATCTATCATCCTCCCACCCTTTGGCATCTCCAATGTCTATTACTCCACTCTGTATTTTCTTATATACCCATTGTTTGGATCCCAATTATAAATGAGAATATTCAATATTTAGCTTTTGTTTTTCTGAGTAATTTCACTGAAGATAATGGCCTCCAGTAAAAGGTCATTATATAAAGATAAATAGATCAACTCAACAAGAAGATAATGCTAAGTACATATGCATCCAATACTGGAGTACAAAGATTCATAAAACAAATACTACTAGAACTGAGAAAAGAGATAGACAATGATACAACAGCCCAACTCACAGCACTGGACAGACAATCAAGGCAGAAAATTGGCAAAGAATCACAGGAATTAAGTTGAACTCTAGATGAAATGGACCTCACAGACATTTACAAACATTCTACTCAACAACTCCAGAACATACATTATTCTTCTCTGGGCATGGAACAGTCTCCAAAAGACCATATTCTAGGTAACAAAACAAGTCTTAATAAATTTCAAAAATTAAAATCATATCAAGTATCTCCTCATATCATAGTGGTATATAACTGGAAATAAATACAAAAAGGAAGTCTCATAAACATACAACTACCAAAAAAATTGAAGAACATATGACTGAATGATACTTGGATCAATGATAGAATTAAGAGAGGGATTTAAAACCTTTTTGAAACAAATGAAAGTAGAGACACAACATCAAAAACCTCTGGAACACAGCAAAAATCCTGCTGAGAGGGAAATTTATAGCATTAAATGTCTATATTGAAAAGATAAAAAAGTCACAAGTTAACAACCTATTGTTGCACTTTAAGGACTGGAAAAACAAGAACAAATAAAACACAAAGGTTACAGAAGAAAATAAATAAAAAAGGTCAGAGCAGAACTAAATCGATTTGATAGCAATAAAACAAGTTAGAGGATCAAGGAAAGAAAAAGTTGTTTATTTGAAAGTATAAACAAGGTTGATACACTACGAGCTAGAATAACCAAGAATATCAGGCAGCAGATTAAGATAAGCACAATCAGAAATGATGACAGTGACATGACAACTGATATCACAGAAATACAAAAGGTCATCAGAGATTACTATGAAGATTTCTATATGCATAAGCTTAAAAACCTGGAGGAAATAGATAAATTCCTGGAAATATACAACTTCCAATATTGAGCCAGGAAGAAACAGATTTCCTGAAAAGATAATAAGCAGTGAAATTGAATCAGTAATAAAAATTCTTCCACTTTGGGAGGCCGAGGCGGGTGAATCACGAGGACAAGAGATCGAGACCATCCTGGTCGAAATGGTGAAACCCCGTCTCTACTAAAGATACAAAAATTAGCTGGGCATGGTGGTGCGTGCCTGTAATCCCAGCTACTCGGGAGGCTGAGGCAGGAGAATTGCCTGAGCCCAGGAGGCAGAGGTTGCGGTGAGCCCAGATTGCGCCATTGCACTCCAGCCTGGGTAACAAGAGCGAAACTCCGTCTCAAAAAAAAAAAAAAAAAATTCTTCCAAAAAATATGTCCAGGATTAGATGGATTCACAGCTGAATTCTACAAGATGTACAAAGAAAAACTGGTAACAATCTACTGAAACTATTCCAAATACTCAAAGAGGAGAAAATTCTTCCTGATTCTGCAAAGTCACTGTCACCCTGACACCAAAGCCAGGCAAGAACACAATAACAAAAACTAAACTACAGGCCAATAGCCCTGGTGAACACAGATGAAAAAATCCTTAACAAAATACTAGCAAACCAAATCCAACAACGCATCACAAATATAATACACCATGAACAATTAGGTTTTATTCCAAGAATGCAAGAATGGTCTGACATATGCAAATAAATAATATAATTCACCATATAAGCAGATGTTTAAAATGAGATGATCTCAGTAGATGCGGAAAAAGCCTTCAATAAAAGTAAGCATCCCTTCATGATAAAAACCCTTAACAAAATTTGCATTGAATTAATATATCTCAAAATAATCAAAGCTGTATATAACCAATCCACAGGCAATATCATACTGAAGAGGGAAAGTTAAAGAAATTGAAATCACGGGAGTATATTTAACAAAGAAGTGAAAGTTCTCTGTAATACACTGATGAAAGAAGCCATACATGACACAAATGAAAAAAAACCCCTCTTATCCTCACTGATTAGAAGAATCAATATAGTTAAAATTATAATCCTGCCCAAAGGAAGCTACAGATTCAGTGCACTTTCTGTCAAATTATAAAACTCTTAAAAACTATTGCTTTTCCATTAAATTTCCTTCACATCTGTTTAAAAAATCAACTGGCCACATATAACCAGGTATTTTTTAGGTTTTCTATTTTGCTTCATTAATCTATCTCTCTTTATTCTATTTTGCTTCATTAATATATATCTCTTTTTATCATTAATCTATCTCGTTTTTATACAACATTGTTTTGATCATTTTAAGTTTATAGAAATTTCAGAAATAAACCAAGTCCTCCATATTTTCACTATTCTATGATGTGTGGATTCCAATATAAAGTTTTTAATGAGTGTGTTATTTTCAGCAAGAATTCGTCAACTGGAATTTTTATTTTAAATGTATTAAATGGATAGAATAATTTTAAGATAGTTTAAGTTTTAACAATATTGAATTTTTAATATATAAATATTTCATATCTCTTTAGGTTTTAATTTCTTTGTGACATTTGGACTTTTATTATAAAGATCATCTCTATGTTTTATTTTAAATATCTGTAATCATTTCATGCTTTTGCATCCTATGGCAAATTGAAAATTTATATTTTTGAATTTGAATTCCCAATCATTTGTTTGTTGTATAAAAATGTAGTTTTTAAAAAATATTTGCATGAGATTCTATAGTCTTGTTAAATTTTATTTTTTTCTCATAGCATTTTTGTTGAATGTTTGAGATTTACTGAATAAATAATTATAGGTTTTTGCTTATAAACATAGTTTAAAAGGTTTTTTTATTCCAGTTTTCACAAGTTTACTATATCTGCAAAATTGGAAATATATACTACTTTTTTTGCATTACTCCCCTACATAATATCTTTTTGTAATGAGAAAGAGCAGTGGTGAGACTGGACCTTTTTACTTTACTATTCATAGACATAGTATTCAGT
Organism: Leontopithecus rosalia; assembly: GCA_028533165.1. Taxonomy (NCBI): domain Eukaryota; kingdom Metazoa; phylum Chordata; class Mammalia; order Primates; family Cebidae; genus Leontopithecus; species Leontopithecus rosalia. Next base: position 120,057,748 of record CM052653.1, on the reverse strand, counting down.
CTGTTACTAGAAAGTACAATATTAATTTTACGTATTTTATGCATATTTTTATTAGCTTGAAGTTCAATCTTATTCATGAATTTCTGAGTTTTCAGCATGCATAAGTTTTAAGTTGTGCCAAGTACTTTTATTACAAACCTTAATATGTAGAATTGCATTGATTAGTGTTCACATGAAAAATCAGTCTTGAATTCCTGATGTAACACTGCTTGGCCATATCATATTATGGTATTTATTTATTGTTGGATTTGATTTTCATCGTATCTTTGTACATCTTCATTAGACCCCCCACAGATCAGAGTTTTATTTATAAAAGTAGTATTGATGTATAGACATTATTATGTTTTGAAAATGTTTAGATAATACAACCAAATGACAGGATCATGACTTTGTTTTCTACAGTGAGAATAAATAAAATTTAAGTTGTCTTTCATTTTCAAATAGTCTTTAGAACTTAAAAGCATAGCACATTTCTAAAAAGTAAAACTTTTAAATGCATGCAACTAAATTTTGAATTATTGTGGTGTGACTGAGGAATACTTAATGGTATAATATAATAATGTATAAAACAAATAAATAAGTATGATTTACCATATTTGTTTTGGTAATAAACATATTCATATAAAATTGATACAACAAATTTATTTATATATGCTGAAGTACTAAAAGAAGTCATGACCTTTTTATAAGTCTTCTTATTTTAATATTTTGGCAGTGCTTTAAAATAAAGAAAATATTTTCACAAAATTTTGTTTAGTCTATAAAATGTAAAGTATATCAATAAATGCAAATCTTTTTTGTGATGTTAAGATGATCAGTCTGTTGTATTATTAAGCTATAATTGGCTGTGTGTGGTGGCTCAAGCCTGTAATCCTAACACTTTGGGAGGCCAAGGTAAGTGGATCATGAGGTCAGGAGTTTGAGACCAGCCTGGCCAAATATAGTGAAACCCCATTTCTACTAAAAATACAAACAAATGTAGCTGGGCATGGTGGCATGTGCCTGTAATCCCAGCTGCTTAGGAGTCTGAGGCTTCTTATTGCTTGAACCCAGAAGGCAGAGGTTGCAATGAGGCAAGATCCTGCCATTGCACTCCAGTCTGGGCAACAGAGTGAGACTCCATCAAAAAAAAGGTATAGGTATAATTATATTATTTGAAATCATAGTCAATAAAGTTAATATTGATATATGACAATGATTTTAAATTAAGCAAGTTTATTTGCAGCAGTTCCTAGAATTTTATTTACCTATACAAAATATCACAAACAGCATACTTCAGAATTAAAAAAAAACCTTCTATAGTAGTAAAAAAATAACTCCTTACTAAAGTTCAGCTGGTAAAAATATGATACAACATACACATTTTGGCCAGTTTTGGTCAGTGCAGTGGGTTGCTTCCAGCGCTGGGAATCAATAAACTGTGTGTCCAATCAGAAACCCAACTAGAAAGGCAGTAATTGTAAAGATGACAGATGGATAAATTTATAACAAAGGGAAGAAACCAGCCTAAAAAAGCTGAGAATACCCAAAATCAGAACCCCTCTCCCTCTACAGGGGATTATAGTTCCTCATCAGCAACAGAACAAGCCCTGATTGAAAAGGACTGTGTGCTATTATCAGAAGTAGGCTTCAGAAGGTGGATGATAAGAAACTTCTGGGAGTTAAAAGAACTTGTTCTAACCCAATGTAAAGAAACTAAGAACTTTGAAGAAAGGTTTGATGAAATGGTAACAAGAATAGACAATATAGAGAGGAATATAAATGAACTAACGGAGTTGAAAAACACAACACAAAAACTTAGTAAAATATGCACAAGTTTGAATTGCCAAATTGATCAAGCAGAAGAAAGGATATCAGAGGTGGAAGTCCAACTAAATGAAATAAAACCAGAAGACAAGAATAGAGAAAAAGGATAAAAAGGAATGAGCAAAGTCTACAAGAAATATGTGACTATGTGAAAAGACCTAATTTACATTTGATAGGTGTACCTGAATATGACGAAGAGAATGAATCCAAGTTGGAAAATACTCTTCAGGATATTATTCAGGAAAACTTTCCAAATCTAGCAAAGCAGGACAATATTCAACCCCAGGTAATACAGAAAACACCACAAAGATATTCCTCAAGAAGAGGAACCCCAAGGCACATAATCGTTAGATTCACCAGGGTTGAAACAAAGGAGAAAATACTAAGGGCAGCCAGAGAGAAAGGTCAGGTTACCCACAAAGGGAAGCCTATTAGACTTACAGCAGATCTCTCAGCAGAAACCCTACAAGCCAGAAGAGAGTGGGGGCCGATATTCAACATTCTTAAAGAACATTTTCTAAATAAATTAACTAAGACAGTGTAAAATGATATAGTATACAAATAAATTATGTTTTGAATAATCCAGTTTTTAGTAACAAAAATTCTTCTGACTTTATCGCAAGAATATGAACATAGCTCTACAAATATTTATAATATTGAAAAACAAATAGCAGAGTAGGAGAGTGGGATATAAGTTGAAACTTGGGCAGAGAATGGTTATTAGAAAATGACTTATTGACAAAAGAATAATATATCTAATGTTTAATCAATAATTTATGTAGCTAACTGGGTTCAATATATATACAATTTATTTTAAATTATTTGTATAAACATAAATATATTTTTCAAAAAAATAGAATTGAATTTCTCACTTCCATTTCAGAATTTCTATTTAAAATTTAATTGGTGTGTATTTAGTTATGTAAATTGTTTTTAAATGTATTTGAAATGTTTGTTAAATACATGTTTTTAAAAATGGGTATATAAGTACACATATTTTTATTTATTAAGAAAGAAAATTCTACAAGCTACAGACTACTGTATGTGACTTCAGATTTCTTTAAAACAAGCAAGAAGAGATTAGGGGCCTATTTTTAGCCTTCTTAAAAGAAATTAAAAAATATATTTTATATGCCCCCAAACCAAGTTTTGTGAGCAAAGGACAAATAAAAGATTTCCCATACCAAGTAAGCACTAAGGAATTTTTTACCACTAGACCAGCCTTACAAGAGTCCCTCAAGGGAATTGTAAACATGGAAACAAAAGAATAATACCTGCTCCCAGAAAAACACACTTAAGTATATATCCCGTAGCCCACACACTCTGTAAAGCATCACACAGTAGAAATGACAAAATAACAAAATAACAATTTCACAATAGAATCACAACCTCAAATATCAAAATTAACCTTGAATGGAAATGGTTGAAATGCCCTGTTAAAAGGCACTGAGTGGCAAGTTAGATAAACAACAGGACCCAGTTGTCCTTGTCTATTAAAAATCCATCTTACATGCAGTGACACCCATAGACTCAAAATAAGATGTTGGAGAAATATCTGTTATGCAAACAGAAAACAATAAAGGGCCAGAGTCACTAATCTTATATTGATAAAACAGGCTTTAAACCAACAACAGTAACAAGAGACAAAGAGGGTCATTATGTAATGATAAAGAGTTCAATAAGACTTAACTATCCTAAATATATATCCACCAAACAATAGAGCACTATGATTCATAAAATAAGCACATGTATACCTAAGAAAAGATATAGACAGCTGCACAGTAATAATGCAGGACTTCAACAAACTACTCACACCATTAGACAGATCATGAGGACAGAAAACTAAAAAAGAAAAAGAAAAACACATACCAACACTTTGTCCACCACAATTTGCATTTCTAGATAAAAAGGAAATAAATCTGGAACCGCTGGTTCTGAATAGAAAAAAGAAAAACAGCACATAATACATGATAATTTTCATAATTTGTTTACTTGAACTCTTCATTAAAGCTATTACCACAGCACTTAAAAGATATGTAGAGGTTTTTGCTTTATTAAATTGGTTAAATCAATCAATAAAGGAGGTGTTGCTTTATTAAATTGCTTAAAATCAATTAACGATGCTTTAAATTGTATGGCAATGTACTCAAGTAGTAAAAAGATTGTCCATCAAGTTACAGCATCTTTTTGTTGTTGTTAATCAATGAGAGCTTGTAACATTGCTCAATTTGGCCTTGAACTCATGGCCTCACCTCCTCAAGTGCCAGGACATCTGGCTGGAGCCACTGCAACCCCTAAGTTACAACATCTTATCTACGACTTCCAGTTTACAAACTAAGAAAAAACACCTAGCATTTCCATCTATTCGTCTGCATATCAGAAAGAAACTCTTGCTTTAAAAATTTAAAAAGAAAACTAACAAACAAATTTGGGACTTAAACTGAACACATGACCAAATGGACTTAATACACGTCTACAGAATACTCCACTCATCAAACATAGGATCTATATTCTTCTTATCTGGACATGGAACATGCTCCATTATATACCACATGCTTGACCATAAAGTAACTCTCAATAAATTCAAAAACATTGAAATGATATCAACCATACTCTTAGACTTCAGTGAAATAAAAATAGAAATTAGTACCAAGAAGATCACTCAAAACCACCTAAATAAATGGAAATTAAACAAATTGCTCCTGAATAACTTTTGAGTAAACAAAAAGAGTAGGGCAGAAATTTAAAAAAATTAAAATAAGTGAAAACGTGGATACAATATATCAAAATCTCAAGGATTTAGAAAAAGCAGTGTTAGGCGCAAAGTTTATAGCACTAAATGCCTACATCACAAAGATAGAAATATATCAAACTAATGATCTAACCTCAAACCTAGAGGAACTAGAAAGCAAAAACAAACTAACATCAAAGTTAGCAGAAGAAAATTCTACTATACATACAAGAAGAGCTGTTACCAGTACTACTAGAACTATTTCAAAAAAATGATGAGGGACTCCTCAACTTATTCTGTGAAGCCAGCATCACCCTGATTCCAAAACCTGGCAAAGAAACCACAAAAAAAGAAAACCATAGGCCAGTATCTCTCAGGAATATAGATGCAAGAATCCTCAAAATATTAACAAACCGAATTCAACAGCATATTTAAACGTTAATTTACCATGATCAAATAGACTTCACTCCTAGGATGGAAGATTGATTCGACATATGCAAAACAATAAATATAATTCACTACATAAACAGAATTAAAAGCAAAAATCATGTAATTATCTCAATAAATGTGGAAAAACATTACATAAAATCCAACCCTCCTTAATAAAAATCATCAGCAAAGTAGGCTTCAAAGGAACATACCTCAAAATAAAAAGAGCTATCTATGACAAACCCATAACAAACGTCATAGTAAAAGGGCAAAAACTCTAAACTTTCCCCTGAGGAACTGGAACAACACCAGGCGTGCTGGCTCACACCTGTAATCTCAGCATTTTTGGAGGCCAAGGAGGGAAGATTTGGGAGGCCACGAGGTCAGGAGGTTGAGACCACCCTGGCTAACATGGTGAAACCCCTCTGTACTGCAAATATAAAAATTAGCTGGGTGTCATGGCACGCACTTGTAATCCCAGCTACTCAGTAGGCTGAAGAAGGAAAATTGCTTGAACCCAGGAGGTGGAGGTTGCAGTATGGCGAGATTGCACCACTGCACTCCAGCCTGGTTGATGGGGCAAGACTCCATCTCAAAAAAAAAAAAAAGAACTGGTACAAGACAAGGATATATTTTATTTCTCCTTTGCTCATAAAACTTTGTTTTTTTTTCCATATAAAATATTTTTGGAATTTATTTTAAGAAAGCTAATAATAGCCCCCAATCTCTTCTTGCTTATTTTCAAGAAACCTGAAGCGACATACAGTAGTCTGCAATTCGTAGAATTTTCTTTCTTAATCAGCATAAATATATGTACTTACATAGGCATTTTTAAGGACGTATTTAACAAACATTTTAAATACATTTTAAAACAATGTATGTAACAAAATACATACCAATTACATTTTAAATGGAAATTCTGAAGTGGAGATGAGAAGTTCAATTCTATTTCTTAAAAAAATACATTTATGTTTATACATAATTCCACCCTGGTCAACTTTGCACCCATATATACACATCTTCTTAAAGCATATTTACTATCCAAATAAAAGCAATTACAAGGTCATAGTTCTATATGACATGACCTCTCTCTCCTTCATGCAACCAAAAACACAATAATCCCTTTCCCAGAAGAGAAGATACTGTCTTGAGTGATGTTTATTCTTCTCCTGATATCTCGTACCTTAAATACTATCATGTACAATTAATGATACTTAAATGTTATAAAGTCAATAAATGCTTTGTAAATGATAAAGATATAAGAGAAGGAAGAAAACAAACATAATTGCTTAATACATGTACATATAGGCACAAATGTGTTTTAACAAAAAAGGAAGGAAAAACTCATGACAATTACAGTCTTTGTTTTTTTAACTGGCTGCATTGTCATAACTGGTATTCATAACTGTCTTCTCCTATTACCCATTCAACATTCCCTTTGTTCAACAAGCACCTCAGCTGGTTGTAGTTCGTTATCGGATTGTTAGAGTTTCCCATTGACCATATGACAGGGCATGGTACTATTACAAAATGCTCTAAATGCTCTTCCACACATAATGCTTCTTTACCTTTGTTATGGAATAGTAACCCAGTTTTCCCTTAGTAGTCAGGACCAATCAATCACTCAATTCAACACAGTAATTCCCTTCCTTAGCCTGTTGACTCAGAGGCATAAGGAGACCAAAGTGGCCAGGTGGCCACTTCCAGTTCGATGATATTATTGTTACATGTCTTTGTAGAAGCACTTCTCTCTCTGGAACTGAGACCTCTAGACCAGCTGAAAATAAAATCCTGGAATAGGAAGCAAAAATGTTGTCCGTTGGTGACTAGGGGTAATGTGAGTGGTACTACTCTCATTTTTCTCCTTGATCCTTGGATCAGTAAATCCTGGCTATGGGAGAAACAATCCTATTATTTTAAACACTGATTTGGGAGCATATACAGCCTTCTGGTGAATATTGCACTAGCCCTGCAAGGTTTTATCACCTAGCTGGTGCCGTAACTGCAAATTCAGAAGACCATTTGAACTGTTCTATCAAGACAATTGCTTCCGAGTCATGGGAAACATGGTAAGAACAGTAAGCTCCGTGAACATGAGCCCATTGCTACACTTATTTGGCTGTGAAATGAGTTCGTTGGTCAGAAACAATGCTGTGTGAAATAGCATTACAGTGGATAAGGCATTTTGTAGGTTCACAGATGGCAGTTTAGGCAGAAGCACTGCATTCAGGAAAGGAAAATCCATATCCAGAGCAAGTATCTATTCCAGTGAAGACAAATGCTGCCTTTTCCATAATGAAAGCAGTCCATTGCAATCAACCTGCCACTAGGTAGCTGGCTCATCACCCTGAAGAATGGCATCACATTAAGGGCTTTGTGTTTATCTCTTCTGTTGGCAGATTGAGTTCTCAGCAGTGGCCATAATCAAGCAAACCTAAGAGAGTGGGAGTTCTTGTTGTTGATCCCATGCACAACTTCTGTCCATGCCACAATGGCCACTTGCTCATAAGATCATTAGGCAATGACAATGATGTCTACGGAAAAAGGCTGACTGGTGTTCGTGGGATGTGACATTGTATCTGCTTGACTGTTAAAATTCTCCACTGTTAAGGTCACCCACTGGTAAGCATTCATATGAAATGCAAATATCTTTACCTAAATCTTTGGCCTATTCACAGAAGTCTATTTACAAGAGGTTATCCAAATACTTCCTTAAAAACAAACAACTATCTTTCATGTTCTGCACATGTACCCCAAAACCTAAAACACAATAAAAAATTAAAAAATTTAAAAAAAGAACAAAAAAAACAAATAAAAATTTTTATTTTTTTTTAGCTTTAAGATGATACCCAAATGATATGCATTCGGCAGAAAAAATACTTTGAGTACTCATAAAGCCATTCTATCTTTCACATTTAATGCAGTATTTAATACATTACCTGATATATTCAACACTCTATTATAAAATGGGCTTCATTAGATGATTTCCCTCAATTTTAGGCAAATGTAATTGTTGTTGTGAAGGGACCAACAGGTTTATATGCCTGCTGTGCAGTAACATCCCCAAACACCAAGACTGCAGGGTTTGCAGCAGAGAAATAACTTAAGGAGATGGGAGGAATCTTCAAATGTATCTCCCTGAGGAATTCTGGGCTGGAGATTTAAAAAGGATCATGGAAGTTGAGAGGCTGGAAAATTTGGGTCATTGGTTAGGTTAAGGAGGATAAAATAATGGGAATGTGGATACTATATTCTTTGGTGAGTCAGCTGGTTTGGGGTCCTGAAGACCAGCTAGTATCAAAAGTCTTATTCCAGGAGTTTCACCAGTATGTATGTCCTGACAGAATATCTTATACGGAAAACTTAATGTTTAACAATGTTCACGTTGTTATCTATAGAGCAGTTAAGGGGAAACCATAATCTTGTGACAGAATCTATGCAACTCTGAGGTAAGAGGCAGCAGACAACGAGGAAGATAATCAGAGAGCAAGCTTACATAATGATTAGTGCTAAATGGGCTGCAAGCTGGGGTTGTTTTTGTTTCTACTCCTCCCTTTTTCTCTGACTAATTTTATAAAGTTAATAGGAACAGTTTCATTCTGAAGATGTTTAAGGTAGGCTAGGCTAAGTGCTGGTTCTCAGTAGGTTAGACATATTATATTCATTTTTGACTTAATGATATTTTCAGCTTAAGATGGATTTATTAGGATGTAACCCCATGGAGGAGCATCTGTATGATGTTTTGTGAGGTCAGGTTTACTGATGATATTACTTTTATCAAGTTTCCCAAAAATCCTGCTGTTTTTCATGTTGTAGATAATTTAGTACAATTTCTTATTTAATTTATTTATGTTGAGTGCTAAGTCTTAAGATAAATGGTTCCAGCAGGGCACAGTGGCTCATGCCTGTAATCCCAGCAATTTGGGAGGTTGAGGAGGGCCAATTACCTGAGGCCAGGAGTTTGAGACCAGTATGGACAAGGTGGTAAAATCCCGTCTCTACCAAAAATACAAAAATTTGCTAGGTATTGTGGCACATACCTGTAATCCCAGCTACTCGGGAGGCTGAGGCAAGAGAATTTCTTGAACCCAGGAGGTGAAGGTTGCAGTAAACCAAGGTGGGGCCACTGCACTCCAGTGTGGGTGACAGAGCGAGAATCAATCTCCAAAACAGAAAAAAAGGAACTACTAAGGGCTGTCTTGTAAAATTCTGGAGGTAAAGTCCCATAACCTGGTTTTTTTTTTTTTGTCCAACCTTAAATGTTTTTCTGAAAATACTAAAGTTTGTGGGCCATTGCTGCAAGACAGCTTCTTGCACTTTTATTATACATCATTCTGATGTATCTCATATCCATAATATTTGTTGCACAAAAAATTAAACATTTGTGTTAAACAACAAAGGGTTTTAAAAAATGTCAGAATGTAAAGCAAATCTTTCTTAATGATTAAAATATAGTTATGCTAACAAAATTGTTATCCTTGTCCCTCATAGTTTGGACCTCTCAGAAACAGACTAAAAAAGAAATTTGTATACAAGTGGCTTAATTATGAAATGTCCTGAGGAACAACACCTGAGGGAAGAAGCACTGGGTGAGGGAGAAATTGAACTGCAGTGGTAATAACTGATCTCAGGTATTTCTACTGATGCTATAGAGAAGGGATGATCTTTCCAAAGGAATCTCAGCAGGAAGAGGCTTGGTCCTTTCAATACTCTCCATTTAATCAGCCATAGAATGATAGCTTTCTTCTGGAAGGAACAAAATACCACTGGGGCAATAGGATTTAGTTATAATCTATGTAGTTGTTCCTACACTGGAGAAGCATCAGTCAAGAAGATTAGGGATATAGTCAGGAGACCATAGCGTCTAGGCAAAGACCTAATTCCCTAAGTTCTTAAAAGAATATATGCTCCCTTTCTATACAAGTCCTGTTTTCCTCTTTGCCTTTTTATGCCAAAATCAAAATTCAAAATGAAACGATAAAGGAAGACATATTTAGATGAGCTAATGGTGGACAAATTAAAATTTTTATAAAATAATTGGATATTTATCATTTATAATCGGTTCAGTTTAATTTCAATTATTTATATGCAAAAATGCTTATGGTTTTTCAATAATAAAAATGTAAAACGAGGTGAAATAAAAACTGTAAGTTAAAAAAGAGACATATGAAAAAAATATAACAGCCTTATTGCCAGATCTCTATTCATAAAATGGATGCATCTGATAGATAGCCCAGGTTGTTGAGCTGGACACCTGTATTAAAAAATAAAATTAAAAATAAAAATCATGATCGAGCTGTGAAGTATATTTTTCTTAAAAATTATTTTTAAAAATAGAAAACCTATTACTTATCTAATCTTCTACCCATCAGAAAGGCAGCATTAAGGCAGGGTGCTGTGATTCATGCCTGTAGTCCAAGCTACTTGGGAGGCTGCAGCAGATAATTGCTTTAGCCTAGGAGTTAGAGGCCAGCCTTGGCAGCACAGTCAAACTTTTGTTTCTAAAATGTATAAATAAACGAAACTCAAAAGATAGGTAGCATTAAGTGACAAGTAAAACTATATTTTGAGCCATAGATTGATTTGTTATTCTAGCATTTTGCTAATAGCATTTCTAATTGCATCTGGCATCTCTACCAAAACTTTAACTTGTAAGACTTTTCACTGATTTTTGATATGCTAGTAAACAATTGCTGATCTTGCACAATACTTCCAGAATATAGCACATCTGTATGTCAGAACAAAATATTCCACAATGAAGATAAACTCAGTCACTTAGACTCAGTATATATTAATTGTTTGAACTATCACTGCTGGAACCATATAAATTTGTGAGTTCTGTTTTGAGAAACTAGAACATCATATATTAGGCATTCCTAAGCAACATAGTATTTAACCTTTATACCACATATAGGGTATATCTTGTCCAATCTTCTTCAAGTTGTGAGGGTCAAAAAGCTATGTTTCCTTTTTATAAATGTTACTATTAAATCAAATAACAAGATGGGATGTCACAAAATTCTATAATGGCTTTACGTACAGACAGAACCTAAATAGTCATTCTTTAAATCACATTTATTATGGTGCAGCTGGGGTAGAAGTGCCATTTTCAAAATGTCTCATCTACATAATTACTCTGAAATAGGGGCAGTATCTGTTATGGAGGATAAGTCCAGCTTTTTAAAAGATGGATTATAAAACTGATGAATAAAAAATATTCCCTATATTCAACTGTAATTTGAGAAACATTCCATTATATTAATATTGTTCTTAGAAGAGAAACTGCTGTTTATGTTTCTGTGTTTCTTTCTTTTTCATGATTTTCTATTAGGATATAATTTGAAATATATGGAAAGTTATAAGAAAAGTACAAGGAAGTCCAATATACACATTAAAACAGATTAGCAATTGTTTATATTTTGCTTGCTCTCTATCTACTTGTTCTCTCTCTTTTTATTCCTTCCTTCCTGTCCACAACACAAACACGCTTGTATGCCTATATATGCTCATGTACATACACACACATATGCAAATAGATACACACTCAAACACAGATGGTTCTGGCTTTGTATAATTTTATTAAGAATGAATTGCAGTTCCTGGTTTTAGTCAATTTCTAGTCAAATAACAAAGCAGTTTAAATTTCAGTTGCAGTGGGATATTAACCTTGAGTAATTGCACAAGTATAAGCTTTCGGTTAGCTCTTCAGTCCATAAGTCACCTTGTGAATAATAGAAGCATATCACGGTCAGTGACCAACTATTTTACTTCTTTCAATGATTTTCAGTGATTTTTTCACAGCATATCCATTATTTATTTCATGCACAGATACAAAAGTGTGTGGGATTGTCTCACTTTTTAGTTTCCCAGTGATAAACCCATGTGGCATTTCATACAATTGGGTTATTGAAAGAAGGAATTGACCAACAGAGCTGAAAGTATAGCAAATAATGAAGAATGATAATGCTAGCATAAAACTCAAATTGAACAAAAATGAAGAAATTGAAGAAACAATAGATAACCATGGAAATTAGAATAAATAGATGACCAAGATTTAAGATATGCAGCCACAGGAATTTAGTGAAGACAAATTTATCTATATGAATGAGACCAGTGGTTATGACAGAAAGGGTGATGATGTCCCAGAGTGAAACTGGCAAATAAAAAGTCACATTAACAAAAACTCTCTGCCGGGTGTGGTGGCTCACGCCTGTAATCCCAGCATTTTGGGAGGCTGACGCAGGCGGATCACAAGATCAGGAGTTGGAGACCAGCCTAGCCAACATAGTGAAACCCCTTCTCTACTAAAAATACAGAAATTGGCTGGGCGTAGTGCTGGGCACCTGTAATCCCAGCTACCAAGAAGACTAAAGCAGGAGAATCATTTGAACTCAGGAGGTGGAGGTTACAGTGAGCCGAGATTGTGCCAATTGCACTACAGTCTGGGTGACAGGATGAGACTCCACCTCAAAAAAAAAATACAAACCAAAACAAACCAAAACAAAAAAAATCTCTCAGAGGTATTTCATGATATTGAAAATGCAAAGGATAATATTTTAGAAGTAAATTCAAATTTAAGAAGTAGAATAATTCAGTAATTTATAAAAATGGTTTTCATTTGCATGTAAATTACACATTGAGAAAAGATAAGCACTGTTCAAATTACTCTTGATAAATTTTATACAGAAGAATAAAATAAATTGATTTTATATTTCGCTAATATTTTAAATTATGGTGTATAACATACATATGCATTTTACTATTTTTATATACATGTATAAGCATAAGATAACTTTAAAGTTATATCTATAATGTTTAAAGATCCCAGAATATTAATTTTTCCTATTAAGTTTTAAGGTTGCTTTGCATGGTTTTAGTCTGCACTGCCACGTTTACAGTCTGGTACTACTATGCTAACACAAGAGTGCCATTTGAGAATAGGTTAGAAACATCATCATTTGCTCCCATTTACTCGCATTTGTTATTAACTAATAAAGACATTACTCCCAATGTTTAGTGCATGAATCACAGTACAGTAATCAAAATCAGAAAACGTAACACTGATACGATATTATTACCTAATCTGCAGTACATTTGAAATGTCACTGTTTCAGAGTAAAATGAAGAGCTATACTTTTTTTAGGTCCAAGATCCAGCCTCATATAATGCATTGCATTTGTGTATTGATAATTTAATCTGGAATACTTTCTGGCCCTTTATCTTTTCTGAGCTAGGCAGTTATTTTATAAAATACTTCTCAACTTTGGTGTTTCTCATAGTTCTTTATGCTTAAATTTAGGTTATACATGCTTTAGCAAACATAAAATTGGCTTTCTTAGTGCATCACTGAAAGAATGTGATTTTGTTTACCCTATTATAGATAATGCTAACATTAATCATGTGATTAAAGTTGTATTCTCAGTGTTTTCCCATTGTAGTAAAGTTATTTTCCCCTTTATAATTGATAACTAATATCAAGGATTCTATTTTAAAACTGTGAAAATATGCTTTCTCATCAACCTTTGACCCACTGGTTTTAGCACTTACTGATTTAACAATTAGTATTCTACCTTAATAGAGGGTTTTGAGTACTACTTTATTTTCTACAGATTGAACAGCTCTTCTCTGAAATGCATGGGATCATAATTGTTTTGGATTTTAGATTTTTTTAATTTTGGAATATTTGAATAGATATATAGATAGATAGACAGATACCTTGGGGATGGAACCCAAGTCTAAACAAAGAGGTTGTTTATGTTTTATGTGCACTTTACATGCACGGCCTGAATGTAATGTTTTACAATGTCTTAAATAATTTTGTGTATGACACAAAGTGTAGACTGTGTTTGAATTGTGACTGGTCCCATGTGGGTAAGTGTGGAATATTCCACTTGAGGCATCATGTCAGCATTGGAAACCTTTGGATTTTGGAGTGTTTTTGATTTCAGGTTTTTGGGATAAGAAAGTTCAACCTGTAGTGAAAAAGTTATTGAAGCCTCATTTTGAGCTTTCCTTGTCTTAGCCTGAATTGGAGAAATTCTTTATGTTTTCTGATCACAAGTTCTTTTACTAGTTTGTGCTTTAAAAATATTCGGCATTTGTTTTGTCTACCTTATTTATTTTCTTAGTAGTGGTTTTGGATGAATTTTAATCAAAGTAAGTTAATTTAAATAAGTTAGACTGAGTGTCATGGCTCACGCCTGTAATCCCAGCACTTTGAGAGGCCAAGGCGGGTGGATCACCTGAGTTCAGGAACTCGAGAGCAGCCTGGCCAACAGGCAAAACCCTGTTTCTACTAAAAATACAAAAATTAGCTGAGCATGGTGAGGTGCACCTGTAGTCCCAGCTACTTGGGAGGCTGAGGCAGGAGAATTGCTTGAACCCAAGAGGTGGAGGTTGCAGTGAGCAGAGATTGCTCCACTGCACTCCAACCTGGGTGACAGAGGGAGACTCTTTCTCAAAAAAAAATTAAAAACTTAATAGACTAATTTTTAGAGCAGTTTTTGGTTCAAAGCAAAATGGAGGATTCCCCATATCTCCTTCCCACCCATACACAAAGCCTCCCATACTGTCAATACCCACATCATTGCGGTACATTTATTACATTTCACAAACCAACATTGACACCTCATTATCAACTAGTCTACAGTTTACATTAAAACTCACTCTTTTATTATATATTCTATAGGTTTGGTCAAATATATAAGGACATGTATCCACCATTAGAATATCTTAACACAATTGGCCAGGCACAGTGACTCATACTTATAATCCCAGCACTTAGGGAGGCCAACACAAGCAGATTGCTTGACCTCAGGAGTTTGAGATTAGCCTGAGTAACATGGTGAAAACCCACCTCTACCAAAAATACAAAAGTTACTAAGGGTGGTGGTGTGACTCTGTGGTCCCACCTTCTTTGGAGGCTGAGGTGGGAGGATCCCCTGAGCTGGGGGACATGTGTTGCAGTGAACTGAGATTGTGCCACTGCACTCAAGCCTGGGAAACAGAGTGAGACCTTGTTACCAAAAAAGTAAATAAATACATAAATACAACAACAAAATTATACACAATAGTTCTACTGCTCTAAAAATTCCCCGTGTGCCACCTATTCACCTGTTCATCTGTCCCTCAGCCCCCAACTTTTATTGTCTCCATAATTTGCCTTTTTCAGAATATCATACAGTGGAATCATGCAGTATGTAGTCAAATTGGTTTCTTTCAGTTAAGAAACTCTTGCACATGGGCATTTAAGATCACCCATGTATTTGAGTGTTTTTATAGTTCATTTATTTACGCAAAATAATATTTTATTGTATGAGTATACCATAGAGTATTTATCTATTCACCTATTGAGGGACATCTTGATGCATTCCAAGTTTGGGAAATTATGAATAAACTCTTTGTAAGGGTAGATATAATCTTGTTCATAGATAAATACCAAAGAACATGCTTGCTGGCTTGTGTGGTAAGTGTATGTTTAGTTTCAAAAGAAACAGCCAAATTTTCCTCCAAAGTGATTGCACAATTTTGCATTTATCAACAGCAATGAATGAGAGTCCCCATAAGAAGTTTTAATTTTAATGAGACCTGATTTATAATTTTGATGCTGCTGCTTTTTGGGTTTAGATTTAGAAATTGTTGCCTACACAGAGGCAACAAAGACATTTTCTGTATTCTTTCAGAAGCTGTAACATTTTAAATCCCAAATTTAAGTTTGTGAGACTTCTGTAATATGTGTGTGGTGTAAAAAAAAAGATTATTTATTCCATATAGAAATTAATTTGTTACAGCAAAATTTAAAATTATTCAACTTCTCTATGGAATTGTTTTGGCATCTTTGTTAAAGTCAATTGCTTCTATATTTGCAGTTTTACTTCTGCAACTCTTCCACCAACAATTTTTAGTTATAGTAAAAACAGCACTCTCTTGACTATGTAGTTTTGCAGAACCTTGATGTAAAGTTGTACAAATGCCTCAAATTTAATTTTTCAAGGTTTTTTTAGCAATTCTAGAACTTTTGCATTTTTAATGTAAATATAAGATCATTAATTTCTATAAGAAAGAGATTCTATGTTAAAGAGCAATTTTTATTTGGGAGATAATGAACAACTTACATGCATTGAGGATTGAATTGATACACATGTGATTATTCTGTATTTATTTAGATCTTTATTAATTCTTCTCAATGTTTTGTAGTTTTAGCAATCATGGAAATATTTTATGAAATGTATTCCTTTTAACTTATGCTTTCTGATACTATTGTGAGATATTTTAAAACATCTTTAATTTTAAAATGTTTAAAGCTTGCATAATAATGAAATACATTTTTTAATATTGACTTGACTTTTTACCTGGAACATTTTTAGATTCACTAATTACCTTTTATATTTATCTTGCAGATTCCTTAGGATTTTCTATGTAAATAGTCATCTCATCTGTGAAAATAATGTTTCACTGCTTCCTTTTCTATATATATTCCTTTAATTTGTTTTTGTTTTTCTTGCTTTAATGCAATGGATGATTTCTCTAGTACATTGTTGAAAACAATTCTAGGTGCCTATATGCCTGACTTCATCACTGCATTAAGGGAAACATTTAACATTTCAGAATTACAGCATAATAGCTGTAGGTTTTTAACGGATGCACTTTATTGAACTGAAAAAGTTTATTTTCTTCCTAACTTGCTCAGGACACTTAACATGAATGGGATGTAAATTATGACAAATTAATCTTTTTTTATTGAGATAATTATATTATTTATTTTATTACTTTAGTGAAATACATTAATAAATATGTGCATGTTAGCACAAATTCATATTCCTGGGGAAAATAGCTTATATATATATATATATATATGTAACACTTTTTCTCACTTATAAGTGAGAGCTAAACAGTGGATACATGTGGACATAAAGATGGAGATAATAGACACTGGGAACTCTCCAAAATTACTAATGATACACTGTTCATATTTGGATGATGACTGCACTGGAAGCCCAGTACCCACCATGACACAGGTAATACTCATGTAAACGTTTGCACATATACCCCCTAAAGCTAAAATTTAAAAAATAAAAAATAAAATTTTCTTTTTTATCTTAAATTTACATTTTTTTAAGTTGTAAAATTTGTTTATCTAAAGTGGTCCATACATTCCTGTTTGTCTCACACCCTCTTTGTTTGGCTTTCTCAAAGTTGTTAGAAGTTTTTCAGTGTTACTAATCTTTTCTTTTTTTTATTTACAAATATGTTTAATAGCAGCATTTCTTTACTTTAAAGAAAAACAAAGTTCAAATGCCCAACAATAATTAACATTTATACACATATAAATAGACAAAAGGCTGCAGAGAACACTGGATTTAAATAAAGGTGCTATGGGTATAAAGAACTATAACTTATTTTCTGAATAAATAAGAAAAGAGTTCCTGGCTGAAAAGGATAGTGGAGGTTTATTTCCCAATATTCTTCAATTTGGGCCCAACCCCTGCCAACTGAGCAGACTTTCCACTATTATACCAAAAAGAGTGCTCTCCCTGTCAGCAATTCTAATACACACCACCACTAGGCCCAATGGCTCAGAGGGAAGAATGGCCTGTGGCTCTTCAATCTTTATCCTAACGTGGAGCCCAGCCCATGCCTTTGGTCATCTGACACTTTTTACTTATTAATTTTTATGAGAGGGGGTGTTGCTATGTTGCCCAGGCTGATTTTGAACTCCTGGGCTAAATCACTTCTTCTGCCTGGGTGTCCCAGAATGTTGGGATCACAGGCATGAGCCACCACACGCAGCCACCTGAGGCTTTTTAAACAGCACCAGCACTTCCAGCTGGTTAGAAGCTTAAATGCCACCACCTACCGGAAAAGAGGCTCTCACTAGATTCTAAATCTGTTAAATTACTTTTCAATTAAAAAGCAAAACAGACAGAAAAAACTTACGAGAATAAGGTCACTTAGGAATGTTAACTTTTCCATTCAGCTTTTGGCTGATATATGAAATTAGGAATAATAAATAGTCTTCCCCAGGTGCAAGGCTAAACCAGCAGCTTCCAAGGCTTAGTCTACAGTGCTCAGAAAGACATGCCACCTAAAAAGTCAGGCAAGTGCCCTAGCTCCAGTGGCCTCTGCAGATGAGGCCTTGCCAGTCGTCATGGACACATACATAGCATCCAGCACCACCCGTTGGGCCTTCCTGCTTCCCAGAGTTTCACAGTTAGGATGCATGTGAGGGGAGCAGCCCGAACTTCTGTTGGAGGATGGCTGTAGTATTTTCCAGGGCACAGCCTGGACGAGTAATGCCAAACTTTCCAGGCACAGACAAATCAACCACAGTTAAGCCAAGGCGACACTCAGGGCTCTGGCCATCCCCAATTTGTCCCCTATCAATGACCAAGGATAACTGAGGCCAGAGATCCTGGAACTCCTCAACATTCAGAGAACTGGCCTGGGAGCTGAGGTTGGTGCTAGTGAAAGCAAGAGGACCCTCAAACATCTGAGCCAAGTCTTGCATAAAGGCGTGATCAGGAATCCGGATTCCTACAAGAGGCATAAAAGGATTCAGGTCCTTGTTGAGCTCCTCCGAGCATTCCATCACCGGGGTCACTGGTCCTGGCAGCAGGTCTTTCAGGAGTCCCTCGGGTACTCTCACACGGCAGTATCTGTAGACGTCGGCCATGTGGCCCAAGCATAAGGCCAGAGACTTGGCCTTGCTGCGGCCTTTGAGGCGATACACAGTGTGCAGGGCCACTGACCAGCTCGCTGCGCAGGCCAGACCGTACAGCGAATAGGTGGGGACGGCCACCATGGCCCCGGCGCGCAGCTCTGCCACGGCGGCGCGCAGCTCTGCCACGGCGGCGCGCAGCTCTGCCACGGCGGCGCGCAGCTCTGCCACGGCGGCGCGCAGCTCTGCCACGGCGGCGCGCAGCTCTGCCACGGCGGCGCGCAGCTCTGCCACGGCGGCGCGCA
>CM052653.1:120016120-120038320 GCA_028533165.1 Leontopithecus rosalia | reverse complement strand
GTAATCTATTTATGAGGATAGAGAGCTCTCCTGATCTAAACATATCGCAAAAGACCACATCTCCCAATACTGTTGTTTTAACATAATTTTCTAAGAAAAACAAAAACATAAAAAATGCCTTATGTTGCCAATTTATTTTTTCTTTCACACAAAATATAATTATTCCATCTACTAGTTTCTATCTACTAGTTTAGCTTATCTCATAATAAACTTTAAAATCTAACTCCAAAGTCTTATTAAAGCCTCATACGGGTGAAATTCAACATATTATTTATTCTAATGCAATTTTTTCTTTAGCTGTGATTCTATGAAATCTAACATGTTATGGTTTTGCTTTGTTTTGTTTTATTTTGAGATAAGGTCTCACTCTGTAGCCCTGGCTGGAGTGCAGTGGCATGACCTTGGCTCACTGCAATTTTAGCCTTTCAGATTCAAGTGATTCTTCCATGTCAGCCTCCTGAGTAGCTGGGGTTACAGGCATGTACCACCACACCCAGCTAATTTTTGTATATTCAGTAAGACAGGTTTTTACCATGTTGGTCAGGCTGATCTTAAACTCCTGACCTCGTGATCTACCTGCCTTGTTTTCTTAAAGGGCTTGAATTACAGATGCAAGCCACAGCACCCAGCCCATGTTATGTGTTTTTGAAATACAATGGTAGGAAAGGCAAAGGACAGACATTGCTGTTTCAAAAGGGAGAAATAGGCAAGAAAAATAAATAACAAGTCTCAAGTACGTTATGAAAAAGAAATAAAAAGGTAGGACGGGAGTGGTGGCTCACAACGGTAATCCCAGCACCTTGGGAGGCCAAGGCAGGTGGATCAGTTGAGGTCAAAAGTTTAAGATCAGCCCAGCAACATGGTAAAACCCTGTCTCTACTAAAAAAAAATTACAAAAGTTAGCCAGGCATGATTGTGCACATCTTTGGTCCCAGCTACTTGGGAAGCTGAGGCAAGAGAATCAGTTGAGCTCAAGAGGCAGAGGTTGCAGTGACCTGAGATTGTACCACTGCGCTCCAGCCTGGACAACAGAGTGAGAATCCATCTCAAATAAATAAATAAACAAACAAAATGCATAATCACTGCTCAAATATGAAAAAAGAAATGAACAAGCAAACCTAAGAACTTTAATGGACTTCGACCAGTATAAATTTAAAGAAAACAAAAGTGAGACACATTATAAAACTGTGAAATATCTCATAGAAATAAACATTTAAGAAAAAAGATTAGACACATGCAATTTAGTCTCGCTGGTATTATCAACAGATGTCTTTAAAAATATTTTGCAATTCAGAGTGTGGTAAAGTACAAAAAGAAAAAAACTACCAACTTGCGGGGGTGCACCAAGATGGCCATGAAGAGGCAACACCACAGTGCAGCTCCCAGTAAATGAGGAACAGATGACTAGAGGACTTCACAATTCCAAGCAAGGTGCTGGGTTCATTTCAGTGGGACTGGTAGGACACTGAAAATAGCCCAGGGAAGGCAAGACAAAGCAGGGTGAGAGCAGCCCAAGGAGGGCAAACCAAAACAGGGTGGGGCACATCCCCACCTGTAACATGCAGCTGGTTCGGAGGGTTGGGGATTTCACCCACTTGGTACTCCAGTTCGGATCCTGTGCTTCCCTTATCCCTCCTGCAACCCACAGTTCATAAGAGCCCTACCATGGACTCTCGTGGCATGGGTTGTTGATACAAATCTGAGCTACGGCTCTTGATTGGTGCCACAACTTGTTGGCAGGGACCTGGGCAGAAGTTTGGACTAATGCCAGCAGGACAGAACTACTTCTTCCACAGAAAGAGGCAGAGTTGAAAGCAGGGAAACAAGCCATACAGCCTGACAAGACCCACCCCCCATAAAACTCATAAAACTCAAACTGAAGCCCACAAACTAGAGAGCTTCACAGCAAATACACCAGTTTGACCCCAACCAGGAAGATCGAGCTCAAGGAAGGAAAGATGCCATTGGGAAGATGGGGCTAATCTCACCTGCATAAACAAACTCCAGGGAGGACCACCCACCAAGCAGCCTGACTGAACCTGTGGCAGCCCAGCAACACCTCTACAGGCCAATAATGATATAGCTCCAATCTCAACAGAAAGGGCATCCACTCAGAGATTCCTCCTGAAATCACCAATTTAAAGATCAAAGGGAGATAAATCCATGAAGATGGGAATAAACTAGCACAAAAATTTGAAACCGTCAAAGACAAGAACATCTCTTCTCCTACCAGGGATCACAACTCCTCACCACCAAGGGAACAAAACAGGACAGAGAATGAGTGACAAATTGACAGAAGCAGACTTCAGAAGGTGGGTAATAACAAACTTCTCCAAGTTAAAAGACCATGTTCTAACCCAATGCAAAGAAACTAAGAACCTTGAAGAAAGATTAGATGAAGTGCTAACTAGAATAACCAGCTTAGAGAAGAACATAAATGATGGAGCTGAAAAACACAACATGAGAAATTCTAGAAGCATACACAAGTTTCAGTAGCCAAATTGATCAAGCAGAAGAAATGATATCAAAGATTGAAGATCAAATCAATGAAATAAAACAAGAAGGCAAGATTAGAGAAAAAAAAGAGTGAAAAGAAATGAATAAAGCCTCCAAGAAATATGGGATTATGTGAAAAGACTTAATCTATGCTTAATTGGCATACCTGAATGTGATGAGGAGAATAAATCCAAGCTGAAAAACACTCTTCAGAATATTATCCAAGAGAACTTCCTGAACCTAACAAGGCAGTTCACCATTCAAATCTAGAAAACACAGAGAACACCACAGAGACACTCTTCAAGAAGAGCAACTCCAATACATATACTTGTCAGATTCACCAGGGTTAAAATGAAGGAAAAAAATCCTAAGGGCAGACAGAGAGAAAGGTCAAGTCACCCACAAAGGAAAGACCATCAGACTCACAGCAGATCTCTCAGCAGAAAACCTACAAGCTAGAAAGAAATGGGGGCCAATATTCAACATTTTTAAAGAAAAGAACTTTCAACCCAAAATTTTATATCCAGCCAAACTAAGCTTCATAAGTGAAGGAGAATTAAAATCCTTTATGCACAAGCAATTGCTGAGAGATTTCATTGCTACAAGAGCTGCCTTGCAAGAGCTCCTGAGGGAAGAACTAAGCATAGAAAAGAACAATCAGTACTAGCCATTGCAAAAATGTACCAGATGTTAAAGATCAATGATGCAATGAAGAATCCACATCAACTAACAAGCAAAACAACCAACCAGTAACAAAATGGCAAAATCAAATTCAAACATAACAATATTAATGTTGAAGGTAAATAGTCTAAATGCTCCCAATTAAAAGTCGCAGACTCGGAAACTGGATAAAAAATTAAGATCCATCAGTGTGCTGTGTTCAGGAGAACCATCTCAAGTGCAAAGACTGACATAGACTCAAAATAAAGGGAAGGAAAAAGATTTACCAAGCAAATGGAGAGCAAAAAGAAAAAAAAAAGAATAACAGAGGTAGCAATTAGAGTGTCTGACAAAACAGACCTTAAACCAACAAAGATCAAAAGAGATGAAGAAAGGCATTACATAATGATAAAAGGATCAATGCAACAAGAAGAGGTAACTATCTTAAATATATATGCACCCAATGCAGGAGCCCCCAGATACATAAGGCAAGTTCTTAATGACCTACAAAGAGACTTAGACTCCCACACAATAATAGTGGGAGACTTTAACACTCCACTGACAACACTGGGCAGATCAGCAAGACAGAAAGTCAACAAGGATATCCTGGACTTGAATGCAGACCAGGACCAAGTGGACCAAATAGACATTTACAGAACAAATCCACAGAATCCACCCCAAATCCACAGAATACACATTCTTCTCAGCACCACATCAAACCTACTCTAAAACTGATCACATAATTGGGAGTAAATCACTCCTCAGCAAATGCATAAAAATGGAAATCATAACAAACAGTCTCTCAGACCACAGTGCAATCAAATTAGAACTCAGCATTAAGAAAAGCATTCAAAACTGCACAATCACATGGAAGCTGAACAACTTGCTCCTGAATGATGAATAGATAAACAATGAAATGAAGGCAGAAATAAAAATGTTCCTCAAAAACCAATGAGAATGAAGACACAAAGGACCAGAATCTCTGGAACACATTTAAAGCAGTGTCTAGAGAGAAATTTATAGCAATAAATGCCAACATGAGAAAATTGACACCCTATCACCAAAATTGAAAGAGCTAGAGGAGCAAGATCAAAAAAACTCAAAAGCAAGCAGAAGATAAGAAATAGCTAAGAGCAGATCAGAGCAGAACTAAGATCAGAACAGAACCAAGGGAAATAGAAACACACACACACAAACCCTTCAAAAAAATCAATAAATCCAGGAGCAGGTTTTCTGGAAAAGATCAACAAAATAGACAGACTACTAACTAGACTAATAAAAAAGAAAAGAGAGATGAATTTAGTAGATGCAATAAAAAATGATAAAGGGGAGATCACCACCGATTCCACAGAAATACAAACTACCATCAGAGATTACTATAAACAGCTCTATGCACATAAACCAGTAAATCTGAAAGAAATGGATACATTCCTGGACACTTGCACAGTCCCACAGCTAAGCAAGAAAGAAGTTGAAACCCTGAATAGACTAATAACAAGGTCTGAAATTGAGGCAGCAATTAATAGCCTACCAACCAAAAAAAGTCCAGCTCCAGACAAGTTCACAGCTGAATTCTACCAGTTGTACAAAGAGGAGCTGGTACCATTCCTTTTGAAACTATTCCAAACAATACAAAAAGAAAGAATCTTCCTAACTCTTTCTGTGAAACCAACATCATCCTGATACCAAAGCCTGGTAGAGACACAACTAAAAAAGAAAACTACAGGCCAATCTCCATGAAGAAAATTGATGTAAAAATCATCAACAAAATACTGGCAAACCAAATCCAAGAGCACATCAAAAACTTTATCCACTGATCAAGTAGGCTTCATCCCAGGAATGCAAGGCTGGTTCAACACACACAAATCTATAATCCACCACATAAACAGAACCAAAGATGAAAACCACACAATTATCTCAATAGATGCAGAGAAGGCCTTCAACAAAATTCCTCAGCCCTTAATGCTAAAAACTCTCAATAAACTAGGTTTTGATGGAATGAATCTCAAAATAATATAAGCTATTTATGAAAACCCACAGCCAGTCATACTGAATGGGCAAAAACTAGAAGTATTCCCTTTAAAAACTGGCTCTAGACATTGATGCCCTCTCTCACCATTTCTAGTCAACATAGTATTGGAAGTTCTAGCCAGAGCAATTAGGCAAGAAAAAGAAATAAAGAGCATTCAATTAGGAAAAAAAGAAGTCAAATTGTATCTATTTGCAGATGACATTATCATATATTTAGAAGACCCCACTGTCTCAGCCCAAAACCTCCTTAAGCTGATAAGCAATGTTGGCCAAGTTTCAGGATACAAAATCAATGTGCAGAAATCACAAACAATCCTATATACCAATAACTGGCTTAAAAAGAGCCAAATCAAGAATGAACTGCCATTCACAATTGCTACCAAGAGAACAAAATACCTAGGAATACAACTAAAGAAGGATGTAAAAGACCTCTTCAAGGAGAACTACAAACCACTGATCAAGGAAATAAGAGAAGACACAAAGAGATAGAAAAGCATTCCATGCTCAGGGTTAGGAAAATTAATATTGTGAAAATGGCCACACTGCCCGAAGTAATTTATAGATTCAATACCATCCCCATCAAGCTACCACTGACCTTCTTCACAGAACTGGGAAAAAAAACACTTTAAACTTCATATGGAACCAAAAGAGATCTTGTGTAGCCAAGACAATCCTAAGCAAAAGAAAAAGCTGGAAGCATCATGCTACCTGACTTCAAATTATACTACAAGTCTACAGTAATCAAAATAGCATGGTACTGGTACCAAACAGAGATACAGACCAATGGAACAGAACAGAGGCCTCAGAAGTAATGCCACACATCTATGACCATCTGATCTTTGACAAACCTGACTAAAACTAGCAATGGAGAAAATATCTCCTGTTTAATAAATGGTGTTGGGGAAACTGGCTAGCCATATGCAGGAAGCTGAAATTGGGCCCCTTCCTTGCACTTTATTCAAAAATTAACTCCAGCTAGAAAAGACAAACATAAGACCTAACACTATAAAATCCCTAAAAGAAAACCTAGGCAAAACCATTCAAGACATAGGCATAGGCAAGGACTTCATGACTGAAACACCAAAAGCATTGGCAATGAAAGCCAAAATAGACAAATGGGACCTAATCAAACTTCACAGCTTCTGCACAGCAAAGAATAGCCATTAGAGTGAACTGGCAACCAACAGAATGGGAAAAAATTTTGCAATCTAGCCATCTGATGAAGGGCTAATATCCAGAATCTACAAAGAACTAAAACAGATTTACAAGAAGAAACAAACAAACCCATTTAAAAGTGGGTAAAATATATGAACAGACATTTTTCAAAAGAAGGCATATATGAGGCCAAGAAACAAAAAAATGCTCACCATCACTGGTCATTAGAGAAATGCAAATCAAAACTATATTGAGGTACCATCTCACACCAGTTAAAATGGCAATCATTAAAAAATCTGGACAGAACAGATGCTGGAGAGGATGTGGAGAAAAAGGAGCACTTTTTTACACTGTTGGTGGGTGTGTAAATTAGTGCAATCATTATGGAAGACAGTGTGGCAATTCCTCAATGATCTAGAAATAGAAATTTCATTTGACCCAGGAATCCCATTACTAGGTATATACCCAAAGGATTATAAATCGTTTTATTATAAAGACACATGCACATGTATGTTTCTTGTGGGGTTGTGTACAATAGCAAAGACCTGGAACCAACCTGAATGCCCATCAATGATAGACTGGGCAAAGAAAATGTGGCACATGAACACCATGAACTACTATGCAGCCATAAAAAATGACACGTTTCTGTCCTTTCTAGAGACATGGATGAATCTAGAAGCCATCCTTCTCAGCAAACTGCCAAAAGAACATGAAACCAAACACTGCATGTTTTTTACTCATAGTAGGGTGATGAACAATGAGAACACTTGGACACAGGGAAGGGTACAACAGTCACTGGGCTAGGTGGGGGTGTGGAGGGGAGGCAAGGGGAGAGACAGAGGGGTATGGAGTGGATATAACACTGGGAGAAATGCTTGATGTAGGCGATGGGGGTGGGGGATGGAGACAGCAAATCAGCAAGGCATATATGTACCTATGCAACAAGACAGCAGGATGCAGGATGTGCACATGTACCCCAGAACCCAAAGTACCATAAATAAAATAAAAACTACCAACTGAGAACATGATACATGGCAAGAAAGTAATTTCAATTCCCTTATAAAATTTGATGGAAAAATATACAAAAATATATGTATATGTTAAAGAATACACCATATAAAAAGGCCTAATTTGTGACATTAAGAACAAAGTGTGTTGGGGAAGACAGTCAAGTAAGAGACTCGCATTTGATATGCTACTGGAGATAACATCAGATCAAAATCGATTGTTATAACTTTGAGATATTTTATGCAATCTGTGTAGTAACCACAATGATAATACATGTAGAATAGACAGAAAAGAAAAAGACACAAAAACATGTTAGTACAAAAATTAATTAGACAAAAAGGAAGAAAGAAAAAGATAAATGAAAGAACTACAAGAGAGACACAAAACAATTAACAGAATGGCAATAATAACTCCCTAACTGCAAGTAGTAACCTTAAATGTAACAATGTTAAATTTTGCATTAACAGATACAAGGTAATTGAAAAAATAAAAATGTAAATCAAATAAATGCTGTTTATAAGAGGCTCACCTATTATTTAAGAGAAAACATGGGCTGAAAGTGCAGGGATGGAAAATTATATTCTATATGGTAACCAAATAAAATAGAATCCCATCCTAAATAGCAACCAAAATGGAACAAAGTTGGTCACAGTTACATTAGATCATTAGACTAAGCAGAAAACTGTCATAAAGACAAAGAAGGATGTCATATAATTTAAAAAATCCTAAGAAGATATCATAATTTATATGTGCACATGTATCAGCTACTGTTCCAAACATATAACATAAATAATGACAGAATTAAAGGGAGAAATGGGTTGAGGACAGTGGCTCATGCCTGCTTATAATCCCTGCATCTTGGCAGGAACTGAGGCAAGAGGATGGCTTGAGCCCAGGGTTTGAGATTAATCTGGGCAAGATAAAAAGATTTTTTCTCTAATACACACACACACACACACACACACACACACACACACATATACACACACACACATATATATATATACACACACACATATACACACACACACACACACACACACACATATATATATATATATATATATATATATATATATATATATATACACACACACACATATTAGAAAACTGAAATACTCATCTTTAATAATGGAGAGGACAACCTGGCAGACCAACATGAAGACAGAAGATTGAGCAAGGAGTGTATCAACCAAATCCAATGGACTTACAGAAACAGTTGCCCACTGCAGTGGCTCATGCCTCTAATCCCAGCACTTTGGGAGGCTGAGGTGGGTGGATCACAAGGTCAAGAGATTGAGACCATCCTGGTCAACATGGTGAAACCCCATTTCTACTAAAAATACAAAAATTAGCTGGGCATGTTGGCAGGTGCCTGTAGTCCCAGCTACACGGAAGGCTGAGACAGAAAAATCTCTTGAATCTGGGAGACAGAGGTTGCACTCCAGCCTGGCGATAGAGCAAATCTTAGTCTAAAAAGAAAGAAAGAAAAAAGAATAAAAGAAACAATCTACTCAACAACAAAATCCACATGCTTCTCAAATGCACACGGAGCATTGTTCACACAACATCACATATCAGACCACAAAGAAATAAACTCAAGAAAATTAAAATCATACAAAGTATTATTTGTAACTAAAATGGAATGAAACTAGAAATTAATAGCAGAAGAAATGCTTAAAATATAGCAAATACATAAAAATCAAGTAGCATGCTCCTACACAACATTTATGGGTTAAAGAAAAAATCAGAGTAAAAATTTTAACATAACTGGAGACAAAAACATATTGAATGCATCTGGAGCCTGTATTCAATTGCAGTAGTAAATGTGTACATTAAAAAATCTATCTCAATTAACTACTAAATGTTATCAAACATAAGAATAAGGATTTCAGCAGTTATAAATAAATAACAAATACCACAGAAAAAGCAAATAAAATTTTGTTTTATTAAAAATATCAAGAAAATTAAGTTAGATTTAAAAAAGAAAAGAAAATATCTCAAATAATTAAATTCAGAAATAAAAAAGGACTTATTACTACTGATACCACAAAAATAGGGAAAGAAAAGATTATAAAAGTTTAAGTCCAAGTATATATGAAAAAAATGTGATAAGCTAAAAGAAATAGATAAATGCCTAAAAATAACAGAATATACTAAAAATAAATCTAACAACTTCCCCTCAAAAATCCCAGGCCCAAGTCACTTCACTATACATACATTTTTTTCAAAATGTTAGTTAACATCAATCATTCTAAAACTACTTCAGAAAAATAAAAAAGAGAAAACCATTTTCAACTTATTTTATAAGCCCAGCATTAACATAACACTAAACCTCACTAAAAAAATACAACTAGAGACCAATTTTTCTGAAGACTTTTGATGTAAAATTTCTCCTTGGAACATTAGGACACCAAATTCAATAACATATTGCAAGGATTATACACCATGACCAAGGGGGAGTTATCTCTTTAATTAAGTATTGTTAAACACATGTAAATCAATCAATTTAATATATTAGATTAACAGACTAAAAGATACAAACCATACAATCATCGCAAATAACGCAGAAATGTTCATTGACAAAATTAGCCATTTTTTCATAGAAAAAAACTACTAAGCAAACTAGAAATGAAAGGAAAGTACTTTAACATAATCAAAAACATGTGAAAAACTCATCACCAACCAGGTGCAAAAGCTCATGCCTATAGCCCCAGCACTTTGGGAAAATAAGAGGTGAGTAGATGTTTTGAGACCAGGAGTTCCAGACCAGCCTCACCAACACGGTGAAATCCTGTCTCTACTAAAAATAATAAAATTAGCTACTAACTGTGGCATATGCCTGTAATCCCAGCCACTAGGGAGGCTGAGGCATGAGAATAGCTTGAACCCGGGAGGCAGAGGTTGGAGTGAACCCAGATCATGCCATTGGACTCCAGCCTGGGCTACAGAGCAAGATTCTGTCTCAAAACAAACCAAACAAACAAACAAACAAACAAACAGACAAACAAGAAACAACTCATTCCTAACATTATACTGAAGTGCTGAAAGTTTATCCTCTAAGGTTAATAATAAGACAAGATATCCACTGTTGCCACATCTATTCAAAAGTAGCAGTGAATGTCCTAGCAAAAGAAACTAGGCAACAACAGAAAGAAGAAAGAAGAAAGAAGAAAGAAATAAAAGAAATAAGTCAAAATTATCTTCAACAAGTTTGCAAAGGCCAAACTATGGAGAGGGAACAGCTTTTTTAACAAAAAATGGTGGGAAGACTTACAATCAACAAGTAAAATATAGAATTCAGAATTGTAGTTTATACCATATTTTTTAAAACTAAAAATGATTAAAGACCTCAATGTAAGGCCAAAAACTAAAATTCCTACACAAAAATACAGGGGAAAAAAATCCAACATTATGCCACTGAATTTGGCAAAGAGTTCTTGACTGCCAGTGGCCCCACCTCCCAGCAGCACAACCTGCCCAGAAAGCACCATTTCCATTCACCTGGGAGTGGGGAAGTGTACCTCCTGGTACGTAGGAGGGGTAAGATTTTTTCTTATTTATTTACTTAAAACTGGTAGAATATTACTATTGTATGATGTACCCATGATTCTCAGTAAATTTGAGCATACGTTTAACAGTTTTTATCAGTTTAACTAGTTCTTCTATTTGTTTATATTGTTAAGGTGAAATTTAATTTCTATCTGACATTAGTAAGATACTAACAGAGGTTTTAATGGCAAGTGAGTATTTTTTGTCAGAAGGGACTGATATCTTTGAAGATTTTTGTCCTCTTGCTGAGGTTTGGAAGTCAGTTATTTTATTAAAGTTTAATTTCATTGTAATAGTTAACAACTATTAAAAATTCCCTGTAGTCATTGGAGTGATAAATTTTGGTGTAGCGTCAGTATAACAATCTTTAGGATCTTTAAATATTCTAATTTTTCAAATTGCAGTCATGGTTTAAAAATATATGCCATAGACATTTTGTTATTTTAAAATGACATTCTTCACTATGGGAAATTAAAATTTGTGTTTGTTAAGACTTCATTCTGTTAGGGGGTTTAAAATGTAATATAAACTCGGAATAAAATTCTAAGCCCCCTAGCAACTGAACTTATTTCCTCTTGACAAGGTGACCCCAGAAAAACCTTAAAAACTGAATTCCTGGCTATTACAGTAAGAGAGGTGTTCTGTGCTGAAGACACTCAATGGGAGAAGAAAAGACACATGCACAATAACTTAATCCCAGTAAATCACAATGAAAACATAATAAGCAAATTGATAACAGTTGTTTGGCATGAGGCCCAGTCATGAGAGCACTTTGCAACTGGTCTCAAGGAACACAATCAGGTCAATTTGTTTTTACAATTGTCTGTTAGTTTTCAATAACTAACATATCAGAATCAATTGTCATAGAGATTTCTTTGAAACAGAGCTGGATAAATACCTTAAGGGGTTCATACAACCTGTTCTGGGACTTGGTGACCATTGTTTGTGTCCATGTTCAATTGAGTTCAAATTTAATATTTAACTTTTCCTCCATACTCAGCCCCAATCTGATACTCAACTGTAGGAAAATACCCCTACAGATGTATGGAAAATACACAATTGGTAAGCAGAGTAGAATTAAAAGCACAATTAATAAAAACCACTCCCACCATGGCCAACACCAATGCCAGTTGAACAGCCAATTCATGATGGCATCCTGACATTTAGATTCTAACTGTTTTACTTGTCCTTGAATGATTTGGGCGAGAGTAATATTGTGAGAATTTTCAGGGATATACACATAATATTCAGTATGAAGCAAGGTGCAGACCCCTCCTTGGGCTGTGGTAAGCATATCTAACGCCATTTGATTTTGCAACACAATAGGACACAGCTGAGCAAATTCATCTGATAACAACGTCTAAGTCCAGTGCTACTATCATGAAGAGCTTTTTCTACATGTAAGCTTAATATTTTAATTTGTTGCTGAAGCAGAATTGTACCAGCAGAAGGGGAGAATACTGTGATAGGGTAACACCACCAAGGAGTCCAGCTCATTCAGAGCAGCAATGTGTGTAAGCATCTAGGTTGAGGAAAGAGACTGTGTTTCACTGGGGGCTGAGTAACATTAAAGGAGCCATTTAAGACCTCCAGACGTAAAAAGGGCAATACAGATTTCAGCTACCAGTCCAGCAGGTTCCCAGTATATGCCATTCCAGGCATATTGGGTAGGATACAAAGGCCTTTGACCCATTGCACGAGTGGATTTTGTCTTATCAGACTTGGGCAAAATAGTCTGTTTGGTTTGTGGGGGAGGCCATTTATTTCCTGCTTATGTTTGCTGGTAAAAGAAGTAAAACAGCAAAAAGCTAAAGTCAGGAGTCGGGTGAGATGCTAAATTCACTGGCCTGGCCATTGTGGGACCCAAAGGCTGAGAAAATAACTCCCCTCTCGGTAACTGGTGCCTATGTTATCTACAAGCCTTGAAAATGTTGAAAAGAATGTTTTTCCTGCTGCCCAAGGACCTTCCCTGAGTTAGTACTCCATGTTTGCACAAACTAGACATCCCCTTAGAAATGCCTCTGTCACTAAGTGATTTACTGATTTTTTTTCAACTTCTGTAACCCTTCCTCTTTCCTCCTTCCCATGTGCTAAATGTAAATTCGCAAATCAATGAAAGCCAAAGACTATAAGGTTAAATGTCCAGCCAATGGACAATGACTCAGTTTCATTTGTTTCCCTTCAGAGTTGTATGTCTTTAAAAAGGGGAAAAAAACTGCTTTTTGGGGAGCTCAGCTTTTAGTCACAAGTCTACTAATGCTCCACAACTGAATAACGTCTCTTCCTTCCTCACTTACATGTCTGGGTTGGGGGGGTCGTTATTTAAAAGAAGTCCAGATTGGATTACAGATGCTATTTTCCTGACCTCATTGGTAGTGACATAACAACTTGGAAATGTTGGTAGAGACAATTTTTCAAGGTAACTCATTTCATGAGGTCTCTGGCAATCCAATGCATAGCCAGCACTGACTGCAGGTGACTTCTTTTGCAGTGGTGGCTACCCAGTTAAATTTATTCTCAACCTCAGACATAAAGATACAGGTGCTGATCATCAGTAGATAGTTTATTCCCTGTAATGAAAAAAATGGAGGGGAACATAATATTGTTTCTACACTTGTAATTTCCCCTTCATTTTCTGCCCTCATACTTTGGCCCCAGGACTTAAGCTGCCCACTCCTGTGGACCCAAATCCTCCAATTCTATATGCTGTTTCTATTAGGGCAGAAATTTCCTCAAGGGTTAATTGTGGACAGGGTACTACCAGCATCTGGGTGATTTGCATCTGAAGTCTTGGGTGGTATTGTGTAAAATGATTTTGAACTCTCTCTGGTAATCACTATCAATTATACCACCATACACTAGAATGCTGCTCTTTGCAAGGCTTGAACATGTTGTAACCCATTCATTTAAATTTGAGTTTGTGGTTATGGTGAAAATTTTGGCCTGTTAATCTGTCTGCTGATTAAGTAGCCTATCAAGAGAGAGCAGAGATGCATAAGCATCAGCATGACAGTGATAATGGTAGTGTGCAACAGGATTCAGTTATCTTCCCAGTACTGTTTTTCCCAAACCTCTTAATTCTCAATTAACCATTTGTTTCATTGCCATTGAGGCATCCAGGTAGAAAGACCATTTGCTATTGACCAAGAGTTATTATACAAGTGACAAATCCCTCTGGCCTCCTCCTGAATAGCTGGGAAGATGGCTACTAATTTAGTCAGCTGGCTGCTCCCACCTCTTCCTTTGTAACAGGATTATAAGCCATGGCCTTCCACCATTGGGTCCCACCAATGTATTTGGGGGATCCATCAGCAAACCGAGCACATTCCTGATTTTCTGGACTTAGTTCTTTAAAGGATTTGCCTGATTGGATGGGACAGGCTTCTTTCCCTCTTTGCAGGACTTGCTCAGTGCCTTCCTGAGCTAACAAATTTTGTAAAAATGTTATTATCTTTGGTCCTTGCTTAGCCTTATATTGTATGTATTTTTTCCATTGTATGATGCTACTTTCTTGAGCATGCCCTATTTGGTGGGTTTTGGGGAAGCTCATGACCCAAGTCATAATAGAAATTTCAAGCTTCATAAAGACATCATGGTAGAAGCAGAGGTGCTCTATTTCCACCAAAGCCCTATAGCAAGCTAACAGTTGCATTTTGAAAGGATTATAAGCTTTGCCAGACTCTGGCAGCTTCTGGGTTCAACACTACAAGGGTACTCTCTTTTCATCTTGTTTCTGCCAAAGGCTCCAATTAGCATGCTAATCCAGGACAGGTATTTGAAGTTCTACTTGCCCATCCTGTATGGGCCATAGATCCAGGTTCAGTTGCACTGCTTGTTTAGCTTGTTCAAAGGCTATATTCTCTTTCTCTATCCAGTGAAATTTATAATGTTTTCAAGTTACTGCCTACAGAGGTTGTAAGGGGTTACTCAAATGGGGAATATAATGTCTACAGACTCCAAACAAGCCAATAAATTCTGTTCCTCCTTTTTAGTGGTAGGAGTTGCAAATTCTAGTGTTTTAGCCTTAGCCTTTGGTAAAATGGACTATTTATCTGCATTCCATAGGAAGCCAAAGTATTTTACAGTTTGTGCAGGTCCTTAAATTTTATCAAGGTTAATTTTCCATCCTTGAGATAGGAGCTGGGTTTTTACCTGCTCCAAGCCCCGACTGACTAGTTTTTTAGTTTTACCCTGACTGCATCACTCGGACAGCTGTTTTTCTTTAGCAATAGGCTGTTACCTTTGAGCCTGATCAGTCAAGACATAGACCTGGCATTTGGCCAGGGGTAGTCGGGAAGTCAGATTAGCATTTTTCTTTTCCAGCTTAAGTTTCTCTTGCAGCAACTTATCACTATGTTGTCACATTAAATTATAAGCAGTAAGCAAGGACCATCCACACTGGGATATCCCCTTGGCATCTCTTTTGTCAACTGAAATCCCCTGCAGCAATTCACACACAGTCAAAGGTTTAAACTGCACTAATATAGATTTTTAATTCTCACAAAGGCCAGTTCCCTGGACCATTTAATTGCCAAGGGGAGAACTGGGGGAGTTTCCATTACCGGATGCGGGAAGTTTTCAACCTTCCAGCCCCGTCCTTGCAGCTGAACAGCGAATCCTCCATAGGCTGGTGAGTGTACTGTCAGAGTCTGAAGCCCAGGCTGTTTCTTTCCTGTCTGGTGATGTTTCCTCCATAGTCTGGTACTTGTGTATATATATATATATCTGCATTGCCATTTATGTGGGGTGAAGGTTGTTTACCCTTGAAGGTATCTTGTGTGTCTTTTCTTCTCCTTTCAAGCATCTCCCATGTAGAACAAGAGGTCAAACAGGCCTGTTATACTCCTTCTATTTGGTGTTTAGGCACAACAAATCGCCAGCACTAATGTGAAAATAGAGATCATAAGGCTGACAAAACTGACTCTGTGGCAATATGATATCAAACTATAGGCAAGTTTTAAGGCCGTGCAAAGTAAGTGTTAAGTCATGCCTGAAGGTCAGTAATCTTGCTACATACCATTCCTATCCCCATTTAAGTTTTAAAACTTTTATTTCTGCTAACCCCAAGTTTTAGAGAGAGCCTTACTCCTTTAAAGGTTAACCAAGAAGTAACTAAAGCTGATCTCAGTTGATAGAGGTCTATTTGGCCAAAGCTGATTACATGCCCAGGAAAGTATACAACTCAAACAAAAGACCTGTGCTTTTTCCAAAGGGGTTGTGGGAGCTTCAGTATTTAAGGAAAAATAAGCAGGCAGAAAAAAGTGGATGGTTGGTAAGCAGCAAGGCAAATTGTTACATTTTCTGATGCTCTCATTAGCCCCATTAAATCTACATTTCACATGTGAAAGGAGAAAGTATAGAAAAAAAAGTGAATTATGCAATTATCTCAGAGGCAGGTGGAGAGATGGTTCCTGGGTCTTCTTGTCTTTGTTCTGTGAAGATAAGCTGGTAATTAGCATTGTCAGGTGAGATGCAACAGGACTTGATTTTAGGGCTCGTTTATTGAAGGGATATGTATCCTGAAAGATTTAGGGGCTCAGAAAGGATTTTCTAGTGAGCAATGTATGAGGGAGACTATCCAGGGTGATACATGGCCTTCTATCATTGTAGGAACTCGATTTATGAATGAAGCTATGACAAACAGTTGTAAAATTACAAGTATCTGTTTGGAAACAATCAAACAAAAACTACTGAGTTACTCAGTTCCAAAGCTTAACTTTCTCTTTGACATAGTGAGTTTGAAGGTCCCAATATTCTATTTTCTTTTCCAACCCAATTGCAAATTCAAGAATCTTTGAATCTACCTATAACCTGTAAGCTACTGCTTCAAGGTATTTCACCTCTTTGGGTCAAATTAATGTACTCCTGCTCTGTATTGATTTATGTATTCCTCTGTAATATCTGTCTCTCTAAAGTGTATAAAATAATTCAACTGCTTTGCATACACTTTCTCAGGACTCCTTAAACCTGTGATTCTTTGTGCCACAATCACTCATATAAGCTCAAAATAAACCTCTTTAGAATACCTTAAAGAATTTGGGGTTTATTCTAAAAATATGTAATGTAAATTATATTTAAAACATGCTAGTTGGCATTTTACCATGCATCAGTAAGTTGTCTGACAGTGATCAAAGTCTGAGAGTAACTTGCAGAAAATAATTGGATATTATCTTCAAAATAATAAATGTTCTTTATCCAGCATAGATTTAATACCTAAGAGATAATGTATAACATAAAGATTTATTAATTATGTCATCTTCTCTACCATTATTTATGATAATCACATACTTTGAGACTTATTCTATGGAAAATAGCCTAAGGTGAAGTCACATTGATCTGCATTATCTTTTTCTTCTTCTTTTTTTTTTTGAGACAGGGTCTTGCTCTTGTTCCCCAGGATGGAGTGCAATGGTGTAAGCTCAGCATATTGCAACCTCTGCCTCTGGGGTTCAAGTGATTATCCTTCATCAGCCTTTTGAGTAGTTGGGACTACAGGCACAGGCCACCACACCTGGCTAATTTTTGTATTTTTAGTAGAGACGTGGTTTTGCCATGTTGGCCAGGCTGGTCTTGAATGCATATAGGTCTTCTTAGAGTAGTCAGGGGATTCACCCTAACTTAGTTGACACTTCTCGTAGTGAGTGCTGAGGTTTCTATTCAGATTTTTACATTTTGAACATATCCATTAAGACCTGATTACACTCTTTTAGACTCTAACCAAACTATTTGACTTCTATAAATTTTAATTCTATCTCATTTCTTCAGGTACATACCACATTTTCCAAGACTCACAGTTATTTTTATGTTGGGGCTACAATATTCAACATATAGTCATAAAGAACATACTTAAGTTCAAGATTCTGAAAAAAAGTAATAACTTTCTTTTCTTTTCTTTTTTTTTTTTTTTGAGACGGAGTTTCACTCTTGTTACCCAGGCTGGAGTGCAATGGCGCCATCTTGGCTCATCGCAACCTCCGCCTCCCGGGATCAGGCAATTCTCCTGCCTCAGCCTCCCGAGTAGCTGGGATTACAAGGTGCGCCACCATGCCCAGCTAATTTTTTTGTATTTTGAGTAGAGGTGGGGTTTCACCATGTTGACCATGATGGTCTCTATCTCTTGACCTCGTGATCCACCAGCCTCGGCCTCCCAAAGTGCTGGGATTACAGGCTTGAG
The DNA here is from genome assembly GCA_028533165.1 of Leontopithecus rosalia. NCBI lineage: Eukaryota > Metazoa > Chordata > Mammalia > Primates > Cebidae > Leontopithecus > Leontopithecus rosalia. Next base: position 120,020,244 of record CM052653.1, on the reverse strand, counting down.
CCACTGCACCCGGCCAAAAAAGTAATAACTTTCTAATGATGTCTGCATATGTCCATGCAATATGTGTATGCAATTCTTTAAATATAAATACACTAAATTATTATCTGTCATGTTTCTGAAGTTCAAATATAACTGTCTTTTGTTATCTCTCAGCTCCAATCTATGGGAACGTAGGTGCTCTTCTGTCCAAGCTTAGCTCCAATTACCTCCAGAGACCCAATGGAGAAAGACATCAGTTTTTGAGCCAACTATTACAATCCTTAAAATATGGAAACCAGGCCGAGCACGGTGGCTCAAGCCTGTAATCCCAGAATTTTGGGAGACCGAGGCGGGTGGATCACGAGGTCAAGAGATCGAGACCATCCTGGTCAACATGGTGAAATGGCATCTCTACTAAAAATACAAAAAAATTAGCTGGGCATGGTGACACGTGCCTGTAATCCCAGCTACTCAGGAGGCTGAGGCAGGAGAACTGCCTGAACCCAGGAGAGGGAGGTTATGGCGAGCTGAGATTGCACCATTGCACTCCAGCCTGGGTAACAAGAGCGAAACTCTGTCTCAAATATATATATACCATTGTGTATCTTAAAGTCAATTTTTTTCTTACTATTTCTCAGTCAAAAAATTACAGTAAAACACAAACAATTTGACTGTGCTGAGATACACTGGTGGCACCCATCAAATACTTAGTTCTGGCATTGAAGACAAATATGCCTATTTATGAGATTAATCTTTTTGATCAAGAATTTCCCTCACATTTAATCAAATATACAATTTTCCTTTTATAAACTCAAATTTAGATAAAATTGTTTTTTCAAGATGGTGGATTACCGATTTTTAGCTTGCCTCAGCCACGTGGTCATAGCACAATATTGCATAAACGTCAATGAGTTTTAATTTAAAAAGAAGAATGACAATCTACCAGAATAATGAAGGACACATTAGATCCCTATAAAAAGAATGCAAGCAACTGCTCCCATGATGGTATCCAGCTAATAAAAGTGAGTGAAGCAGCATCAAGTAAAAGAAGCAGAAAGCATCCCCTCTGTGACTCCTGTTCCATTGGGATTTAAGCAATCCAGGCTGAGGAAGAGCATTTTGTTTCTCCCAAGCTCAGGAACTATTTTAGGGGAAGAGGCTTAAAGATGCTGAGAGGGAAAGACATCAAGAAAAGCTGCAGACATTTTTCCAGACCTGAGATCAAGAGTAAAATATCATTTTCAGTCCAGGCACATACAGAGTCAGCCATTATACTGTCATCCAGCAGCATGCCTATGGAGATATTTTTGTCTCAGGACAGAGATTGAAGCATTTGCTCTTAAGGGATGTAGTATTCTCCACAGCAGAATTGTGGAAAGCACTTCAGCGGTAAACACTAGAATTTTTCACTTCCCCATCCCAGTCCTGGGGCAGGAGGACAGCTGCCAAAACTGCAGTTTCTCCTGTGTGCTTACACTTTGGCAGCTAGTGCCGGATGGGTGACCTGGAACTAGTCTGCATGTATCATTTCTGGGTGCCCAAGACTGTTCCTCTGAGATCATGGTTCAGCAGGGTTCTTTCTACTCCACCTCCAGGCAGAACTCCAGCCATTTAGAGCACATGCTTGCCTGGACCAGCAGCCTGAGCTTCCTAACACATCCTGGGCATAGATCATTTTGCTGAGTGGTCCCCTCTATTCCATAACCAGGCAGATCTCCAGGCATTCAGAGCACTAATTTGTCTGGATTCCCAGCCTGTGCTGCCCCTGAAACAGATCTACACATGCCTGGAGCATACATCCTTCTGCATTAGAAGTTTAAGCTGCCCCTCTTGCTCATGCAGAGAAGTTGGGGCTGACAGGGTTTTACAGATCCACACCTAGGCACATCTCTGGGCACTGGTGGCCATCCACGAGATTCCCCTTAGCACTAGTGCTTGTGTCTGTCATAACGAAATCTACAGGTGGCCCCACCCAGTCTGGTCCCACTCATCTCCCAGGGATGAGCATTGAGTTTAGTTCACTGTGCACTCCATGGATCAGCCCATTGCCTGAGGCAACAGCAAGCTTCTCCCAGTAAACAAGGATCAAGTATATACCCAGCCATACTGACCACAGGCAGCTCTTACCAATAAGCACCATTTACTGGCGTATGAGTCAAACTACACAGCTCAAAGTGAAGCCTGCTGAAGGAAGTGCACCGAACTATAGAAGCAAAGCCAAAAAATCTGACACAATGTTCTCTACAGTCACATCCACTAGGAAGGGGAAAAAGGGAAGGGGGAAAAAACAATTATATTACAGGGAAAATAAAGAAAAAAAATCCATGCAAACACAAAAAATTACTGAAATTAGAAGTGCCACTGTCTCCAGATGAGAAGAAACCTGTTCAAGAATTCCAGCACCATGGAAAATCTGAATGTAGTGACACAATGAGAGGATGACATTAGATCTTGTATAGATCAAGATACTAAACAAAATAAAGAGCATCACGGTATATAGTCCAAGAACAGCAATGGCCCCTAACCAGAATGAAAATTAAAAAGTAACAGATAAAAAAAATTCAAAGCTTGTAAGAAAACTCCATTATATCAAATATAAGATTGAAAATCGACACACAGAAAAACTTCTAAATCAATCACGAAAATTAGAAAAAAGATAAATGTGTTTTAAAAAAATCAATCAGAGCTTTTAGAATTTAAAAACTTACTCAAGAAATCTTAAAATAAAAAAACTTTATCAATAGACTGGACCAAGCAGAAGAAAACATTACAGAATTCAAAATTTTAGTCTTTCAAACTAACCTAGTCAGGCAAAATTAAACAAAAAGTCTTTGAAAAATATGAGATTATGTAAGGAAACTAAACCTATGAATTATTGGCATTCCTGAGAGAGCAGGAGAAAAAGCAAACAATGTGGAAAACACATTTAAGAAAATAATTTGAGAATTTTTTTTCTAATCTTGCTACAGAGGTACTCATGCAGATATAAGAAACACAGAGAATACCTGCAAGTTACTATACAAAATAAACATAATCAAGGCATTAAGTCACCAAACTGTCCAATAACAGCATTAAAAATAAAATTACAAAGGCTGTTAGAGAAGAAGATCAGATCACAGGCAAAGAGAACCCCAATAGACTAACAGGGGACTTCTCAGCAGTAACTCTACAATCTAGGAGAGATTAGGGACCTTATTTCAGCATTCTGAAAGTAACCAATCTTTAACAGGATATGAAAAGATATCCAGTATTTGACAGGGTAAGAAATACTTGGTTAGAATCTCAAATTCTAACCAAGTTCTAAATGTTCTAAACAAGAAGCTCTAAACATGAAAAGAAACAAAGAAAAGCTGCCACCACAAAAAATACACTTAAGTAAATTGCCCACACACACTGCAATAAACCCACACAACAGAAACTACAAAGCAATGAGCTGACAACTTTATAATAGGATAAAAATCCCATGTATCAATATTTACCTTGAATGTAAATGGTCTAAATAGTACACTCATTAAAAAGAAGAGAATTGCAAGTTGGATTAAGAAAAAAAACAAGAGGCAGATGGGCAAGGTAGCTCACACCTGCAATCCCAGCATTTTGAGAGGCTGAGGCAGGTAGATCACTTGATGCTAGGAGTTCAAGACCAGCTTGGTCAACATGACAAAAACCTGTCACTACTAAAAATACAAAAAAGTTAGCCAGATGCTGCAGTGGCACTTGCCTGTAGTCCCAGCTAGTTGGGAGGTTGAGGCATGAGAATTGCTTGAGCCGGAGAGGGAGAGGTTGCAGTAAACCAAGTTTGCACCATTACACTGCAGCCTGGATGACAGAAAGAGACCCTGTCTCAAAAACAAACAAACAACAAAACAAGGTGCACTTATTGCTGTCCTTAAGATACTTATCTCATGTGTAATGACACCCAGCAGTTCAAAATAAAGGGTTAGAGAAATATCTATAATGCAAAAAGCAAGGGTTACTGTTCTTTTGGCAGATAAAACAGACTTTAAATTAACATCCGTAAAAACAAAGAAGAGAATGACATAAGGACAAAGGATTTAACTCATAAAAGAGTTAAATATTCTAAAGATATATGCACCCAACATTGGAGCACAAGGATTTTTGAAACAACTACTTTTAGACCCCTG
>CM052653.1:119952564-120015620 GCA_028533165.1 Leontopithecus rosalia | reverse complement strand
GTGATCCACCAGCCTCAGCTTTCTAAAGTGTTGGGATTACAAGCGGGTGCCACCGTGCCTGGCTAAGATCCCACTTTAAATATAAATGGTGACAATTAGATAAGATAAAGTAGTTAGGCTGAACATCAGTTCATGCTTATAGCCCAGCACTTTGGGAGGCGAAGGTGGGAGGATCACTTGAGGCCAGGAGTTGCAGACCAGCCTGGCCAACATATTGAGACCCAGTCTTTACACAAAATATTAAAATGAGCTGGGTGTGGTGGTGCATGCCTGTAGTCCCAGCTACTCAGGAGACTGAGGCAGAAGAATCGCTTGAACCCAGGAATACAAGGTTATAGTGTGCTTTATCATCCAGCCATTGTATTCCAGCCTGGGCAACAGAGAGACTCTGTTTCTAAAACAAAATAAAAGATCATGTAGGTAAAGTAGATTTAGAGAGGGTATGATGTAGAGGGCAGGAAAAAACCTGGAAGCAACCCAAATATACAATAATAGGGAATTCAATTACTTTTTTTTTTTTTGAGATGGAGTTTTGCTCTTGCTGTCCAGGCTGGAGTTCAATGGTGCAATCTTGGCTCTCTGCAACCTCCACCTCCCAGGTTCAAGCAATTCTCCTACACCAGCCTCCCGAGTAGGTGGGATTACAGGCACGTGCCACCATGCCTGGCTAATTTTTTTTTTTATTTTTAGTGGAGACAGGATTTCTCCATGTTGCTTAGAATGGTCTCGAACTCCCAACCTCAGGTGATCCACCCACCTCAGCCTCCCAAAGTGCTGGGATTACAGGCGTGAGCCACCACACCTGGCCACTTTTTTTTTGAGACAGGGTCTGGTTCTGTCACCCAGGCTAGAGTGCAGTGGTTGATCTTAGCTCACTGCAACCTTCACACATCCCCCTACCCCACGGGCTCAAGTGATCCTCCCACCTCAGTTTCCCAAGTAGTTGGCATTACAGGCATGAGCCACCACGCCTGGCTATTTTCACATTTTAGTAAAGCTAGGGTTTCACTATGTTGGCCAGGCCAGTCTTGAACTCCTGATCTCAAGTGATCTGCCTGTCATGGCCTCCCAACTTACTGGGATTACAGGTGTGAGCCACTGTGCCTGCCCGAGTACATTATGGCACATCAGTAATATTATATATAAAAAGCAATAGTTACAATAAACATTAAAATAGTACTTTCTAATGATAATATTTGCACATACATACCTTTATCTATGTGTTCTTTTCCCCTAAGGAAAGCAACACTAGTCTTTCTTCTTTAAGATCAATTCCAGCTGGGTGCGGTGGCTCATGCCTGAAATCACAACACTTTGGGAGGCCAAGGCAGGCAGATCACTTGAGGCCAGGAGTTCAAGATCATCCTGGCCAACATGGTGAAGCCCCATCTCTACTAAAAATACAAAAATTAGCCAGTCATGGTGGCAGTCACCCAGCAGTTGCTTGAACCCCAGAGGTGGAGATTGCAGTGAGCCAAGATTGAACCACTGCACTCCTGCCTGGGTCATAAAGTAAGATTCTGTCTCAAGAAATAAAATTAGCTGGTGTGGTGGCATGTGCCTGTAGTCCCATCTACTTGAGAGGCTGAAGTGGATCACTTGAGCCCAGGAGTTTCAGACTGCAACCCAGCCAGAATGACAGAGTAAGACCCCCTGCTTTCAAAAATATACAAAAGAAAGAACAAACAAATAAAAAGAAAAAAGGTAGGTAAACACAAAGAAGAATGAACTCATCATTCAATCATTTATTCATTATTGCCACCGACATTAGTGGAAATTAACTAAATGCCTACTATATAGCTGTTCTGGGGCAGAGCAGAAGAACCAGACATTTAAAAGTATCTCTGAAGAGATGGAATTACCATTCATTCAAACATCCCTTCCAACATTCATTTACCATTCATTTCAAACATCCCTTCTGGTGATATTTACAAACAATGTTTCCTGAGCATCTATATGCCAGGGCACTGGGAACGTAGCAGTGAACAAAGACAGAAATCCATGTTGTCATGGGCTGACATTCCAGCAGAGGAGGCAACCAATGAGCACTACCTACAATTAGCAATGAGCAATAAGTAAAACGCAGACAGAGTTGGGTAATATGTGACAGAGATGTTTGCTGCTTTCCTCCAGGTGAGCAAGGGAATTATTTCACTGAGAAAGTGACATCTGTATAAAGCCCCAGAAAAGTGAGGAAGAGACAGGTGCAGTGGCTCATGCATATAACCCTAGAACTTTGGGAGGCCCAGGTGGTCAGATCATCTGAGGTCAGGAGTTTGAGACCAGCCTGGCCAACATGGTGAAACCCGTCTCTACTGAAAATACAAAAGTCAGCCGGGCATGGTGGTGCATGCCTGTAATCCCAGCTACCCAGGAGGTTTACAAGAACCCACAAGGTAAAGGTTGCAGTGAGCCAAGATGTTGCCACTGCATTCCAGCCTGGAAAACAAAGTTAGACTCTGTCTCAGAAAAAAAACAAAAACAAAAACAAAAACCAAAAACCCTATTTAAAAAAAGAGGGGAGGGAAGGAAGGGAACTTATAAGGATACTTAGGGGAAGAGTAAGTTCCAGACAGAGGAACAGCCAATGCAAAGACTGTGAGATGGGAGCACACCTGAGAGTTTTCAGGAACAGTAAGAAGGCTGTTGTCCAGTGAATAAGATTATGGAGAAAAAAGGTGTCTGGCTCCATACGGTGGCTCATGCCTGCAATCCCAGCACTTTCGGAGGCTGAGGCAGTAGGATAGCTTGAGCCCAGGAGTTGGAGCAACCTGGCCAACATGGCAAAACCCTCTCTTTAAAAAGAAAATAAAAGGCCAGGCGAGTTGGCTTACACCTATAATCCCAGCACTCTGGGAGGCTGAGGGGGGTGGATCAACTACAGTCGGGAGTTCAAGACCAGCTTGGCCCAGGTGGCGAAATCCTCATCTCTACTAAAAGTACAAAAATATTAGCCAGTCATGGTGGTGGATGCCTGCAATTCCAGCTACTCTCTAGGCTGAGGCAGGAGAATCTCTTGAACCCCAGGAGGTGCAGGTTGCCGTAAGCTGAGATCGTGACATTGCACTCCAGCCTGGGCAACAAGCATGAAACTCTGTCTCAAAAAAATAAAATAAAATAATTAAAAGTAAAATGAAAGAATTCTAAAAATAGGATGTCTGGTGTTTGTTTCCAATATTTTGACTAGCTACTTTTAAAAAATCTATTGAAAAATTAAAGATTAAACAGTATTAGGTTCCCAGCCTCAGATAGACCAGCATTAAAAAACTCATTACCTTCTTTCTATGATGCCAAGCCAGCTATTTCACCCTCTGAACCTCAGTTTCTTTATCTGTAAAACGGGTATTAATGATACTATACCACAGGGCTGTGTATGCAGTGAGAAAAATGCAAATAAAGCATTTATCCAGGTGCCTGGTTCCTAGCAAGTGCTTAAGAACTATTTCTAGCCATTACTAACCCATTACTCTCTCCCGGCCCCTAACTCCTTTTTGGGGGAAGTTGGGAAATCGGTATCACACGAAAACAGTCTTTTTCCTTTTTTCTTTCTTTTTTTTTTGAGATGGAGTTTTGCTCTTGTTACTCAGGCTGGAGTGCAATGGCATGATCTCGGCTCCCGGCAACCTCCACCTCCTGGGTTCAAGCAATTCTCCTGCCTCAGCCTCCTGAGTAGCTGGGACTACAGGCGTGTGCCATCATGCCCAGCTAATTTTTGTATTTTCAGTAAAGACAGGGTTTCACCAAGTTGACCAGGATGGCCTTGATCTCTTGATGTAGTGATCCACCCACCTCCCAAAGTGCTGGAATTATAGGCATGAGCCACTATGCCGGGCCAACAGTCATTTCCCCTTTAAGGACCTCAGTGGGCCGGGAGCCCACTTTTTGCAAAATTTCACTTCCCGCACTTTTTCCAAAATTTCGAGTCTGCGCTTGGCATTTTCTGACTGAATGTCTTCAATTGGATGCTCTGCACCAATTGGAGGCTGGAGCGGGCTTGGCGAGGAGCCCGGCTCCGCCCCCTCTCTGGTCCTGCCCACTGCCAGTCAGCTTCTTTGCTATGGGAACTGGTGGGCGGTGGGGAGGGAAAGCCCCGAATATTCCTTGGGGATTCAACATGGCGGCAGCAGTAACCGCGGTGGCAGTGGCGGTGGCGCAAGAGAGCTGAAGGAGGCGCAAGGCCACAGAGTTCCAGGCTGAGCCTCTAGGCTGCGAGCGACTGCGGCGCTGAGCCTGTAGGATAAGGGGTCCAGCCAAGGGCTTGTAGTGTGTCGGGTGCTGGCAGAGGGAAGGCATTTCTGCGAGGAGGGGGCGTGGCCGCTGGGGTCAAAGTTCATGGGTGGAGGGAAGGGTCGCTTCCGAGGGGTCGGGGGTTAACGCTGACTGGAGGGAGGGGTAGTGGAGCTTGGAGGTCAAACTAGCAAAGAGGTGAAGGGGAATGCAAAGTTTGAAATTCGAATTGGGTGCATGGTCGAGGGGATCTGGGCAAGTCTCAAAAAAGGTAAGGTCAAAGTTTATAATTTGAGGGGACGCTGCACCTACAAGGGTCAGAGGTCACAGCCACAGGGGGCGCCAGGTTGGAAGTTTATTTTTATTTTTATTTATTTAATTTTTTTTGAGACAGAGTTTCGCTCTTGTTACCCAGGCTGGAGTGCAATGGCGCCATCTCGGCTCACCGCAACCTCCGCCTCCTGGGTTCAGGCAATTCTCCTGCCTCAGCCTCCTGAGTAGCTGGGATTACAGGCATGCGCCACCATGCCCAGCTAATTTTTTTGTATTTTTAGTAGAGACGGGGTTTCACCATGTTGATCAGGTTGGTCTCGATCTCTCGACCTCATGATCCACCCACCTCGGCCTCCCCAAGTGCTGGGATTACAGGCTTGAGCCACCGTGCCCAGCCCAGTTTGGAGGTTTAAAGCTGCCCCCAGTGGAGCAGAGGAATGAGTTTTAGGTTCTGGGGCATCTTTTAGGGCATGAAAGTTGGGGCATGCCTAGAAGGTGCAAAGTTCAGAATCTGATAGTGGGGCAGGTGTTTCCCAGACTCAGAAATTAAAACCCAAGGAGGGGTATATTGCAGGGGACCGGGGGTGGGGGTGAGTCCTGGGGCGTGGTCAGAGATGATTCCTGGTGGCTGGAGAAGGGGAACTCTCCTGCAAATAATCATAGGAAACACTAATGAAGCACTTACTATGGGCTAGACCCTCTTTTTAATGCTTTACTTGTATTGGCTTATTCAGTCCTCACTACAGTCTTAGAGGGTCTTAACCTGGTATTAAGAGGTAATGTGATTTGCCCAAGGTCACCTGATGCATAAGTTATGCACTGGGATTCCAACTCCGGAGTTTTGGCCCAGAGCCCTGCTTTGGCTGACACCTCTGAAATCATCATACCATCGGTTAATGTTTAATGAGGGCTCACACCGTGCTCCAAACCCTTGTGCAAGGTCTTATTTCACCCCTGCTGCACTCTTGTGAAGTGAGTGCTTAGGATGAACCTACTTTACAGACGGAAAGAGTGAGGCTCAGAAGCTTCTGCTGAAGGCAGAGTGAGAATCAAAGCTGGGCCTGGGTGATTCCAGGGCTCCTGCCCCTGGTTGCCACCTTGTCTGCAGTCAGCTGTTAGGTCTCTCCTGGAAGCAGGGGCCTGGGCAGGGCTGGGCTGCTCCCTGGACAGGATAGGATTGTCTGCTTGGTTTCCTTGGAAGGCTGTGATCTGGCAAGGAAGATTCCTGTGGGAGTGGGGTGTCTGTGGGTGGCCTGGAGTCCAAGCGAGGGAGTCGGATGAGTTTCTGACTGGAGGGTGTCCCTGGGTGGTACCCCGGGCAGAGTTGAGTGTTCACTGTTCTTTTTTTTTTTTAATTTTAATTAATTAATTTTTTTTTTTGAGACGGAGTTTCGCTCTCGTTACCCAGGCTGGAGTGCAATGGCGCGATCTCGGCTCACTGCAACCTCTGCCTCCTGGGTTCAGGCAATTCTCCTGCCTCAGCCTCCTGAGTACTGTTCTTAAAACCCTAAGGTCTCACTGTGGTCCTCAGTCACTCCCACATCACTTCTTTGGCTCTGCCCATTTCTCCCTGGTCCATTTGCTGTTCTCTAACTCCAGGCCTTTGCCTTCCACCTGTTCTTTGACTTTCCTATTCATTCTGCTGGGATGAGTTTTCTCATCTGCCCAGCCCTTCCCTCCCTCCTTACCTTGTTTATTAGGGTGCATGGCAGAATTACTCTGTGGGGTTCCTTGTCTCAGTCCTGGTCCTGCTGAAGCCCTGCCTGGTCTGCAGAGGATATGACGTTGCTGGGGGTTGACTGTTGGGCACTGTGCTGGGTGCTGGGAGTGGGGCAGGGGATAAGACTCACAGAGCCCCTAGCCTTAGCGGGCACTCAGTCCCCCAATGGGAGCAGAGTGTAACCAGCCCCTCAGCCAGTAATGCAAGGTTACGTCTCTGTAAATGGTGATGTGGCTTTCAAGAGCATATTCAGGAAGCTGGGAGAATGCCCCTACCCTGGGCTGAAGCCCAAGTCCCTTTCCCCTGGGAAGGCTCTGAAGGATGAGGAGGAAGGCTGGGAATGGGCTCATCAGGCAGAGGAGCAGGGTGAAGAGGCCTGGAGTGAGGGGAGGGTGCAGAGTTGGGGATCCAGGACAACACGGAGCCTGTGCAGGTTCCGGGTGAGACCTTGAGAGGGCTCAGCCTGGGAGAGACAGTGGGAGCAGGGGAGGGCTGAGGAGTACCGGTGTGTGGAGCTGCGTGAGGCTGTGATGGAGTGTGATTTGGAGAGCAGTGCTGGGCCAGCAATGCCTGGTATGTACCTGGCATTGGCACATGTAGGTACCTGGTATGTACCTCACAGGGCACATGAGGACCTCTGTTTTCCTCTTCTGCAAAATGGGCATAGCATTGGCACTGCCTCATAGAATTGCTGTGAGGATGCTGGTAGAGAGCTGTGGCCGAAGGCCCCGCATCCACTAGTTGCTGTGTAAGCATTAGTCTTGCTGCTGCTGCCATCCCTCCACTGCCTGGGGAGAGATGGTGGAGGCCCTAGCTCCTCCTGCCTCCTGGCCTTCTTTGGCCACCACCCCATCCCCACCTGTCTCTGTCAGTGTCAGGGAGCTGGCACACTGCCAGGCAGGCCTCTGAGGCTGGCCCAGACTTCCAGCCTTGCAGTGCCAGCTCACTCAGCATCTCAGTGTTTGGCACAGATAAGGAAGGATAGGGTTTGGGCATTGGAGACCCATATTCGGGTCCTTCACTTGTCACTTAGCAACCTTGGACAAATGATTTCTTACTTGCCACTTTCATTTCTTCAGTACACACTGGGCTAGGGGAAAAAGCAGGGCCTTCAGTATAATGACACTCATTCATCCAGCCAGCCTCTGGCTTGGGACAGAGCACACCATGATACAGTTAGAGGCCAAGGGTCTCCTCCTCACACCGCTTACTCCCTCCCTTCCAGGGGAAGCCACTGTTCTGGGTTTGGCAGTCACCATTCCTCTGCAGCCTTTTATGCTTTTACTGCCTTTGGATGTATTCACCAACAGTAGCTCTTGCCCCTAGCTGGCTGCACAGTGGAACCCCCTAGAGAGCTTTGAAACGATGATTTTGCCCAGGCCCACCATGGAAATTTTCTTTCCAACTTACTTGGTCTGGGCTGGGGCTATTCTCAGTCTTTTGGAAGCTCCCTGCCTGGGCAATTCTTATGGCCAGTGGGGGCTGCCCACCATTGTTTCACAGTTCAGATAGATGGTGTCACCATAAATATGTCATTCTGCAACTTACTCTGTTTGCTCAACATTATAGGGATATTTGAGATGCAGTCCTGCTGGGTTGCCTAGACTGAACTCTAACTCCTGGGCTCAAGATCCTCTCTCTTCAGCCTCTTGGGTAGCTGGGATTACAGGTGCACACCCCTGCACCAGGCTTTGAGCTGAGCATTGGAGTCTGGCTCTCTCTCCATGGGGATGTGTGGCGGTCTGAGCCAGGCCATTCATTTTTTTCTGCTGCTATTTCTTTTTGTGATGGTGTTACATGGGAGCTGGCTCTTCACTTGTTGTTCGCCACTGAGGTGGTCTCCTGTTGGGGCTGTAATGGTTTGATGACAGGCCTTCTGGAATGTGTGTCCCTGTAGACCATGACCAGAGTCTCTCCCACACATGCCTAGCAGTAGAAAAGCCAGAGCTCTTTCCTTGCAGTTGTCAAGTGGTGCCCCCAGTGGCTGCACCACTGTGCTCCCAGCAGGCTCCAGGCCTCCCTTCCTTCCAAGTCCTGCTTTGCACAGCTTTGTGGCCCTCACTGAAATGATTTCCTCGGCCATGAGATGGGAGGTTTATGGACCCACCCACCCACCAGTCTGGTTGGAAACAGATGGGGAGATGGTTCACACGACTTGCTTAGCCAGGATCTTGCTCCCACCGAGTCCCCACACTCAGAGGAGAAGGCAGGCTGGAAAGGCTTTCACATTTAACCCCTCAGGCATCCAGGACGATGACTGCAGCTTTGCCCCAACTGCCCTTGGGGTCAGGTGTGGGGGCTGACAGCTGGGAAAGAGAACTGTACTGATTGAAACCTCTTAGTAGGGAGGACAGAGGTGAAAGTTGGAGGCTAGGCAAGGCCTTGTAACATTCTTTCTGATTGTTGGTCCCGGTGGTAACCAGCACAGCACAGCTCTACCCTTGTAGATTATAGTACAGTGAAGGAGACAGACCTGCTGTCCCATCAGTGATAGAGAGGCCAGGGCTGTGAAGGAGAGGCCTAGGTGAGGGGTCAGGGTGGGATGGGGGTCCCAGACAGAGGGGTCAGGGTGGGATGAGGGCATACCCAGGCAGAGGGGTCAGGGTATGGGGGCATACCAAGCCAGAGGGGTCAGGGTGGGATGGGGGCACACCCAGGCAAGGGGTCAGGGTAGGATGGGGGTGTACCCAGGCAGAGGTGTCAGGGTGGGATGGGGGCATACCCAGGCAGAGGGGTTAGGGTGGGATGGGGGCATACCCAGGCAGAGGAGTCAGGGTATGGGGGTGTACCCAGGCAGAGTGCTCAGGGTGGGATGGAGGCATACTGAGGCAGAGGGGTCAGGGTGGGATGGGGGCATACCCAGGCAGAGAGGTTGGGACTGGATGGTGGAGAGGGGCACAGAGAGGGGTGGGGGCTGGGATGGAGGCAGAGGGACGATAGTAATCCAGAGGAGGTATCTGACCTAGCCTGGGGAGTAGAGGAGGGCTTTCTGGAGAAGATGACATCTGACTGATGAGAAAATGTGAGCAAGACCTGGGAGGAAGTGGAAAGCATGTAACAGGTCATGGGTACGGAAGTGCCAAGGCCCTGAGGTCAGAGTGACCTTGGATGTTTGAGGGTCATCTAACAGGCTGGTGTGGGCTACCAGGTGCACCCTGCCTGCATGGTAGCCTTGCTCTGCAAAAAGCAGTTAAATAAATACATAAATTATAAAAGGAAGAAATCAAACAGCCAAAAAAGGTCAGTGAGCATCAGAGGCGTGGAGGCTGTGGCAGCTACAGCAGGGCCAGGCAGAGCCAGGTGGGGTGTGTGGATTCCATTCTGTGCATAATGGGAAGTCATCAGAGGCTTTAGTGACATGTGGTTTTCCTTTTATAAAGATTGCTCAGGCTGCTATGTGGGAGACGGATTGTGGGGGGTGGTGACAGTGGGGCTGCTGTGGCAGTCTGGGCAGAAGAGGGTGGAGAGGATGAGGGGCAGTGATGGAGGAGCATCCTCATGCCAGCTGAGGTCATCAGCACTTTACCTGGGTTACCTCACTTGAAATTCACAGAAGCCTGTGAAGTAGGTGCTAGTATTATCCTCATTATAGAGATGAGAAACCCGAGACCCAGAGAGGTACCAGAACTTGCCTAAGGTCACACAGCAGGCAAGTGGCAGAGGTAGGATTTGAACCCCAGGCCTCGGGGCTTCAGCGTCACTGCCCACCAGGGCTGCCCTCCCGTGATTTCAAACTGGCTTGGATGATATGGGCCCAATTCCTGTCTAGTAGGTTCTTACCCAGACTCCTTTGTAGACAGAAGCTCCATGGGGACCTGTCCCCACTGGGTAGTTTCTGGGCGCTGGGTTTCTACCTCCCTTAGGGCTTCCCTTTCCTTTCTTGCCTACTCCTCATCCTGCTGGCTCATGGTGAGCCAGACTTCCTGGCCAGACCCTGCTTAGGTCTGTCCCCAGCAGCTGTTTCTCCCATCACCCAGCCCAGCCTTGCAGATGCTGCCAGCAGGAAGCAGCATCCTTCCAAGTCATGGCCAGGGAAGTGGGGTCCTTCCCCCTAGTCACCCATCTGGGGCCACGGCTTCTGGTCTGCCAGCTGCCTGGGCCCTCAGGAAGTTTGGGGGGGTCGGAGGGTGAGAAGGGGAACACATTCCCATCCCAAGGGAGCCAGCTCTGGCAGATGCAACAGAAGCCACCGCTCACTGAGCCTGTCTCCTGGGGTGCTGCCCTGACCCTTCCCAGGCTCAGAGGCCATCCACTGCCTTCCCAAGGGGTACTGGGAACTTCCCCTGCTGGGGCTGCCCAGTCCACACACATCTTTTAGCCTTCCCCACTAGCTGGGAGCCCCTGGGGAAGAGATGGAAATTCCCTAGGCCTCTGGTTCCTCACCTGTTACAGGGAGTGTTGGTGGCCACCTCTCCAGGAAGTGGGAGGATGGGAGATTATATGTGTGCATGTGTGCGTCATGCTTAGCCCGATGCTTGGCATACAGTAAGCGCTTGGTAAATGATGAACTTGGTGATATATATATATATATATATTTTTTTTTTTGTTTGTTTGTTTTCTTGAGACAGAGTCTCTGTCACTGGAGTGCAGTGGCACAATCTCAGCTCACTGTAACCTCCACCTTCTGGGTTCAAGCAATTCTCCTGCCTCAGCCTCCCGAGTAGCTAGAGTTACAGACACCTGCCACTACACCCAGCTAATTTTTTATATTTTTAGTAGAAATGGATTTCACCATGTTGGCTAGGCTGGTCTCAAACTTCTGACCTCATGATTCACCCACCTTGCCCTCCCAAAGTGCTGAGATTGCAGGTATGAGCCACTGCGCCCGGCCCAAACTTGATACTTTTGACAGTTTCCATCTCCTTGCACCCTGTTCCCCCTCTGGGTTCTCATCCTATAGTGAGCATAATAACCCGGGACCGTGGTGTCCCATCTCTGTGTGCCAAGGCACGAGTGTGCTGTAAATCTGTGAGCATGGTCATGTAGCTCTACCCAGAGACTCTGAGGAGGAGGTGTTATTAACCTCATTTCTCTTCTCCTGTGTTTTAATTTTAAGAAAGCACTTTTTCGATCCACATGCACGTATTACCTATTCCCCTAAATAATCACTGAAAAACTGCACGCAGCACAGAAGGATGTACGGGGCGAGCAAATCTCTTTCCCAGCCACCTGCCAGGCCCCTTCCCAGAGATAGCATCATCACTCCCAGTTTATTTTCTTTCTTTCTTGGAATATTTGTTCCCCAAGGGCCCGCCTGTCCCTTTTGCTTTTACTCAGATACAGCGGACTTCCTGTGTTTATATTCCATCCTGTGCTCTGCATTTCCTGCTCCAAAGCGCCATCTCAGGACAGAGTGCTGCCTCGAGTGTTCCATGAACACTCATGCCCCCATGGATGGTTGTCTTTCTGTGCTGTGAACAGGGCTGTGCCCGCCTG
Source organism: Leontopithecus rosalia (assembly GCA_028533165.1). NCBI lineage: Eukaryota > Metazoa > Chordata > Mammalia > Primates > Cebidae > Leontopithecus > Leontopithecus rosalia. Next base: position 120,003,964 of record CM052653.1, on the reverse strand, counting down.
AGTGTGACTGTGCGCATGTCTCTGACGTGACTCTGAGCTTGTGGCCTTGTGGTCCATGACAGGCATCCCATTAGCTTTGCCAGTAGTGTTTCACCCTGCCAGGGAGGTTGTCCAGCTCACACTCTTACCCCTAGTGCCTGATGGAACCAGGGTTTCCTCACTCCCCTGCTGGAATAGATGGGTGTCACCTGACACTCACCTTTGCCTGTCAGGTGACAAACGGTCCCATCGTGGTTCTGATTTTAATAAGAGCAAAGCGGGACAGCTTTGTTTTTGAAAGCCATCTTGAGCTTTCTTTTCTTGGAACTGTTTATTCCTGATAATTTCACTTTCTCTGAGAAGGGGAAACTGAGGCACAGGCCAGCAGCCCCACAGCAAATACGTGGCAGATCTGTCACTCAAACCCTGGCTCCATTCTGGAGCTCCTAACCCATATGACGCAGCATAGGTCAAGGACTTGGCCTCCAGAGCCAGCTTTGTCTCTTACTAGTTGTGTGACCCCTGACAAGTCATGTCACCTCTCTGAGCCCAGGTGTACTCATCTGTAAAATGGTATCTCCTCATAGGGTTGTTTTGAAGATAGAAAGGTATATTCAGCAGGATGCATAGTAAGTGCTCAAAGACCATTAGGTGCCTTGCTAGTAGCTGTATAATTAATATTAAAGCTATATTTCCAGTAGCTGTGTTATTAACATGAGCAGGCACTGTTTGAGTGACTTCTGTGAACTAACCTCTTGGACCCTCCCATCAGCCCCAAGAGACATGTGATATTATTATCTCCATTTTCTTTTTCTTTCTTTTTTTTTTTTTTTCTGAGATGGAGTCTCGCTCTATCCCCAGGCTAGAGTGCAGTGGCACTATCTCAGCTCACTGCAACCTCTGCCTCCTGTGTTCAAGTGATTCTCCTACCTCAGCCTCCTGAGTAGCTGGGACTACAGGTGCATGCCAACATGCCCAGCTACGTTTTGTATATTTAGTAGAGAGCGGGTTTCACCATGTTGGCTAGGATGGTCTTGATCCCTTGACCTTGTGATCACCTGCCTTGGGTTCCCAGAGAGCTGGGATTACAGGCTTGAGCCACCTCACTGGCCTATCACCTCCCTTTCCTAAGGGAGAAGACTGAGAGCCTGGAGACCGGCCCTGGGTTACAGAGCTGGATTTGGATGCAGGAGACCTGGCTCCTGATCACTGTGGTGGCTTCTCCTGCCCCCCTGGGCTAAGCCCAAGGATTAGAAAGATCCCCTTCCTGCTTTTCCCACCCTTGTTCTGCCATTTCCATTCCAGGCAGGCTGCCCTGGAGCTTTTGAGCAGACACCTTGAGGGGTGGGAGCACCAGGTGGGCATGGTCCTCACCTAGAAAGCCTCCCTCCTCGGCCCTCCCTGCTCCTGCCACCAAGCACCTGGCCCTGTCCTGGGAACTCCTGATAAAGTGGCATTGTGCAGCCATTTCCAGTTTGCTTCCCAGCCTGATTTCACCACGCCCACACTTCACTCCCAAAGGTGGAAGACGGCCGGCCTTCCTGGGCTGAGTGGGTTGCCAGCTCCCCTTCCCTTTCCTTCCCTCCCTCACTGCACCCACAGTCTGTGGTCAGCACTGGGTGTGGGGAAACAGTAGGACCCTGTGGGGCACTGGCCCCTCCACAGACTCGTCCCCAGGTGAAGACCCCTCGCTGCCTTCCCCACAGGTGACCCCTGTTCCTCTCTCCCTGGGAACCCTCCTTTCCTGCCACCCACAGGGGCCTCCATAGTTAGTTCTGTCATCACTTCCCCGAAAATCTTCTGCTGCAGCCTTGCCCCATGTTATTTGACTCTGAAATGCTATATATATACACAGCACTTCTAACTCCACTGCTTTGCAAAAACCTTTAATAATTGTCAATTATAATATGCCTACAGAAACGTGCATAAAATGCACAGGTAAGCTTAGCAAGGAATTGCATAGCAAGCAACACTTCCCCACCAAGCCTTCAGTAAAGACAGAGCAGAGCATCCCAGAAGCCCCCCAATATTCCCTGTCAGTCATGACCACAGTTGTGAGTGCTCTCCTGACCTTGGTGATCACTGTGTACTTGCTTTTCCTGATAGTTTTTACAATGAGTTGCGTATGCTTGAATTACAGAATGTCATCGTGCCTGCTTTTGAACTTGATGTAAATGGGATCTTCCAGTCTCAAAAAAAGACTCCATCTCAAAAAAACACTCCAGCCTGTTGCCCAGGCTGGAGTGCAGTGGCATGGTCTTGGCTCACTGCAGCCTCTTCCTCCTGAGTTCAAGCAATTCTCTTGCCTCATCCTCCCGAGTAACTGAGATTATAGGCACACACCAACATGCCTGGCTAATTTTATTTTATTTTATTTTTGTATTTTTAGTAAAGACTGGGGTTCACTATGTTGGCTAGGCTGGTCTTGAACTCCTGACCTCAGGTGATCCACCCCCCTCAGCTTCCCAAAGTGCTGGGATTATAGGCATGCACCCAGCCCTATATATTACTCTGTTTCTCTGTCTCCTGCAGCACTGGTGTAAGCCATCTCTTTGTAGCATCACCTGGGGTGCCAGTGCGTGCATTTCTTCAGGGAATATACCTGGGAGTGCATGGCCCAGGGCAGAGGGTAGGGTAGCTTCACATTTAGTGGACGCTGCTCCCCAGCCTCCCAAGGTGGTCATATCTGTGTGTGCTCCTAGCAGTGGTGACTGAGGATCTTAGTTGTTCCAGCTCCTTGCCAACATTTGGTACTGTCAGACTTTTTAGTTGATTTTGGAACATTTTCCTTTTCTTCTGCAAAAGTAACCCCACTGGTTATCATCAGGCTAAGCCCCTTGTGTTATTTTCTCCTCCCCATGCTCCTGTCCATTCTGTCCCACATAGTGAACCCCAGTCTTTACTAAAAATATAAAAAAAAATAAAATAAAATTAGCCAGGCATTAGCCCTTCTGGTTTTCACCCATTCTGTGGACAGGAGTCAAGCACTTATTCTTTTTTTTTTTTTTTTGCGATGGAGTCTTGCTCTGTCACCGAGGCTGGAGTGTAGTGGCACGATCTCAGCTCACACAACCTCTGCCTCCTAGATTCAAGGGACTCTCTGCCCTCAACCCCTCAAGTAGCTGGGATTACAGGCATCTGCCACCATGCCAGGCTAATTTTGTAGTTTTAGTAGAGATGGGGTTTTACCATGTTGGCCATGCTGGTTTCAAACTCCTGACCTCAAATGATCTGCCTGTTTCAGCCTCCCAGTGCTGGGATTACAGGTGTCAGCCACCATACCCAGCCCAAGTGCATATTCTTTGACCAGCCTTGTGCCAGGGCCCAATGACCCAAGGGTGAACCCAGACAACAGGCAACCCTCCCGGAACTCTGCCGGGCAGGGAACACAGACCTCAACCAAAGAACAACAAAGAGACAGCCAGACTGGAGGCTCCCAGCCCCTGTCGTCCCTCAGTGACCCCATTTTGGGAACAGGTACCTCCATCCCTCATCTAGTTTCAGAAACAGACTTCTTCGAGTCTGGCATTACCCTGACTCCTTTCTTGTCCCCTCCGCATCCAAGTGTCCAGAAAGCCTGTGATGCCCCCTGAGAACATAGCCTGGTGTTTCCCACTCTTCTTCCTCTTCACCCCCCTTCCTCATCATTCCCTAGTTCAAGCCACCCTCATCTCCCTCCTGGACCATTGAGGCAGCCTCCCTGCTCTCTCCTCCACCACTGTCCCCACAGTTGTCCCCACAGCCAGAGAGAGCCAGCCACAGCTGGTCAGGGCAGGAACCCTTCCCTGGCTTCCCAAGAGAGAAGTCTGCTAGGCCCCAGGTGACCTGGCCAGTTTCCTGCCTGTCCCCTTCCCTCCTCTCCTGTCACCATTCCTGAAACATTCCAGGTGGGTCCTACCTGGGGTCCTTTGTCCTTGCTGTACCCTGGGGACAGTACCCTCCCTCCCTCCATCCAGGCAGCCTCTGCTGATGGTGGCCTCCCTTGGGGAGACCTTTCTTCCCTGCCACGGGTCACCAGGAGCAGCCCCTGTCACCCTCTCTCTAGCACCCCCCATGATGGTTACTTACATTGTGATGTATGGATCTGTTGGTTTATTTCATCTCCTGGCATAACTTAGCCTCAGGGCACTGGGGCAGGGGTAGAACAGCAGGGCCTTGCCTTGCATCTTGCTGTGTTCTCAGGGATTGTGGTGTTGAGGTATCTGGGTAAATGTTGATTGACTGACTGGCTGACTGACTGAACTGTTGTAAGCCAGGCTGCCAGAGTGTCTGATGGGATCCACCCTGGGTAGAGCACAGCAGGCAGGTTTTTTCCTGAGGAGGAAATGCCACTTGAAGGAGGAACTTGGCTTTGGCTAAGGAAAGAGGAGGCTGAGGCAGCTGGCATAGCAGAGGTCTCTGGGCGGGGGAGTGCAGGGGGCCTTTGAGGAATTGAAGACAGATAGGTCGGTTCTTGGGTTGGTCTGGATTCCAGTCTTGACAGCCACTTGAGCCTCTCTGTGCCTTTGTGTCTTCCTCCCTAGAAGGGGCTGCTTCAGGTGTTCCTGGACATCCCTGAAGTTCTCCTAACATACTTATCCTGGTTCCTGACACATCAACATAAATGTGATTGTTATTTTTTTCCAACAAATTCAGTGCTGGCCCATGGTGGTGGGTAAACAGACTCAGTTGCTACCCATTTAGATCCTGTCCTCTGGAGCCATCTGGGCACTCCTGCTTGGAGGCAGGGGAAGGCCTGGTGTGACCTTGGGCCCAGGGAGCCCTTATTCTGGATTTGGAAGATGATTCTGGATCATCTTCAGGGTGATTCCTAGGGAAGATGAATGGAGGGTTTGCATGTTCTGGCCCTTTGTCCAGCCAGTGCTCCCAAGCTGCTGCCTGGGCCTCCCTGAAATCCCAGGAGGTGTCTGTGCCCGTGTGACCTATTTCACAGATTAGGAGGTGAGGGTGGCACCATTGGTACGTCCTTGGCCCATTTTGCAAACTAGAGCAGATCTGGTGGTATCTCCTCCGTGGTCTGATGTGCATTTTTCTGGTAGCCAGTCAGGTGGCGAGCTTTCATTTGTTCATCAGGACTCCTGTGAAGGAAGGATCACTTCAGGGCACATTCCCTTTTTCTTTTTTCGTTTTGATACAGAATCTCGCTCTGTTACCCAGGCTAGAGTGCTGTGGCGAGATCTTGGCTCACGGCAACTTCCACCTCCCAGGTTTAAGCAATTTTCCTGCTCAGCCTCCTGAGTAGCTGGGACTACAGGCACATGCCACCACACCTGGCTAACTTTTTGTATTTTTAGTAGAGATAGGGTTTCATCATGCTGGCCATCCTGTTCTCAGTTGTTTTTGTTTTGTATTTTTGTAGAGATGGGATTTCACCACGTTGCACAGACTGATCTCAAACTCCTGAGCTCAAGCCAGCCTCTCAAAGTGCTGGGATTACAGGTGTGAGCCACTGCACCCAGTCCATGCTTGACTTTTTGTAATTCCCTTTGCATATTAGACAAGCATCATGTCAGTGTATATACGTGTGTTCTTGTGCACACACCCAACACTGAGTCTCTCAATCCATGAACGTGGTATGTCTCACCATTTGTTTATGTCTTCTCATTCATACTTTTCCAGCCGAGGCCTTGCCCACCTCATGTGGGGTTTGTCCAGGGATAGTTCATGATGTGGCGGGGGGTCTCTGCCCTCCACTCCCATGAGATGCCTTGCACCATAGGTTTGGCCTTGCTCAGGGAGGACCTCATGGTTGTGGCAGGAGGCCACTTACCCCGTTCTCTGCTTCTTCCCTGGCACCACCCCTGGACTCTGACAGAGGGTAGGCAGAGCACCCAGAAAGGAGGCTATAATTTTCCTGAACAATTTCAAGGGCTAATTCCTTCAATTAGCCCTTGACTAATCAGCTTATGGTTTAATTATCAGGGAACAGGCTCTGGCTGTGGGAAGCAGCTCAGCTGGGGTCTCCCCACAGCATGGCAGGAAGGAGCCAGGGCCCCTCCCTACACTGTGGGGGTGGCAGGATACGGGGATACCCCAGCACCCTCCAGTGGGTGAGTGGGGGTTTCTCCATCCCCCTTCATGCTGTGACAGGTGGAGGACAGCAGGTGTGATGGAGATGACAGCTGATTCCTCCCCTTATTCTCATAATTTCCCAGAGCCCCTGCTGGTGAGGGGCTGGCCCCATCGCTCCAGCGGCTCTGGCAGGGCCCACCCCTCCCCACTTGCCTGCAGCACCTCAGCCTCGCTGGCCTTTATAGAGTGCTCTGACTTCATGTATTCTGTGTGTCTTGTCTTAAAGGTCAGCACCTCCAGGAAGCCTCCTCAGGCTTCCCTCCTGCCAGAGCTGGAGATCAGCCTCAAGGCCCCTTGCCAGCTCTGGGGGTCATGGTTGTTCATCCACTGCTCCTCCTGCAGACGCTGAGAAGTACACTGAGGGAGATGCATCAGGTCAGTGTCAGGGTACCCAGCGGGACAAAGGGTTTGGGACCAGAGCTCTGAGGAAGGGGCTGGGAGGGGGTGATCAGGCCAGGAGGACTGAGTGATGGCTTGGAGGTGACTGGACCAGCAATGGCTCCTGGGTGTTTGTGAAGGGGGAGGGGACCCAAGAGATGGCTGTACCAGGCCTGGCTTCATTCCTTGCATTCCTCAGCAGGCCCCAGACTCCTGATGGCCCTAGGTGGGGGACAGTGAGTGGAGAGGGCCTTCTGGGCACTGATCCCCCCCATCACTTTGTCTCAGTCTCACTTTACACCCTCCCCTGCCCACTCCCCAATCTCCTCCTCACCCTTTGGCTGCACCTTGGGGTCACCTGGGGTGGGGAGGGTTCACTGCAGGGGCCCAAGCTGGACCGTTTGATGCTGACTCTCCAGCTGTGGGGTCTGGGCCTGGGGTTTTCAATGCTCCCATGGTGACTCTAGCACACTTCTGAGCCGGGGTGAGAGCTACTGACTTGCAGGAATGGCAACAACGTGTTTTAGCTTTTGGCATGTTCTGGGTGCTTTTCTAGGCTTCTGACATGGAGGTGTTAAGTCCCAGCATGCCACGGGGACATGTGACTGTGATTCCTGTGTTCCAGATGAGACAACTGAGGCCCAGCAAAAACCTCCGAGTGGAGCATTGCAGCCTCTGTCTCTGTCTTATCTTCCCATTTCTCGTCTGTCAGATGTCTGTCTGGGCCTTCTACATTTCACTCCTGTCTCCCTCCCTGCTTCTCTGCCTCTTATCTCCCTCCCCCACCCCACCCCCTGCCTTCCAGCTTCCCTTCTTTCTTGGCAGAAACTTCCCAGATTTCTTTTCTTTTTTCTTTCTTTATTTTTTTGAGACAGCAGCTTACTCTGTTGCTCAGGCTGGAGTGCAGTGCTGTGATCTTGGCTTACTGCAACCTCTGGATTGGGATTACAGGCCTGTAATCTCAGCACATTGGGAGGCTGAGGCTGGGGGATCACCTGAGGTCAGGAGTTCGAGACCAGCCTGGCCAACATGGTAAAACCCGTCTCTACTAAAAATACAAAAATTAGCTGGGTGTAGTGGCATGCACCTGTAGTCCCAGCTACTCAGGAGGCTGATGCAGGAGAACTGCAGGAACCCGGGAGGTGGAGGTTGCAGTGAGCTGAGATAGCACCCTTACATGCCATCCTGGGTGACAGAGAAAGACTCTCTTCAAAAAAAAGGAATTGTTGAGTGCATGAACGAATGAAAAGAGTGTGATTGGGCACAGTGGCTCACATCCCAGCACTTTGGGAGGCTGAGAGGCTGAGGTGGGCAGATCATGTGAGACCAGCCTGGGCTGTAGTGAGACCTCTCTACCAAATTATTTTAAAATGATTGTTTCTAAATATTTTAACATTATTTAAAATTTAAAAGGGCATAGTGGCATGTACCTGCAGTCCCAGCTACGCCGGAGACTGAGGTAGGAGGATTGATTTAGCCAGGAGTTGGAGGCTGTAGTGAGCTATGATTGCACCACTGCTCTCCAGACTGGGTGACAGAGCAAGACCCTTTCTGGAGATGGATGGACGAATGAATTGATAGAGATAGATAGATAGATAGATAAGATAGAGCAGGAGAGCAAGACTGTCTCAAGATAGATAGGTAGGTAAGTAGATATATATAGAGAGATAGGTAGGTAGAGATCGATAGATAGATATATAGATAGTAAGAATAGGAAAATGGACATGGTTAATTGAGTGGACTTTGGCCGAGGTGAGACCTGCTGTGGCATCCTGGTTCTGATACACTCGCTGTGTGACTGAGGGCTGGCACGTCTTCTCTCTGCGCTTCACTCTTCTCTGCAAAATAGGGTGTGAACAGCACCCTCCTCACCGCCTTGTTTTGCACCAGGATGGAGCCTGCATGTAACACTTTGTAGTGGTCTCGCTGCTGTCCTGTGTCTCCAGCACAGGCACAGATGAGCCAGAAGCGGTCCCTGCCACAGGGAAGTTTAAACCAATCTTTTTTTTTTTTTTTTTTGAGACAGAGTCTTGCTCCATCGCTGGGAGCCAGGCTGGAATGCAATGGCGAGACCTTGGCTCACTGCAACCTCTGCCTCCCGGGTTAAAGTGATTCTCATGCCTCAGCCTCTCAAGTAGCTGGGACTACTGGCATGTGCCACCATGCCGAGCTAATTTTTGTACACTTAGTAGAGATGGGGTTTTGCCATGTTGGCCAGGCTGGTCTTGAACTCCTGACATTAGGTGACCCACCTGCCTAGGCCTCCCAAAGTGCTGGGATTACAGGCATGAGCCACTGCGTCCAGCCATGGACATGCAGTTCGAAGGAAGAGGAAGGGATAATAAAGTAAAGGATGGCTGGGCATGGTGGCTCACACCTATAATCCTAGCACTTTGGGAGGCCGAGGCGGGTGGAGCTCAAGACCAGCCTGGCCAACATGGTGAAACCCTGCCTCTACTAAAGCTACAACAATTATCTGGGAATGGTGGCAGGTGCCTATAAACTCAGCTACTCAGGAGGCTGAGCCAGGAGAATTGCTTGAACCCAGGTGGCAGAGGTTGCAGTGAGCTGAGATCACAGCACTGTACTCTAGCCTGGGTGGGAATGAGACTCCATTTCAAGAAAAAAAGACAGAGGTTGTGGTTGGGTGGGGGGTGGCAGCACTTCAGGACCCAGGCCAAGGGCACAGTCCATGCAGAGCCTGAGAGCCTGGTGGCAGGGTTGGTGCTCTACCTGGTGGAATGAAGGAGGGCAGAGCTGCTCCCTCCACCGAGGCTCCACTTCTGCTTCAGAAGGCCAGGGTGCTCCCTGGATCTGTCTCTTTATGAGCTTACCTGTTGTGGGGACTCATGGATTTCCAGAGGCATCCCCTCCATGTGATTTGCCTCTCACCAAGATACACTGCCAATTCTTTCTATTTTTAGCCTAGGCCACGTGGCTGGGTGGGCCCCTGCAGTGGGGAGGGCCTGGGCATTCACAGTGTGGGGACCTTTTTTGGTGTTGGGATACACACCAGGTTACTTGCGAAACAGCCAGATTCAATCTCTGGAGACCCACTTTCCCCCAGGGGTCAAGCCAGGCAGTGACTGAATTACTTGTGTCTGCCTTGGCTCCATCCCCCTGCCCTGCATCTCCTCAGAGACCAGGCCCATTACTTTGGTCATGGCATCACTCATTTGTTCCACAGATATGTCCTGAGCACCTACTGTGTGGCAGCCACTGCTCTAGATGCCAGCAAGAACCAGACAGAGGTCCCTGCCCTCAGGGTGCTGACATTCCACTGGGGGCAGGTGGAAGCAGGGACTGCCAGTCAATAGGTATATGATGCCAGGGGGTGATAAGTGCCACTGAGACATAAAAAGCAGGGCAGAGATTTTGCTAAGGGATCAGGACAGCCTCTCAGAGAAGGTTTTATTTGCACTAAGACTTGAATAGCAAGAAAGGCTGAGCAGTGGAGTTCCGGCAGAGGGAAGAATATGTGCAAAGGCCCAGAGGCTGGAACAGCTGTGATGTGTCCGAGACATATACAGAGGAGGCCAGCACAGCTGGAGGAAGCAAGGGGAAGAGATCAGGTTTTTGAGGTTAGTGGGGCCCTCCCAGTTAAGGCTGTGTTGAATCAGTGTTTGAACCAAAGTGGGAAGCTGTGTAGAATTGTGTGTGAGCATTTGTTTAACGTTTCTTGGCCAGGCGAGTTGGCTCATGCGTGTAATCCTAGCACTTTGGGAAGCTGAGGTGGGTGGATCACGAGGTTAGGAGTTCAAGACCAGCCTGACCAACATGGTGAAAACTCATCTTTACTAAAAATACAAAAATTAGCTGGGCATGGCAGTACGCGCTTGTAATCCCAGCTGCTCGAGAGGCTGAGGCAGGAGAGTGGCTTGAATCAGGGAGGCAGGAGTTGCAGTGAGCCAAGATTGTGCCACTGCACTCCAGCCTGGGAAACAGACTGAGATTCTGCCTCAAAATAAAAAAAACTAGAAAACAAGACATTTCTTCAGATTCCCTTCTAACCAAGGTGGCTTTTCTGGTCTTGGTCTGGTCATTGTCAGGGACATTGTCCCTCCCTGTTTTGTCCTGTAATCCTCCAGGGTCCTTTCCCTAGAATGGAGGCCTTGGCTGGAGCCAGGGCCACTGGGGAACAGGAGGCTGGGGGATGTTGACTTGCCTTCTCTGTGGGACAGAGTGGCCACTTTTGTGACCTAGCACTGGGTGGCCCTGGGCAGTGACTTCCCATCTTTGGGCCTCAGTTTCCCAGTTTGGGGAACAGGAAGGAAGAGGACTCCCCATCCACCACCGAGAACTGTTTAAAGGGCTTCGTGTGGCCTGGTCTGCATGCCTGCCATGGGCCTGGTGAGTCCGCAGCCATGAAGGGGGCCCCACTGAGGCCACGCCTGACTCTAGGCATTGGGATGCAGCTGTCCGAAAGGAAAATGTGTTCCCTGCCTGTGAGAGCCTCTGACTTAGCAAGGAAGACAGCAACAGACAGGCAAACAACTGTACCATGTGAGGTGATGCTGAGGGGCCTGCAGGGAATGGATCCAGGCTGGCATGTGCCAAGCTCAGGGCCAGATCCTGGGGTGCCACATGGAGCAAGACCACACTGAGCCCCTGCCCCTGAGCTCATGCTCCAGCCCTCGGCCAGTCTTGCCACCTCCACCTTTGCCTTATGTCTGGAACCCACTCATGCTGCCCCCTTTGCAGCTCCCATGTGGTCCTGTCCCCTTGATTTTCATCACAGCCACCTCCTCCCTGGTCCCCCTTTCTGTTCTGCCCCCACAAACTGTTTCCAGCCAGTGGGAGCTGGTGAACTCCAGAGTCAGACAGTGGCTCTCCTGGGCTCAGGGCCTCCCACAACTCCATCTCATTCAGGAAAGGACCAGGTCCCTCCCTGTGGCCCCCAAAACCTGATGTGCCCATGGCCTCCTTGGCCTGTCCTTCCACTCACTCCCTCGCCCACCCTGCTCCAGCCCAATGGCCTCCTCAATGCCCCTTGACCCCATCAAGCACATTCCCACTGCAGGTCATCCACCTGGCTGTTTCTTCCTACTGGGCTGCCCTTCCTCCAGAGCCCTACATGGCTCCCTTACCCCTCCTCACACAAGTCCCTGCTCAGGTGTCCCCTTATCAGCAAGGCCTGCCTGATCACTTTATTATTATTTTGAGACAGACTCTCAGTCTGACGCCCAGGTTGGAGTGTAGTGGCACAATATTGGCGGCTCAGTGCAACCTCCACTTTCCAGGTCCAAGTGATTCTCCTGCCTCAGCCTCCCGAGTAGCTGGGATTATAGGCATGTGCCACCATGCCAGGCTGGTTTTTTGCATTTTTATTAGAGACCGGGTTTCACTAAGTTGGCCAGGCTGGTCTTGAACTCCTGACCTCAAGTGATCCACCTGCCTTGGCCTCCAGAACTGCTGGGATTACAGATGTGAGCCAGTGCACCCAGCCTATTATTCTTATGTTTGAGACAAGGTCTCTCTCTGTTACCCAGGCTGGAGTGCAGTGGCTTGATCACTCACTGCAGCCTCAGTCTCTCAGGCTCAGGTGATGCCCTCACCTCAGCCTCCTCAGTACCTGGGACCACAGGAACATACCACCATGCCCAGCTAATTTTCTATTTTTGGAGATAGAGACAGGGTCTCACTAGGTTGCCCAAGCTGGTCTTGAACTGGGCTCGAGTGATACTCCCTCTTTGCTTCTCAAAGTGCTGGGATTACAGGCATGACCACTTTATTGGAAATTCCAGCCTCCCCTCCCCTCAGCTCCCTTTTGATTGCTGCATTATTTTCCATCTCAGCATTTCTCACCCAACTTAGTAGATAATTTTTGATTTATCTCACACATCGAATGCCTCCTTTCTTCTAGAATGTGAGTGCTGCAAGGACAGGGATGTTTCTGACTGTTGGGTGTATTGGCAAAGGCCCCAGGCCCAGCAGAGAGTCAGTCCCTGGTAGATATTGACTCATGCATGGGTCGATGGATGGGTGAGTGTGATGGGGTCACTTGTGGGTGAAGTAGATGTTTGCTAAGGAGGACCCTGAGGATGTGTCGGTCCTAAAGCCTGAGGACTCCTTGGAGGAATGAGGCTCAGTGTGGGAGGCTGGAAGAGAGATGTGGATAGAGCAGGGTCATGGGTTGTGCAAGATGGGGGTAACAGCTGAGCCATGGTTTGAGGCAGGACTGGTGTAGGGGACTCGGGACACTGAGGAGCCTGCTGTGCCAGGATGGGAGGCCAGACTCCTAGGGCCTACACCATCAGAGCACATCTGCAGAAGGTAGAGGGTAAACTGAGGCAGGGAGGGGCCCTCCCAGATCTGGTAGGTGAAGATTTTGGTAGAGTGGTGAGTGGGGACCAATGGTGGAAGCCTGAGTGCAGGCTGGAGACAGTGAGCGCTCTGGGTCCCCTTCCTGATTCAGGTTTCATTTTGGTGATGATGAAAGAATGCCTGTAGGCCTGGCCATCTCCCCTGCTCTGCCCTGTGCCCCTGCATTCCAGCTAAGCCAGCCCCATCCCTTCCAAGGACTGCAGCTTTGATCAGAGCCTGGAGGGGACAGGGTAGGAGATGAGGGGTTCTGCAGGTGAGTCTGCTCACACTGACAGCTTTGTCACAGTGGCTCTTGCTTTTCCATTTGGGCCGATTATCTTGTGGGGGAGAATAGGGGCGGTAGTACCCTATTCCTCCTGTAAAAGGTCAGAGGATGCAGAGGTGACTGGAAAATCTGAAGTATCTGTTAGGCCAGGTTGACGCTGCCTGTCCCACTGTTAAATAATTTAAAAGATTTTTAAAAATGTGAAATAAACATTTTAGAGTAGGATACGAAATGTGCCTGCATTTTGGGGACTAAATACTGGACTTCACAGGCATCCAGGCCCTGGCTGGGGCAGAAGACAGCATCTTCCCGCCACTTTGGGGTTCCTGTCCCCAGGTCCAAGCTGCTTATCTGAAAGATTTCCGGGTGCCTCTGAGCAGGGGTGTAGTGCAGCGGGCAGGGACCATCATCTCACCGAGTCCTTACTGTGAACTTCCCTGGGCTATGAAGGGGCAAGACAGAGGACAGTCCCTGTGTTGCAGAGCTGACACATTCTAGGGTGAGAGGCAGATGCTAAAGAATTGCACACATTGCTGGATGTGGTGGCTTACACCTGTAATCCCAGGACTGTGGGGGACTGAGTCAGGTAGATCATGAGGTCAGAGGATCCGGACAGTCCTGGCCAACATGGTGAAACCCCATCTCTACTAAAAATACAAATTAGCCAGGCGTGGTGGCAGACACCTGTAGTCCCAGCTACTTGGGGGGCTGAGGCAGGAGAATTGCTTGAATCCGGGAAGTGGAGGTTGCAGTGAGCTGAGATCACACCATTACACTCAACAACAGGAGCAAAACTCTGTCTCAAAAAAAAAGAATTTTATGCACAGACACACATGCACATGCACGCTTCATATACATGGTAAGAGCCCTGAGGGAAGATAAGGCAGACAGGCGAGAGGGCGACAGGACAGGAGCAGATCCTGTGAGCACAGGCGAGCCTGGGAAGTCGGGGGAGGAGAGAGAGCCACTTAGGGACCAGTGAGAGGAGAGTTCAGGTGGGGCACTCACCCATGCAAAGGCCCTGAGGTGGAATCATGTCTTGGATTTGAAGAACAGCAGGCGGGCCCATGTGGCTGGGGCACAGCCCAAGGGTGCCTGGGAGGAGAGGAGGGCAGCCTGGTGATGGGTGTGTCCTGTGGGGACTCTCAGGCCATGAGGAGACATTATGGGGGCCAGGTAAGGGTTTCAGGCTGTGGACTCCAGAGTGGGCAGGACTGGCTTTCGGGCCCAACTCTGCTTGGTGAACTTAGTGAGATATTTTACCTCTGTGAGCCTGCATTTTCACATCTGCAAAATGGGGCTCAGAGTGGCCACTCCACTGAGTTCGAGGGAGCTGGTGAGCTCAGTGTCAGCATCTGCTCTGGGCCATGGGTCCCTTTTGGTGGCAGCAATGGTGGTGGGGGTACCAAGATGAGCCTCAGGCCACATTTGGTGGTGGGGATTGGTTTTTAGCTCCTTTTCTGCTGCAGAGGCCTGTGGGAAAGTGTGGTGAACAGCCATGGGGGAGGTGGGAGCCAGGTGGGAGCACCCAGCTGATGCTCCTTCCCATTGCCCATGGGTTCCAGGACAGGTCAGACAGAAGGGAGGGATTCTCACTTAGCAGAGACTTGGCCAGGAGCGGAAAGGCAAGGTCTGGGGATGGACAGAAAGAATGAGGGATGGAGGGAGAGAGGAGCCAGGACCAGCCTTGAGAGGATAATAATAATAATAATAAATAGTAATAGACAAAACCAGCAGCATCGCCCCAGGCCTCCAGGGCAGCAGGAAAGACAGGTAAGAGCTCAGCCTTCAGTGCCTTCCACACACAACCATCCAGGTTCAAATCCTCACTGCTTCTCACTGTCTGGGTGCCCTGGACAAGGGCCTTCACCTCTCTGGGCCTCAGTTTCCCCACTTATGAATTGGGATGAGGATGCTTGTGAGGATGGAACAGGATGAGATGCACAGCAGGGTGGGGATCCATGCATCTCTGCAGATAGGCCTGGAGTCTGGTGTCCACCCTGTCACTCTAGCTGGGTCACCTTGGTTAATGAGGCCCCCTCTGTGTCTTGTTTTCCATGTCTGTAATCCGGGGCTCATAATAGCTCCTCCTTCCAGGGTCAGATGTGGGACTCCAGGTAAAGTGCCCAGAAGAGGGCCTGGTACACAGTAGGTGCTCAGTAAGTGCTGGCTGCTATTGTAATGGTGACCACTCTTACTAAGCACTTGCTGTGTGTGCTTTGCCTTGGCTCTGATCTCAGCTACAGTCTCTGGCCCAGTCACAGGCCCTTCCATGCCCTGTGTTCTCCCTAATTCCTTAAAAAATGCCAGAAAGCAGCTACTATCATCGAAATCTTTAAACAGAAGAGGAAACTGAGGCACAGCATGGCTGAATTGCTCTTGCAGAGCCACACATTGAGGTCCCAGATTGGGTTAGATCCCCATTTCACAGATACAGAAAGTGAGGTCACACAGGGCAGGGCATAGGAGCCCTGCTGAGGTTTGGAGCCCTGGGCAGCCTGACTGCTAAACTTGGAGCTGACCTGGAAGCCCAGCCCCTACCTTTCCCTCCCTTTCACCTGGGCAGGCCCAGCTTTCTGCTCAGCTCTTCCTCCTCTCAGGCCCAGCACTGCCTCTGTGGGCCCTCATAAGGTCAGGAGCTTACGGTGGGAAGGGACTGCCTGCTGGGGAAGCTAGCAGCACTTGGAGCTGCCCAGGAGGGGCCAGGGTGGGGCCCCTGCCTGGTCATTATAAATACCGTCAGTTCCTCTGTTTGTCCTGCCCTCTGTGCTGTGCCCAGAGGGAAGGGGTGGCCCCAGGCAAACATCTGGAGGCATGTCCTTGCCCCCTTCCTTTGGGGATATATGGGTGGGAGGGCAGGAGCCCAGGCTTTGGAGGACATCCCCAGCCCCTGTGCTGCTAGCTGGGTCATCTGCCCACCCTCCAGGCTGCTCCTGCCAGTCCCAGACATCCGGGACCTCAGGATCTGTCCCACTCTCCAACCTCTGGGCTTATTGAAGGGTCACATGGCTGATCCTGTTCCTGTGGCTGTGGGAACTGCCTAGTGCCCCAAAGTGTGGAGGGAGTGGGATGGGTGGGGCCACAAGTTCACAGTGAAGGGCATGGGGCCAAAGAGGGTGGAGGGATCTCTGGGAGGACAGAGAGGCCGGAGGACAAAGGACGCAGATCTGGAGTGACAACAGGAAGAGTGGGGAGATGGGGATGGTTGGGGTGTGTGGATGACCCTAGGAGCTGGGCCTGGAAAACTGTGAGAAAATAGGTTAGGGCCACCAGGGGGTGGGCAGGGCTAGAAGGCTGTAAGGGAGGGGTGGGTACTGCTGAGGTCACTGGCATTGGGCTCAGAGAAGGGGCTGGGCAGAGACAAAGGAGCCCCTCCCTGCTGCCTGCCCTCTATCCCAGGCCCCAGGGCAAGCAGGGAAACTGGGCCAACCCCGGGGGCCCTGGCCATGCCTGGCTCTGACTACCCACTGGCCTTTTGGGACCAGTTAGACAGGTTGGCTGCTGGGTCCCCTCCTGCCTCCCACGGGGCTCCTGCTGCCAAACCGGTTCCCCTGGCTGGCTCCCATCGATGGTCCTACATCAGGGCCTCACCTTCCCAGCTGCTCCCAGGAAAGCATCCTGAGCTGGGAGAAGGAGCAGGTGTGGAGGGGCCACGTGGATCTGCATGTCCTCCGTCTTCTCACTAGGGCCATAGGACTCTCTGGGCTGGGTGCCATGCCAGGTGCAGGGAAGCCAGCTGGGAACAAGACAGGAACTCCACCAGTGTATCCCCTTGTCCATTGGTCTCCACGCTTCCCCTCATCCAGGAAGCCTCCCTGCTGCCTACCCTGACATCCCTCCAGGGTCCCATGCTCCCACCACTCAGCCCTGACCACTCTGGGCTGCTGCTGCATGGGGACAGGTCTGTGCCCCATGTGAACTTCCCATGAGGTCAAAGGCTGTCTGGGTCACTACATGGCCACAGAGGAGGCCCATTGCTGAGTGATTACTGAATGAATGAATGAACGGATGCATTCTTCTCATTTTACAGATTAGTAATCTGATGACCCCAGAGGAGAGGTCATCTGCCTGAGGGCACTTCTGTCCCACCAGCATCAGTCCAGGTATGTGAAACTCCAGGGCCCAGGACTAGAACAGCTGGGATGGGGCCTTCCAGGAAAGCAGGACGTGGGCCCCTCCTCCCAGAGGCACTGTGGGGACTGCCCCAGCCACCACAGTGGCCCCCACAGACAGGCCCCCCTGCATATGCCCAGCCTCACCCCGAACTCTTTGCTCCCAGTCACCCACTAGCCCTCACAGCAGCCCCGTGGGCATTCATCCACAGCACAGAGATGGGGTCACTTGCCCAAGGTCACAGCAGCATGTGGTGGAGAGTGGAACTCTGGCTGCCTGGCTCCCCTTCCTGTCTTTCTCTGGGCTCTCTGTGGGACACCTCCACCAGCATGTCTCCCGTCGGCTCCTGTGTAGTGTTTTGTTTTGTTTTGTTTTGAGACAGAGTCTCACTCTGTTGCCTAAGCTGGAGTGTGCAGTGGCTCAATCTCAGCCCACTGCAACCTCCACCTCCTGGGTTCAAGATATTCTCCTGCCTCAGCCTCGCAAATAGCTGGGATTACAGGTGCATGCCATCATGCCTCGCTAATTGCTATATTTTTAGTAGAGATGGGGTTTCACCATGCTTGCCAGGCTGGTCTCGAACTTGGGGTGGTCAGGAAAGGGGTCCTTGCTGTTCTGAGAACTGAAGGAGGGGAGGGGCAGCCCTGTTCAGACACTGGGAAGTGAGCTTTAGGCAGAGGGAGCAGCCCCTGCAAAGGCCCTGAGGTCTCCAGGGGATGAGAACAGAGGCAGTGGGGCCTTGTGGGCCCATAAGAGACAGGCAGGAAGGTTCTGAGCAGAGGGACATGGCCCCTTGGGTGCTTACAGGTGCCCTCTGGCTGCATGTGCCATGTAGATGGGGCAGGGGGTGAGCAGGGAGACCGGAAGGAGGCTGCTGCCTTCTGTGGGTCCTGGTGGAAGATGAGGGTGAAAGGGACAGGTTAGGGGCAGAGGAGAAAGATGCAGGTAGGCTCACTCCTGCCACTCAGCCACCATGATTCCCTCACACTGAGACCCTGGCACCATGTTTGGAAAGAGGAAGAAGTGGGTGGAGATCTCTGCAGCATCCAACTTTGAGCACTGCATGCACATGGACTTCGACCAACATGAGCAGAAACTCACCGGGCTGCCCACCAGTGGCAGAGCCTGATGGAGGAGTAGGCTCGCCGGCCCAAGCCCCTCATCAACACTGCCTGCATCACCTCCATCCAGCCCAGGGCCCCCAAGGTATGCGGCACCCACCACCACCTCCCCCAGCCCACACCCACCCCCAGAATGGCCTGGCCCTCACCCCACACTCGACCCTGTAACTCACTCCTTCTCACTTACATGGAAACCAAGACACAACCCTGACTTCCACCCTGATCCTTGGTCCAAGGCTGGCCCTTCACCCACCCTTCACCCACTGGCTCCAAGTACTGAGAACTCCATGCCACCCCAACCTGAGGCTTCCATGACCCATCTGACAGCCTCCACACCAGCCTCCAACCTGAGCCTCATGCCCTGGGCACTATGCTCCTGTCCCTCGACCACACCCATCCCACCCTTGAGCCTTTCCAGGGCTCCTGGCAGTGGGTGACAGACCCATTCCCAGAGGGTGACAGTCCCCAGTGGTCAGGGCTTGGATGGGGGAGCCCAGAGGAGGCACCTCACCCAGACCAGGGGTCCAGGCAAGCTTCTGGGAGGAGGGGACACCGTGGCTGAAGAGGAGGAGGGATGGCAGCAGATTCAGGGGAAGCTGGGCTTTCGTGGAGGAAATCACCCTTGTGGAACACTGTGGGCTTTTCGGTTTTGGGTGTTTTTTTTTTTTTTAACCTGCCATCTAGAGCAAAATGGCAAGGTTTGGATTTGAACCAATGTCTGTTTCTAAGCCCCATCCTCTTAACCCCTCTCCTGCCTCCATGTGAAATTATAAGAGTTGCAGAGCCGGTGTCTGGGTGTGGTGTGGCATGAGGCTGGCCTGGCGGGAGCCTGTGCTGGGCCTCAGGAAGCCAGCCTTGGAGCCTGGACTCTCTCCCATGGTAAGTGGGGACTGGGAAGGGTCGCAGGCCAGGGGAAGCTCGCCAGGTTTGTTTCCAGTGGGTGGAGATGGGTGTGCCTGGACTCACCTCTCCTGGTGCCCAGCCCAGCTTGGCAGGGAGGAGTGCCAAGACCCACAAGTTGGCCATAGACACAAGCTCAATCTTAATGTGGTGGCCCATGGAAGGGTCCATGTGGCCCATGCAGGGTGCTTTTGAATGCCTTGACTTCTTTGCCATCACTTAAAAAGTGACAGACTTCACTTTCAAAGCTGTTGACTTCTGGTGACAGACCAGCTGGAGCTGAGTGGCAGCTGCCTCTGAAGGTATGTCCCTGGCTCTTGTGGGCCACAGGCCGTGCCCAACCCCCTCTGCTCCATACCCTGCCTGCCTCCGTGGCCACTGGCATGTCTCCAAAATCCCAGCCCCTGCCTGGCTCACAAGATGTGAGGCCTGGCTGTGACTTTCCCACCAGAAAATAGGGCACCTAAATTCACACACAGTGCTTCGTGGCCAGCACAGACATGGGGCCCCATGGGCGCTTGTGTTTGCTGCCCTTGACCAGTCCCCAGGTCGCTCAGGGCCCTCTGCACCCTCTGGTT
Organism: Leontopithecus rosalia; assembly: GCA_028533165.1. Classification (NCBI taxonomy): domain Eukaryota; kingdom Metazoa; phylum Chordata; class Mammalia; order Primates; family Cebidae; genus Leontopithecus; species Leontopithecus rosalia. The sequence goes on along the minus strand of CM052653.1, from coordinate 119,984,234 downwards.
TTTGTTTTGTTTTGAGACAGAGTTCTGCTCTGTCTCCCAGGCTGGAGTGCAGTGGCATTGTGATCTCAGCTCACTGCAACTTTCGCCTCCTGGGTTCAAGCAATTCTCCTGCCTCAGCCTCCCAAGTAGCTCCCAAGGGATTATGGGGGCCTACCACCATGGCCAGCTAATTTTTGTATTTTTAGTGGGGACTGTTTCGCCATGTTGGCCAGGATGGTCTTGAACTCTGACCTCAGGTGATTCTCTCACCTCAGTCCCCCGGAGGTGTTGGGATTATAGGGGTGAGCCATCGTACCCGGCCTCAACCCCCTGTTTCAACAGCAAAGTCTGGCCTTATGTCCACTTTGCTTTCCTGGGGTCCCTGGGCAAGGCCCAGCTTTAGGCAGACAGACATGACCAGGAGAGATGGGGCAGCAGCAGGCCACAGGTTTTGTGGGATCAGTGTTTCCTGCACATTAGAGGCAGGCCTCTAGCTGCAGATGCCTAGCAGCCCTGGGCAGGGTCCCTATTAGGAGGGCCCATGTTCTCAGCTCACTGTGGCCCCTGCACAACCACTTCATCAATCCATGATTAGCAAAAGTTCATTGAGACCCTGCCATGCGCCAGATGCTGATCTAGGTGCTGAGATTTAGTGGGACCCAAAGCAGACAGGAAAAAACAATCCCTGCCCCCAGGAGCATGCATCGGGCAGAGCCAGGAGCAGACAGATGCCTGCATGCTCCATGTCGGCTGCTGTCAGGAGATCTAGGTGGAACACAGGCAGGGCAAGGGCTGGCATTTTACATGACAGGTAGCCAGTGGAAGCTTGAGCAAAGACCTGAAAGAGTGGAGGGAGAGAGCCACAGGGACCCTAGGAGCTGATGTTCTAGGCAGAGGGAGCAGCCAGTGCAGAGGCCCTGGAGCAGGGCAGGAGGGGGTGGAGCAGTGAGGACACCCATGTGCCTAGAAATGGAGCAGGGGGCAGAGGGGCCGTGTATGACACAACTCAGACCATGGAGGGTGGGGATGGGGGGGACTTGGGAGGCCCTGGACACCCTGCCTGGTTCCCACATGGGTTTATATTTGGCACCCAGCTCCTGGAACCCCCTTGCCCTCTACTTTGGGGCCAGGCGTTTGTGACTCTCCATATCCCTCACCCCTTGTCCTTCATAGGAGCACAGAGTGTGATTTTGGGGCTCATGAACACTGGCGCCCACAGGGGAGGAAGTGCCAGCCCAGGCCTGGCCCCAGTGTCCTGTAATTTGTAGCCCTTGGCCTGATTATGGGGTGGGTTGGCTTCTGCCCTCCCTCCCCTCCATTTCACAGGGCAGGACTGTGCCACCCATCTGGGGAACAGAAGAAAAACAAGGGGTGCCTCTCCAGGGACCCCCCCAGCCAAGGGAGGCAGCAGCCTGGCCGTGGCCATCACTCCTCTGACCCTGCAGCTGCGTCCCGGTGGGGGAGGGGCCACCGCCCATGCCATCCTTACTCCACGGTATCTCCTCATTGTGTCTGTGTCTCGTCTCTGTGTGTGTGTCATGCCGTCCTGTCCCTGCGTGTTGGATGCCCATCTTGTGTGCCCCACTTCTTTCTGGGCCCCCACCCACCATTGCCCGGGACCTCAGACCATGATGTGGGGCAGCAAAGGTGCCAAGGTTGGGGCTCTCATGCTGCTGCTGGGCAAGTTTGAGAACATGTCGGTGACACGCTCCAACTCCCTTCGGAGAGACAGCCCACTGCCGCCTGCCCATGCCTGCCAGGAAAATGGGATACCAGAGGAGCCGGCTGCCACAGCCAGAGTGGTCCTGGGGAAGGCAGGCAGTCGAGGCCAGATTGCCAGTCACAGCGAGGCAGGTGGCGGCAGTGGTGACAGGTGACAGGTAGGGCCAGAGAAGAGGTCCAGGTCTTCCAGGGAGGGCTCAGGGGGTCCCCAGGAGTCCTGCTGGGACAAATGCCCCCTCTCTGGGCCTGACGTCAGCACCCCTCAGCCTGCTGGTCTGGCCAGTGGGGCAAAACTGGCAGCTGGCTGGCCCTTTAACACCTACCCGAGGGCTGACACCAACCACCCGTCCCGGGGTGCCCAGGTAACCCATCCCCCACCCCAGGGCCCCCAAGTTCCCCTGCCTGTTGCTCTTCTGTCCCCACCTTCCAGCCCTGCCCGACCCACCATGCATCTCATCCTGACCACCCATGTGTCTGTCCCATCGCTGGGCCTCTCCTCTGCTTAGGTAGCAGGCACCCTTCACTGATAGTTACCTCTCTTCTGTTTCACGAGGAGCCTCACGACATGGCCCCTAATGGGCCATCAGTGAGTGGCCTGGCTGTCCCCCAGTCCTCCTCCTCCTCCTGGCCTCCCACCTGAGCCCAAGGCACCCCCAGTCCTGTGGGGGTGCTGGGCCTCCATGCCTCAGAGCCCCAGCTGGCCCCTCCAGCCCAAGCCACTGCCGCCCCCACCACCCCTGCTGTTCCCAGGACCCCTGGCCCCCACTTGCCACAGCAGGAGCCGCAGTGCATATCCCATGAGCAGTTCCAGGCTGCCCTGCAGCTGGTGGTGGACCCAGGTGCCCCCAGATCCTACCTATACAGCTTTATCAAGATTGGTAAGGGCTCCACAGGTATGTGTGCATCACCACCATGTGCAGCTCAGGCAGTCTGGTGGCCATGAAAAAGATGGACCTGTGCAATCAGCAGAGGCTTGAGCTGCTCTTCAGTGAGGTGTGAGAGCTGCTGCCCTGCTGTCCTCTCCCTGCCGTCCTCCCTCCCTGCCCTCCCTCCTCTCCCTGCTGTGCTCCCACCCTGCCCTCCCTCCTCTCCCTGCATGCCTCTGTGCTGGACCAGGCCCCCCTCCTCCCCTCACTGTTCCTCACCCCCAGGCCATCTCTTTCACCCCAGGTAGGTCCCTGCCTCTGTCCTCATAGCGTCCTCACCCATGTTTCTGTCCCTGAGCCCCAGTCCCAGGGCCTCGGCTCACAGGGGGGTAGACACCCCCCTACCCAGTGTCTTCCAGTCCCCTCACACCCACTGAGGCCCACCTGGGCTCCAGGGTAGTGTCCTCCAGACCTGCCCCTCTTGGGTTCCCCATGCCCCACTCCAGCCTGTCAGCCCTGGGCCAGCTGCTCCTCCCACTGTCTGCAGAGCCAATTGTCTCACACTCCAGACCCCGCCCTGGCCTCCACTTGGGCATCCTCAGCACAACCCACACAACCACCAAGAGGAAGTTTCTCATGTTCAGGCCCACCTAATCCCTATTCCACCTTAGAGGCCCTGGCAGTGCCCTGCAGCACCCCGACAAGAGAAAGCCTGCACCCCTTTGCCAGGTGTATGGAGCCCCTCTCGACCCTCCATGGCCTTGCCTGGCCTTTTGGCCTGGCCTCTTGGTCTCACCCAGCCTTTTGGCCCGGGCTGGCCTGGCCCTGCTTTTTGGTCCAGGCTGGCCTGGCCTTGTCTTTTGGCCTTGTCTTTCTGCCTGGCAGTGCTGCAGGCCCTGTTGGGGCTCCACAATCAGGACGTCATCCACCGGGACATCACGAGTGACTCGATCCTGCTGACCCATGACGGCAGGGTGAGAGGACAGGCAGTGGGCTGTGGGGCATTGGGGTTCCCATGGCGGGGCTTCCCTGTCTCTTCCCCATCCCCTTTGAGGGTGGGTGGGCTCGACCCCCTAGGCCTGTGTTGAGGATCCAGGACTTCATCTGTCCCTGATGCAGCCCAGAGTCAGGCTCCCACTCTTTGGGGGCTCAGTGCAGTGGGAGGGCACAGGCTGGTGGGGGCTCTGTGTAGTGGGAGGACATAGGCTGGTGGGGCTCTGTGTTGTGGGAGGGCACAGGTGGGTGGGGGCTCTGTGCAGTGAGAGGGCACAGGCTGGTGGGGGCTCTGTAGTGGGAGGGCACAGGCTGGTGGGGCTCTGTGCAGTGGGAGGGCACAGGCTGGTGGGGGCTCTGTGTCATGGGAGGGCACAGGCTGGTGGGGGCTCTGTAGTGGGAGGACACAGGCTGGTGGGGGCTCTGTGTCGTGGGATGGCACAGGCGGGTGGGGGCTCTGTGCAGTGGGAGGACACGTGCTGCTTGGGGCTCTGTGGTGGGAGGACACAGGTTTGTGGGGGCTCTTCCATCAGCACTGGATGCTGGGCCCAGGGGCAGTGTTCTGGGCAGACAGTGCAGCCCCCACCACAGGCATCTCCTTCCACTGAAAAGCCACTGCTGGCTGAGCACCCAGGTAGGGCCATGAACCCAGCCCTATCTCCCATACTTTGGACTGAGGTTCTGAACCTTGGGCTGTGGCACTTATAATGCAGTGTGGATGTGACTTTCTGTAGGAAGGGGCCCTAGACTCCAATGAAATTCTTGCAGAAGTGGATGATTCTATCCCTTCCCCCAAGGAAAATAATACTGCAGCAGTCAGTCTAGGCAGAGGCAGAGAGCTCTTTTACTAACAGTCCATGGAAATCTCAGGATGTCTGCAGATATGTTTTGGGGGTATTTGTAGGCCACCTGAGATTGTCCTCCTATGGTTGTGGGGGTGTTCTCTGGAAACAAGAAGACCCATAGAGATCCTCAAAATTTGGATAGTTGGCCAGGTGCAGTGGTTCACACCTGTAATCCCAGCATTTTGGGAGGCCAAGTTGGGTGAATCACGAGGTCAGGAGTTCAAGACCACCCTGACCAACATAGTGAAACCCTATCTCTAGTAAAAATACAAAAAATTAGCTGGACATGGTGGCAGTCACCTGTAATCCCAGCTACTTGGGAGGCTGAGGCAGAATTGCCTGAACCTGGAAGGTGGAGGCTGCAGTGAGCCAAGATTGCACTGTTGCACTCCAGCTTGGGCTACAGAGCAAGACTATTTTGAAAAAAGTCATAAAGGGGCCCACAGTTCCTAAGAAGGTGTGGTAGCCTGGTTATTGTAGAGGTAGGCTGTGGCCCCTCACAGCCCCAGAGCAGGGATGCCTTCCTCTCCAACCCAACACAAGATGCTCCAGGGCAGCAGGGCCCCAGGGCACAGGCTTTCAGGGCCACCCGTTTCCAGCCCCACCGGTCCTTTGCTGTCTGAAGTACTCAGGCCATTGCCCCCAAGAGTCCTAGAGGCCATCATGGAGGGAGATGGAAGGATCCTGTGGGAGGTGACTCACCCACAAGCCCCCACCAGGAGATGGTAGAGCTCCCCAGTGGTCTGGCTCTGGAGCCCAGCTCTGACCTCTGGGCTGCACATCATGCCTAAAGCCTAAAGAGGAATTACACGGGTGGACGCCCCTGCTCGCCCTTCCACTGTGCCAGCTCTGCTGACTCCACTGCCTCTGTCCTGCTCCAGGTGAACCTGTCAGACTTTGGGTTCTGCACCCAGGTGAGCAAAGAAGTGCCCCAGAGGAAGTCGCTGGTCAACAAACTGGATGGCCCCAGAGCTCATCTCCTGCCTTCCCCATGGGCCAGAGGTGAGCCCTGGGGTGGCTTGGTTGTCCTGCTGTCAGCAGCTCTAGTCCAGCTGCAGTGCTGGTGGGAGGTGGGGCTTAGCCTGGGGAGTGGTTGGCGGGAATGGTGCTCTGGATGAGGAGGTACTGCAGGCATGCATATGTTCATTCGTTCATTCATTTTTTCTTTCTTTTTGAGATGGAGTCTTGCTCTGTTGCCCAGGCTGGAGTGCAGTAGTATAATCTTGGCTTACTGCAACCTCTGCCTCCCTGGGTTCAAGTGATTCTCCTGCCTCAGCCTCCTGAGTAGCTGGGATTACAGGTGCCTGCCACCATGCCCAGCTAATTTTTATATTTTTAGTAGAGATGGGTTTTCACCATGTTGGCCAGGCTGGTCTCAAACTCCGACCTCAGGTGATCTTCCTGCATTGGCCTCCCAAAGTACTGGGATTACAATTATAAGCCACTGCTTCCAACCTTGGGTCTGATTTCTGAGTGATGTCTTCAGGCAGGCCGCTTTCCTTTTGTGGGAGCAGAGCCCACCGCAGCAGCTCTGGGAAATGTCTCCCACCTATGGGCTCCCCTCTTTCTCTGGCTGTTTTGGGTAAAGGCCCCAGCTTGGCTCATAAAGCCTGAGCAGATGCAGACTGCCTTGCCTTAGATAGGATAAAGCAAGAAGTGAGCCCATTGTGAATCCTGAGGTGCCAAGCTTGATGGAGCCCAGAGTTCCCTCCAGGCCACTTCCTTCACAGATCTTGAAGCTGAAGTCCAGAGGAAGCAGGGGCAGATCCCGGGTGCTCCCCAGGCAAAGGGAGCTAATCTCAGGGCTGGGGTCACAAGGCTCTACTTCTGCCACCTCTAAGGCCCTAGAGCCAGGGAGGATGAGAGACTGGAGGTCTTTAGTTCACCCCTGGGGCTAGACAGAGGCTCAGCCTGTGCCACATCTCGAAGCTGTTCTGGCCAGTCTGAGCCGCGACCACTTTAAGAGGGGGTGGTGCTTCAACTTGAGGTGAGGCACGCTGCCAGAGTGCGTGCCCTACGGAAGCGGAGACTGTGCTTTCTGTGAGGATCTGGCAGGAGCCATGGTGCGGCCTGAGGGAGTCAGCAGAAGCCACACTGCAGCCAAAGGGAGTTGGCAGGGGCAGCCACACAGCCGGAGGGAGTCAGCAGAAGTGATGGCATGGTTAGAGCGAGTTTCTTTGGAGAAGTCGTGGTGGCTTCCACGTGACTGTGGAGGAGGAGGCAGGTCTCTGCGGTAAGTGGTGGGGACTCGTAGCCGACCAGGAACCCTCCAGGCCTCCCTGCTCCTTCTCTGTGTCTCCCTGCTTTCTAGCCCTGACTTCTTTGTGGGCATATGGGCCCCAGTTGTTTGTGTGGGGGCGGTTGTGGGGTCCTGGCCATGGCAGTGTCTGCAACCCTGCCAGGAAATCTATGTCTGCATCTGACCTGCATCCAGCACTAGGAGTGCACAGGCCCTGAGCCATGGTGAAGCCTGGGACCTGGGTCCCTCCAAGTCCCACGGCCCTCTGAGCTGGGGTATCCTCATTTTAATTTCCACCTGGAGTGTATGAGTTCCCCTTTTTCTAAAACCACACATGCATTTCTACTTTTTTTTTTAAGAGACTGAGTCTGGCTCTGCTGCCCAGGCTGGAGTGCAGTGCTGCAATTTTGGTTCACTGCAACCTTTACCTCCTGGGTTCAGGCAATTCTTCTATGTCAGCCTCCTGAGTACCTGGGACTCCAGATGCCCACCACAATGATGCCAGGCTAATATTTGTATTTTTAGTAGAGATGGGGTTTCACCATATTGGTCAGGCTGACTTCAAACTCCTGACCTCTGGTAATCCGCCCAACTAGGCCTCCCAAAGGACTGGGATTACAATCCCACCTTGCCTGGCGAATTACAGTTTCCTAATGAATAGTTCATTTTGAGGACCTAATCTCTTATCTGTTGTTTGATTTTATGTCTGCAGAATTGTCTGGTCAGGTTCTAGATTGGATTTTTCTGCTACTTTGTAGTATTTTTTTGTGTACACGTTGGTCTTACCATTTCAGATACTTCTGAGTTCATGGGCCCACATTCTAGGAGCTGGCTTAGAGGAGAAGGAGGAGTTGTCACCCACCGCCCATGCTGGAGGCTGGAGCCTGCAGTATCACCTCACCTCTCTGTTGTGGTTGGTGGCAGTGACTGAGACTACAGTGCAACTGTAAAGGTAAAAAGTTGATGGGATAGGTTCACCATCCTGGCCTGCACAGCCTGGGGCATGGGGGATGGCTTTGGGGTGCCCTGCCATGGGTAGTGGGCACTATCACACTATCCAGGGTGTCACTACTGGTGTAGCAAGGGCAGGTTGGGGGGGTTATCTGAGGCACCACTGCCCGCAGAGGGGAGAGGTTTGGGGGCCGTTTCCTGGGGTGTGCTGCCCATTGCCAGGGGGTGGGATGGGGCCTGTCCCAAGTGGTACTGCCAGCAGCAGTGGGGCATTTTGTGGGCACTATTCAGGAATGTACTGCCCTAGGTGGGGGGTGAGTTGGAGGAGCTGTCAGGTGCTGCAATGCCCTTGTCAGGGATGGGTTGGTGGCACTGTGGTGCACAACACTGCCAGTGGTGAGGGATAGGTTGAGGGTGCTGTCAAGTGTTACATTGTCCCCAGTAGGTAGGCAGTGTGATATCCAGGACATCATTGCTTATGTCTGGAAACTGGTTGGGGGCAGTATCCAAGGCTGCATTGCCCACATGGGGAATGAGTTGGGGGCACTATCTAGCACTGCAGTGCTGGTGGTGGAGGATGGGTTAGGGTTACTATAGGGTGCTACACTGCAAGTGGCAGGGAGAGGGGGTGTTAAAAGGCACCATGGAGACTACACTGAGACAGAGGTGGGGGAGATTGTTGGAAGAGTTACACAGGGTTTTACTACCTGTGGAGGGGGTAGAGGGTTGGTTGGGGTACTTTTGGGGCCGGATACACAGCCTGAATGCCGGGGAGGCAACAGGTGGGTTGGGTGCTCTCAGGGATCTGCACTGGCTGGCAAAGAGTGGGTAAGCGTGCTATTCCAGGCTGGGTTGGTTATGGTAGGGGCAGGTTGAGTGCACTATCAGGGGCTGCCTGAGGTATCCATGGTGGTACTTCCCAAAGTGGAGAGGGAGTTTGGAGTGCTATCTGTGGCTGCACTGCCCAAGGCAGGGAGTTGTTTGGGGGTGCTATCCAGGGCCACACTCTTCCCAACAGGGAGTGGGTTAGGGCACTCAATGTTCGGGATTGCAGTGCCCACAGTGGGGGTGGTTTGGGTGCCATATGGGGGCATCACTGCCTGTGGTGTGGGTCTGGTTGGGGATCTATCTGTGGCTACACTGCTCACCACAGTGAGCCTGTTGGGGCACTATCCGGGGATGTGCTGCCCATGGCAGTGGGTTGGTTTGTGGGTGCCATCGAGTGCTGCAGTGTCTAAGGCAGGGGCAGGTCAGGGGCTGCCAACATGTGCTATGCTTCCAGTGATGGTGGATGGGGTGTTGGCACTGTCCTGAGACTACACTGCCAGTAGCAGCAGGTTAGGGGCTCTGTCGGAAGCTGCACTGCTGGTGGCAGGCAATGGAAGTTTTAGTGACAGCAGTGGTCTCTCAGAGAGGAGTGGTCCTCCTCTCCCCAGACTCTAAACGGCCATCTCCTCCTGCATGGCAGGCACAGGTTTATGTGAAAATCCTGATCACAGCAGGGCACCCAGACCCATCATGGTCTCCAGGCTCGAGCCCTCACATTCTGTGTTACAGAGACTGCCAAGGATGCCCAGGTATGCATAGCAGACACCATGGGGTGACAGGGCCCTATGGGTGGAGGTCTCAGGAATGGGAACCAGCATGTTGGTGGGGAGGACTGGCTGGGGCTGAGTTTCTGCTGCTACTGCTTCCCAAGCACAGCCTGGTGGTCCTAGTGGTTCCTGTGGAGCGGGAAGCCCAGGCACTATGGTGTCTCCAGTCTCCACTCCCTAGCCAGTTTGGGTCAAAAAGAGATGCTGTGGACTTTGGAGGGTGGGTGTGAGTGTCTTCACTGAAATGCCCATGGCACCAAGTGACCACCATGACAAGGTGGGGGTCTAATGCTACCACTCCTTGTGTCCCATTCTAGGCTTTTCTGGCTTTGCCCACCCTGTTGCTCCATGCCAGGAGAAGGAAGAGCCATCTGCTGCATGCTGGGGGCTGGAGCCTGTGACACCATGGCTCACCTCGCTGGAGTGGGTGGCAGTGACAGAGACTGCAGAGCGCCAGAGAAGTAAGAGCGTGGCTGGCTGCCACCAGGGCAGGGACAGGTGCAGAGGTGGCCAGGTGGCAGCCTCTGAGGCAGCCTCGGGCCCTTGGTCCCCTGCTGCTGGTTACAGCAGGCAGAGATGGAGTTGCCACCACTACTGCCATGCCTTGTGCAGGTGGCAGATGCAGTTGAGCCCATGGCAGAGGGTGGCAGTGCAGGTCCCAGACCTGAGTGAGGCCTGAGGGTCATAGAATACTCCCCTCCCACCCTAGGATCTGCTCCTCTTTGGCAGTTTCCTGAGTGCTGGACTGTGGGTCTCTATACTGTGTGGCCACTGGAATGGGGCTGAGCACCACTTCCCACCCTCCTGCACCTGGGGCTTCACTGCTTCCATTAGGGCCACAGTGGCATCTGGCCCTTGGTTCTGTGCTGCTGGCCACTGTGTGCATGTCTTGGATTGCCACCGCTGCTGACATACACCATCTGCAAGGGGCTGCTGAGCCCGTGGCATCAGCTGGCAGGGCCAGTCCCAGAAGACCTGAGGGCTGTCCAGTGGACTGCCCTCTCTTTCTTGGCCGATGCACAGAGAAACGGGTGGCAATCACTGGGTGCTCTGCAGCTGCTGGTTCCCATAGGCCGACTGGATGGTTTCTGCTTTCCTGCAGCAGCAGGGCCAACTGCCTGTGTGAGGAGCTATGGAGGCTTCTGGCCGTGGGATCCTCACTGTTGTGGGGTGGGCAGGCAGCATCAGTGGTAGTCAGTGTGGCTGCTGCATGGTCATGTGCAGGTGGCAGCTGCAGCTGAGCCCAAGGCAGAGGCTGGCCCTAGACAGCCTGAGAATTCCCAGTGCACTGCGTAGGGTCCATTTTCCTTGACCCTGCCCAGAGTGCGGGGTCTGGGTGCTGGGCGCTGTGCAGCCGCAGAGGTGCACTGAGTGCCAGTTCCCACCCTCCTTTTTGGCCCTGGTCCAGGGTGCTGGTTGTGGGCACTGGGTACCCTGCAGCCACTGGGATGGGGCTCAGCTCCAGTTCCAGTCCTCCTCCTGCTGTGAGGCCTGATTTAGGTGCCACAGCAGGGTCTGACCCTTGGGTCTGCATTACTGGTGGAGGTGGGCAGGAGCAGGGATTGCCACCGCTGCTTCCACATGCCATCTATTAAGTGGCAGGTTCAGCAGAATGCACAGGAGGCTGCAGGGCTGGTCTCAGCCTGGGAGTCGCCCAAGGCACCTCCCCCACCCTAAGATCCATACTTTTTTTGCCCAATCCCAGAGTGTGGGGTTGTGGGCTCTGGGCTCACTGCAACCCCCGGGATGAGGCTGAATGCCAGTTTCCATCCCCTTGCAACTGTGCCACCAACCACCTAAATTAGGCGCCATGGTGACATCTGTCCCTGGGTTTTCTGCTGCTAGAGGGGGAGGACAGGGCCAAGGGTTGCCACTAGTACTGACTTGCACCATTTCCAGGTAGCAGCTGTGGCTGAGCCCACAGAAAATTCCAGAAGGGCTGCTCCATGAGGGCATGAGGATCACAGAATGTACCACTATCCCACCCTAGGGTCCACTTTTCCTTGACCCTGGCCCAGAGCACAGGTTTGTGGGTGCTGGGCACTGTGCAGCCACAGAATTGTGACTGAGCACCTCCTGCCATCCTGCACCTGTGGGCTTACTGTGGCATTATCTGGTCCTGGGTTCCATGCTACTGGGGTCAGTGTCCAGGGTTGCCACTGCTGCTGCCCCATTCATGTACTGCAATAGTCTAATAGCTGAGCCAACTTCTGAGTGCCTGACAGAATTGGTAGTGTAGACAGTGAGGATAGGCTACACAAGGAGAGATTCATGGCCCCAGGCGGGGCAGTTGGGATGGTGTAAGTTTTCATCACACTCCTTGGAATGGTATGCAAATGAAAGCAATGTTTTATTTCTGGAATTTTCCATCTGATATTTTTGGGATGTACTCAGGTAACTGAAACTGCAGAAAGCTACACTGTGGATAATGGGAAATGACTGTGCCTCTGAGTTTTTTATATTAGTTTTCTATGGTTGCTGTAGCCGATTATCACTCACTTAGCCACTTAATATAAAAGTTTATTATCTTTAAGTTCTGGAGGTCTGAGCTTGAAATGCACCTTACCAGAATAAAATAAGGATATTATCAGAGCTACATTCCTTTGGAGATGCTGGGGGAGAATCTGTTTTCTTGCTTTGTCCAACTTCTATAGAAGTTGCCTGCATTCCTTAGCTCATAGCCCCTCTTCCATTTCAAAGGCAACAGTGCAGCACCTTCAAATCTCTCTCCTGACTCCTACCTTCCTCTTCCATATTTTTTTCCCTCAAGACAGGGTCTTACTCTTTTCTCCAGGATGGGGTGCAGTGACATGATCATGGCTCACTGCAGCCTTGACCTACCGGGGCTCACATGATCCTCCCACTTTAGCCTCCCATGTAGGTAGAAGTACAGGTATGTGCTACCACTCCCAGTTAATTATTACTATTATTGTATTGTATCTATCATAGGGACAGGGTTTTGCCATGTTGCCCAGGCTGATCTTTTTAAAAATATTTTTTAAATTTTACTTTAAGTTCTAGGGTACATGTGCAGAACATACAGGTTTTTTTACACAGGTATACATGTGCCATGATGGTTTGCTGCAGGTGTCAACCTGTCATCTAGGTTTTAAGCCCCACATGCTTTAGGTATTTATTGTAGTGCTCTCCCTCCCCTTTCCCTCTACCCCTGACAGGCCTCGGTGTGAGATATTTCCCTCCCTGTGGCCATGTGTTCTCATTGTGCAACTCCCACTTACAAATGAGAACATGCAGTGTTTGGTTTTCTGTTTCTGTATTGTTTTGCTGAGAATAATGGTTTCCAGCTTCATCCATGTCCCTGCAAAAGACATGAACTCATTCTTTTTTATGACCACATAGTATTTCATGGTGTATATGTGTTATTTTTTCTGGACCCCCAAGGCTGGAAAGGCAGATTCTCACTCAATTTCCACTTTTTCTGCTGACTTCTCTTCCCTCCGCTATCTTCTCCCTTTCCTTCTGTTCTTTGGAGAAAATAGGTCTGCAGCAACCACTGAACTTTGTCTTGCTTTGTGTTCTACTCTTGATCTTACTTCCTTTCTTTCTCCTTTCACCTTGCCTGGCTGATTTTTCATATCATTCTTTTGAGAAGGCTTTTTGACTTCCTTAAAATTCTTCTCAAAAGTGAATTTCTGCTTATGGTTTAAATGGATACCATTATCAGCAGGGGTCAGTGATGACCTACCCATCTCCTACACTACTTCCCTTTCCTCTCTGGTTCCCACATTTGATTCTTTTCAAGTTCCCACACTTGATTCTGTTCCCTTTTCTCTCTAGTTTCCACATTTGATTCTGTTCAAATTCCCACACTTCCTTGGTCTGTCAGGTAGTCCCGGCCTGCCCTGATCTCTACCACGTTAATGGAGAGAAAACTAAGCCATCCTTCCTGGCTTTCCAGTGAGTCAGCAGGTGGACCTTCAGACCTCCCTGCCTATTTTAGCATCCAGAAAACTTTTGGGGTGCATTGCCATGGAGACAATGGAGTATTTATTGTACTACCTTCCTTAGACTTTCTTATGCAACTGGCCCTCTTTCCTGGATTGCTGTGATGCTGCAGGGAGTTTTCTTAAATTAATCTTTTCAAAATACCCTTCAAATCCTTTTGGAGGAAGAATTTCTTTTTAATCTCACAAAACAAACTGTTCAAGGGAGGAATTAGGAACAAAGACTACTTGTGCAGGGAGACTAGACAGAACTTGGAGAGCATTTAGAGAAAAGCGGGGAAATGATTGTTTGGTTGGAAAATAGGAGCATGGATAAGTGGTGAGAGGAGTGGGGATTATTTAACTGGGACAGAGAGGCTGACAGGTGACCTAGTAATAGGCTTCCAGTTTGTGGAGGGTTAGCACAGGGAGACTGGATTTCCATTACCAGGGAAGAAAAGACACTGCAAGTGGGAGATAGGGGAGCCTGAGGCTGAGGAAGAACTTCTAATCACAGGGTCTGTTAATTATAGCAAGGGACAATGGATCACAAGCTCTTCACTGAGTAGTCTTTCCAGACAAGCGCAGCACTGGGATGGTGGTAGGGCTTTCTGTGAGTCACCTGGTGCAGAGCTTTCTGATCACTTGTCCTCAGATATTAGCAACATGGCTGCCTCAGCATCTCCAGGGACACGTGGTAAAAATACAATTTTCTGGGTCCTACCCAGACCTTCTAGTTTAGAATTTCTGGGAGGGAAATCCAGGTGTCTGTATTTTTATACACACTCACCCCCGGAGAAATGTAGAACTAACTCATGGAGAACCAAGAGGCTGGTGATGTGGAGAAAGATGAAACACCTCCCCCAGATCCCTCTGATGTTCCCTGTAGCATCATGCTAGTGCTTCCACTGCCCATGACCTGCTCCGAAGCCCAGGCCTGGTGACTCTGTCCAGCATCCCTGCTTGGAGCTGATGTTCCTCTGTGTAAGATGGAGCTAAGAGCTAGATGGAGCTGGAAGTTAAAGGAGCTCAGAGCAGATGGTGCTCAGAGCAAGACGGAGCTATTAGAGCACTGAGCAAGATGGAGCTCAGAGCAGATGGAGCTCTGAGCAAGACGGAGTTAAGAGCAAATGGAGCTCTGAGCAAGATAGAGCTCAGAGCAGATGGAACTCAGAGCAGATGGAGCTCAGAGCAGATGGAGCTCAGAGCAGATGGAGGTCTGAGCAAGATAAAGCTCAGAGCAGATGGAGCTCTGAGCAGATTAAGCTCAGAGCAGATGGAGCTCTGAGCAAGATAAAGCTCAGAGCAGATGGAAGTCTGAGCAAGGTAAAGCTCAGAGCAGATGGAGGTCTGAGCAAGGTAAAGCTCAGAGCAGTTGGAACTCTTAGTGGATTGAGCTCTGAGCAAGATGGAGATCAGAGCAGATGGAGTTCTGAGCAAGATGGAGCTCAGAGAAAATGGAGCTCTGAGCAAGATGGAGCTCAGAGCAGATGGAGCTCAGAGCAGATGGAGCTGTGAGCAAAATAAAGCTCAGAGCAGATGGAGCTCTTAGCAGACTGAGCTCTGAGCAAAATAAAGCTCAGAGCAGATGGAGCTCTGAGCAAGATAAAGCTCTTAGCAGACTGAGTTCTGAGCAGATGGAGCTCAGAGAAAGATGGAGCTCAGAGCAAATGGAGCTTGAAGTGAAAAAGCTCAGAGCAGGTGGTGCTCAGAGCAAGATGGAGCTTGAAGTGATTGGAGCACTGAACAAGATGGAGCTCAGAGCAGATGCAGCTCTGAGCAAGATAGTTCAGAGCAGATGGAGCTCTGAGCAAGTTGGAGCTCAGAGCAGATGGAGCTGAGCAAGATAAAGCTCAGAGCAGATGAAGTTCTGAGCAGATGGAGCTCTGAGAACACTAAGCTCAGACAAGAAGAAGCTCCAAGCACGATGGAGCTTGGAGCTGATGTACCTCTGCATAAGATGGAGCTATGAGCTAGATGGAGCTCGGATTGATTGGAGCACTGAGCAAGATGGAGCTCGGAGCAGATGGTGCTCTGAGCAGATTAACTCAGACAAGGAGGAGCTCCAAGCAAGATGGAGCTTGGAGTGAAAGTAGCTCAGAGCAGATGGTGCACAGAGCAAGATGGAGCTCAGAGTGATTGAGCACTGAGCAAGATGGAGCTCGGAGCAGATGGGGCTCTGAGCAAGATGGAGCTCAGAGCAGATGAAGCTCTGAGCAAGATGGAGCTCTTAGCAGATTGAGCTCTGAGCAGATTAAGCTCAGAAAAACAGCAGCTCCATGCAAGACTGAACTTGGAGCTGATGTTCCTTTGTGTAACACGGAGTGCAGAGCAAGATGGAGCTTTCAACAAGATTGTGCTCAGAGGTGGTGGATCTCTGATCAATAAGGAGCTATAAGCAAGATGGAGCTTAGTGCAGATGTTGCTTGGTTTTAGGTGGAGCCCAGAGCAGATGGTCCTTACAGCAGGATGGAGCTTATAGTGATTAGAACTCCAAGCAAGATAGACCTTGGAGCTCAGGGGGCTTTGAGCAACATGGAACTCAAAGATGTTTTTCAGAGTAAGAAGGAGTTCCAAGCAAATGGCACTCAGAGCAAGATGGATCTCGAATAAGATGTTATTCACAGTGAGATGGAGCTCTGAGCAGATGGTGCTTAGAGCAAGATGGAACTGAGTAGATGATGCTCAGAGCAAAACGGAGCTCAAAGTGATTGGAGTTCTTAGCAAGATGGAGCTCCAAGTAGCTGGTGCTCAGAGCAAGATGAACCTCAGAATGATAAGAACTCAGAAAACTTAAACTGTGCAGATGGTGCTTAAAGCAAGATACAGCTCAGAGTGACTGAAGCTCTGAGAAAGATGGCACTAAGAGGAGATAGAGGTTTGAGCAAGAAGTGCCTCCAACTAAGAACTTGCAGAAGTTGTTTCCTGGTGCAAGATGGAGCTCAGAGCAAGATGGAGCTTGGAGTGATTGGAACTGCGAACATTGCTCTGAGCAGTTGGAACTCTGAGCAAGATGGATCTCTGAGCAAGAAGGATTTCTAAGCAAGATGGAGCTTAGAATAGACATTGCTTGGTTTTAGATGAAGCTCACATTACAGCTCCAAGGAAGATGGAGCTCAGAGCAGACAGAGCTGTGAACAAAAAGAAGCTCCAAGCAAAATGGAACTTGGAGCAGATGTTGCTTGGTGTAAGGTGGAGCTCAGGGCAGATGGTGCTCAGAGCAAGATGGAGCTCAGAGAACATGATGCTCACAGTAGTAAGGTGGAGCTTTGAGCAGATGGTGCTTAGAGCAAAATGGATTTGGAAGTGACTGGAAATCTCAGCAAGGTGGACCTATGAGAAGATGGAGCTCTGAGCAGAGGGTGCTCAGAGCAAGAGGGAGTTTGGAGTGATTGAAGCTCTGAGAAAGATGTAGCTTGAAGCAAATGCAACTCCAAGTAGATGAAACTGAGCAGATGGTGTTCAGAGCAAAATGGAGTTCAGAGTGATGGGAGCTGTAAGCAAGATGAGCTCAGAACAGATGGAGCTTCGAGCAGATGGTGTTCAGAGCAAGATGGAGCTTGAAGTAATTGGAGTTTCAAACCAGATGGAGCTCAGATCAGATAGACCTCTGAGCAACAAGGAGTTCCAAGCAAGATGGAGCTTGGAGCAGATGTTGCTGGTGTAAGATGGACCTCAGAGCAGATAGTGTTTAGAGTAAGAGGCAGATCGGAGTGATTAGCGCTCTGAACAATTGGAGCTCTGAGCAAGATGCAGCTTGGAGTAGATAGAGCTCTGAGCAAAAATGAGTTCTAAGCAAGATGGAGTTGGGAGGAGATGTTGCTAGGTTTTGGAGCTCAGAGCAAAATGGCGCCCATAGTGATTATAGCTCCAGGCAAGGTGGACCTCAGAGCCTGTTGCTCAGAGTAAGATGAGCTCTGGCCAGATGGCGCTTAGAGCAAAATAGAGCTGGGAGTGACTGGAGCTCCCAGCATGATAGAGCATAGAGTGATTAAAACTCCTAGCAAGATGGAGCTTAGAGTAAATGGATCTCTGACTAGATGAAGCTCTGAGTAAGATAAATGTCTGTGAAGATGGTGTTCAGAGAAAGATAGTGCTTCTAGTGATTGGAGCTCTGAGCAAGATGGAGCTTGGAGCACATGGAGTTTGGAATAAATAGAGCTTGAAGCAAGAAGGACCTACAAGCAAGATGGAGCTTGCAGCAGATGTTGCTTGGTGTAAGATGGACCTCAGAAAAGATGATGCTCACAGCAAGATTGAGGTCAGAGTGACTGACACTCCAAACATTGCTCTGAGCCATTGGAATTTGGAGTAGATCATGCTTAGAGCAAGATGGTGCTCAGAGTAATTGGAGCTCTGAGCAAGCTGGAGCTTGGAGAAGACGGAGCTCAGAAAAGATTATGCTTAGAGTAAGATGGAGCTCTGAGCAGATGATGCTTGGAGCAAAATGGAGCTCAGAGTGATTGGATCTCCAAGCCAGCTGGAGCTCAGAGCAGATGGACTTGGAAAAGGGACACATCATTTGTGGTATATTTCATTCATTCATGGTGAACTTTTTAAACAGCACACACATTATTTAGACATCATTTGGGAAAAAAAAAACCACTCAACATTTATCTTTTGCAGACTTACAGAAGGAAATTCTAGCAGATTTTCCTACCAAACTTCTAGTGAAGGAACAGACCAGATGTTTATTGGCCACATATACTATGATGCCAGTCCTAGAATCATTTTGCAATGGAAAGTTTAATGACAGTTTAGTTTCATCAGAATACATAATCCAAGAGAAGACTTAAGCATTCCTACATCAAGCTTGTTGTCTTCAAATATCAGAATGGAGAACTACTTGTCAAAGGTTAGTTACAGTATCCCTTTTCTATAGTTTTCAGATTTCTAACATAGTTCTTGTATTTTTCTGTTAACAGATCAGAGAAGGTCCAGGAGTACATTAGAGATCTTATAGACCAGGCCTCTCATCCTTGGTAAAGGGTTATTAAGAGTTGGCTCTGCTGGGGTGTCACCTGGTCTTCATTCTCATAGCTCTTCCCTTACCTGGGACCCCTGGCCTCTATCTTCCTTCTTCTTTTTGAGCCTTACTCTCTGAATCTTCTGTTTATTTCCTCCCACCTAGAAACCATCAGATTTCAAATGGTCTTGTGATGAGGATATCAACCTCTTTCTCTCCCTCCCAGACAACCAAGTCCCTGTATGTCTCCTCTGGGCAGCACGGGTGAAATCTTCTAAGAGACAACAATTATCAAAACCTCCTCACCATGACAGCAAGCAAGGTGGAAGGACACTGAAGACCCTCAATATCCCTTTTCAGCAGGAAGTAGCTACAGAGAATGACGTCTGCCCCATCTCCCAAAAGATTTCTGGGTCCCAGCCACTTGAGGGAGAATTAGAGGAGTAATTCTCTAATTACTAGAGAGTAAGAGGAGTAGACAGTCAGATATGAGTGGGCACAAGGGGGAGGTTTCCATGTTGGAAAGAACCCCCCAGAACACCTCTTTGGATGCTCAGTATTCTATCTTTGAACTGTCAGAATGTTGTTAACTAGATCATGATAAGGAAAAAAGGCAAAGGGGAATTCCTGAGAGCTGAGCAGGCACAATAAGTACAAAATTGACTGCTATACCTTCCCAGGTTTGTGGTAATATGCAATGCCACCATTAGGTAGGATTCATGTTGATTAATGTTTCCCATGCATGTCCATTAAGCACAGTAAAAGAGGATCCCCCAAACTTTGGTGAGAACTGGGCAAAGAAATAACTGAGGCAATGGAAGATAATAATGCAGAATGTCATGGGGATGTTTCCAGCAGGGTCAGCCCCCTCCTCTCTTGGAGTGTGTTTGTACTTTCCCAATAAAATTTTCTTTATTTACAAATTGGTCTTTTGTGTAAATTCTTCCACGAAGACAAGCAAGGATTGCCTGGGTGACATCCTCATGTGATATCACTCATAGTAAGAGTCTATTTTGGGGCATCTCAAAGTGAATCCAATAATGACAAGGAGTATGAATTACAGAGTTGGTAAGGAAAAAAAATAGTTCAACTATGTTTGACTTATAAGAAATTTATCTAAGGTTTGACTATTTTTCACGGGGAAAATCACAAAAGTCAGGTGCAGTAATGCATAGCTGTAGTCCCAGCTACTCCAGAGGCTGAGGCAGAAAGATTACTTAAGCCCAGGAGTTCAAGGATGTACTGTGAAATGATGGTGCCAGTCAACAGCCACTGCACCCTATCACTGCAGCCTGAGCAACAGCATGACCCTGTCTCTTGAAAATATTAATTATAAAACATTTGTTTTAACAAAAATAATTAAATTGTAACTTTTTTGTCTCATTGGTATTTTAAAAATTCAGTAAATGCACTTTAACTTATAGTTTTGATGGTGTTTTTATGATCTCCTCAATGCCTAGAAAAGTAATATAAGCTCATGTTAAATGAGGTCTCAAACTTCTTTCTCTACCTGGGTTCATGTACTAGCACATCATAAAAAAGCAAATCTAATGTTTTCAGGAAATCATTGCAGCAGATAACTTAGAACAAATTAAATGGTTCTGATACAGAAATTGCTCCCTGCTAGCTGATATAAAAAATCTTATTGCTTTGTGTTATTTCGCTACAAAAATGATTTGATGAGATTCTAAGTGCTTTAGAGGCATGAAATTTTGCCACTGGGTGAAAAAATTTTTTTTGAGGTTAAATTTTGCTTTTAATTTTATACATTTAGGGAATACAGCATGGATTTTGTTACATGGGTGTACTGTGCAGTGGTGCAGTCTAGGCTTTTCATGTAACCGCCACCCAAAGAGTGTACATTGTACCCAATAGGTGATTTATCATCCTTCATCCTGCCCGTTTTCCCACCCTTGTGAGTCTCCAATGTCTATTTTTTCAATCTCTATGTTCATGTGTATTATTTACCTCCCACTTATACAGAAAACTTCTGTAAATTAAGCATGATGAAAATGTAAATGTTCTCGGTTTTTGCCAGCAAAATCAGGTAGTATGTCATTTTACAAGACGACAATGAAGAGTATACAAATGAAGATTTATAGTTTGCCAAGTCATGTTAAGCTTAATACATGATTCAAAATTATTCTGTTGAGATAGAAAGGTGTGATTTCATAAGCACTGCAGGGTGCCTTGAAAGAATTTTAATATGATTGCTGTCTACTAAATTCTTAAAGAAAGAAGATGCTTTTTAGAGTTGTTAGTAAGTGTAAATTGATTTTAAACAGTGATGAGCTTTCTGGATGCTTGTTTCATGTTGGACTTTAATATTTTATTTTCAAGAAGAAGCCATTTTTTTCATTCTGTAATGAGCTAAAGGATGGCATAACAAGCACTCAATGAAGATATCCGGAGAGTAGTGCATGGATATTATATCTATCCAATGCTGTTAGACTGATTCTTGCAAATGGCATTTGTCATGGCCACCAGAGCCAGAAAGATAGAAGAAAAAGCTGTTTTCCACTAAAGATTGGCAAAAATCTGGAGAGAGGAGTGGAAACCTATGTAAAGGTCATCTACAGAAAACCACTGTGGAGTGTAAAGTGTGTTGGTCCTTTACAGACAAATATGGTTCCATACTATAAAGACCAAAACATATTGTGTTCTTGTCAACATAATGTAATGATAACTTGCTTCTAGAAAATATGAAAACAAATGTCACAATTCAGGTGCTTTGAAAACCTGGTGAACTGCCTCCACACAAATAGTTCTAGGCAACATATTTGAAATAGCTAAATATTTGCCTTATGACTTTAGGCATATTTGGTTTCAGAAATGAAAAAGAAGTCAATATTCTGAGATGAGAGTAGGTGACACAGCGAAAATTGAAACCAAGTACTTTTATCATGTTTTCTTCTTGTGGAGAATTCAAAAACTAAAGAGTTCCCAGGAACATTTTAATAACAAAGTGCCATGAGGGTTTTTTCTGCTTCTTTTGGCCTTGAAGACCAAAACGATTATTCCGTGATAGCTCTCACAGAACAGTAAGATACATGGAATACATCTATCCAGGATTTGTCATCTCTGGTATGACTAGAGCCTTTTTAATGAGAGTGCCTTGCATCACATTTCAGATATTAGATATAAGTGATACAATCCCACAGAACATCACAAATTTAGCAGAAGCCATTATTAAATATAAAAATAAGTGTGACACAGGATTCTATATTGTCAGAGAACAATATTCATTTCTGTAATCAGGCATACTTCCTTTGATAAAGTTTGTGATTGCAAACCTCACAAGGGCAACCAGAAATTTGCAATATTTACTCCTCACACTGCAGACCGCTACAGTGTAGTAAAGGTGACAGCCAAGATAGACAAAAACACACTTTTTGATGATCAATATTTGGAACTTGAGTCTGAAAATGTACGTTTCCTCAGATTATTTTCCTTTTAACACCTCCAGGTGTAATTTTGACAGTACTTTGTATTGGGCTGGTGACACAATAAGGAAACATAAACTACTGACACTGGACATTGCCACATATTTCTGCATGGCATTATTATCTTCACTATAGACATTCTGTTCTTTCACAGCATGAGGTTTCTAGTACTTAGAAATGGACCTTTTGCATCCTATACTTCATAAGAGCTTAGAAAGCTCTCGCCTAGGTATTACCAAATGCCAAACATCTCTCTGTGTTTGACATATTCTCCCACAGCCAGAATTCATTCTGGGTCATTTACTGATCTCAGCTGCTAAGGAAGTGATAAGGAAGTGATGTGGAGGTGCCAGGTGTCTCTCACTCTCTGTGAGTCTATGGCAAAAAGGAGAACACTGAAAGGCACTAAGTTTACTGCCACCTTTAAAGGAACTTGTCAAAGAAACACTCTAATTCTCTGCATCTGAATGTCGTAGTCCTATGTGGCCAACACCAACCTGGGTTTTAACAGCAACTACTGCATTAATGATCACAATCACATTCAAGTTCACATTCTAAATCATAGGTCCTACAGAAACTCTGATAGTGTCCTATAGACCTTTCAGTAGCTAAAATCAATTAGTTAAATAATTTTAATTTGGCTTGCTCACTTCTTCAAGAGAATGCACTGGTGAGTCCTGCTCTGTCATTGTATGTTATATGTGTGGCTATCCCTCTTGCTGTGTTGGAAGTCAATGTTAAAGAATCTCAACTTCTACAAATACCTATGTATAGAGCAAAGAGAAAACTCTTCAAGTGAAAAGAATGTATGTTGTTTCGTGGGAATCTCTAGCCTTGGATTTGGAACTCTGTTTACTAAACAGAAAGATGGTTATTTTTTATATTTTATTTTTAACTTTGTGGGTACATAGTATTTTTTGCGTACGTGACATGTTATGATATGGAGGCATGCAATATGAAAAAAGCACATCATAGGGAATGGGGTATACATCCCCTCAATCATTCTTTAAGTTACACACATTCCAATTACACTCTTTATGTTATTTCAAGTATATTATTACATTTTTACTGACTATGGTCACGAGGGTTTTATTATTTCTTTTTTTCTGTATCCACTAATAATTCTCACATGCCGCTCACTCTCTCACTACCCTTCCTAGCCTCTGGTTATCATCCTTCCACCGTCTATGTCCATGAGTTTAATTCTTTTGATTTTTAGATTTCAGAAATAAGTTCAGAATAAGAACATGGGGCATTTGATCATAAAACCTTTGCAATGGCCTATGTCCGGAATACTATACTCTGGGCTTTTGTCTACAGTTTTTTTAGCTTTAAGTTTTACATTTAGGTCTTTAATCCATCTTAAGTTGATTTTGTTAATGTGTTAGAAGGAAGTTGTACAGTTTCAATTTTCTGAATATAGCTAACCAGTTATCCTAGTACCATTCGTTGAATAGGAATCCATTCCCCATTGCTTCTAATTATAGACTTTGTCAAAGATCAGATGGTTGTAAGAGTGCAGCCTACAACCTTCTCTAACCTGTTCCATTGGTTTTCTGTAATTATTTTTTGTGTCAGAACTATGTTTTGGTTACTATAACCTTGAAGTATAGTTTGTAACCCCCCAAAATATGAGACACGTCTCAGTTAATTTAGAAAGTTTACTTTGCAAAGGTTGAGTATGCACACCTGTGACACAGCCCCAGGATGTCCAAATGACTTGTGGCCAAGGTGGCAAGGGCACAGCTTGGTTTTATACATTTTAGGGAGACATAAGACATAATTAAATATGTAGGTAGGATTTACATTGGTTTAGTCTGAAATGATGGGATAATTGGAGGTGAAGGTGGGAAATCTTGAAGTGGAGAGGAGGCTTCAAGGTTATAGGTAGACAAGAGAGAAATGATTGCATTCATTTTTCTGCTTGGTCTTTCCAAATGAGACAATCATATATGAATTTATCTCGGCCCAGGGATGACTCTGAATAGAATGGAAGGCAGGTTTGCCCTAACCAGTTTCCAGCTTGACTTTTTAGCTCAATAAAAATCTTTGGTCCCCAAGATTTATTTTCCTTTCACATTTTTCCCTTTATCTTTTAAAAAAATCTATGGAAATTCTAATGTTTCAGCATGGAACAGATCCGGTTTGCAGTTCCCAGTAAGATCAATGGAGAAGGTGGGTGATTTCTGGATTTCAAACTGAGGTACCCAGTTCACCTATTTGGGACTGGTTGGAGAGTTGGTGCAGCCCACAAAGGGCAAGCCAAAGCAAAGTGGGAAAATCAACTCCCCCAGGAAGCACAAGGAGTACAAGGATTTCTCTCCTCAAGCCAGAGAAGCCATGAGAGACTGTACCAGGAAGAACAGTGCATTCCAGTCCAGATACTATGGTTTTCCCATGATCTTCACAACCAGCATATTAAGAGATTCCCTCCAGTAACTACGATACCAGGGCCCTGGGTTTCAAGCACAAAACTAAGAAGCCATTTGGGCAGACATGGAGCTAATGGCAGGAGCTTTCTGTTTTCACACCCCAGGCTCATCTGGAATGCCTGTGAGACAAAATCCTTCACTGCCCTGGAAGGAGGGCTGAAGACAGGGAGCCAAGTGATCTGGCTCAGCGGGTCCCACCTTCCCAGAGCACAGTAAGCTAACGTCCACTGTCTTGAAATTCTGGCTACCAGCACAGCAGTATGAGGTCAATCTGGGATAATTGAGTCTGGTAAAGGTAGGGGCATCCATCATTGCTGAGGCTTGAGTAGGCATTTTTTTCCCCTCGTAGTGTAACCAAAGCTTCCAGGAAGTTCAAACTGGGTGGGTCCCACTACATCTCAGAAAGGCTTCTGTGGCCAGAATTCCTGTCTAGATTCCTCCTCTCTGGGCAGGGCATCTCTGAAAGACAACAGCCCTAGTCAGGAACTTATAAATAATACCATCTCCCAGGGAAAGAGCAACCCCCAGCAGATTTAAAAATCTTTGCCTGACAGCTCTGAAGGTAGCAGCAGATCTCCCTGCACAGTGTTCAAGCTCTGATAAGGGACAGACTGCCTTATCAATTGGACCCGTGAACCTTGTGTATCCTGACTTGGAGACAACTCCCAGTAGGGGTTGGCAGACACCTCATAATAATCTCTGGCTGGCATATGGTGGGTGATTCTCTTGGACAAATCCTCCAGAGGAAGGAACAGGCAGCAAGCAATTTTTGCTGTTCTACAGCCTCTGCTTATGATACCAAAGCAAATGGGATCTAGAGTGGACCTCCAGCAGAGCTGGAACAAAGGGGCCTGACCGTTAGAAAAAAACTAACAGAAAGAAATAATATAAACATTAACAAAAATAATGTCTACTCAGAGAACCCATCCAAAAGTCACCAACGTCAAAGACTCCCATGATGATGGGGAGAAACCAGAGCAAAAAGGCTGAAAATTCCAAAAACTAAAATGCCTCTTCTCCCCCAAAAGATCACAACTTTTCACCAGAAAGGGAACAAAACTGGATGGATAATGAATTTGATAACTGACAGAAGTAGGCTTTAGATGTGGGTAATAACAAACTCTTTCGAGATAAAGGAGCATGTTCTAACCCAATACAAAAATGCTAAGAACCTTGAAAAAAGGCTGTATGAATTGCTAACTAGAATAACCAATTTAGAGAAGTACATAAATGAACTGATGGAGCTGTAAAACACAGCACAAGAACTTCATGAAACATACACAAGTATCAATAGCCAAATCAATAAAGCATAAGAATGGATATTAGAGATTGAAGATCAACTCAATGAAATAAAGTGAGAAAACAAGATTAGAGAAAAGTGAAAAGAAACAAAGCCTCCAAGAAAGGATTGGAGAAAAGGGAAAAGAAACAAACTAAGCCTCAAAGGAATATGGGACTATGTGAAAAGACCAAATCTACATTTTATTGGTGTACCTGATAGTGACGGGGAGAATAGAACCAAGTTTGAAAACTCTCTTCAGGATCTTATCCAGGAGAACTTCCCCAACCTAGCAAGACAGCCCAATATTCACATTCAAGAAACAGAGAACACCGCAAAGATACTCCTTGAGAAGAGCAACCCCAAGACACATAATTGTCAGATTCACCAAGGTTGAAATGAAGGAAAAAATGCTAAGGGCAGCAAGAGAGAAACATCAGGTCACCCACAAATGAAAGCTTATAAGACTAACAGCAGATATCTTTGCAGAAACCCTACAAGCCAGAACAGGGTGCGAGCCAATAGTCAACATTCTTAAAAGAATTTTCAACCCAGAATTTAATACCTAGTCAAACTAAGCTTCACAAGGAGAAATAAAATCCTTTACATACAAGCAAATGCTGAGAGGCTTTGTCACCACCAGACCTGTATTACAAGAGCTCCTGCAGGAAGCACTAAACATGGGAAGGAAAAACTGATACCAGCCATTGCGAAAACATAACAAATTTTAAAGGCCATTGATGATATGAAGAAACGGCACCAACTAATGAGCAAAATGACCAGCTAGCATCATAATAACAGGATCAAATTAACACGTTGTCATATTACTTTTAAATGTAAATGGCCAATTAAAAAGCACAGGCTGGCAAATTAAATAAAAGAGTCAAGACCCATTGGTATGCTGTATTCAGGAGACCCATCTAGTGCAAAAACACACATAGGCTCAAAATAAAGGGATGGAGGAATATTTACCAAGCAAATGGAAAGAAAAAAACCACAGGGGTTGCAACCCTAGTCATTCATAAAATAAACTTTAAACCAACAAATACCATAAAAGACAAAGAAGGGCTTTACATAATAATACAAGGATCAATGCAACAAGAAATAACTATCCTAAATATATATGCATCCAATACAGGAGCACACAGATTTATAAAGCATGTTCTTTGAGACCTACAAAGAGACTTAGATTCTTCTTATTATTAAAATAATAGTGGGAGACTTTAACACCCCGCTGACAACATTAAATAGATCAGTAAGACAGAAAATTAAAAAGGATATCCAAAACTTGAACTCAGCTCTGGACCAAATGGACCTAACAGACATCTACAGAACTCTCTATCTCAAATCAGCAGAACATAAATTCTTCTCAGCACCACGTTGCACTTATTTTAAATTGATGACATAATTGAAAGTAAAACACTACTCAGCAAATGCAATAGAATGGAAATTATAACAGTTTCTCAGATCACAGTCAGTGAAATTAAATTAGAACTTATGATTAAAAAACTCACTCAAAACTGCACAACTACATGGAAATTGAAAAAATTGAGGCAGAAATAAAGATGTTCTCTGAAACCAATGAGAACATAGACACAATATACCAGAATCTCTGGGACACTTTTAAAGCAGTGTGTAGAGGGAAATTTATAGCACTAAATGCCTACAAGAGAAATCAGTAATTACCTAAAATGGACACCCTAACATCATAATTGAAAAAACTAGAGAAGCAAGAACAAACAAGTTAAAAAGCTAGCAGAAAATGAGAAATAACTAAAATCAGAATGGAACTAAAGAAGATAGAGGGAAAAAACAACTTCAAAAATCAATGAATCCAGGAGCTGGTTTTTGGAAAAGATCAACAAAGTAGAAAAAAAGAGAAAAATCAAATAGACACAATAAAAAATGATAAATGGGATATCACCATAAATCCCACAGAAAATACAAACTACCATCAGAGAGTACAATAAACACCTCTATGTTAATAAAGCAGAATATCTAGAAGAAATGGATAAATTCCTGGACACATACACCCTTTCAAGCCTGAACAAGGAAGAAATCAAATATCTGAATAGACTAATAACAATTTCTGAAATTGAGGCAGCAATCAACAGCCTATCAATCAAAAAAATTCCAGGACCAGATGGATTCATAGCCAAATTCTACCAGAGGTATAAAGAGAAACTGGTATTATTTCTTCTGAAACTATTTCAAGCAATAGAGAAAGAGAGACCCCTCCCTAACTCATTTTATGAGGCCAGCATCATCCTGATAACAAAAACTGGCAGAGACACAATAAAAAAAAGAAAATTTCAAACCGATATCCCTGATGAACATTGAAGTAAAGATCCTCAATAAAATACTGGCAAACTGAATCCAGCAGCACATCAAAAAGCTTATCTACCATGATCAAGTCAGCTTCATCTCTGGAATAGAAGGCTGGATCACAAATCATACACAAATCAATAAATATAATTCATCACATAAACAGAAGCAATAGCAAAAACCACATGACTATCTCAACAGATGCAGAAAAGGCCTTTGACAAAATTCAATAGCCTTTCATGCTAAAAACTCTCAATAAACTAGGTATTGATGGAACATATTTAAAACTATTGTTGACAACCCCACAGCCAATATCATACTGATTGGACATAAACTAGAAGGATTTTCTTTGAAAACTGGCACGAGACAAGGATGTCTTCTCTCACCACTCCTATTTAACATAATATTGGAAATTCTGGCCAGGGAAATAAGTAAAAAAAAAAAAAAAAGAAATAAAGTGTATTCCATTAGGATAAGAGGACGTCAAATTGTCTCTGTTTCCAGATGGTGTGGAGGCTGGCACATCTGCCGGGGTCCTCTTGGCCAGCAAGAGGGTCTCAACCTGGAAAGGGGTGTGTGCAGAAGAGAATAAAAAAGAACAGATGGGGTCTGGAGTGTTGAGAAGTCAGATGCTTCATCAACAGGTTTATCGAACTCAGGGCCTAGTTATATACATTACAAGTAGAAGTGTTTACATCATGGGATCAGTGTTTTGTGGGAACAGAAAGTTTTACAATACAATCACAAGTCACCATATTTTGGATAAATATGCTAGGAACAGGGAGATACATAATCAGATTAAAGCGGGGGGTGCAATTTTCAGTCACAAGAGTCCAGGTGCAATATCTAAGTTTAAAGTTTAAAAGAAACTCTTTATCTAGGGCAGGAGTTTCACAAGAAAATCACAGGCGAACACTGTAGGAAGATGGTGCAGTAGGAACAACTCGGGATTGCAGCTCTCAGTGAAGGCGCAGAGGGTGAGTCCAAGCCACATTTCCAGACGGATCTTTGTTGCCCACAGAACAGGGAAATTCCCAGATGTAGGAGAGACATGGGATGCCAGCACAGCTGTTTCTGCTGGCATGGCCATTTCAGCTGGTGCTGCAACACAGTGGCACTCCTCACATAATGCACTGGTCTGGGTGCCCTGTTAAACCAGCAATCTGAGATTTGGGAGGGCAGATTAGCATATCCATCTGATTAAACAGGACTTGGACAGTGAGCCAGACCAGGAGATTCCCAAGAAGCAAGCTTTGAACCAGTGCAGTGGGTCACTGCATGGGAAATCACACAGATTTAGTGCCCTATCAGAAGGCGACTGAAACACCTGGGAGAGAGTCAACCATTCAACTTAAAAACAAACAAACAAAAGGGCTCTGAGGCATGGAGCCAGGTGATCAGGTTCAGCGGGTCCCACCCCCACAGGGACAAACAAAAGAGCAGTTCAATATGCTTGGGCTTGAGAGTTTCACTGCAGGCACAGCTGAACCCAAGATGGTGAAGCTCGGTGGGGGAGGGGCGTCCACCCCTACTGAGGTACACTCCCATTGCTGATGCAGCCTGCCATTGCTGAGGAAACCCTCCATAACAGAGAGAATCTGCCAATACAGAGGTGGGCCACCATAACCACACCCATATAAACAGGACTACACGTAATTATACTCGGCAGCAGGGCGGAGACCACAGCAACTGGGCAGAGCCCGCAACAGCAGGGTAGAGTCCAAAGCAACAGGGCGGAACACACAGCAGAAGGGCAGAACCTCGGCAGGCAAATAGTGACTAGACTGCCTGCTAGCTGGGCAGGGCAGTGCAACAGATACTCATAAAGAAAGCCCTAACTCCCTGAGACAGAGCAACTGAAGGATTAAAAAGGGGTTTTATAAGTTCTGCTGCAGCAGACTTAAATGGACTTGCCTAACAGCCCTGAATGAACAACGGAACTCACAGCTCAGCACTTGAGCTCCTATAAAGTACAGACCACCTCCTCAAGCAGCTCCCTGACCCCTGTATATCCAGAGTCACCTCAAAAAGGACTGATCAGACTGACATTTGGCGGGCATTATTCTGGCACAAAGATAGCAGAAGTAGAAACTGGTAGCATCCCTCACTGTTCCACAACTGCTACAGGTGTACTCCAGACAAGCAGGGCCTGGAGTGGACCTCAGCAGTCATACAGCAGAGGGGCTAGACTGGTACAAGGAAAACTAAGTAACAGAAATACTTCATCATCAACAATCTGGACGTCCACTCAGAGACCCAATCGAAAAGTCAGCAACTACTCAGATGACAGGTGGATAAATTCACAAAGAAGGGAAGAAACCAGCACAAAAAGGAGGAAAACACCCAAAACCAAAACACCTCACCTCCTACAAAGGACCAAAACTCCTCACCAGCAAGGGAACAAAGCTAGATGGAGAATGAATGTGATGAAATGACAGAATCAGATTTCAGAAGGTGGGTAATGAGAAACTTCTGTGAGCTAAAAGAACATGTTCTAAATCAATGCAAAGAAACTAAGAATCTTGAAAAAAGATTTAAGAAAAGATTTGAGGAAATGATAACAATAATGGAAAACAGGAATATGAATAAGTTGAAGGAGCTGAAAAACACAACACAAGAACTTGGCGAAGCATGCACAAGTTTCAACAGCCGAATTGACCAAGCAGAAGAAAGAATATCAGAAGTCAAAGATCAACTCAATGAAATAAAACGAGAAACCAAGATTAGGGAAAAAAGTGCAAAAAGGAATGCACAAAGTCTCCAAGAAATGTGGGACTATGTGAAGAGACCTAACCTACCTTTGATAGGTGTAACAGAATGTGACAAAGAGAATAAATTCAAGCTGGAAAACACTCTTCAGGATATTATACAGAAAAATTTCCCTAACCTAGCAAGGCAGGCCAATAATCAAGTCCAGGAAATACAGAGAACACCACAAAGATATTCCACAAGAAGAGCAACCCCAAGGCACATAATCATCAGATTCACCAGGGTTGAAATGAAGGAGAAAATGCTAAGGGCAACCAGAGAGAAAGGTCGGATCACCCACAAATGGAAGCCCATCAGACTCACAGCAGATCTCTCAGCAGTAACTCTACAAGCCAGAAGAGAGTAAGGACCAATATTCAACATCCTTAAAAAAAAGAACTTTCAACCCAGAATTTCATATCCAGCAAAACTGAGCTTCATAAGTGAAGGAAAAATAAAATCCTTTGCAAAAAGCAAGTACTCATAGATTCTGTCACCACCAGGCCTGCTTCACAAGAGCTCCTGAAAGAGACACTATACATAGAAAGGAATAATCAGCAACAGCCATTCCAAAAACATACCAAATGCTAAAAAGCATCAATAAAATGAAGAATCCACATCAACTAATGGGCAAAACAGCCAGCCAGCATCAAAATGGCAGTATCAAATTCGCACATAACATTATTAACCCTCCTTCCAACCCGTCCTCCTTCCCCGGCTGACCCTCCTCCTCCTCCTCCTCTCTGGAGTGGGGGTGGTGGGCTCCGGTGGGTGCAGGGGTGGGTGGGCGGTGTTGGGGGTGGGGTCGTAGAGGGATCGCCCCCCAGCTGGTGACTGGCTGCTGCCAGGCACATTTTCACCACGGCAGTGCTCCATGACCGGCTCCAGGACAGCTGGGAAGGCCCAGAGGGGAAGGTGGCTTGGGGGACCCCGTCTCATCTCTCTCTTTCTCTCTCCCCTCTGCTTCGGCAGTGGGGGGGCGGCGGTGATGGCGGGCCCACCCACCGAGTGTTATAGCACCCTGGCAACAGCGCTCACCAAATCCCGGGGCCAAGGGAGTGAGACGCATCACCGCGCTCTCCCCGCTTCTGGCACCCACCCCTGCAGGGGCCCTCTGCGATAAGGTTCCCCTGCGGGGGCATGACGGTGTCCCTCGTTGGAGGACGGGCCACCACTCCCACAGCACGATCACTCTCCCATCCCCTTCCTGCATCCCCAGCGATGGGGGTCCATGCAGGAGGGGGCGGGGTGGACTGTCCCCAGTGCATCCGGGGCGGGTCGTGCCATCAAACCTGGGGGATCGGTTTCTGCTAATCAAGAATGAACTGCCATTCACAATTGCT
>CM052653.1:119916846-119952064 GCA_028533165.1 Leontopithecus rosalia | reverse complement strand
GGTACATATGCAGAACATGCAAGATAGTTGCATAGGTACACACGTGGCAGTGTGTTTTGCTGCCTTCTGCTCCTTCACCCATATTTGGCATTTCTCCCCATGCCATCCCTCCCCTGCTCCCCCACCCGCTGAGCCTCCCCTATTTCCCCCAATAGACCTCAGTGTGTGGTACTCCCTTCCCTGTGTCCATGTGTTTTCATTGTTCATCACCTGCCTATGAGTGAGTATATACGATGTTTCCTTTTCTGTTCTTGTGTCAATTTGCTGAGAATGATGTTCTCCAGATTCATCCATGTCCCTACAAAGGACACGAACTCATCATTTTTGATTGCTGCATAATATTCCATGGTGTATTTGTGCCACATTTTCCCAGTCCAGTCTATCATCAGGAAACTTTGTTCAGGTGACATTCTTTACCTGTCACATGTCAGAAACCCTGTACAAGGACTGTGTAGGCAAGGTATGAGGTCAGTTTTCCCAAGGGGTTTTTATTGCCTTCATAAGTCAAGCTTGATTTGTTAAAGGAAAGATCACTATTCCAGGCAAAGTCTCGGCAAAATAACCAGTTTATCCAATTGTGTATGTTATAAATAAAAACAGATTCTTATTTTATTTATGCAAATAACTGTATGGCTGTAAGTTCAGAATACTCAAAAATAGTTGCCAAATTTTGGAGAAAACAGAAAGAAACATGCTCTAAATTTTCTTCATATGAGTATACAAAATTGTTAAAAGCTTTCAATAGCTCAAAAGAAGTTTCCTTGACTCTGAGAAAAAACAACAAAGAATCAGCGCATATTAAGCAAAGAAGTAAAAAGATTACTTCAGTCTTTTATTAGTTCTGTTCATGTAGTTAATGCCTATTCTGCTTGATATTTATGAATATTTTATTTCTCCATGAGTCCTGAAAGTTTTTTTTCTATTCTGATGTCACAGTTTTCAAAATTATCAGAAACTTGTATTAAGAGCACCTGTTAGAGTTTTATTAATGATTATAAAACCACCTTCTAACGAGGACGAAAACAATACAAAAATTATTCATGGATGATAAAAAGTTTTAGGAAACCCATAGTCAAAGACACAAATTGACAAGGAAATTTATTACCTCTGTGACACACAATAATTTAACAGAAGATTTATAATTATTACTGATAATGTACACTGTTATATCAGAATTTTAAAAGTTTCACATAATTATGAAACACACGCCAATAACATATTTATACAAATACAGACTAAAGAAAAACAAACACCATTTTATATTTGATGATGCTTTCTCTATAAGTTTATACAATATAAGCCAAATTATGTCATTTTTTGGACTTTAGAAAACCTAATATCTCAAAAAATTAATTAGGTCAGAAATGGTCAAAATTTATAATTTGATTTAGTAAAATTTTTTAAATATCAAGAGTTTAGAACACTTGATATCACAGGTCACTGTAAAATAAGTTATTCATTTTACAAAAGTGATAACTCAAGGATTTTTTTAAAAAGGGTGAAAACCTTCATTCTTTGAGAGATGAAACTTAAATTCTAAAACAATAAACCCTACTAAAAGCAGCATGAAGTCAATTAAATATGCTTTCAAAATTTTATAAACAATTTATAAAATTTTAATCTTGGCCACCAGCTATAACTTTTGTAAGACTTTTATAACCTTTATAATGTGTATTAGGCTGCTGGTTAATGCTTGAAAAAACAACTTGTTAATCTGACACCAGTACTCATATGCTAGTCTTGCATTAGTGTTCCTTTGACATTAATTGTCCCTTAAACTCTCACATGCTTACCTCTTCTAAGACAGTTCCTTGGCATTGAGGAGTTTAGTAGCTTTAATTTATGGCCCTGCATCTCAACAATGCTGTTTATTTTGATTGGCATCTTCTCCTGGGTCTAAAGATGAGACATCAATTATTGTTAGTGTTCAAGGTTTAGCTGGACTTGGTGTCTTTTTAGAACCAGGAATCAAAGCCCTGTAATTCAATGTCACAAATACTTTAAAAGCCTATACAGAAAGATACATGGATATGATAACTTCAATTATTTTTTTTTCCTAAGCAAAGCAAACCTTCATAATAATGGCATCAGGATTGTTTTTATAGACCATAAAATCTGCTAGGCCAGTAACCAGAAGGAAAAAAAAGACATGCACTGTACAGAACATGATGTTGGAAGAAAACATTTTTCTTTAAACTTTTAAGAAAATATTGTCAGCATCAGACCATAACAAACAGAACTGAAGGGAAAAAAATACTTATATAAACTGAAAATGAGTTTGAGGAGAGCATCTTCATTTCACATGCTTTAAAAGAAGAAGAAAGCAAAAATGGAAAGATGTAATAAAAGTTGAACTTTCAGTTAAAAGAATTAAAATATTTTATAATGTATTAGGAGTAAAACAATCAAGAAAATTTTATTGTTCTAATCAATTCTTTAGTGTATAATTGTTTTTTTACATTAAGTTGAATTTCTAGAAAGAACTTATAATTTTTCTTTAATTGTAGATAGCTTAATATATAAAAGTTTTCAGTTTTTAAAAATAAATTCATGTACTGTGACTCACACAAACTATTTATGACTTTCTTGGACTTTCTGATTTTTCATGAACATTGATCTTTCTTAAACAACCAGTCATTTTAAGACTAAACCTACCATACAGATTCTTTCTCATATAAAACTTTTTTAAACTTTCTTACAAAAAAATATTTATTTCTCTAACTTTTTTACATCTCTCTTATTTTCTGGTTCAATTTACCTTGTTTGATACAACCTTTAAGCTTTAATTTGGACAAATATTGTTCACCTTTTTAAACGGACTTTTTTAAAGAAAATTTCTTACAAATATATTTTATTGAAACATATCCAAATAATAAAATATGTATTATTTAATTTAATATATATTTAGACTAAATTATGATTAGTTTATCTACATGTGTTTATTTCATTACATTTACCTATTTTATTTTAACCATATACATAGATTATTTATGAAAACTGCAATAGCTATCATTTAAAATTATAAAATCACAATTGGAAAGTTATAACTGAGACAATAAAAAAATCTGACCTGACTCCATCTTGATTCTAACTTTCAAGCTCTCCTTGTTTATTTTTGGTTGTAGGCCAAAATAACTTTGGGGGAAACTTAGTTTAGAGTTTATCTTTGAAACAAAGATGATATTAGTACCTTCCCAAAACACACCTTACTGCCTGTGGACTAGATCACATAATGACACAGGATTAGAAATTATAGTAATCTTACCAAATTCATGATATAGCTATTTGTATTAAACCTGTATTAATGTCTTATTTATTAAAGATTATACAAACAAAGATTATTCTGTCTTGGGCTGGGTTTACAATTTTGCAATCTGTTATGCCAAATGTTGACACCTTATAGTATTTGGCAGAGATAAGTATAAAATTTCTTCATTAATAAATGCAAATAAAATTGTATGCTGGCAAATTGTAATACATTTCTAATATTACTTTACCAATAATTTTAAAGTTAGCTTATTTACTAAAAATTTTACTTGTTGTATAAAGTTGAAAAAACATTTTACTAGCCTTTTCTACTTTCCTGATAAACTATTTGATTCAAACACTTTTATTGTCTTAAGCCAATTAATATATTATGTTATAAGTTTTCAGTAGTGAAACATATAACACTCTTTTATATATTTTCAGTAGTGAAATATTGTATACACAACACAGAAATACATAGACATATTAGGCATACCAATAGAGGTACATTTTATAGATTCATTAAAAATCTTTTACTCCCATCTTAGACTTTCAAATTCTTGATAACCTGTTTCAATAGGTAATGTGCATTAATTATTGGTAACCCTAGGCAGTTTTCAGCTAGATAGTCTTAAATTTGCATATTAAAGAAGACAATGCAGGAGAAAATCAAATAGCAAAATTTACATTATAAGGCAAGGAGAGAAAATTTTGATAGAAGAAAATTAAAAGAAATTTAATTACCAATTAATATAAATTTGTAAACAGTATAAGGATCCTTAAAATGTATATACACATACACACAACAATCCTGTATCATTTACTTGAGAACTTTAGCCATTGAAACAACCTTTGCAAAATTATGACTGAGACAGTGAAAGAGACCTAAACTAACTGACTCCATCTTGCTTCTACTCCTTCAGCTGTTCTTACTCTTTCCTGGATGTAGGGTGAACTATCTTTGGGAAAAACTTAGTTTACCATTTATGACAAAGATGATAGCAGCCCTTTCCCAAAACAATCCTCCTTCTTGTCTGAGTACTAGACTGCTTTTGTAGGACTAACAAATTAGCCAAAGGATTATAAATTATGGCCTAGAAGTTATGCCCCTGGAGGCTACAAGATTTTGACCCTCCCTAAGCTGCTTCTAAGAGCAGTGTTCAAGGTATTTTTCAGACCCTGCACTTGATGGATCAGCTGACAACACCCTGATTGATTAGCTGGCTCATCTCATCTTGAGGCCAAACCCAGGAAATGACTTTAGCACAAGAGAACAGCTTCAGCTTCCTACGATTTCAATTTTACCCCAACCAATAATCACACTTGACTCATTGGCCTTTTTCCACACACCAAGTTGCCCTTAAAAACTGTTATCCTCAAATGCTCAGGGACACTGATTTGAGTAATAATAAAACTGATTTCCTGCACTGCTGGCTCTGTATGGATTACTCTTTCTCTATTCCAATTTTCCTTTTTTGAAAAATTGACTCTTTAGGTGGTGAGCTAGGGGAACTTATTGGGTGGTCACACCATGAGATGTATGCAAATTCACTGGTGTGCAAAAAAAATCCTGTTAGATCCAAACAGTAATTTTTATCTTAATAGAAAATTGACAGCAGATTTCAAGCAAGTAGAAAAGAAAAAGTAAACTTAGAAACTCCATAATTTGCAGATCAAACTTAGAGCTCTTTTTCCTTAATGTAAATATGCACAACGGACATATTACTTCTATTTTACCTAAACTTTGGCAAGTAGATGTGTCATAGAACCTATGGAGTGCTTGAAAGACAGTAATTCTCCTTTTCTTCT
This sequence comes from Leontopithecus rosalia, assembly GCA_028533165.1. Classification (NCBI taxonomy): domain Eukaryota; kingdom Metazoa; phylum Chordata; class Mammalia; order Primates; family Cebidae; genus Leontopithecus; species Leontopithecus rosalia. Next base: position 119,947,009 of record CM052653.1, on the reverse strand, counting down.
CATTCTTAGATTATTTGTTTCCCACGTATTTTTAAAGGAGGAACTTATCTGTTGGCTATGATTTTATTTGATGTGTGTTGTTTGTAAACAGGATTCCACAGTATGCCACTACTGATTGTTTCCACCCTCTTACATGTCTTAGTTTCTCTCTCCAGAGATCTATGGCCTCTGAGAGGGCTTAATGCCAGATGATCAGCCCTTATATGTGTTTCCTGGATAAGCTTTTTAAAAATTATTTTGTCGTTCGAGATTTCCTTTTGGAGCCACTGCATGTCATTGGGGGGTCAACCCCCCCAGACAGTCCAGACACTCCTGTAAGGCTTCCAGTCACCCAGGAGTGCCTTTCACCTGGAAGAAACAACCACCTTTTCTCTTCAGAGATGAGAAATCTAAGTCTCTCCTTTACCTATGAAAACAACAGTTCAGTTCCTCACACAAATGCACAGACAAGCTGAATCAAGGTTAATTTTGGGAGAAAAACAATAGAGAAGACACCTTAGGATACATAGCCACACTAGAATCAGGATCCTTAAACAACAAATTCCTAGGAGAGAAAAACAATAGCAAACACCACGTTCTATAAACTGTGCTCAGCCACTCCTACTTCGTAGTTTTGGCCACTATTACACATGCCAAAGCCAAGTTCTTCCATAGTACAAGGTAACCTCCAGTTCCTCCAAAGCCAAAAAGGTCAGGTCATGCAATATAAAAAAAACAGAGCTTTAGACCTAAGAAGAATCTGCCCATAACTCTTAAAAAAACAAAGAAAAGAGGACAACCCCAAAGGGGTGAGTGGTGTCTTTGTTCTGAATTCTTACCTTTTTTTTTTTTGAGATGGAGTTTCGCTCTTGCTACCCAGGCTGGAGTGCAATGGTGCAATCTTGGCTCACCGCAACCTCCACCTCCTGGGTTCAGGCAATTCTCCTGCCTCAGCCTCCCGAGTAGCTGGGATTACAGGCACGCACCACCATGCCCACCTAATTGTTTGTATTTTTAGTAGAGATGGGGTTTCACCATGTTGACTAGGATGGTCTCGATCTCTTGACCTTGTGATCCTCCTGCCTCAGCCTCCCAAAGTGCTGGGATTACAGGTGTGAGCCACCGCGCCTGGCCTGTTCTGAATTCTTTAAACAACTTCAAGTCATTATAAGCCTAACTTTTTTTGTTACTAGAGATGGCAATGGGGAAGGAGATATAGGGTGGAAATAAAGTAAATGAGAGAACTTTTTTTAAGATGGGAAGTAAACACAGAAACCAAGTGCATTTGTTTTGTTTTGTTTTGTTTATTTGTTTTTGTTTTCTACTTTTGCATTTGTCAAAAATTTTAGTCAAACTAGAGGGACTTCATTATTCATAATTTGGAATTTCTACTCAGATTTGACCAAGCAAGGTAGAGTTGGTGAAATCTGATGGGAGAAATATCTAAGCAAACAACAAGAATAAAAAAGAAAAAACACAAACAACCAACAATATGAATCACTGAGTGTTCTAATGATACAGAAAGTAAGACCAGCTGGTTGTTAAAATTTACCTAAACAAAATCTTAATTTATCTACTTACCTAGGGATGGGTCTCAGGGTCAAGATTGTTTTATGCCATCCTAGAAGTAGGAAAAACCCTCAAACTCCTATTTTCTGCTGGGATGAGATAGAAGTCTATTAAAAAGTTACCTGCCTTCCATTATTACGGAAACAGCAAATCTTACCTTCCTTGTTGGAAACAAGTAAAACTCCGAATAGAGTTGTACAGCAAAATAAACTTTAGATCTTAGCCAAGTTCTGAGAGATCAGGAATTCTCAGCAAATTGTCCTACTGAATTGAATCATAAAGTTAGCTCATGCTGCTACCAACCATCAGTAGGAAATTTGCCAAAAGTCATGGGTATCTTCACTCAGAATCCCTTCATCGTTACCAAAATGTAAACCCCAGAAATCCAAGGTGGGTCTCAGTTAATTTAGAAAGTTTATTTTGCCAAGGTTTAGAATGTGTGCTTATGACACAGCTTCAGGTAGTTCTAATGACATGTGCTTAAGGTGGTAGAAGCACAGCTTGTTTTTATATAATTTAGGAAGACATAAAACAGCAATCAATATGTGTAAGATGTACATTGTTTCAGTTCAAAAAGGTGGGACAACTTGAAGTAAAAGTGTGACAACTTGAAGAGGAGAGGGAGCGTCCATATCACAGGTAGAAAAGAGACAAATCATTGCATATTTTTGAGATTCTGATTAGTCTCTCCAAATAAGGAATCAGTTATGCATTTATTTCAGTGAGCAGAATGACTTTGAATACAATGAGAGGCAGGTTTGCTGTCCGCAGTTTCTAGCTTGACTTTTCCTTTTAACTTAGTGATTTGGGGGTTCCAAAATTTATTTTCCTATTGCAGTTTGAAGTCAGGTAGTTCGAGGCCTCCACAGGTGTCCTTTGTGCTTAAAATTTCTTTGCCTATTCAGGCTATTTTTTGGTTTCATATAAATTTTAAGATAGTTTCTTTTTAATTATGTAAAAAATAGCTTTGGTAGTTTGACCAGAATAGCATTGAGTCTGTAAATTACTTTTGGCCGTATGGCCATTTTAACCATATTAATTTTTTTTCTATTCATGATCATAGAATGTTTTTTCATTGATTTGTGTCATCTCTGATTACTTTCAACAGTGTTATATAATTCTCATTGTAGAGATATTTCACACCTTTAATTAGCATTATTCTTAGTCATTTTATTTTTCTTGTGGCTATTGTGAATTGGATTGCATTCTTGATTTGTCTCTCAGCTTGGATGTTGATAGACATATAATACAACTGAGTTTTGTACACTGTTTTTGTGTCATGATATGTGAGAAACAACTAAAGTTGCTTATCAGTTATCAGATCTAGGAGTTTGGGCAGCCACTAAATGGTTTTCTAAGTATAGAATTACATTGTTATGTTATTTCTAAAGGGAGAGGAGACTTCCTTTCTCATTTTTGGATGCCTTTTATTTCTTTCTCTTTCCTGATTGCTCTGGCTAAGAATTTCAGCACTCTGTTGAATAGGAGTGGTGAGAGTAGGCAGACTCTTCCTCCACACAGCAGACATGGACCCACGGACTATGGAAGGTTGTGGATGGTGGCACCATTCAGTAAAGAACCCAAGGTTAAGTGTGACTGGAGTTGCACTTCAGCTTCATCTCCTTGGCAGGGACACTAAAGGGCTGTCTTCAGTACTTTAATAGGTTTGTTTTCTTATGCAATAAATAGCCAGGATTTCTGAATAATTGCTTCAACCATCAGTCATAACTCTAGAGAAACACTTCATCTTCATCTCAGAATTCCAGCGGCCATCTAGGTACAATGATGAGAGCAAGAGAGACATGAACACACAGTCACCTCCACTCCCCATTCTTTCAACCCAAGAGTCAACAGGAGACTCTCTGCTGAGGTCCACCTTCACTTCCAAGAGGCTGACTTCTGGTTTGCCACAGAAGGGGGGCCTTATTCCTCCACCCAGTGGAGATTCCCCAATGCGTGAGGGAAAAGCCATTAAGCGGGGTACAGCCCCAATGGTCTTCAGCCACACCCCTCACCAGATTCATTCTTACTGCCTTTTCTAGAGGACTCCCATTGGTAGAGCTGGGGTGCTCTCTGTTTCCATCAGCATTTGGCTTTCTGTTCCTACAGCCCATCCCGCACCAGCATTTTGGAACTGCAGAGAGAGCCTTTCTCCCAGCTTTGCTGCCTGTGCTGCCATTAGAGAAAAAAGAAGCATAATTATGGGCATCTCTATAACATAGACAGATATATATATTTGGCTTCTTCTTGTGTGACAGCATTCTTCCCTAATTGCTTACACCTACTATAAGCTCGTCCTCTCTCCCACACTCATCCCTACTTCTTTGGGGCAAAAGTGAGGCAGGCTAAGGGAGGAGGGGACTGAGACTGGTGGTGAGGTTTTGACACTCACACCCAGCCATCTGGAGTCATGGGGACCCACCACGTATCTATGCTGAATGACCTTTGTAAGTTAAGGTCCTTGTGCATCTTACCCTTTCCTCACCTTGGAGTTTGCTTTGTTAGTTAGTCTTTCCCAGCTAGAGAAATGCAGTCCAAAATGGAAAGATGGAGAGATCAAACTACTGTATTTGATGTAAGCTTTTCTGGCCTTCAGATTCAGAACTGACTGATTTTCAGGAGGTGAGGGGAAAAGATGTTTATGAGTTTAGCCAACAGGACAGGTAATTTACTTCTGCCTGCAGAATACTTTTATTGGGGAAGGTAACTGAATCCAGGAATCTGTTTTCAACACCGTTTCAAGTCTGTAATTTTCTGACTTTCCTAAATGTCAGCCACTACTATTAATTCAAGCTTGTGTAGTCACATTAGCCAATAATCTCTAGATATAATAGTTCCCTTTGTACTTTTCCAAGCTCAGGTCTTTATTTTGTAATGGAATTACCTTGTTCCTACTTTTGATTACATCCCAAAGCTGCATGCTTCCCCGCTTTCTTCCAGTATAGAGGTACCAGAATTTTTCTTGTCTCAATGCAGTGGGTAGGGTTTTTGGTGTGTTGAGTGTTTCTGATCTCCCTCTTAAGCCTGTCTTCCTACTCAGCATTCTCCCTGCTGCCTTCTCAGATTGGCACCCAAGATTTCCAATGAGAGTTTTCTCATTCACCTCTGCAAGTGCTCCCAGCAACAGCCTTGGGGCAGCTGTAGAAACTTTCCTTCTATGGGAGAGCATGAATATTTCTAATGAGCACAAGTAGAACTAGGGTTAGGGCCATACTATAGAGGAGGGAGCAGATGTAAGCTCCCAAGAACCTGGGGGATTGCAGGTCCCTCTGCAAAACTTCCTGGAGTTTAGCCCAGCAAGGCCAGACCAAGGAGGCAGCAACTCGCCTTTCCCCATTGCCTTCCCTGCTGCCTGCAACTGCATGCCTGCCCCTTCCACTGCTCCCATTGGTTGACTCACCACTGTCCCCTTAGGATTGTAATTCTGAACTAGAGCAGGTCCAAATGCAGAATACTGATACATCAAACAACTTCATCCTTAATCTCTGTCCTGGGGAGTTTTCCCTCTCCCAACTGGACTTGGATGGGAGGGTATAGCAGATCTGGAAGGAATATACTTTCCTATCTTTCTCTGACCCCTGAACCACCGAACCACATCTTCCTGGGGACAGATGTGCAGGACCCTCAGTAGACTGGGTAGAAACCCCAGGGATGATTCTTCAAAGTCCCCTTCCCCATGAGAGGGAACTGAAATGCAACAGCTGAGGCTGGTTTTCAGGGCAGACAATGAGTACTTCTTCAAAGGTGGTCTTTCTTCGAGTTATTCTCCCTCTTGCTGGAGAACAGCCACCCACCTTAAAGGAGGTTGGGGTTAGATTCCATTGGCAGAAAGGTTAGCTGCTGTGCAGAAGTTGGTAGGAAAAGGAGTTCTGTAGAGACCCCATCATCCTGTTTCCTACAAAGCCTGCAGGATTTCTTCCCTAATGGTGACCCTTCTCATTCCCAGTGACCTGGAAACAAGCCCACCCTCTCCAGGGGAAAATCTAAGAGAATGCATTCCTCTGGGGACTACTAGATGGAGATGGCAAAAGGGAAGACACAGAATTCTTTCTGACAGCCTAGGAGTTAACTTCCCACCCTTGTAACCTCCCATGTTGCACCCAGGGACTGAAAGACACAGTGCATGGAGACTGCATTGAGCTAGCAGCATTCCTTAGATTTCAGTAGCTTGGAGTTGGTCCCGGTGACTTTCACGCTGGCTGCTTTTCTTGGACAGTCTGTCTTGGGTATAGGGAAGGCTTCTTTGTCAGGCAGCAACTCCCAGCCCTGTTCACACAAATTTTATGCCATGTTCCCATGCCAGTCAGTGTCCCCATCATGGTGGCTTTAAGTTCATGGCTGATAGTTTCAGAAGGTCCTGGTCTCCCATGCCCAAGGAATGCCATGTAGCCCCAGCTGGAGGTGACTTCTGCAGGAATTGAGAGGGAAGAGAACACCCCTCGCTCTGTCCTGCAGCTAATAGACTTAGGGACCAGTGACCTTGGCAGCCCAATGGAGAGGTGGCTAAGTGATTGACAAATGCAGCTTGGCTTATTCTTACTGCAAGAGCAGGTACCATACCCCCTGCCCCAGCAAACACAAGTGATGATCAAGAAGGCATTCTCCTTGGGAGAGAAGGGGTAATAGACCCTGACCCCCTTGATCCCCAAAGAAGCTGTGCCCTGCCACTTCAGAGGCACACAAAAATAGGGAACATTTTTTGAAAGAACACTCCAATTCAGCCTGAGTGCAACCTGACTGTCTTCATCTGTATCCTGCTGACAGAGGCAATTACTCTCAAAGAATCTGGGTGGTTTTTCTGCCTTTTTGTCTTGCACTTGAACTTGTCCTTCTATTTACTCAGGAGAACAGGAGCTACCTGTAAGCCCTGGCATCTCCCCATCCCTACTCCCAATGCCTTTTCCAAGGGTTCAGAGCCAGGACCCCTTAATCTAGGCAAATAGACAGAAATATTATCTTGGAAGTCAAACAAGATTTTAAGCCTTCAATCTTCGAAAGCATAGCTTGCCTGTTGAGACACACTCCTGTAAGCCAGATGTGTGAACTTTGGTCAACTGAGGTTTACATGCTGTCTTAGGAAAACCTAGTGGTTTCAGACAGGCCTGTGTGTTTTATTTGCAGAGAACAGGATGTGTCTTATACTCTCCTTTCTTGATATCTGCTCTTTCTCAAATTTTACTTGACAAATGGTCTATGATCTTGTGGTTATCCAACAGAGCCTGTGAAAAATGAACAGCTCCTTTTGACAATAATGCCCCTCCCAGCTTCCCATTCACAGAGTCGTAAAGTGATACATTTCAGAACTGAGAGAAACAAATTTACCTTTGATTCCAAATGCCTCCTACTAGGCTTAAGTCCAGACTCAGGTCATAAATCAAAGAGAGTTTTGCCCATTGATCTTCTCCTAACCCTAGCAGTTTCCCTGAGGCCCTCTGAGGACATGGACAGAAAATAAAGGATATAACCACCTGGGACAACTCCTTGGTTTGGGCTGGCCTGACCACATGTGGTCACATGTACTACCTGTGGGATCTGTGTTTGCTGTGTCCTTTCTCTCCTTCCTTGCAGAAGATGCTAAGCTCTGCTCCTCCTAACTGCAGGTCTCAAACCCCATTGGGTCATTTTGCCACCTATTTCACCAAAGGCCTACAGTCATGACATTTTTTTCCATTTCACCAAGATACAGGGAGGGTCTAGAATCCCCCTACAAGGAAGGGCCCCTCTTCCTATACCACCATAATGATACAGATGAACTAAGATTAAACGTCTAGACTTCAGCACATCCTGGTTGTATATAACCAGGAAGTCTGCAGAGCTGAGACCCCTTTTCAGACATCTGTCTGAAAATACCTCAAATCAGAAGACTCTCTTTGACCTCTGCAGTGATCACCATGGAGCTCAGAGTCCATAACCTAAAAACCTTACTGTAGCCATCTTCCCTCCACATCTGATTGCTCAACTGCCCCAGAAGGGAAGAATCCATCTGAATTAGAAAAGCAGCATCAAGGGCCAGGCATGGTGGATTATGTTTGTAATCCCAGCACTTTGGGAGGCTGAGGCAGGTGGATCACTTGAGGTCAGGAGTTCAAGACCAGCCTGGCCAACATGGTGAAACTCCATCTCTACTTTAAAGAAAATACAAAAATTAGCCACATACGATGGCAGGTACCAGTAATCCCAGCTACTCTGGAGACTGGGGCAGGAGAATCACTTGAACCTGGGGGATGGAGGCTGCAGTAAGCTGAGATCGTGCCATTGCACTCCAGCCTGGGGGACAGAGTAAAACTCCACCTAAAAAAATAATTAAAAAAAAAAGTATTATTCACCAGCTAAGACTTTTCAATTTGAATTATTTAAAGTGATGGCAACATAGAGGAGAATTTGGGCTGCATCTTACAGACCTGGTTTCCATGATAATTTAAGTGTCACAACTGTTCAGCTTCACTTCATACTTGCTTTGACTAAGTCACTCAGGGAACTGTCCTCAATTTTTCAGACCTTTTTGGCCTTGACATAAATTGTTGTATGTTAGTCCATTTTGCATTGCTAGAAAGGAATACTTTAACACTGGGTAATTTATAAAGAAAAGAGGTTTATTTGGCTCATGGTTTGTCAGGCTGTATGAACAAGCTATCAATATCTGTTTGGCCTCTGGTGAGGCCTCAGGAAGCTTTCACTCATGATTGAAGGTGAAAGGGAAGCAGGCATGTCACACAGAAAGAACAGAAACAAGAAAGAGGAGAGGAGGTGCCAGTCTCCTTTTCTTAATAACCAGCAATTGCATGAACTAATAAAGTGAGAATTCACTCATTATTACAGGGAGGGCACTGAGTCATTCATGAGGAATCTGTCCCTGTGACCCAATTACCTCCTAGCAGGCCCCACCTCCAACACTGGAGATCAATATGATATTTGGAGGGAACAAATATCCAAACTGTGTGATTGGTTTGGAGGAATGAGATCAATTACAGCAATGAGCTAAGCATTTCTCTTAATGTCCTATGCTCATTGCTAATATACATGGTCATTTTGACAGCTATGGTTTCTCCTTCATATTTATTTGGAACTTTTCCTAGGGTCTCAAGAGACATGATAACAACGTTCAAAATGTGTCCAAGGCAAATTTAATTTTATTCCATTGGCTTGAAATATACCACAATGAGGTTTTTTTAGTCCCACCCACCACCCACAAGACAGTCCTCTGAAAGTGGATGAAACTTGACCAGCTGCCTACCCCCGACCCTGACCTTGGTGTGGTTCATCAGTTGAGCACAGCCCCCATGCCAAGCATAGACTCACCCATCTCCTTTCATCAGGTGTGATGGGTTGGCTTTCAAACTAGTGCTTCTCACATGGCTAGAAGTTATTAAGTTTTTGTTCAAGTGGAAAAGACACAGAGGCTGGAATTTTCCAGTGGGATAGAAGAGCAGGCTAATTAGGAAGAAATATTCCAGGGAACACAAGATACAGCTGTGATACTGCTTCATCCCTGGACTTGAGAGAGACAAAGAAAATTCTTAAAGGGCTGCAGATGCCATTCTCTGAAGGTCTTCTCTGGATCACTGGCCTATTTTGGAAACACACAGGCCATTGGGTGTCATGGAGTTGCTCATCAGTCTTATCCACCTGACAGGCTCTGTGAATTTCAAGAGCAGGCTGGTAGCTCACCATTTGTGGGAGGATGCTGACATCTGTCAAGCCCAGAATGCTTCTCCAAGGGTGCTCAGACCTGTTGAACTGAGGCCAGGAGAGGAGAGGAGAGGACCAGAAGAGCAGTTGGTGCTACCAGCTGGGGAAAGCACAGAAGGTGGGACTCCCCCACCATCTAGGTTACGCTGAGTGACATGCCTCCCTGGCTTCAGGTTTCTCTAATGCCAGAGGAAAAGCAAAGCAGACAAGACTTCCCATCTGTTTCATCTGAAAGAAGACAGAGTGAATACTCCCTACTGAGAGGGTCGGAATTTCTCTAGTGAATTGCACTAGGAGATGGCAGCTCTTTGTAGAACACAAGTCACAAGAGGCAGTTGTGATGAAGTCTCTCTTTTAGTGTCTGCTGTCTGTAAGTGAAACAATGCAAATTGGTTAATGTCAAGTGTTTTATATCCTGCTGGCAAAAGGTTTTGTTTATTCCTTAAGGACTTGCTGGTTGGAGGGAGAATCAAAGATGAGTTTTCTGTCTTTGTCTTGGCAAGTGTGAAAATAAAGAAAGTCAGTCACCTCCCCAAAGGTCATGTGAATCAGAACTCAGGAGAAAGTTGGGGGAAACAAACGCAGATTACAAGAAGAGAAGCTTATTTGCTTATTTTTCCATCTGAGAAAGCCTTACTAAAAGCTACTGAATAAAGAGCACAATTTCCAGCTATTTCTTTCTTTCCTTTTATTCTGGCTACTATAACAACAATTCCAGTATAGGTTGATAGCGGTTTCGAATTATTTCTAATACCACAGAAGGAAGAGAGTCACAATCTCTGGTGATTGTTAGGAATTAGCTTAAAAGTCCCAGGGCACTGACCACCTGCAATTGCCCTTTAAAGGCTAATGAGGGATGCTGAGTGTTGAGAGGTGCCTGCTGTTGAGGTGACCCAGCCATGACCAGGGAGAGAGGGCAGGAAGAGAGTGGCTGCAGAAGTCACAGGTCTCTTTTTCCCTTTTCCTAAAGTAGACTAATGTCCCAATAATTGTTTTTCTAACAAGCCCTGTTGTTCTCCCTGGAAAAGCCTTAGATTGGCCAAGAAAAGATCCTCTCAGCTCCTGGTGGACAGTTACACAAGCCAGTGCATCTCAACTCTCTCCAAGGACAATTAAAGCATATTTTCTCTTTCTTAGCTCAAAATCAGCTTTTAGATGTCCTTGAGTGGCTTTTTAGTGGGGTCTGATTTTCTCCCCCAGTTCTGAACCAGAAAGAAGCTATTTCTCCAAGGTCTAACCAAAGACAATGACTTTGGAGAGAAGTTAGACTGAGAAAGTCTGTACAGGCACTGGGTTGGTGAAATGTCATCTGCTGGGAGGGGAGGAGGTGTCGCTGTGACCGTCGCAGTCATTAGACTTGGGACATGAGTTGTCTCTCAAAGCACAGTAGTAAATGACCATAATCTTTGCCCTGATATATTGGGTGTAAATAGAAGCACAGCTGGGGAATGAGCATGGCCAGGCCCATTGGAGCTTTGTAGCTCTCATATCTAGAATGAACCACTAAGACTGAACTCATTGATTACCATCTTCCCATTTACCTCATTCACATTCCATTTCTCTCATTCAGTATTAGTTGATGATTTCTGATACTAAATGATGAGAACGTCAGCTAACTAGTCAAAAAAAGAATCTTTATATAAAGTGTACATATTAATATAAATTAACTTAGCATGCAACTTACCGATCAAATGAAGTATATATTATTAATACATTACCTTATTGTATAAAGGAAAACTGCCATATTTACCAGAGTTTTCTTTAACTGAACTTGTCTGTAAATATATAATCTGTATGAAAAAGAGTCTAATTTACCATTATTTATGCAATAGAAAAAAATAAAAGTTTTTTTTTCTTTTGATGAGAGATTCCATTCATTACATGTGGTTTGATTTGCAAATAGGCTAGGAGACTCATTCCCGGAATGCCAAAAGTCAACCAGGTTTGTTCAGTGACAGCCTGCCCTCACCAAGATGCCATGGATGAGAAAGCTTCCACGGATCTCACCATCTGCAGGGATGCTAAAGAGAAATGACTGGCATTTGCGGAAGTAAGTGGACTCTGGAACATATGGTGAGAAATATGAATGGTCTTCTGGCTGGGGAGCAGACGTTATAATTTTAAAAACTTTGTAGACACCCTAGCTAATGGTGTCATTCTTCTGGGGTTCTGTGTGCCAAATTCTTCTCAACATGACATTAAGATATTGCATAGCTTTTGCTTATGTTTTCAGAACTTTTCATGTTATTTAAGCTTCTTGGGAATAGAAGAAGACACATATTTCCTTAAATAAGGAAACAAAATGCAGGGTATGAAAAAAGTTAACTGACTTGGTTAAGGGCACTGGCTGAGATCATACCCAAAATTTATTTTATTTTCTTATTATTTTTGAGACAGACTCTTACTCTGTTGCCCAGGCCAGAGTGCACTGGCTTGATCTCAGCTCACTGCAACCTCCATCTCCCAGGTTCAAGTGATTCTCCTGCCTCAGCCTCCCAAGTAGCTGGGACTACAGGTGCCCACCACCTTGCCTGGATATTTTTTTTTGTATTCTTAGTAGAGATGGGGTTTCACCATACTGGTCAGGCTCGTCTCGAACTCCTGACACTGTGATCCGCCAGCCTCGACCTCCCAAAGTAATCCCTCACACTGGAAGAGCCACCACACATGGCCTATTTTCTCCTTCCTTCCTTCCTTCCTTCCTTCCTTCCTTCCTTCCTTCCTTCCTTCCTTCCTTCCTTCTTTCCTTTCCTCCCTCTTTCCCTCCCTTTCTCTCTCTCTTTCCCTTCATTCCTTTCTCTTCTTTCATTTTTTCTTCCTTTCCTTCTCTCTTTATTTCCTTCCTTCCTTCCTTCCTTCCTTCCTTCCTTCCTTCCTTCATTCCTTCCTTCCTTCTTTCTCAAGATGGGGTCTCCCTCTGTCATCCAGACTGGTGTACAGTGCTGCAATCATAGCTCACTGCAGCCTCAGATACCCGGTCTCAAGCAATCCTCCTACATTGGCCTCCTGGGTAGCTGGGACTACAGGTGGACACCATTATGCATGGCTAATTTAAAGAATATTTTAGAGATGGGGTCTCAGTATGTTGCCCAGGCTCGTCTTGAACTCCTGGGCTCAAGCAATCCTCCTACCTCAGCCTTCTAATAGCTGAGACTGCAGGCTTGTCCCACTGCACCCAGTTAATTTTTATGTTTATTTTTATTTTTGGCAGAGACAGGGTCTCACTCTATTACCCAGACTGGTGTCAAACTCCTGGGCTCCAGTAATCTTCCCACCTCAGCCTCCCAAGTAGCTGAGACTATGGGTTTACTGCCCAAATTTGGACTAGAAGTTGGCCTCCCATTTCCAAGAACCATGAAGAATCTCATATTTTCTTCACTTCTCAAAAATATTATTCCACATTTTTCCAGATGTCTTGTTTTTAGCCAAAAGACTGAGATTCCAGTTTTTTGGGTTGGATCTCCCAGTGTCCTCTGGGGTACCCTGTTTTAAATATTACATTTTATATACCTTCTCGGGAGTAGCTTATGAGGTGAATTCACTAAGCATCTGTTACTGCTTTAAAAAGTCTAAAAATAGAATGTTTCAGGCATAAAGCACACTTTTCTTTATGCTTTTCACTTCATCAAAGGAGGCATCTGAAAAATTTCAGTGAGATAATGCTTAGAGGTTATCCTCTACAATCTGTCATCTTTCATTTTTGTTATTATAATCTAGCACCTAGTTATAAATATTCTTTTTTTCCGGGCAATTCACCCAGGATTTTCCTGTATAACAAACTGCACAGCAGAGCGCTGACCACAGAACTCAGTGTCTCAAATCCTAACACACTGAAATGAGGACAAGAAACCCCCGAAGACTCATTCTACAGTGTGGGCCCAAGCTGGATAAGTGTCCAAGGTAAAACAAAATTCTCTCTTAAGATGTGAACCTACCTTTGAATCCCATTAAAATTTTTTCATGATTTTATAGCAAAATGAACTTTGAAGGATTTTCTTTCCCATATAGATTTGTGGTTCAGCCACATGCACAATTAGAAAGTGGTGTCCCTGGATTCTCTACCCAATCTGGAAGGTCTGTTTGTAGCAAGGGGCTTTGTTTTGAGTGACAGAGGATTGGTGCCTTAGCTGCTGCAGACCTGAGGCCAAGTTCTGTCTTGCACTCCCTGGTTTTACAACACAGGACACCTGGAGCTTGTTTTTTTCTTTTTTTGTTTTTTGAGTTGGAGTCTCACTGTGTTGCTCAGGCTGGGGTACAATGGCCCAATCTCAGCTCACTGTAACCTCTGCCTCCCAGGCTCAAGGGATACTCCTGCCTCAGCCTCCCGAGTAGCTGGGACTACAGGCATGCACCACCATGCCCAGCTAATTGTTTTGTATTTTTGGTAGAGACATGGTTTCACCATGCTGGCCAGGCTGGTCTCAAACTCCTGACCTCAGGTGAACCACTAACCTTGGCCTCCCAAATTTTTTAAAAAAATTTATTTAAAGACAAAATCTCACTCTGTCTCCCAGGCTGGAGTGCAGTGGAGTGATCTCTTGGCTCACTGCAAACTCTACCTCCTGGATGCAAGTGATTCTTGTGCCTCACCCTCCTCTGTAGCTGGAATTACAGGCACATGCCACCACTGCCTGGCTAATTTTTTGCATTTTGAGTAGAGATGTGGTTTTGCCATGTTTCCCAGGCTGGTCTCGAATTCCTGAGCTCAGATAATCTGTGCACCTCAGCCTACCAAAGTGCTGGGATTGCAGGTGTGAGTCACCATGCCCGGCCCAAGGCACCTGGGTTTCAATCACTAGGCAGTGCCCCGAGCAGAGGAAACAGCTGTGTTCCAGACTCCCAGGTACACACCTGTAGCTTCTGGTACTCCCCACCTGGGCCCATGCTCCAGACCCCAAGCGTAGGTCAGTGTGTGGCCAAAGGGCTCCAACTGCTCTTTGGTAATCTGTCCTGCAGCTGTGTTTGGACCTGGCTGGCTGCACCAGTCAAGAACCCTGCTCCCATTTCTGAGCTTCCTAGGACTAAGAAGGACACAGGTACTAACCACTGGGGAGCTCTGGAGCTGGGTTAAGATGACATGCGGGCCAGGCATGGTGGCTCACACCTGTAATCCCAGCACTTTGGAAGCCTGAGGTGGGCAGATCAGATGAGTTTGGGAGTTCGAGACCAGCCTGACCAACATGGAGAAACCCCGTCTCTACTAAAAATACAAAAATTAGCCAGGCAAGGTGGCATGCATCTGTAATCCCAGGTACTCAGGAAGCTGAGGCAGGAGGATTGCTTGAACCCAGGAGGTGGAGGTTGCAGTGAGCTGAGATTGAACCATTGCACTCCAGTCTGGGCAATAAGAACAAAACTCCAACTAAAAAAAAATGGCATGCTGTCTCAGATTCTCTGGGGTTCATAGCTCCACTTTGGCTCTTGGGATCTTGGCCTCTCTGTCTTTTCCTATCTTTCTTCTCTGCTCTCAGGGTAACTCTAAGTTAGCTGAGCTTCAAAGACCTTCCCAGGCAGTGGTTCTCAACCATGCTTACACGTGACAGTTACGCTTTTAAAAAATGTCACTGCTGACCAGGTGCAGTGCCTCATGCCTATAATTCCTGCATGCTGTGATGCTGAGATGGGAAAATCACTTGAGCCCAGGAGTTCCAGATCAGCCTAGGCAATACAGCAAGACCTCCTCCCTCCCCCAAAAGTGTTTTTAAAAAAGTAAAGGTTTGGTGGCATGCACCTGTAGTCCCAGCTCCTCTGGAGGCTGAGGTAGGAGGGTGTCTGAACCCAGGAGTTCCAGGCTATAGGGAGCCATGATGGCAGCACTGCACTCCAGCCTGGGTGAAGGAATGAGACCCTTTCTCTAAAAAAGGAAAATAAAACAAAACACTGACATTTTCTTGGCCCTGCCCCCAGATATTCCATTGTTCTGTATTGACTTCATTGTTCTGGGATGCAGCCTGGACCTCAGGGATGTTCAGAAGCCCACCCTGTGAGTCTAACTGCACACAGAGTTAAGAACTAGGGCAGTGAGTTCCTCCTGCTCTTTCTGATTTGTGTGCTTTCCAGGAAAGCAGAACCTGGGACTTAATAGAGATTAATCTTCTCAGGCCACATCTCAGCCTATGCAATCAGAAACTCAGGAGAGGCCCAAAGCTACAATCCCTCAGGAATTCTGATGCCCCCTCAAGTTTAAGGGCCTTTGTCTTAGTAACAATTTTTCACAGTGATGGACATTGGGATCAATAAATAATTGCAATTTTGTTTTCTTTTTGTTTTTGAGATTGAGTCCCGCTCTGTTTTTGAGATTGAGTCACCCAGGCTGGAGTGCAGTGGCTCGATCTCGGCTCACTGCAACCTCCACCTCCCAGGTTAAAGCGATTCTCCTGTCTCAGCCTCCAAAGTAGCTGGGATTACAGGCACCCACCACCATGCCCAGCTAATTTTTTTGTGCATTTTAGGAGATGGGTTTTACCAGGTTGGCCAGGCTGGTCTCCAACTCCTGACCTCAGGTGATCAGCCCACCTTGTCATTGCAATTATTATAAGAATCACCTGGTGCTCACCTCAAACCTATTGAATTAAAATGTCAGAGAAAGATGTCTGGAGTGCACTTCAAACGTATTGAATTGGTATATCAGATTAAAGGCTACCTGGTGGGGATCTTTTGAGGAAGCCGCAAAAAATCATTGGAAGGGAGGCATAGCCTGGTATAGTGGCTCACACCTGTAATCCAAACACTTTGAGAGACCAAGGTGGGAGGATTGCTTGAGGCCAGGAGTTGGAGACCAGCCTGGCCAACATAGTGAGACCCTGTCTTTAAAAAATAAAAGATAGGCATAGTACCAGCTACTTGAGAGGCTGAAGTAGAAGAATTGCTTGAGTCTAGGAGTTTGAGGCTGCAGTGAGCTAAGATCATTCCACTGCCCTCCAGCTTGGGTAACAGACCAAGGCCCTATCTCAAAACAAAACAAAAACAATGCAAAAAGCAGCCTCAAAAAGGAAAAGAAAATCAGCAAGATTCCCCAAGAGTTGGAGGGATGGAGATGCTGAAGTCTCCTGCGAACCTTAGGTTGTGATGGGGCCTCTGGCAGAACCCTGCTATTCCCTGGGCGTCTTGAGCAGAAAGTCTTGCATTCCAGAAGGCAGTGTTAGGCCAGGCATGAGTGCTCCATCCCAGAGAAGGGCACTGTATGTGTCTCCTTCAGCCTCAATGCTTCCCAGCCTTCTAGAATAAAAAGCCCAACCTGACCCTCCATGTATTTGAACCTCATGGTTTCTGCCTTTGATCTTTCCCCTGTACATGCCTCTATGCACCAATCACCCCATGAAATGGATTCTTCTTGATTGGTGAATTTCCAGTGCAAGCCTCTGGCTTCAGTGTCCAGTCTAGAAAACATGTTATACCCAAGTGAGTTTAAAACAGAAGGGCCACACTCTGAGTTTGTTGAGAGTCCACCTTTAATGGCTGGCATCTGAGAGTTGCCTACAACTCAAACCTCTCAGCTAAAAACAAAGGGCGGTCAACATTTTTATACCACTTTAGCATCAGGGGGTGGTAATCAGAAGATTACAGAAGCAGAAGGAGCAGGTAGGGGAAGGGAGGGTATCTAACAAAAAATTCTATTTAAAGTTTTGTTTTGTTTTGTTTTTTGTTTCTGAGACAGAGTCTCGCTCTGTCATCCAGGCTGGAGTGCAGTGGTACATTCTCGGCTCACTGCAACTTCTGACTCCCTGGTTCTCCTGCCTCAGCCTCTCGAGTAGCTGGAATTATGGGCATGTACCACCATGCCCAGCTCATTTTTGTATGTTTTGTATTTTGTATTTTTAGTAGAGACAGCATTTCACTGTGTTGGCCAGGATGGTCTCAATTTCCTGACCTTGTGATCCACCCACCTCGGCCTCCCAAAATGCTGGGATTACAGGCATGAGCAACTGCGCCTGGCCTAAAGTGTTTTTTTTACTTAGGATGTGGGGTAAGTGGTTATGCAGTTGCAAAACGAATGTACAGAATGTACAGGGCCACTGAGCCCTGTTTCTCAGAAAATTGGTTGCAAAGATGCCAGGTGTCTCAGACCGCAAGCTCTCAGAATGGAATGCCTTGCATAGCTCAGGGTGGGCAACATAGCTCAGGGTGGGCAAAATAGAGTTAGCAGAATTGTTTAAAATGTATTAATTATAGCCAAGCTAGGGTATTTCAAACAGAATGTGGGGCCAGGTGTGTTGACTCACACTTGTAATCCCAGGACTTTGGGAGGCTGAGTCAGGTGGATTGGATTCAAGGAGCTCCAGACCAGCTTGAACAACATGGTGAAACCTATCTCTACTAAAAATACAAAAAATAAAAATAAAAATTAGCTGGTGGTGTGGTGAGTACCTGGAATCCCAGCTACTCAGGAGGCTGAGGCAGGAGAATTGCTTGAACCTGGAAGGCAGGGGCTACAGTGAGCTGAGATTGAACTATTGCACTCCAGCCTGGGTGACAGAGTGAGACTCCATCAGAGAACAAACAAACAAACAGATCTTAGGGATTAGGGGGCACGGGAGGTGTCTACAGTGCTGTCCCATAAGGGAGGACAGGGGTGGTGCTGTGTGGGGTGTAGAGGGGCTGTGCACAGACTCCATCTCATCTGTGACCTCAGATGGACAACTGGCCTCAGCAATGTGGCTGAAAGAATCTAAATAATCTACCTCAGCCACACCACAGCTTATTTTGCACATTGCTGGAGTCCCAGCATCTAACACTGTGCCCTGCACATAGTAGGTGCTCAGAAAATACTTGCTAAAGAAATAACTGAACAAACCGAATGACCTCCCATGACTCAGATATACAAATTTTCTGGGAGTGCAGAATTATCATGCTCTCCCAACTCTTCTCTCCGGGAAAGGTGCTTTATAAATATAAAATTATATATTTTTTAAAAAATATAAATTTCCTCCACCTTCCATCCTTCTTCCCCTGGTTCTCATGCCTTTGTCAAAATCAGGGATGATCTGTGCTTATATGTTTTTTTTTTTGTTTTAGTTTCTCTGGCCTCTCCAGCAATTTTTTATCCTCTCTGATAAGCCAGGTTGGGAGGTGATCTTCAGCCTCTTCATCTAGTCAGTCAGCATCTGGTGCCATGGAGCTGGGCTCTCCTCTGACTGAGACAAAGCAGTCTCCTTCCCTGAGAACCACACTACAGGATTGGTCCCCCTGGCTGAGTCCAAGGTCTTCACAGCCTCAACCATATCACCCTCCTGGACTGGGACAGACAGTGATATGGTTTGGCTGTGTCCCCACCCAAATATCATCTTGAATTATAGCTCCCACAATTCCCAAGGGTTGTGGGAGGGACCTAGTGGGAGATAATTGAATCGTGGGGGCAGTTTCCCCCATACTGTTCTCCTGGCAGTGAATAAGTCTCAGAAGATCTGATGGTTTTATAAACGGTTTCCCTTTTTGCTTGTTTCTAATTCTCTCTTGTCTGCCACCATATAAGACATGACTTTCACCTTCAGCCATGATTGTGAGGCCTCCCCAGCCACATGGAACTGAGTCCATTAAATCTCTTTTTCTTCATAAATTATCCAGTCTCAGGTATGTCTTTATTGGCAGTGTGAAAATGGAGTAATCCAATGTGAAAATAAACTAATTAACCATGCTTAGCTAATATTTTATTTTATTATTTTTTGTAGAAACAGGGTCTTGCTATATTGCCCAGGCATGTCCTCAACTCCTGGCCTTGGGCAATCTTCTCGCCTCAGCCTCTTAAAATGCTGGGATTACAATCATGAGCCACCACACCTGGCTCTATTTCTTTTTCAAGAAATTAAAATTTAGAGGCTGGGCATGGTGGCTATGCCTGCAATTCCAGCACTTTGGGAGGCTGAGGTGGGTGGATGACTTGAGGCCAGGAGCGTGAGACTAGTCTGAGCAACATAGTGAAACCCTGTCTTTACCAAAAATATAAAAATTAGCCAGGAATGGTGGTGCACACCTGCAATCCCAGCTATTCTAGAGGCTGAGGCATAAGAATTGCTTGAACCTGGGAGGTGGAGGTTGCAGTGAGCTGAGATCACACCATTGGACTCTAGCCTGGGTGACAGAGTGAGACTCCATCTAAAAAAAAAGAAAAGAAAAGGAAATAAAACCTTAGAAAAGCTGCTCTTGCCCCAGCTTACTCTAGCTTTCTCACTTCCTCTCCCTCTCTGAACGTAACTCCATTCCTGAAATTGATGCTATAGTAGTCAGGGTTCTCCAGAGAAAGGAGAGTAATCATGAGAAATTGGCTCATGCAATTTGGGAAGCTGAGAGGTCCCATGATCTGCTGCCTGCAAGCTAGAGACCCAGAAAAGCCCATGGTATCAATTCCACTCTGAGTCTGAAGGCCTGAGAACCACAAGAGTTGATGGTATAAGTGTCAGTCCAAGGACAGGGAAAGATGAGATGGGACATCCCAGCTCAGCAGGCAGGCAGGAAGAAAAATGGCAAATTTCTCCTCTTCTGCCTTTAGGTTCTGTCACACTCTCAATGAATTGGATGATACCAACTTACACTGGGAAGGGTAACCTGCCTTACTCAGTCCACCAATTGAAATGCTGGTGTCATCTGGAAGTATCCTCACATCCAGAAAACATGCTTAATTTGAGCATCCTGTGGTGTGCTCAAGTTGACGCATACAATTCGCCTTCACAGATGGATCCCATCTTTACTTTTTGTATGAGGATTGTTGGAGGGGCAGGAAAGCTTCCAGGAAAAGAAGAGCCAGATGTGGTGACTCATGTCTGTAATCTCAGCACTTAGGGTGGTTGAGGCGGGTGGATCACCTGAGGTCAGGGGTTTGAGACCAGCCTGGGCAATATGGCAAAACCCTGTCTCTACTAAAAATACAAAAATTATCCAGGCATGATGGTGAGCACCTGTAATCCCAGCTACTGGGGAAGCTGAGGCAGGAGAATTGCTCAAACCTGGGAGGCAGAGGTTGCCATGAGCTGAGACTGCACCACTGTACTCCAGGCTGGTTGATAAGAGCAAAACTTCACCAAAAGTTAACCAGGAAGTGTGGGGACAGTGTGTTTCAGACAGAGTGATCAGCATGTGCAAAGTCCCAAAGGCTTAGCACACTTGCCTGAGACAAGTTATGAGGACTTTGCATTGATCCAGGGGAATAATGTGGGTAGCCTAAACTCAGAAAGTGAGAGTGAGTTATAGAGAGCAGAGTGAACCCAAGAGAAATTGAGGAAGGAGATTCCCTAAGCCCTGGTGACTCTTCTGGCTTGAAGGAGACAGTGATTCAGTTGTAACATCAGTCTACTTGGTGGCATCAGCAGGCCTCTAGGCTTCTGGTTTCAGAAGAGGTGGGGGATACTGAGTTTGGTTTCAGTCATGCCTTTAGGGCACCCAGGTAATATCAGATAGGCAGCTGGAGAGATTTGGGCTTCTTGGATTTTTCTGCAGAAAAGCAAGCCCCAAGTCAGTCTGTCTGCCCTTCTACAAATTAAAGAATAAGGCACTCACCCAGAGAGTGACTCTCTTATCCACATCTTCCTTCCCTTTCTACCTCCTGACCAAAGAGAAAACTGTAGCCTGTCTTGGGTATTTGCCACTCTTCCAACATTAGACTCATCTGGTGTTCAAGGAAATTGCTCAGTTTCCTTCACACCATCTGGTATTTAGACCCATTTTTTTTTATTCATAGACTTTATTGGCTTTTTCCCCACCCAGCGGTTTCTGCAATGACAACCGCACCTGTACAATACATGTGGTTCACTCTGTTAAAGCTGCAGGGCAAGGGGTGGGTGCTGTGAGTCCCTGGGCAGGCATCAAGGCTAGAGGTGGGCAGCAGCCAAGACTGGGCCAGTGGGTCCCAGTGTTCGACCCAGAGGGTGGCAGTAGCTGGAGTACAAAGGCTGCTGGAAGGAGTCGGGAAGAAGGCTGGAAGCCTGGGGCTGCAGGGAGAGGAGAGCACATCAGCAGTAGCAGGGAGGGGGCAGGGAGGAGGAGGGTGCCATGGACACCATGGACACCGTCAGGGCAGGAAGGCATGGGACACACTGCCTGCATACGTACATAGAGAGTTTTTGCCACAGGAACAAGACACATCACTGTATAAAAGGGTCTATACAACATTACCTACGATACAATGTTCACATATGATATAAGGCTCTTTCCCTGTTTGAGTTTAAAAAAATAAATGTACAATTCCAGAGCTTTGGGTAAAAAATATATACACTCTCATAGCAGGAACAGCAGTTGCTTTTGCTGCTGCTGTTGCTTCCTCTTCAAAAGGGAAAGAGGTGGTGCCAGAAAGAAGGGTGAGGCTGTGTCAGGAAACCTCACCCTGTAGCTGCCAGGAGCCCCTGAACTCCTCAGGCCTTAAGGCTGGTGATGGAAGAGGGAGGGAGGCAGAGGTAATAAAGGCCTCACCAGAGTCCAGTGGCAGCTTTACAGTCTCCGCCATCCCCCTTCCCCACTATGGGACTGCCTGCCCCCGATATAGGTATCCACCCTACCCCAGCTCTATGGGGAGGACAAAGAGGGAGTTGAGAGAGGGAGAGGGACAGAGACCACATTGTTGGTGTCAGACACATGAGCCAGAAGGGGGAAGCCAACTCCCTCCTTAGCAGTTAGACACCCAAAAAGCAGGAGTGTGGGCAGCAGACACCCCTAGCTCCTGATACTGCTCTACCCCACCCCACTGCAAGGCAGGGGAAGGGTTCTCTATGCAGCTGAGGCCTGTGTTTCCCTGAGCATCTTTTACCCTCTCATCAGAGCCCACCCCTGGACCTTCTGGAGGCCTACGTTGGGGATTTGCAAGGGCTGATGGGTAACCCCTCACACCTGCTGCTACTCTCTGCCCTGAAAAGCAGCTTGGCTCACAAGCCTGGGCAGGCAGGACAGCATGAGGAGCTGAGCAGGGAGTGTGGGGGTGGAGAAAGCACCCCGCACCATTCCAGGGGCAGAGTAGACAAGGGTAGCACCAAACAGAGGGACCCCTCTCCGGCACACACAACACCCTCCCTCAATTACCAGATGGACTCATGCTCCCTAAAAGGAGACACACACACACACACACACACACACACACACACACACACACACACACGGCAACATAATATTCCTGGGGTCTCAGCCCTGACCAGGAAGAAGCTGGACAGGTGTTGGAGAAGAAGGCTGCCAATCCCTCTTACCATTTCACTTGGCAAGATAGAAGGGTGGGCAGTTTTCTCTCCTTCTTGGGAAGAGGAAGTTGGAAACTCCACCCCCAGAACAAACCTCGATGGGAGTGGACAGAGGAAGGAGCTTTCTGCCCTCTTTCTCAGAAGGGACAGGAACCAGCAAAGTGTGGTTTTGGCATGAAGGAGCAATGGGGAGAAGGCTTTAGCAGGATGAACAGACTAATGTGTCCAAGGGTAAATCCATCCAACTCTTTCCTGTGGAGCAGGGGTGGGCAGGAAGTTGCTCCCGGGGAAAGATGTCAGATGTTGGTTGAGACATTGTGCAAAGTGCTTGAGTACCAGGCGCCCAAGGATCTGGTGGGTCTGACTGGAGCCTCCACTCTCACTAACTGTTTGCCTCCAGCTTGTAGGTGAGCTCAAAGAGGAGGTTCTGGTTGTCGATGACCTGGAACTGGCACACATAGGCCTTGGTCTGCAGGTGATGGGGGGATGCCTCGATGTCCAGGCAAAGGGACCGGCTCTGGTATTTGCAGATTGTCCTCATTTTTTCAGCCACTGAATGCAACTTCTCAATGTTCAGCAAACCATCTACAAGGGTCTTACTCCCTTTGTGCAGGAAAGTCAGTTCTTTGAGAATCAGAGGCATGAAAGGAATCACAAGGCACTTCATTTTGGAGATCACTTCTCAGTAGCTTTTGTAGTTCCTGCAGGGATCCATCAGGTTCTCAATTTTGTGAAACAAATTCTTGAATTTCCCTGGCAGCTTCTCCCAGGTGAGAAGAAGGTGGCTGAAGGCAGCATTGTCCAGCCACATGACCACTGCGTAAAAGGACCACTTTTTTCAGATGCAAAAATAATTTATTGTGTTTATAATTAAGTGTTTTTAAATCATTCTCCATTAAAAATTTTTATTACTTTCTAAAAAATACAAACACACTAAAGTTAACATTTGACATGTAAAAAATAAAGAGGAAGAAGAGAAATGAGGTTTGCTGGGAGAGAAACCCAGCAAACCTAGAGAATGTTGCAAAGCTTTTAACTGGTCCTCAAACCTTACTGAACATAAGATAATTCATAATGGAAAGAAGCCCTACAAATGTGAAGAATGTGGCAAAGCCTGTAACCGTTTCTCACACCTTACCACACAGAAGATAAATCATACTGAAGAGAAACCCTACAAAGGGAAAGAATGGAAAAAGTCTTCAACTGGTCTTCAACTCTAACTAAACATAAGAAAATTCATACAGAAGATAAATTTTCCAAATATGAAGAATGTGACAAAAGCTTTAAAAACTTTTCAACCCTTACCATATGTAAGATAATTTATGCTGCAGAGAAATTCTTCAAATGGGAAGAATGTGACAAAGCTTTTAATTAGTTGTCAAATTATACTGCAGAGTAACTACAAACCCAACAGATGTGACAGTGCTCAAAGAGAACACCTCAAACTTTTCTAAACATAAAATAAATCATACTGGCGAGAAAACGTAGACGTATGAGTGATGCCACAAAGCTGTTAAGTGGTTGCCACCCTTGATTGTAAGTAAGATAATTTATACTGGAGAAAACTCCTTCAAGTGTGAAGAATGTGGCAAAACATTTAACCAATGCTCATGCCTTACTGCACGTGAAAACGTTTATACTTGAAAAAAGGTACACAGATAAGGAATATTAAAAAGCCATTAATATCTGCTCACATCTTACTCATCATCACAGTTTATACTTACTAAAAACATTAAAAATGCAATTATTGTCAGAAGATTTTGTAGAAAATATACACCTTAGAATGGTGAAGAGTATTTCTGTTGATGACATTACAAATATAAAGAGGGTTTTAGTAGTATATTTGTATCACAAATCTTATTGTACTTATTTTGTGCTAGAGAAAAACCCTAAAGTTGCTCAAACTTTGCTCAATATAAGATAATTTATATTGGAGAAAAACTCTGCAAATGTAATAAGTTGGGGAAAAATTGTAAACTATATCTTAGAAAACATCAGAGTATACTAAAATATGCATTTTTGTAGATTCAGCAAATATTAAAAATATTTAATCCAAAATTAACTCTCTGCAAATATCAGAGAATTAACAGTAGAAATAAGACATTGACACTTCACACATTACACTAAACCACAGTGTTGAGCATAAAAATAATTTAAAACTAAAATTATTAGATAAGTTATTTGTATATAACATTAAAAAGAGAAAATAATTTTTTGAAAATTATAATTACATTTGAAGTATACATTTTGTAAACCTCAAATTTCAAATAAATGAACATTGTTTTATTTAAAAAATTACATACTCTTTGAAATGCAAATAAGGATGCAATTGAACTTTCAAATTACTTCATGTTCTTCATTCATATATCATTTCCATGTGAAAGTATGTAATCAATTGTGGCTGCATCAGAGATATGAGAGATTCTTTTTTATTAGGTGGGCATTTTGACCCTTTTCATGAAAGAGAAAGAATATTAAAATATAAAATGCATAATGAAAATCTTTAAAAAAATTCAGATTATTCAGCATGGGTTGGTTTTTAAAATATATTCTTGTAAATAAAATGTTCTGATTAATTTGTTAAATGCAGATAATACTGGGATCTACCTCATAAGCTATTATGAGGTTTAAATTAGTTAATGTTGTAAAGTGCTTAGATCACTGCCTGGCACATAATGAGCACCGTGTGTCAGTGACTGTTAAATAAAATCACGAATAATTGTAAACCACCACTAAATGCACCACTATCAAGTGCGAAAACACTGTTTTCAAAATGCACTAGACAGCTGACCTTGAGGAGTCTGTGCACTTTCCCCAAGCAGGGTATACATCTTGCAACATTCTGGCCTTCTCTTGGGAACTGCTTCAAAAAACAAGAGTGAAAATACTGCAGGCTCCCAGCCCCCACATAGCCTGAGAACCAGAGACAGGCAACTCAATCCAAATCATGTGAGGCTCTGCCACGCTTGATATGAACTTGATCCAACACAAGTAGCTTAGATGACCTTAAGAATTTCCAAGAGTCAAAACCACCCCAAAAAGAATAATAATATTATTAAGATCATCTCGTGTTAGCTCAGAGCTTTATGGCTTACAAAACACTCTTCCCTCCACCATGGAGTATATACAAAAAGATGTCCCCCCTAAAGGACAACACACTTTGAATTGTGGCCTTGCTTTAAAGGACACACCCTCTCCCACAGGTGTCAGTTCTGAGGGGGACGTGTTTGAAAACTCAGCCACCTTCTCAGTGCTGCAGGATCTCCCACCTCCAAAGGCACTGGAAAAAGTAACATGGATGTGATGCTAAAGTGAGGCTGAAGCCAGTGCTGTAATCTTTGATATATCACAAGGCACTTTGGGATCTTAGAATACCTCAGGGTTATGGTCACTGAGATGGAGCTGTGCTCAGGGTTGGGTAGTGGAACCCTCTAGAAGGGAATTATGGATAACAGGTTGCTTGGTTTAATTCAACCCCAGATTAGGAGGGTCCCTGCCCACATTGCTCCTGACTTATGAGCAGATGGCAGGCAGATTCCCTTCACTTCACCTCATGCCACTACCTGGGGTGGATGGGAGGAGGCCAAGAGGAGGGGGCTGGGGGAGGCAGTGCTAGCAGGAGGGGAGTGGGGTCCACTGTTCAGCCTCACCCCCTCATTTTTGTGATTTTTGTTTTTTGTCCCTTCCCAAAGGGTCTACCTTGACCCTCTCCTATCTACTGCCTGAGCAGGGTGCAAAAAGCCATCCAAAACAGCCCAGAGGGCAACAGAGGATTGGGTTTGGGGAGATTCAAAAGTGAACAGCTGAAGTGGGGGTGGGGATGGGTCACAAATATTAGAACCCAAATCTGGCTTTTGCCAGATGGAGAAGGTGCTCTTGGCCCAGACATCCTCATAAATAAATAAATAAATAAAATTATTTACAATGCAAGATTTGGGGGAAAAAAGTGTGTGACTATGGAGTGGCTCCTGTGGATGGTGTGGATGAGCCATACCACGATGCTGGCCATCTGTGTGGACAGTTTGGCTCCAGGGCATGGCCAACCACACTTGTGGCACCCCCAGGCAGGGGCCGGGGCCCTGAGGCCTCTACTCTAACCAGAGACATCTGGGGAATTGATGGGCCAAGAAGAGGTCATAGGATAGAGGGGTAGAAGAGTGAAGCTGGGATGAAAGTAGGTACATAGAAAACCACCAAGGACTGCATAGACATCTTTCTGGCTCCCTAACATACACGTGCATACACACACTCATAGAGCACCATGCAACTTCAGCACATACAAATCACATTGAGGTCTGTGCAAATGACACCATTTTAAAAATTTAAATTTAGCTATTCTTTATTAACATGGAATTTGGGGTGGTGAGGGTAGCCCCAACCTCCAGGAGGACGAGGTAGGTTCACAGTGTTTCCAGCTCACACCTTTCCCAGGTCTTCCTTCAGTGTCACAGTTTGGTTAAAAACAAGCATTCCCTGATGGCTGTCTGGATCCACAGAAAAGTACCCAAGACGCTCAAACTGGAACTTGTTAAAGGGTTTTGCCAGGGCCACAGAGCAGTCCACTAATGCTGCTCTACCACACATAGTGATGCTGGGTTCAGGTCACTTAAGAATCCACCAGGCACCTCAGTAGGATCTTCAGGATTCTTGTGCTGGAATAGTCACTCATGAAGGCGAACCTCACATGTCAAAGGCTGTGACAGCCAGTGAATAAAGGCCTTTGGCTTCTCTCCAGCATCTGCCCTTTGGCAGGTTACCTCCAGACTCTCTATACAACCACTGGGACCCTTGACAACATGCTGCAGCTCAATATCATAGCCTGTATGCCTCAGGCTCACAGGCTGGCCCCAAGCCAGGTGCTTAGAGCCTGGCTCTGGCTTCTCCTTGTAGTCAGTCCTCTCAATGAACACAATGGGTGTGAAAAAAACCGATGGAAGCCTTTGGTCTCATCAGCTGGGAAGTTGGGCACCTGGATGTCCAAGGACTTGGCAGTGGGAAAGTTGGTGATGTTGACCCAAAATGACTCCAGCACAGCCATGGCTCAGGGGGCTGTGTCATTCAGTACATTACACACACAGGCTTCTAGAAGATGTGGTTCCATTGTGGTCTGTGCCACTTGTGGGAATTGCCCCTGTAAGAGGCTAACAATGTGGCCTCCACCATTAGGTGAGCTTGATTCTTTACACACTCTCCCTGGCTGGAGGCTGTCGAGCTATGGGAAAGAAGGAATTGAGAGGAGTGTGACTAAGCAGGACACTATTTTCAGCCTTCTTGGTCGATGAGATAATGGCTGGGTGAACGATGAAGTGATTTAACTGGGTATTGTGTTCCCCTTTCTGGCTCCTAATCTAAACCTGTTTTATGACTGTTTACCAGGCATTGTTTCAGCCTGGTGACCTCCCCTGTGGCCCTTGTCTTTTGCAGATGCATGATTTACTGCTGAACTTGTGACTTCTAGATAATCGAAGATTGTTATCCGAGTTACTGGTTGTTCTGATAATATTGATAATCAGCATCACCTACTTCCCCCTTGACCTTTCAAATCAGTGTCTGTTCCTTTTACTCGTTCCCCAGAATTGTTTTCTGTTTCTTCTGTTATTTGAGAAATGCTTTGATCTGACATAAACAACATTAAGTAAAAAAGTATATAATGGAACCTACTGCACAAATAAAATTGCTGTTTGGGCACTGCCTATTCAGTCCTCCAGACCCTGCTTCTCTGTCTTCTTTTTTTCCACACACGCTCTCTTCCAGGTTTGGGACCCTCTCACTGGATGAGACTCCTGGGCTCGCATTCAGTTTCCAACAGCCACTGTCACTCCCACCCAGGCACAGAAGTTGTTGATGCCCTCGGGTGGGAAACCCCATTGTTGCAGGGCCGTGAGTGCAAAGAGCTGTGGGTCATCCCAGTCCCACACAGCACCAGTTGCTACAAGCTGGAGGATCTTTCTCTTAGAGTCAACAGCATAGTGCAAGTTGAGATGGCCATACTCCCACTGAACAGGGCAATAGACATCCAGTGCACTGCAAAGCCAGAAGTAAGAAGAGTATTGGGCCTGGAATTCCTTGGTGCAGAGTGAGTGAGTGATGTGCTTGATGGAGTCACAGAGTCAGTGTGTGTAGTCATAGGTGGGATAGATGCACCATTTGTCCCCTGTGTGGTGGTGCGGTGTATACTTGACTCGATAGGCTACAGGGTCCATCTTGCCATCCTCCATCACCAGCTTCATCCATAGTGTGGCCTCACCCTCTGAAAACTTGCCCTTGCACATTGCCTCAAAGAACAGCAGTGACTCCTCCATGGGACAGTCTCTCCAGGGTGAGGGCAGAGGATTATGCCCTAGGATGAGCTCCACAGCCCAGGCATATATATAGCTGGTCAAAATAGTCAGAGGCATATGTCACTCTGTAAGGTGTGTAACCCATCCAGGCCACCATGTCATAGATGGCAGTGAAGAACTTTGCTTCCTCCTTCTCAGGGTTGGTGTCATCAAAGCACAGAAAACAGATGCCATTGTTGGCCTTGGCATAGCCAAAGTTGCAACTGATGGCTGCGGCATGTCCAATATGCAGAATTCCATTGGGTTCTGGCAGGAACTGCGTACGTACCTGCCCACCAGTAATCTCCAGGTGCTGCTTTAGTAGATTCATGGTGTGTGGAGTCATCACATAGCCTGGGGTCTTGTAGTTCTCATCAGGCTTGTGGAACTTAAGGGCCTCCCCCCGGAGCTGCTCCATCAGAGACAAGGTCTGCTCAGCAGTCTCACTATTCTCTATCACATCTTTTGCTGTCCTCGGTCAGTTTCTTCCAGCCGTGCTTTGGCCACCTGGGGCTTCTTCTCCAGATCAGCCTCCATCTTGGGGCCCAGAAGGTGGAGGACCTGCATTTCCACTTCATTCTTGATCATTTTGCCATCTGCCCACTTGAGCACAGCCCGAGGCTTTCCCATCAGCAGCCCCATGTTGAAACAGTGGCCATTCTTTTTCTTTTTTCTTGATTGCTTAGGCTATGAAAGTTTGTAATAAGCTTCACCTTGATTCCTTATGAGTTCTTATTATTCAGTTTCCCTCCTGTACCTACTCAGTATGGACTATAGTATTGGGGTCACTGATTCTTTATCATATTTCCTCATATCTTTGCATCCTTGCGGATGACAGGCTACAAAGAACAAGTTATGCAGCAAAATATCAGTCCATTAAGTGAAATCCTTCCTTATTTAGGTTAACTCAGTGATTAAGGATCTTCTTCCATATCATCTGGATTAGGAGCCATAATGAAGTGCTTTGGGTATACAAGGTTACGTGTGTATGCATGTATTTCCCAGCGAGCATCATCATTTTCATGTGTAATGTAACATTTTCCAATGCGAGTTTCAAATTCTCTAAGGTAAAGCCAAGTCTGATAGTCCTGTAGCCAGGGATGACTAAGAGATTTGTCAACACTGTAATGTTTTCTCACCTTCACTTGAAGCAGATTGTTTATCAAATCAATTGCTTCACCAGAAATTTCTTTCCATGGATTTGGTGGGTACATAAACACAGCATTTTGGATCTGATTATTTATGTCTTCATCTTCATTAAAAGGAAATGTGCCACTGAGGCTAACATAGATGATAACTCCCACTGACCATATATCTAAAGAACGGTTGTAACCTTTGATCCGGAGAACTTCAGGGGCTAAGTATGTTGGAGCTCCTACCACAGATCGCCTGAATGACTTTTCAACAATGATGCATGCAAATCCAAAATCACACAGCTTCACCTGAGGAAAT
>CM052653.1:119876304-119916746 GCA_028533165.1 Leontopithecus rosalia | reverse complement strand
GAATAACAGGCATGAGGGCTTGGCAAATTGCTTTTTCCCAGCTCTGTGCTACAAGTCCAACTCCAGTGGAAGCAAGAACAGGATTATGAGAGCTATCCTCATTGTTCTCACCAACTAAGTATACCATACTATCAGTGATGATTTCAAAACAGTGTGGATTGCTGCCTTGTGAAATGTTTGTGAAATCTCATGGTGAAGATATGTTAAGAATTTCTGAAAGTGGAATTTTCTTATAATACTTTGATCCAGATCCATTCTGAAATAACGTTAGACATTTGCTGTCAAGTCTCCAGTAACGCCTCTTTCTCAGATTATCCCTGCTGGTGTAATGGACCATCCACCCTTCCGTCACCATTGTGCTGCTCTTCCTCTTTGTGTACTTGATGGATTGTACAACCCTTATTAGTGGAATATTATTGCTTGTTGATGCACTGATTGTTTTAACGGCTTCTTTATCTCTTTCCACATCAAGATCAGATAGATCCAGGAAGAACATCTTGTCTTCTGGGGGAGATGGCTCTTCCATATCATCCAAGCCCTGACTACTATCACTATTTATGTCATTATTGTCAATATCCATTGGTATATCTGTATCTGTTCCCAGACTGGAAGGTTCTCCATTGAAAGTAACCTCTCCAGGCAGTCTCCTGGTACTTTTGATGCACAGCGTTTATGACAGTTGAATTTACAATCTGTATACTGCATTCCTTGGCCAAAGAGGCCTTTCAGTAACTGCTTGCAGTACTGATATATCATGGGACAGGTATAAGAGTGAACAGCAAATGTGTGTGGAACTTTCACACTGCACATTACCATTTTTTCCATCCAGATTCGGTGACCACTCCAAGAAGGAATTCTCCTACTTGGTTCCTGGTGGACATGTGACTCTTCACTTGGAAGGACTACATATTGAGGCTGTGGGGGTCTTGGAACTGAGAGGCCGGGTCCTGGCAAAGATACATTTGACAGACATCTCTTTTTTATTCCACTACAGTTATTTAGAATCTTGAAGGCACATCGTTTATGATAATTTAATCTGCAGCCTTCACATTTTTTATATACATTATTTTATTAACCTTCACAAAAACCCTATGAGTCAAGTCCAAATATCATCCTTATTTTATACAGTGGAAACCTAGGCTTAGAAGTATCAAGCAATATAGTTAACATCACAGACTCAGAACATAGAACTCATGGAATTCATAGATACTTCTTTGAGACTGCCAAAACTATGCCTCTAACCGCTAGGCTACATTGCCTAAAGCTGCTTGTTCCTTCTGAGCTCTGACAGCCCCTTGTTACATATAGCTACTCATTAGCAAACTTTCATGTTGACTGGAATTTTACTAAACATTTTCTTGTATTTACATGATTCTTGTCCCCAGTTACCTCATAAGCTACTAAAGAACATGAATTGTACCTCTGGGGACTTAAGGGTCCTGCCTGACAAGTGGCTACTGACTGAACTGATTAGAAGTACACAGTACTCAATTCCCCTTAGGTGTTTTTGGTTAATTCATCCTTTAGGCAGTGAGTTCACACCCCTTCCTTCTTTTCCCAAGCCCACCTGCTAATGGTGGGTATAAACAAAGAGAAGATCCTTGCTGGGTTCAGACTCCTGAGTAACATACATGGGCATGGTTTAGAGGATGGGCTGATGGTGAGTGCTGGAATGACTTAGGAGTCTGGGTTTACAGAATCTTGAACCTTTTAACTCCTGAGGGGTTTGTGTAGGTGGATATATTATAAGGGGGAAAAGAGATCCTGTAAAACAAAATCTGTGAAACCCTAGCAACTATTAAGAACTGTTGGCTGGGCATGGTGACTCACTCCTGTAGTCATAGCACTTTGGGAGGCCAATGCCAGTGGATCACGAGGTTAGGAGTTTGAGACCAGCCTGGCCAACATGGTGAAACCCCGTCTTTACTAAAACTAAAAACATTAGCCAGGAATGGGCATGTGCCTGTAATCCCAGCTACTCAGGAGGCTGAGGCAGGAGAATCACTTGAACCTGGAGGTGGAGGTTGCAGTGAGCCAAGATCTTATCACTGTACTCCAGCCTAGGTGTCAGAGTGATACTCCATCTCAAAAAAAAAAAAGAACCATTGTGGGATTTACTCACTTTCTTAACTATCAAAACCATAGTCGGTAATTAGCTATACAGCCTTGCTTATACATCACTATAGTATGTTCTTTTTGGTTAACTGATCCATTTAAAATTAGTATCATGAGATCTGACTGATATATCACTTTATATATGCAAAATGTTCTTTTGGGGTTCAATCATCAGAAAGCTGCCTGACCCTGAGTTAGTCATTGCCCCTCTCTGGGACTCCATTTTCTTGCACCCTGACATTCTGGTAGGCTAATTAACATAGTTATTTTTGGTTCTTGTCAACAGACTTGAGTTTTTGGAATGCAGGAAATGAGATGCTAGAAAACTATTCTGAAATGTTACAAGGGCCAGCTCAGGATGATAGAAGATCTCTCCTCATTTATTTTAGTGGTTTTGAAGGTTTGGTTTTCTGCATCTTGTTTTCTTAGGAAGATATTTAAAGTCAGGAGGTTATTTCTTGTGAGAAGCCTACACCTGTCCTGCAGAAAAACTCCCATTCTTTGTGGCTGTGGCTGCTCCACCCTGCCCTCTCCTGCTCTTAGGAAAACACCCTCAGAAGCAGCAGTGATCAGCCTCCTTGTCCTCCGGCCCCTTGCAAAGTCCTCTCTGCTTCTCTGTTCCCTCCACCCACCCCCGAGATGCCTCCGCCCTCTTGTGTGTTCTGCATGTTAAACATCAAAAGCTTTCTGCTAAGGCCACGGGGAGGCAGATAACCTGCATCTGGAAGCCATCACCAGCTGCCTTCAGTGTGCCAGTAAACTAAAACTCTCACATGTATTATAGGGAAAAGTGACAATGTTTCTTTTTAAGCCTCCCTTAAGATGTCTCAAATTGAATCTGGGGCTGCAGAGAAGGCTGCCGGGCAGAAGTGCTTGCTCAGCCAAACCAGACCTCCCTCTACCCCTCTCCAAAAGCATGTTCTGACCCCATGGGCACAATGATTTAGTCCCTCTGGGGGTCAGTCAGACGCTGCACCTGGCCCAGAACCCTTTCATTTACAACTGTAACCTCAAGTGGCTGGCAGACTTCCTGTGCACCAATCCCATCGAGACGAGTGGGGCCCGCTGTGCTAGTCCCCGATGCCTCGTCAACAAGTGCATTGAACAGATCAAGAGCAAGAAGTTCTGATGCTCAGACAAAGAGCATTACTTCATTCCAGGCACAGAGGATTACCAGCTGAACAGCGAGTGCAATAGCGACGTGATCTGTCCACACAAGTGCCTCTGTGAGGCCAGCACGGTGGAGTGCTCCAGCCTGAAGCTCACAAGATCCCTGAGCACACCCCTCAATCCACAGCTGAACTGTGATTGAATAACAATGAGATTTCCATCCTGGAGGCCACTGGGATGTTTAAAAAACTTACACATCTGAAGAAAATTAACCTGAGCAACAACAAGGTGTCAGAAATTGAAGATGGGATCTTCGAGGGTGCAGCCTCTGTGAGTGAGCTGCACCTGACTGCCAACCAGGTGGTGTCCATCTGGAGCAGCATGTTCTGGGGTCTGGATGGCCTGAGGACCCTGATGCTGCCGAACAACTGCATCAGCTTCATCCACAATGACAGCTTCATGGGCCTGCGCAATGTCTGGCTGCTCTAGCTCTATGACAACCAGATCACCACCGTATCCCCAGGGGCCTTTGACACCCTCCAGTCCCTCTCCACGATGAACCTCCTGGCCAACCCTTTCAACTGCAACTGCCAAGTGGCCTGGCTGAAAGACTGGCTGTGGAAGTGCAAGATTGTGACAGGAAACCATTGCTGCCAGAACCCCAACTTCTTGTGGCAGATTCCCCTGCAGGACATGGCCTTCCCTGACTTCAGGTGTGAGGAAGGCCAGAAGGAGGGGGGCTGCCTGCCCCACCCACAGTGCCCACAAGAGTGCGCCTGCCTGGACACAGTGGTTCAATGCAGCAACAAGCACCTGTGGGCCCTGCCCAGGGGCTTCCCCAAGAATGTCACAGAACTCTATTTGGACGGGAACCAGTTCACTCTGATTCCAGGACAGCTGTTTACCTGCAAGTACCTACAGCTCGTGGACTTCAGCAACAACAAGATCAGTTCCTTAAGCAATTCCTCCTTCACCAACATGAGCCAGCTGACCACTTTGATCCTCAGCTGCAATGCCCTGCAGTGCATCCTGCCACTGGCCTTCCAGGGACTCTGCTCCTCGCAGCTACTGTACCTCCCCGGCAATGACATCTCCACCCTCTGAGAGGGCATCTTCACAAACATGACCTCTCTGTCTCACCTGGCCATTGGTGCCAACCCCCTGTAGTGACTGCCACCTCCACTGGCTGGGTGAAGACTGGCTACAAGGAACTGGGCATTGCCTGCTGTGCTGGGCACCCAGATGTGGAGGGCAAGCTGCTCCTCACCATGCCTGCCAAGAAGTTTGAATGCCAAGTCCCCCCATACTGGCTGTCCAGGCAAAGTGTGATCTCTGCTTGTCCAGTCCCTGCCAGAACCAGGGCACCTGCCACAATGACCCCCTTGAGGTGTACAGGTGTGCTTGCCCCAGCAGCTATAAGGGCTGAGATTGTGAGGTATCCCTGGACAGCTGTTCCAGTGGCCCCTGTTAAAACGGGGGCACCTGCCATGCACAGGAGGGTGAGGATGCCCCATTCATGTGCTTCTGTCCCACCGGCTTTGAAGAACCAACCTGTGGGGTGAATGCCTGTGCCAACGGGGGCATCTGTGTGGATGGTGTGGGCAACTACACCTGCCAGTGCCCCCTGCAGTATGAAGGAAGGGCCTGTGAGCAGCTGGTGGACTTATGCTCTCTGGATCTGAACCCATATCAACACAAGACCCAGTGTGTGGGCACCCCAGCTGGGCCCAGGTGTGAGTGTGTGCCAGGTTATGCAGGTGATAACTGCAGTGAGAACCAGGATGACTGCAGGGACCACTGCTGCCAGAATGGGGTGCATTGTGTGGATGAAGTCAACAGCTACTCCTGCCTCTGTGCTGAGAGCTACAACGGACAGCTCTGTGAGATTTCTCCCCATCTGCCTGCCCCCAAAAGTCCCTGTGATGGGACTGAGTGCCAGAATGAGGCCAACTGTGTGGACCAGGGCAACAGGCCAGTGTGCCAGTGCCTCCCAGGCTTCAGTGGCCCTGAGTGTGAGAAGTTGCTCAGTGTCAACTTTGTGAATTGGGACACTTATCTGTAGTTCACTGACCTGCAAAACTGGCCATGGGCCAACATCACCCTGCAGGTTTCCATGGACGAGGACAATGGGATGCTTCTGTACAACGGGGACAATGACCACATTGCAGTTGAGCTGTACCAGGGCCATGTGCGTGTCAGCTACGACCCAGGCAGCTACCCAAGCTGTGCCATCTACAGTGTCGAGATGATCAATTCCACAGTTCCACACTGTTGTGCTGGTTGCCTTTGACCAGATGGTAAATCTCTCCATTGATGGCAGCAGCCCCATTACCATGGACAATTTTGGCAAACATTATACACTCAACAGTGAGGCACCACTCTATGTGGAAGGGATGCCGTGGATGTCAACTCAGCTGCCTTCTGCAGGTGGCAGGTCCTCAATGGCACCAGCTTCCACGGATGCATCCGAAACCTGTACATCAGCTATGAGCTGCAGGGCTTCACCAAGATGCAAATGAAGCCAGGTGTGGTGCCAGGCTGTGAACCCTTCACAGCATCTGTCCACCCAATGCCACCACGGGGTCCATGTGCCATTGTGAGGCTGGCTGGGGGGCCTGCACTGAGACCAGCCTGCTGATGGACCCTTCCATGGCCACAAGTGTGTCCACAGGCAATGTGTGCCTCTCGATGCTCTCTCCTACAGCTTCCAGTGCCAGAATGGGTACTTGGGGGCCCTGTGCAACCAGGCCGGGTCCCCAGCAGAGCCCTGCAGAGGCCTGCAGTGCCTGCATGGCCACTGCCAGGCCTTGGCCACCAAGGGGGCACACTGTGTGTGACCCTGGCTTTTCGGACGAGTTGTGTGAGCAAGGTCAGTGGTCCCCCTCCTGATGTGCCTTCCCCAGGGTCCCCCACAAAT
Organism: Leontopithecus rosalia; assembly: GCA_028533165.1. NCBI lineage: Eukaryota > Metazoa > Chordata > Mammalia > Primates > Cebidae > Leontopithecus > Leontopithecus rosalia. Next base: position 119,910,604 of record CM052653.1, on the reverse strand, counting down.
TGCTTTACCAATTTGACTCTTTCTTCCTCCTAGCCTCAGCAGTCCTTCTGTCCTCCCGCAGCCCTGTGCCATGGGCTACTATGAGATTTTTTGGGGTCCCTCCACCCTCTGGACACTGCTCCCCATCTCTCCTGGCCCAGTTTGCCCTTTAGCTCCCTTATCCAGGGTATGTGCCTCTTTTGACTGGGGTCTCTCCTTGCAGAAGAGCCCACCCTGGGTAACAGCTCCTGGCCCAAACTCTGCATCTTGGCCCCATCACCTCATGACCTGGGCATGGCAGCAGGAAGTCCGAGGGTTGGAGACTCCTTCCCAGGCCCTCCCTGCTCCTTGACCAAGATGATTCTACCGGAATCTGGACTGCTAAGGCCAAGCAGGGAGAAGCCGGAGAAACCCAGGACTCAGGCACCTTAAGGGTCCTCTAGGCCATCCCCTCCCAGAATGAATCCTTTTAATAATGTTGCCTCCAGGGTCTCCAGCCTCTCTTGCACGACTCTAGCAATGGGGATCCCGCCTCCCTTGGGCAGTTCAATCTGTCCCGGAGGGCCCTGGGAGGAGCTTGTGCATGCCAACGAGGGGAAGTATGATGAGGTCTGAGAGCCACAGGCTCCACCCTACAGATGCTGCCCTCTTTCTCCTGCCTCCCTGGAGGCAGCAGCTCACCCATGGGTGTGCCTTGAGGCTTTCTTTTGGTGTCCCATCCAGAGTCCGAGTGCCAGGGGGACCATGTCCAAGACTTTCACCAGGTCCAGAAGGGCTATGCCATCTGCCTGACCACGCGGCCCCTGTCATGGTTGGAGTGCCGAGGCTCATGTGCTGGCCAGGGCTGCTGCCAGGGCCTTTGGCTGAAGTGGAGGAAGTTCACCTTTAAGTGCAGCGATGGGACCTCTTTTGCCAAGAAGGTGGAAAAGCACACCAAGTGTGGCTGTGCCCTCTGTGCATAGTGCCAGGCATGGACAGGCAGTTGAGGGTGGGTGATGGGGGCCCAGCCACTGCAGCGAGCTGGGGTGCAGGTTATCACAGGATGGCTTCTGGGCAGCTGGGCCCTCCTGGGTGGGGTGGTGCCAGAGCAGCCTTTTAGAAGCAAATTGTGCCATAGCTGGTGGCAGAGGGGATGGGTGAGTCCTGGGCTGTGGGCTGCCCTCTCCGGAAATGCCTTGTACAAATAGATGCTTAATGAATATTTGTTGAATGAAAAAAAAAAAAAACTAGGGCCATGGCCCTAGACTGCTACCTGGCCATTTACCACCCACTCTACTACCCTCAGCTCAGGACCACAGGTGTCTGCTAGGTCCTGCTGGCTGCCTGCTGCATGGGTGGCTCCATCTTGGCCTTGGGCCTCACCATGGCCATCTTTCAGCTGCCTTTCTGCCACGGTGGCCTGGTCAATCATGTCTTCTGTGACCTCCCAGCCGTGCTGGTGCTGGCCTGTGGGTCGCAGGCCCTGAAGGAACGTGTCCTCCTGGCAGGCTGCCTGCTGCTGCTGGTGCTGCCTCTGCTCCTCATCCTGCTCTCCTACACCTGGGTGCTGGTGGTCATCCTGGGTGTCAGGGGGGCCGCGGGCCACTGCAAGGCCTTCAACATGGTGGTAGCAGGCACTCGGAGCCCCCAGGGCCACGAAGAGGCCCATCTGCGTGGTGCAGATGGAGGGGGCCACGGCCTGGCCCCCAGCAGGCAGGAGGAAGCTGGCCAGCATGTGCGGCATCAGCACCAGCATGTAGGCTGCCTCCACTGCAGACAGCACCCCCAGGAAGAAGTACATTGGTGAGTGAAGGGCGGGGTCCACCAGGGCCAGGCCTAGGATCAGCAGGTTCCCCACCAGGGTGGCCAGGTAGAGCAGAAAGAGGAGGGCGAAAAGCAGTACACGGAGCCCTGGGGGCCATGTGGAAAAGCCCAGGATCATGAACTGCAGGGCCATCCAGTTGGACTCTGGCCAGCGGCTTGCAAGAGTGGACTGGTGCTGAGCAGCAGAAACAACCAGTCCTTTCCAACATCACAATGTCCTTTTCCCACCTGGAAATGTACTCATTCTTCAAGGCCTAGAAGAAACATCAGATCCCAGTTCTGCATGGCTGAGGAGGCCACAGGAAACTCACAATCATTGCTGAAGATGAAGGAGAAGCAGACACCTGCTTCACCTTTTTTTTCTTCTAGCCAATATTTAATAATCCCATAGTAATTGATGCTTAAAAAAATGTCTTTATGACCTGCTACCACCCAAAAGAATGCATCATAATAACTTTCAAGAATGTGTTATTTGACTTCTAACCTCAGCTCTTCTTTACAATTACCTTTGCTGCAGCCCGTACATGCTCCTTGTTAATGACTCTACATTTATTTTCACAAGCGTTTGTCCTGGACTCTTCTGCTAATTGATGAACAAACAGTAAACAGCTCAGTTGGACCAGTAAATCACCACTTTTCTCCAGACAAAGTTGAGTCTTCTGTCGCTTGAAGACTCACTTTAGAAAGCCACGGGGAGCCTTCTGCTTTATCTGCTTCCTTTGGGAGACTGTGGTCGACAGCGCCATTCTCTCTGTCAGGTACCAGCTGCCTCAGCTTCTGAGTTGTTCCCTGCACTGGACACAAGCTCAGGGAAAACAATCTGGTCCCTCTGAAACCCCAACAACATTGTCCAGGTCAGCTTTAAAATGCCCAGGCAGAGAGAGGGTGACATGGGGAGTGATTTTTTTTTTTTTTTGGAGATGGAGTCTCACTGATCTTGGCTCACTGCAACCTGCACCTCCTGGGTTCAAGCAGTTCCCTGCCTCAGCCTCCCAAATAGCTGGGATTGCAGGCACCCACCACCATGTCCAGCTAATTTTTATATTTTTAGTAGAGATGGGGTTTCACCATCTTGACCAGTCTGGTCTTGAACTTCTGACCTCATGATCCACCTGCCTCGGCCTCCCAAAGTGCTGGAATTACAGGCATGAGCCACTGCACCCAGCCAGGGAGTGACTTCTTAATGGGTAAGAGGCTTACTTCTGTGGTGCCGGAATCATTTTGAGTCTAGGGAGAAGTGATGGTTAAAGAATGTGGTGAATGTATTAGATGCCACTGAATTTGTGTACTTCAGAATGTTTTGGTTATGTAAATTTTACCTCAACTAAAACAAAATGTCCAGGCACTGTTTGTGCTGCTGGATTTGAGATTAGACAGATGATGCTGTCCATAATGTCCACCAGTGGGAAGAGGGTGAGAGCTGATCCAGAGTCCCTGAGGCTATGGCATGGCTGTGGTGGGTGGGATGGTCATTGGATGTGTCAGCCTAGCTAGGCTACAGTCCCCAGTAATTCAGACACTAATCTAGGTATTGCTGTGAAGGTATTTTGTAGATGTAACAAAAGTCCATAATCAGTCAGCTAAGTAAGTGTGATTATCTCAGATCATCTGGGCGAGCCTGACCTTATCTGTCAAAAGGCCTAAAGAGCAGAGCTAAGGGCTTCCCTGAGGAAGAAATCCTGCCTGTGGACAGCAGCCCACCTCTTGGTGAGAGTTCCTGACAGCCTGCCCTTCCTGACAGCTTGTCTTATAGATTTTGGACATGACAAGCCAGCTTCTACAATCACTGAGGTCAATTACTTGCAATAAAGCTCAATACATACCCTAAAAAAAATAGACCTAGTATTCTGTTCACACCATGGCATCGGGTGGGCAGCTTCCACCACAACCATTGAGCTTGGAGGTCAGCATGGTCCAGAGCCCAGGCAGGCATCCTGGGGTGGGTCTGGAGGAAGCAGCCCTGGGCTTTCCTCTCCTGCCATCACCAGAGGAGGCTCCTCTGCCCCTGAGCACCCAGAGCAGTGCCCTGGGACCAGTCAGCCAGGAGTGGCCTCTTTTTCAGCGCCATCCACGACAGTGCCCCTGGGGCCCCAGCATGGAACGGTGCCGGCTGGGTGAACCGCAGATAACCGGTCCTCGCCGATGCCCCAGCGCAGGCTCTGCAGCCCGATCCACAGTCCCTCAAACCGCAACCTGGAAGGCAGCCTGGACAAGTGCTAGCTGCTCCGCTACTTGCAGCTGGCCCAGGACCTTGAGGCACACCTGTGGCAGGGCGGCAAACCCCAACAGGATGATATCTGCAATACCTTTGAGGAAGTCGTGCAGTGGCTTTTGCAGCTTTAAAACAACTTGTACTTCTCCCAGTCCATTTTTAACCTGGCCCTCACCATCTTCAGCTGCCTCCTGATTTCGGTGAAGGTAAAAGAAAAATACCTGCATTGTACCCCACTTGTTTCCTCGAGGCTTGCTGCAAAACTTAATGAAGAAAATGAGGTAATTCCACAAGTAAACCACTTTATAAGGCACTGTGGCTCTGACTATTACCTGGATGAGCTGCTGAGGATGGAGCTGGCTATTCTGAATGCATTGCACTAAGACCTCTATATTGGGATGCTGCTGGACTTCTTGACTGTATTTCATGCCCTGGTGGTCCTGAGCTGACCCCATGTGTTGGAGCTGCTGCCTCAGATGAATCCTTCCCTCCACATAGCATCCCTGACCAGGCAGCTGCAGCACTGTATGGCAGGCCACCAGCTGCTGCACTAAAGGGTTCCACACTGGCCTTGGTCATCATCACCTTAGAGTTGGAGAGGCTCATGCCCAACTGGTGTGCTCCTATATCTGATCTGCTAAAGAGAGCATAGGTTGGTAATATGCAGTAGAGCTGCTGCAAAGAACTTGTAGTGCAGCAGCTGAGAAGTTTTCAGTCATGCACCTGCACAAACAGCTTTGTGCCACTTGCCAACCAACCCCTTGTGAAACCTCCTTGCTTGGACTACTGTGAGTTCTTTGGCTTGTTATGAATTCTGTAAAAAGAAGGGAAGGTAGCCCTGGAAGGGAACCTGAGAAAAAGTTCCCAACTGAGACCTTGGGAAAAAAAGGAGGGAGGAAAAGGCAGACCGGAAAAAAAAAAAGAAAAAAGGACAAAAAGGGGGCCATCCTAACTAAGGATGTGGTGCTCCAATGGGGAGAAATGCCCATGTCTGTGGCCTACATTCATTCCAATCAGAAAATGGGCTGGGGCAAGAAAGCTATTGAGATTCAGTCAGTGAAAACAGGACATTTGGATGGAGTATTTATGTATAAGAGAGCTCAAAGGTTAAAGTTTCTATGTGAAATAAATGATAAGGTATTTTTTGCATCCATGCGATCTGGAGGAAGTAGCCAAGTGTTTTTCATGACCCTCAACAGAAATTCCATGATGAACTGGTAACAGAAGATCACTGGGCATTTATCTTCATAGCGTTATTTCTAATTTAAAAGAACATAACTCATGTGGACTTATGCCAGTCTAGAGGCAGAGTCAGAAGGCTTGGTTGAACATATCCCTTTTCCTTTTCCTCTCCCTCCACCCCTCCCAAAACAGTCCATCTTTTAATGTTGCAGCCTGGTTAAGAAGGAGAGAAAAAGGTGGCAGGAATTTCCAGAAGATCCCCAAGAATGCTGCCTTGTCTGTGGACAGAGATGGACCATGTGCCCTTTGGAGTTAGGGATAGAAACAAATACTGTGTGTTCTTAACAATTCAGCTGTGTTATGGTGGGTTTTCAGTTTTTACCTTTTTTCTTTACCCCTTTACTCTGTAAGAATGGGGAAAGAATGCCTACTGAGAAAATGAGTCTGTTTTTAATTCTGTCTGCTACTGGTTTTAAGTATATGGTATGTTGTAAAATTTCCAATTTCCAGTGATGAGAGATAGCACAATAAATGTATCTTACCTCCTTATGCTGGAGGCCATAACTACACATTCAGGTAATTTAAGAACTCTCTTGCCTTCACCAACCCAAAAGGTTGCTTTTTGATAGCAACTGGCTAATGAGTTTTTAAAAGAGCAGAAAAATACTAGTTTTCACCTCTTTTGGGAAAAAATCTATTTCTTTTGGGAAATAGATTTTAAATGGCTAAACTACTGGTCTTAAAACTACTGGTCTAATAAAATCAACTACAACTTTTGTGAATCTGACAGGCCATATTTTTATATGGCCCTTTACAAAATGGAGGGTGTTGAATAGGATACTTAATGCCATTGAGTTGAGCTGGCCTAGCAATTGAGGGACCTCAGCTATTATGCAGCAGATCAGGGCAAAAGATGGGATGACAGATGGGGTCACACAGAAAGAGCTTCTAGGAAACAAGCTTAAATATTCTTTTTTAAAATGCACAAAGCCTCCCAGCTAAGAGGTCACTTGGTTTGGGCTTCATTAGGACTGAGACTTTGTTGAGTTATTTCTGGGAATTGGAGAGTGAACAATATGTAGGCTCTGAACATTCCCAGCCCTCTCCTGAGCATGCCACTTTTGCAAGATGAAAACTGTAACTGAAAAAATTAATAATGATGTTTCTGAGCTGCCTGTGTTCTCCCTGGGGGGAGGGTAAGAGAACAAACTAGACTCCTAAGCCTGCCTCAGATACAGGAGGCATCATTGGCTCTAATTTTAGAGAACTTGAAAGCAAGGCTTTGGACAAAATTTTGAGACCCTAATCACTTTTTCTTCCTCCAAATTACCCAACACAATGCCATTTTCATTATTACCCTTCAAAATAATATACTTAGAAATACATATAGCAAAACATGTACAGGATCAATGTAAGGAAAACTACAAAACTCTAATGAAAGAAATCAAATAATGGCTAAATAAATGGAAAGATATTCCATGTTCATAGATAGAAAGATTAAATACTGTCAAGATATCAGTCCTTCACAACTTGATCTATAACATCAATGCAACTCCAATCATAATCACAGAAAATTATGTTGTCATGTTGACAGACTGGTTTTACAATTTATTATGAATAAGAAAGATTCAGAATGGCCACCACATTGTGGAATAAGAACAAAGCTGGAGGACTGGCCATACATGACTAGAGTAATCAAGATTATATGGTATCAATAAAAAATAGAGAAATAGATTACTGGAACAGAATAGAGAGCTCAGAAATAAACCCACTTAAACATAGTCAACTTTTCTTTTAAAAAGGAGCAAAATCAATAACATAGTAGAAAAAATAGTTTATCAGCAAGTGGTATAAGAACAAAAGGACACCTATATGCAAAAACAACAATGAGAAAGAGTCTAGCCACAGACTTTACACCATTCACAAAAACTAACTCCAAATGGATCACAGCCCTAAATGTAAAAGACAAAACTAGAAAGTTCCTAGGAGATAACATACGAGAAAATCTAGATGACCTTGGGCTTAGCAGTGACTTTTTACATACTATATCAAAGGCACAATCCATAAAATAAAGAAATAATAAGCTTAACTTCATTAAAATTAAAATTCTATACTCTGTGAAAGGCACTGTCAAAAGAATGAAATGTCACAGACTAGAATAAAATATTTGCAAAAGACATATCTAGTAAGGGATTATTATCCAAAGCATACAAAGAATTCTTAAATGCAACAATGAGAAAACAACCCAATTGAAAAAGAGACAAATACCTTAAAAGATACCTCCCAAAACCAAATATACAGATGGAATATAAGCATATGAAAAGATGTTCACATCATATATTATCAGAGAAATGCAAATTAAAATAATGAGATACCACTACCCTATAAGAATAGCTTAAATCCAGAATATTGACAACATCAAGAATGTGAAGCAAGGGACTTCTCATTCATTGCTGGCAGAAACGCAAAATGGTACAACCACTTTGGAAGACAGGCAGTTTTTACAAAACTAAACCTACTCTTGCCACATGATTCAGGAATCTTGTTCCTTGGAATCTGACCAAAGGAGGTGTAAAATTTATGTCCACTAAAAAACCAGCACATCGTGGTTTATAGCGGCTTCATTTGTAGTTGGAAAGACTTGGATGCAGCCAAGATCTTTTTCAATAGGGGAGTGAATAAATAAACTTTGGTACATCCAGGCAGTAGAATATTATTTAGTATTAAAAAGAAGGAGTTAGCAAGCAATGGAAAGATATGAAGAAACTTTAAGTGCATATTACTATAGTAAATGAAAGAAGCAGAGCTAAAAAGACTATATACTGTATTATTCCAATTATATGACATTTTTAAAAAGGCAAAATTATGGAAACCATAAAAAGATTAGTAGTTGCCAGGAGTTAAAGGGCAGATAGCAATGAATAGGCCAGGGATAGAGAATTTTTAGGGCAAACCTCCAAAACCATAGATTATACAACACAAAAAATGAAGCCTCATATATGGACTTCAGGTGATAATGATGTGTCAATGTAAGTGTAAGAAATATGTCACTCTGGTGGGGATGTTGATAATGGGAAATTCTGTGCATGTGTTAGGGCAGGGGATAAATACCTTTCACTCAATTTTGCTGTGAACTTAAAACTGCTCTAAAGTAATAAGTCTTTTTTAAAAAGGTGAGGGGGAGTGACACCAGCATGATGGCAGACTAGGAGTTTTCAGCACTCATTCACTGACAGAAACACTGATTTTGACCACCCACAGATGAGAGTACATTTATGAGATCCTGGGAGCCCAGCAGAGAGGTCCCAACACCTCAGTGGGGCACAAAAATCTGAAAAAAGATGCACTGAAAAGGATAAGAACAATTTCACTTTACTCATAGTAGGTAAGAAATGGTAAGCCTTCCCTTGTACATGCACTGTGAGAATTAATATCGTGAAAATGTCCATACTACCCAAAGTGATCTACAGATTCCATGTAATCCCCATCAAAATTCCAATGACATACTTTTCAAAAATAAAAAATTAATTATAAAATTTATATAGAACCACAAAAAAATCAAATAGACTAAAAAATCTTAAGAAAAAAAGAAAGTTGAAGGCATCATACTACCTGATTTCAAAATATATGACAAAGCTTAGTAATCAAAACAGCATGGCCCTGACATAAAAATAGATGCAATAACCAATGAAATAGAGCAAATAACCCAGAAATAGACCTACACGTTTATAACCAATTAATTTTCAACAAAAGTGCCCAAAACATACAGTCAGTAAAGGACAGCTTTCAATACACAGTGTTGAGAAAATGGAATTTTCACATGCTTAATGAAAATGGACCCTCATATCACAATACATATGAAAATCAACTCAAAATCAATTAAAGACTTGAATATGAGACCTAAAACTTTAAAACTACTTGAAGGAAAACATAGACAAAAAGCTCCATGACATTGGTCTGGGCAATGATTTTTTTGGATATGACCCTCAAAGCACAGGCAACAAAAACAAAAATAGACAAATGGGGCTGCATCAAACTAAAAAGCCTCTGCACAGAAAGGAAACAGTCAACAGAGATAAGAGACAACCTATGGATTGGGAGAAAATGTTTGCAAAGCATGCTTCTGATTACAGGTTTATATTCAAAATATATAAGAAACTCAAACAATTCAATAGCCAAAGAAATGAAACCAAACCTCCCCAAACAAAAGAAAAATTCAAAATAACTTTGGTTTTTAAGTGGGCAAATACCTAAATAAACATTTCTCCAGAGAAAACATACAAATGACCAACAGGTATTTGAAAATATGCTCAATATCACTAATCATCAGAGAAATGCTAATACAAATAAGACATGTATTAGTCTGTTTTCTGCTGCTGATAAAATATGTAACCAAGACTGGGTGATTTATAAAGAAAAGGTTTAATGGACCTAAAGTTCTGCATGGCTTGGGGAGACCTCACAATCATGGCTGAAGGTCAAAGGCACATCTTACATGATAGCAGGCAGAAGAGAAAATGAGACAAGCGAAAGGGGAAACTCTTTAAAAAGTCTTCAGCTCTCATGAGACTTATTCACTGCCTCAAGAATAGTATGGGGAAAGCCACCCCCATGATTCGATTACCTCCCACTGAGCCCCTCCCACAACATTTGGGAATTACGAGAAATACAATTCAAGATGAGATTTTGGTGGGGACATGGCCAAACCATATCAAGATATGACCTCATACTTGTTAGATTGGTTATTTTCAAAAGAACAAAAAATAAGTGTTGGCAAGAATGTGAGGAAAAAGGAATCCTTGTACAATGTTGGTGAGAATACAAATTAGTACAGCCTTTAGTACAAATTAGTACAGAAAACAGTATTGAGACTTCTCAAAAAATTAAAAATACAATGGCCATATGATCCAGCACTCTGGGTATATATCCAGGGGAAAAGAAATCAGTGTCTTGCAGAGATATCTTTACTCCTATGCTAGTTGCAGCTTTATTCATGATATCCAAAATATGGAAACAACATCAGTGTCCATTGATGGATGAATGGATAAAATGTGGTGTACATACATGATGAAATATTGTTCAACCTTACAAAAGAACAAAAACCTGTCACAAGTGTTAACATGGATGAACACAGAAGACATTATATTTAGTGAAATAAGCCAGACACAGAAAGACAAATACTGTATGATTTCACTTATGTGAGGAATCTAAAATAGACTGATAAAAGCAGAGAGTAGAATGGTGGTTACCAAGGGCTGGGTGTCAGAGGACAGAGGGAGATACAGGTCAAAGCTTACACAGCCTCAGCTGTGTAAGATGAACAAGTTCTGGAGACCCAGTGGTTAGCATGTTGACCTAAGTTAGTAATAATGGATTGTACACTGGAAGTTTGCTAAGAGAGTGAGTAGATCTTAAGTGTTCTCACACACAAAAAGAAATATGAGGTGATGAATATGTCTATTAGCTTGATTGTGGTGATCATTTTACAATATATACATATATCAAAACATCACATTATATACCTCAATGTATACAATTTGTATTCATTAATTATACCTAAATAAATCTGGGGAAAAGCAGTTGCTAAAATATTTCCAAATTTGATGAAAACTATAAACTGTAGATCCAAGAAGCTCAGTGAATCTCAAACACAAGAACATAAAAAATTGCTTAAGTCAAGCAATAAAAAGAAAAAAATTTCAACATCCAGAGGTAGGCCAGTAGGCTGGGCATGGTGGCTCACACCTGTAATCCCTGTACTTTGGGAGGCTGAGGTGGGCAGATCACCTGAGGTCAGGTGTTCAAGACCAACCTGGTCAATGTGGCAGACCCCCATCTTTACTAAAAGCATAAAAATTGGCCAAATGTGCTGGTGTGTGCCTTAGTCTCAGATACTCTGGAGGCTGAGACAGGAGAACTGCTTGAACCTAGGAGGTGGAGGTTGTAGTGAGTTGAGATTGCACCACTGCACTCCAGCCTGGGTGACAGAGCAAGACTCTGTCTCAAAAAAAAAGACATTATAAACAAAGAACCAATGATACAAAGATGAGAATGACTAAAGACATCAGGAAACCATCTAGAAAATAGTGGAGCAATTTCCTTAAAAGACTGAGAAAAAAGTATCAAGTAGACTTTTACCCAGTTAAAAAATCCTTTTTTAAAAGAGTCCAAAAAAAGATTTTCATAAAAACAAATGCTGATATAATTTATCACCAGCAGACCTGCACTACACTGAATGTCAAATTAGTCCTTCAGTTAATATTTCTACCTACCTATGAGAATGACCAAAATAAAATGATTAGTCATATCATCCCATATGTAGGCAAGGATGTAGAAGAATTGGATCTCTCATACAGCTGGTGGGAATATAAATTGATACAACCACTTTGGAAAGCAGTTTAGCAGTTTCATAAAATAAAACATACACTCAACATATAATCCAGCCATCTCACTCCAAGAGCAATGAAAGAACATGTCCACACAAAGACTTGTACACAAATGTTCATAGCAGCTTTATTTGTAATGGCCAAAAACTGAACTATTCAAATGTCCGTCAACAGATAAGTGGATACATGAACTATGGTGTTTTCCTAGAAGGGAATACTACTCAGCAATGAAAAGGGAATGAGGTATTGGTACAGGTAGCAACTTGGATAAATCTCATGTTAATTACAATGAAAAACAAAACAATATAAATAAGAGTACACGAAATGATTCCATTTGTAAAGATTTCTAGGAAATGCAAATTATCATGAAAGAACGCATATCAGTGATTGCCTGGAGATGGAGAAGGAATGGGTGAGAGATGGGCAGGAAGGAAGGACAAAAAGGGACATGGGGAAAGGTTTGAGTGTGTGGATGTGTTCACTGACTTAGATAGATAATGATTCCACAGGTGCATATGGATATAAAAAATTTTCAAACTATACACTTGAATTATGTGCAGCTTATTTCAAAAGCGGTTTTTAGAAAAGCATTTAATCCTAGCTACTTGGGAGGCTGAGGCAGGAGGCTCACTGGAGCCCAGGAGCTCAAGACCAGCCTGGGCAACAGAACAAGACCCTGTCTCAAAATAAAAGTACTTGTGTCTCAACAGTAAGCAAAAGCTTATTACTTGTAAATAAATATGTTCTTAATGAAACGAACAGAAACAAGCTTGTTGCATCAGCTCTGCTGGCTGAATGACACATGCTTGTGTGCTGTTTCCCCTCGTCTTATCTCATTTGATTTCTCCTCTCCTCTCCTGCCTTTTCCCTGATGCAACTCCAGTTATCCAACATAGACTTATATATATGCCTCACTCAGACCCCACGCTCCCTCCCACACCTTTGGTTCAGTGTGACTTATTCAGGTTCTGTCTCTGCAGCTCAGAGGACCCGCCAGCATCTCAGCCTCCCTTGACTTCAGCCCATGACTGGGTAACTCTTGTGTCCATTCTGTGAGGTCCTCAGAGCCCTATTGCTGGGGTATTTCTCCTGCAAGGACTCAGAGGATGCCACTGGATATCCTCAAACTTAATGTCTGAGCGTCCTCCACACTGTCCACTCATCAGGAAAAGGACTTGATTGAGTGTACTTCCATATTCCCATCATCCACAACCATGCCTTGAATGTAGGAGGGGCTCAAAAATCATGAAATAAATCTAACCATTTTAGCACCTGTCTTTTGAGTCTGAAGGCCATCTTGCCCCTTCTGGCCTCAAGATGAGCCACAGAGAGTGGCAGAAAGTCATACCATGTCTGCATTAAAAAGAATAGTTGATAGCCCCTCATTTGACAGAGCAAAAAAAGAAACCCAAGGTGCAGTGTATTAGTCTGTTTTCATGTGGCTAACAAATACACACCCGGGACTGGGTAATTTACAAAGAAAGGGGCTTAAGGACTCAAAGTTCCACGTGGCTGGGAAGGCCTCACAATCACGGTGGAAAATGAAGAGCAAAGGCACATCTTACATGGTGGCAGGTAAAAAGAGCATGTGCAGAAGTACCCTTTATGAAAAACCATCAGATACTGTGAAACTTATTGACTATCACTAGAACAGCATGATGTAATTACCTCCCACTGGGTTTCTCTCACATTATGTGGGGATTATGGGAGCTACAATTCAAGATGAGATTTGGGCGGGGACACAGCCAAACCATATCACCCAGGGAGAAGTACTGAGCTCAAGGTTATGCACCAAGTAGTTCAAGGTAGAACTGGGTCAGGAACCAGGTCTCCAAGCCCTGGCTTAACACCTGCCTCTCCCCAACAGCACACAGCTTCCCCTCTTGGCCTCCAGACAGCCACAGCATCTCACAGTTCCCAGAATGAGTCTGAGTCCAGTTCCAACCCAGGTGATGAAGATACTGATGTGTTTGCTCCATGCATGGGCCCTGGAATGTCCTCGTGAGGTGTTCTCCCCTCTCTGGGACTCATTGCCCCACAGGGCTTAGCTGCGGGGTTCTGGTTGCCACTTCAGGCTGTGGACTGAGCGAGAGAGAAGAAACTTAACCTGGAGAAGGAAGGGTCTTGAGAGAACACTGAAGTGGGGCATGGTAGCTCACACCTGTAATCCCAGCACTTTGAGAGGTTGAAGTAGTTAACCACTGTTGCCTCTTTGAGAGGCAGGAAGTAGTCAAAGTACTGTAGTTGCCTCTTTGAGAGGCAGGAATTAGTCAAAGTAAGGGGCATAGAGGTGGGTTGGGGGGGAGAGAGAGAGAGAAAGAGAGAGAGAGAGAGTCAAGCCCCTCTCCTCTCCTTCTAATGCCCATTGTCTACCTTAGGCTGCGGAGGGTTTCAAGGGACCCATAAGCCTTTGAGGTGGCTGTCCCCAAATACTATCCCAAACCTTTGTCTGTGCCTGTTATTCCATCATCAGAGATAAGCTGAGTGGGGAAATTCATGGTTTCCAATGCTCTCCTAGGAGCATGCAAATCGTTCAGAGCAGGAATTTGATGCTAGAGGTTTCTAACCCTGGCTGCACATTTGAATCAACTGGGGAACTTTTAAAAAATACTGCTGCAATGCTCCACCACAGAGCTATTACTTCTCAATGAGGAGGGGGAGGAAAGTACCCAGGCCATAAAATTTTAAGGCTCCAAGACAGTTTTAATGTTTGAGCCCGGGAAATGTGAGAGCCTCAATGGTTTGACTATTTGAAATGTCAGAGCAGAACAGGACTTTAGAAGTCACAGAAGGCTTTTTGGCAGATGGGGAAACTGAGGCCCAGAGGGAGATGCACCTCAGGGAATCTGTGGCAGAGGCCAAACTGGAAGGCTTCTTCTTCCATCAAGGCTGCCTCTGGAAGCTCTGAGAATGGTGTGGAGGAAAGGGAGGAGAGAGGAATTAGGTGGAGGAGGGGGTAGGCATGAGGCATGTGGGGGTGAGACCAGTTATTCAAAGGCCAGTGGTTGCCTGGTGTAGTGATGTGCATCTCAATCTCAGCTATTCTGCTGCTTAAGGAAGGATGATTTATTGAGTCCAGGAGTTTGAATCCTGTCTGGGCAATGGGCAACGTGGCAAGAACCCATCAAGAAAGAAAAAGAAAAAGAAAAGAAAGGAAGGAAGGAGAAGGGGAGAGAATGAAAATCAAAAAGAAGGAAAGAAAAGAGGAAAAAAAGAAGTGAAAGAAAAAGAGAAGAGAAAAAAAGAAAAACAGGAAGGAAGGAAGAAAGAATAGAAAAAGAGAAAGAAAGAAGTTGGGCATGGTGGTGTGCACCTGCAGTCACAGATACTTGAGAGGCTGAGGCACAGAGATTGCTTGTGTCCAGGAATTCAAGTCCAGCCTGGCAACAGAGCAACACCTCATTTCTAACATAAACAAATAAATAAATAGCATTTAAAATGCCAGAGGTTGGCACTAGGGAGAAGCCACCAGATTCACTATTGTGTGCAAGGGTCCCAGGACGATGATATTGACAAAGGCTGGATTTTTGACAGAGGCGTCCTCCATTTCTCCCTCTTGCTGCCCTCCCACTCCTCTCTTGCCTTTTTTTAATTAAAATTTCTTCTTTTCCTTTTCTCCTTAGATTGACTTTGTTTTCATAGATATTTTCCCCTAGCGATCTAGAAAATCCTATCCTAAAATTAAGACGTTACAGGTGAGGTCTGAAGTGCAGAAAGATGGTGACTTGCCCTGGCTAACACAGCTGCTCCTTCTCAGGACTTGCCAAGCTGGAGACGCACCCAACTCCATGAACG
Organism: Leontopithecus rosalia; assembly: GCA_028533165.1. NCBI lineage: Eukaryota > Metazoa > Chordata > Mammalia > Primates > Cebidae > Leontopithecus > Leontopithecus rosalia. The sequence continues at coordinate 119,895,247 of CM052653.1, read as the reverse complement.
CTGCCTCTGCCGGCACCAGCTCTCGGGCTTCCTGACTGGCAGTTAAGGAGGCCGCCAGGCTAATGAGAGGCTCTTCATTGCTGGACACTTGCTTTCCCGGTCCTCAGGAGGGTGAGGGAAGCTTCAGGGCTGGCAGTGACCCTGAGTTTCTGTCGACACAGACTTCTGTCCACACCAACAGCCTGGACACATCAGGCCCCCGGGGATGAAATCTCTGTCCTCCCAGGTGTCTTACGCATTGGCGGAGAGCCTTTAAGAAATGTCCAGGATGTAGCAGGGAGGGCTGACAGGAGGAGGAGGTGCCAGAGCCAACCCAGCTCACCTTTTGGACAGAAGCCCTCCTGCAGAGCAGCAGGCGACCTCTCCCTCCTCCAGAGGTGACCTAGGTTCGGAGCGTCCTGAGCACAGCCGCTCCTATTGCTGTGACCGCAGTGGCCAGAGCTGGGGAGCAGGCAGGGTAGGAGGTAGTGGCGGGGCTAGAGACAGCAGAGCCCTGGAACAGGTGCAGAGCCCGGAGCAGGTGCAGAGCTGGGAGCAGGTGCAGGGATGCGCGCTCTCCCGCCAGGCACCGAGCGCCCTCTAGCGGCTAATCGCTCTCCAACTCACCGGCTCCCCTCACCTGCCTGTCCGGAGCCCAGGCTGCCAGGTCCACACCGCCAAGCTCAGCTCTTAGAGCCACAGGGGGGATGCCAGCTTCTCCGCCACCCAGAACAAGTCTCAGCCCATCACTGTGCTGCTGCGGCCATTGCATTTTGCTGTCTTGCACTTCCTTGGATCTTGTCCAGTGAAAAGCCTTATTTTCTGTATTTAATAAAATCACATCTAACACTTCCTTTTAGAAAAAAAAAAAAGTCAGAATTCCAGGTAGAGCAAGGTCAGCTGAGGCAGCAGGTATTGCTAAAGGGAACTGCTTTAATAACTTTGCAGCCAAAAGCAAAGAAAAATGACCTTTGCAGCTCACCATGATACAATACATCTAGGTAACAAACTGCACATATAGCCTCTGAGTCTAAAATAAAATAAAATGAAATTTAAAAAGGGAAAGGTGACCTTGGCTAGCCTCTGCCATAGCCAGCATTGCAGAATGTGCCTTTGTACCCTCACATCTGTCTGTACCAAGGACAGGGCCATGCCCTCCAGCATCTCACACTGCCCACTGTAACTGCCCTAGAAATATCATTCTGCCTATTTCTTTTCTTTTTTAAAAGTGTTATTTTACTTTAAATTCCAGGATACACTTGCAGGATGTGCATGTTTTGTTACATCGGTAAACGTGAGCCACGGTGGTTTGCTGCACCTTTCAACCCCTCACCTAGGTATTAAGACCCACATACATTAGCTATTTGTTCTGATGCTCTCCTTTCCCTCACCAACAAGCCCCAGCATGCATTGTTTCCCTCCCTGTGTCCATGTGTTCACATTGTTCAGCTCCCTCTTATGAGTAAGAACATGTGATGTTTAGTTTTCTGTGTTTGTTTCCTGAGGATGATGGCTTCCAGCTCCATCCATGTCCCTCCAAATGAAATGGTCTTGTTCCTTTGTATATGGCTGCATAGTATTCCATGGTGCATATGTACCACAGTTTCTTTATCTAGTCTATCACTGATGGGTATTTGGGTTGGATACATGACTTTGCTATTGTGAATAGTGCTACAATGAACATATATGTGCATTTATCTTTATAATAGAATGATTTCTATTCCTTTGGGTGTATAGCCTGTGGTGGGATTGCTGGGTCAAATGGTATTTCTGGCTCTAGATTCTTGAGGAATCGCCACACTGTCTTCCACAATGGTTGAACTAATTTACAGTCCCACCAACAGTGTAAAAGTGTTCCTATTTCTCCACAGCCTCGCCAGCATCTGTTGTTTCTTGACTTTTTAATTATCACCATTCTGACTGAATCCTGCTTATTTCTGCTCCAAGCAAACCTCCATGGCCTTGGTGAACCCAGGTTCCACCTGTCCACAAACCCTAGCCTTGGCCTCATTCTCTCTGTTCTTAGTGCCCTTACCTGGCACAGGAAGCTCAGAACTCCTGGACTGCTGACATAGTTAGAGTGCTGCATTATGAAGACTTGGTGAAAGCATGTGAGTGAGCTTGCTGTTTTGTTACGTGTTAGGGTATGTAAGGGACTGTGGTTGTTGCCTGCTTCTGGGCTCTCTGTATTTCTCTCTTAATGAACTCTCACTCCCCCACTGATTTGATCTCTGCCTTCATCTAAGGATTTGGACACTCAGAGGAAGCCCTAGGATGATGCTTTCTCTGAGTGTCCTGATGGATTACAGGCATGAGCCACCACAGCCAGCCTGGGCCAAGAGTTCTTAAACACATGTGGAGGACTGTACTGCTGGCTTGCAGCGCAGGTAGAACAAAACTTACGAGGTCCTAACCACCACCCAGCTAGCTTAACCACACTGTGGTATTCACAGGCCCTAGAACTCACAGCTGAAAGGGACCTTAAAACTCAGAGACTGCAGCCCCCATGTTTCACAGCCCAAGAAACAGTTGCAGAGAGATCAAATGGCTCAGTTAAGGTCATGCCGCTCTGTAGCAACAGCAAGGCCATGGCTGATCTGACTCCCTCCACCTGCATTCTTCCTGGTTTCATTCAGAAATTCACCTGGATTCAGCAAACAAGGTGACAGAAGGCCAGAGCGGGGAAGCCACCACAGCAGTGCCACTCGGGGAGTCACTGGTGGGTAAAGGCCTGGGCTCTCCAGCCAGCCTGCTCGAGCTCAGGCACCACTTCTTGTCACCCTTCCCCCAGCCACTCTCCACCTCCTGCACAACAAGCTCTTCCTTCTCAAGCATTTCGTTTGGAAGAGGGGTGTTGGTGAATATAAGTTCTCCAAACTTCAGTGAGTCCCTGCTGTGAATGCAGCCTTGGTTCAGACTCCTAAAGGTGGCAGGGGCTCCTAGCTCTATAGGGGGCTTTCAGGGTGATTCTGCCCCCTCCACTAGGACATTCTTTTTTTTTTTTTTTGAGACAGAGTCTCACTCCATCACCAGGTGCCAGGCTGGAGTGCTGTGGTGTGACCTCAGCTCACTGCAAACTCTGCCTCCCGGGTTCACACAATTCTCCTGCCCCAGCTCCCAAGTAGCTGGGACTACAGGCATGTGTCACCACACCCAACTATTTTTTTTTATTTTTAGTAAGATCCGGTTTCGCCATGTTGGCCAGGATGGTCTCGATCTCTTGACCTTGTGATCTGCCTGCCTCAGTCTCCCAAAATGCTGGGATTACAGGCTTGAGCCACCACGCAGGACATTCTGATTGTCATCACTGGGGGAGGCAGACAGCTTGCCACTGCACCTGGAGAGTAGAGGCTGGGAATGCTGCCAAACCCCCTGCTCCCTGCAGTGCACGGGACAGCCACCAGATAAAATACCTGGCCCAAACGTCAGTGGTGCCATGTAGGAGAAACCCTGCTGAACAAGTAGGAAGGAGAGCCCTGCCCATTGATCCCTCCTGGCAGAAAGCTTCCCCCTGGGCACCTGTCTACCCTGCCCAGTGGGTCTGCAGGTGATTCCTCAGAGCCACAGGATTTTTGGTCTCATTTCTTCATGCCACTTCCACCGGCCATTTTGTGGTTCCATTTGTCTCCAACAAAATACCAAAAAAGGGTGAATAATTTTATTGAGCACCAAATGGAGTTCCAGCAGAATGGTTGGTATTTTATGTATCTTACATTAGCCCTGTCACCTAATTTCACCTGAAAAACAAAAGAGTAGCAAGGGTGTGGAGGCTCACATCTGTAATCCCAGCACTTTGGGAGGCTGAGGTGGGCAGATCACTTGAGGGCAGGAGTTAGAGACCAGCCTGGCCAACATGGTGAAACCCTATCTCTGCTAAAAGTGCAAATATTAGCTGGACATGGTGGTGAGTGCCTGTAATCCCAGCTACTCAGGAGGCTGAGGCAGGAGAATCACTTGAGCCCAGGAGATAGAGGTTGCAGTGAGCTAGATCGCACCACTGCACTCCAACATGGGCAAAAGAGAGAGACTCTATCTCAAAAAAAAGAAAAAAGAATATGGAAGCTTGGGGGTGAAGAGAGGCTGGCCCCTGCCTCATCACTGTCCTAGCTGCAGTGTCTTTACTTACATGCTTCTGAACTAAGGTGAGCCCTAGTAACCCAAAGTTAAACCCTAAATTGCCAAGAAAACCTCTAGGGGAGCTCCACAATCCAGCTCCTGGCACACAGACCCCTCACTGGGAGGAGGCACTCTGGGGTTTCCTTTTTCTACCAGTTGGGGCCTCCATAGCGCCTGCCACTGGCACTGGGGACTATTAAGCAGCACTGATCAGGGCTTCTGACACCAAATCCAAAGTATGTTGTGACAACCTTACTGTTGTTAATTAGAGGACACCATGAGCATGCTGACACTTGTGTATGTGTGTGTGCATGCACACATGTGTATGCGACTGAAAAGGTGGCCTTCATTCAGGGTTTAAACTGGGCCTTGGCCTGCTGGCCTCTCTGAGCTGCTTCCTGCTGACCTCCATCTAAGGAGAAACCTCCCCTGCAATCAGAAATGGAGCTGGGCCCCTCCTGGCATCTTCTGCTCAGATTAACCCTTTCCCCCCAACTTGCCTGTGCCTGGCAGTGGGACTCTTGGCCAAGGGGCCCAGACACTCATTGGCTTCAGGGCTGTGGATGCCATAAACCCCTTTTCCCTGGGGACTCCATAGCTTTACATCTTACTTTCAGAAAGCACAAATGTTTTGTTTGAAATGGCCCTGGAGGAGGGAGAGCCCAGAGCTCTGTACACATGTTCTTCATTTGCCATTGGTGAGGCAGGATCTGCTGCAGGAGAATGTGCTGGGGAGGCTTTGGGAGGGGAGTGAGCAGTGGCAGCTGCTGCCAGGAAGTTTGGCTTCAGGGAGGAATGGAGGGAGAGAGGGCAAGAAGAAGGAGTGGGACTTGGGGACAGGGGCAATGTCACGGGAGAGGAGGGAGCAGGTGGTGACTTGTTTATCTGCTCAGCTGTTTTGTGTCCAGGAGACTTAGAGAGAGACAGAAGCAGCTGGGAGGAGAAAAAGGAACATGGCCAGGGGCCCTGTTGGTTGTTCTGCCTTAGCCACAGGTTCTGAAACCAAAGAGAAACCACCAGAGAGTGATTCTTGTGGGTATGGTCCTCCCTTCCACTGCCCAGAAATGTTTCTCTTGAGCCCATATGTAGTTTCTGTCATGCAAACGCTCTGGCAGTGCCCTCCTTGCCTTGGCACAATGGCTCTGATTGGGTAGGTTTCCCCCGGGGTTAATACTGGCACAAACTCACATAAATCTTCCTGGGCCTAAGTCTGGTGTACTCTCATATGTGAACTGGTGTGATCCTGGAGGGCCAGCCAGCTAGCTTCTAGCGTTAGTATCAGCCTGGACCAAACCAAAGAAAACCATCTCTGGTGAAACAGGATAGCCATCCACCCCCTTCTCAGCTCCCCTAGTGTCTCCCTTTCAGTGCCCAGTTTAGATTCTTCTCTCCAAACGCCCAAGACATATGCAGATTACTTATTGGTCAGCTTCATGCCCCAGATGCAAATTTAGCATGTTTCATTTGCATGTTAAATTCTTCAGAGGCAAGGCTGGGATGCAGCTTAATTTGCTCTGCTTTTGACCAGGTTGATAAACATGCCCACAGCCTGTCCTGGCACTTGAAATCTGGAAAGCAGCTCTGCTTCAATTACAGGGCAATTTCAGGAGTTCACTTGCTGTTCCCCCTTGTTTCTTTGTCTACCTTATTATTTTTGTCTTCTTGTTTGTTTGTTTAAATGAGAACTTCAGTAGACAGTTCCATCTTTTGCCTCCCCCAGAGGCCAATCTGTGTTGCTAGAAGACTTCTTCTGCCTCCCTCTTGGTTTACAAAGCCAGGGTATCTCTGTTGACAAAGGATCTGCTGTCTGGCACTGGGCCTGGTGGTTAGGAACTGTGCAAGAAATGCAGCTTCCTTTTGTAGATGCCTGCCCTGCCTGCTCCTTTAAGCAGCAAAGAAACCCCATGCCACCTTGAGAAGACCACACATCCCAGCTTCTGCTCTCTGAGGACCCTGCCCCGCCAACCCTATAACACTGGGGATTTAGGAAAGATGGAAATAGCTGTGGGGGACTGAGTGAGAGATTCAAAGAATGGGGTGTCTTGACACTGTCTGTAGGTGGGTTGGCTTAGAGGTATTGGGAGCAGCTGGCTGGGGTGGTGGAAAGAACAGAGGATGGGGAGCCAGGAAGCTGAGCTTTTGTTCATCCCAGCTTTGCCACTGACAAGTTAGGTGGTCTTGGGCCAGACTGGGCCAAGTCTGGGCCTCCTGTGTAAAGTGCAGGCCTTCCTGTGTAAAATCCCAGGAGGGACTCCTGCTTTTCTGTGTGGGGCTGTCTCCCAAAAGCTGCTCTGAGGGGAGAGATGTTTGTTCTTATCTCCAATATACCAATTAAGAATCCTGCCTTAGTTCTCTAGCCCCAGATCCAGTGTTTTCTGGTCTGATTCTAAGGGCTCAGCCAGTTCCTCAGCTCGTTCAAGCCTCAGGAAATTCAGGTAGGAATAGCCGTGGAGCCAATCACTGGGCAGAAGACTGAGAGAGGGAGCCAGGTGGCAAATGCCATCAGCCAAGAGGCCCTGGGTTTACATATTCATCCAGTTTTCAAACTTATTATGGCATGTTTTAAACATGCAGAAAGTTAAAAAGAATGTGCACATAATTGGTCACCTAGTTTCAACAAAGATTGACTTTTTACCTATTTGCCATTTGGCCTCTTTCTCTCTGTTATTTTATTTTACTTTAGTTTATTGAGATAGAGCCTCACTCTGTCGCCCTGGTTGGAGTGTAGTGGCCGAATCTTCGCTCTAGTGGGCTCAAGCGATTTTCCTGCCTCAGCCTCCTGAGTAGTTGGGACTGTAGGGGCACACCACTACATCTGGCTAATTTTTGTATTGTTAGTAGAGACGGGGTTTTGCCATGTTGGCAGGGTGATCTTAAACTCCTGACATCAGGTGATCCACCTGCCTCAGCCTCCCAAATTGCTGGGATTACACGTGTGAGCCACCACGCCCAGCCAAAATACTTATTTTTTTAAAATTGACCATATTAGCCATTTTATTTTATTTATTTTGAAATGTTTTTAGAGATACGATCTTGCTCTGTTGCCCAGGATAGTGAGTTATGATTGCAGTGGTGTGATCTTTGCAGCCTTGGACTCCTTGTTTAAAGAGATTCTTCTGCCTTAGCTTCCCAAACCCTTATGACTATGGGTGTGTGCCACCACACCTGGCTAATTTTTTAAATTTTTATATTTTAACTTATTTTTTTTGGAGCTGGGACTACAGGGGCACACCACCAAGTCCAGGTAATTTTTGTATTTTTAGTAGAGATGGGGTTTCACCATGTTAATAGGCTGGTCTTGAACTCCTGACCTTGCGATCCACCCGCCTCCACCTCTGAAAGTGCTAGGATTACAGGCATAAGCCACTATATCTGGCCTATATTTTAATTTACATATATATATGTGTGTGTGTGTGTGTGTGTGTGTGTGTGTGTGTGTGTATACACACACACACACATATATACACACACACATATACACATATATATATTTTGAGACAAAGTCTTGCTGTGTTGCCCAGGCAGGAGTGCAATGGTGTGATCTCGGCTCACTGCAACCTCCGTCTCCCAGGTTCAAGTAATTCTCCTGCCTCAGCCTCCCAAGTAGCTGGGAGTCCAGGCACGTGCCACAATGCCCAGCTAATTTTTAGATTTTTAGTAGAGGTGGGGTTTTGCCATGTTGGCCAGGCTTGTGTCGAACTCCTGACCTTGTGATTCACCTGCCTTGGCCTCCCGAAATGCTGGGATTACACTACACTTGGCCCTAATTTTTATATTTTTAGTGATAGGGTCTTGCTATGTTGCTCAGGTGGGTGCATGCACCCCACTAATTTTTGAAATTTTCTCTTTTTTTTTTTGTAGAGACAGGGTTTTGCCATGCTGCCCAGGCTGTTCTGAAACTCTAGGGCTCAAGTGACCTGCCCACCTCAGTCTCCCAAAGAGTTGAAATTACAGGCATGACCTGGCCCAAAATAATTATTTAATTCAATCCAATAATAAGGCCATATTCAAGTTTCCTCATTTCCCCCCAGATGTCCTTTGTAGCTGTTTTGTTTTTTTTTTTGAGATGAAGTTTTACTTTTTGTTGCCCAGGCTGGAGTGCAATGACATGATCTCGGCTCACTGAAACCTCCATCTCCCAGGTTCAAGTGGTTCTCCTGCCTCAGCCTTCCAAGTAGCTGGGATTACAGGCATGCACCACCACACCTGGCTAATTTTTTTGTTTGTTTGGTATTTTTAGTAGAGACGGGTTTTCTCCGTATTGGTTAGGCTGGTCTTGAACTCCAACCTCAGGTGATCAGCCCACCTCGGCCTTCCAAAGTGCTAGAATTACAGGCATGAACACTGCACCTGACCTTGTAGTTGGTTTACTTAAACCCGGACCTAATCAATTATCACATGTTGCATTCTATTGTTATTTTTCTTTTCTTTCGTTGAGATAGAGCCTTGCTCCTGTTGCCCAGACTGGAGTGCAGTGGAGTGATCTCTGCTCACTGCAACCTCAGCCCCCTGGGTTGAGGCTTCTCCTGCCTCAGCCTCCTGAGTAGCTGGTATTACAGGCTCCTGCCACCACACCTGGCCAATTTTTGTACTTTTAGTAGAGACAAGGGGTTTCACCATGTTGGCCAGGCTGGTCTCAAACTCCTGACTTTAGGTCATTTGCCCATCTTGGCCTCCCAAAGTGCTGGGGTTACAGGCATGAACCACCGAGCCCGGCTGTTATTTTTCTTAAGTTCATTTTAATCTAGAGCAATTTCTTCACCTATAGACTTTTGAAGAAACAAATGTTTTAATGTTCCATATTGTGAATTTGTCTATTATTTTCCATCATGTTATTTAACTTGTTTCTTTATTTACATATTTCCTGCAAACCAAAATTTAGAACTAAGCTGCTTGATTCGATGCTGATTAAACATGTTTGGCAAGAACACATCCTAAATGTTGCATATGGCTCTGCCTTACTAGTGGAGGCTGTCACTGGGAGGCCATTTCCAGGGTGAAGGCTTGGGTTAGGCTGCCAGAACAGGCAAGATAGCAGCAGAAGTGGGGCTAGGCGGAGCCTGGAGACTTCTCTTGACAAGCTTCTATAACTAATCTCCAGATGTGCACCAGAGCGGGGGGCCCACCTCACCACCCGGCTCAAGAGGCTAGCTCAGGCTTAGATTTTGCGGCAAGAACCCACGGCCAGAATGCGGTCACCCAGAGAGTGTGGCCTGCAGCTAAAATACCTCCCAGGAGCTTGACAACAGCTCTGATCTACTTGTCTTGGAACTGAGTGGCAGCAATGTGGTGTCACATAAGGAAAGAGCAGACTTTGGAGACAGACTGAGCTCTGCAATGTTTCCGCTTTATTTAATTTAATTTAACTAATTTCTTTTGAGAAAGAGTCTCACTCTGTCACCCCAGCAGGAGTGCAGTATTGTGATCTCAGCTCACTGCAACCTCCACCTGCTGGGTTCAAGAAATCCTCCTACCTCAGCCTGCTGAGTGGCTGCTGAATGAAAGGTGCCTGCCTCCATGCCCAGCTAATTTTTTGGATTTTTAGTTTTGTTTTTTGTTTGTTTTGAGACCAAGTCTTATGCTGTTGCCCAGGCCGGAAGTACAGTGGCACCATCTCGGCTCACTGCAACCTCCACCTCCTGGGTTCAAGCAGTTCTCTGCCTCAGCCTCCCGAGTAGCTGGGATTACAGGCATCTGCTACCATGTCTGGCTAATTTTTTATTTTTTAGTAGAGACAGAGGTTCACTATCTTGGGCAGGCTGGTCTCGAACTCCTGACTTCATGATCCACCCTCCTCAGCCTCCCAAAGTGCTGGGATTATAGGCATGAGCCACTGTACCTGGCATAATTTTTCAGCTTTTAAAACATTTCCTTTTATTTATTATGTATTTATCTATCTAGAAACAGGGTCTTGCTCTTTTTCCCAGGCTGGAGTGCAATCATGCAATCACAGCTCACTGCAGCCTCAAACTGCTGGGCTCAAGCCATCCTCCTGTCTCAGCCTCCTTTGTAGCTGGGACTACAGGCATTTGCCATCATGCCCAGCTTAATTTTTTTTAAAGTATTTGTAGAGATGGAGTTTCCTTATTTTGTCCATGCTGACTTGAAACCCCTTGCTTCAAGTAAGCCTCCCACCTCAGCCTCCCAAAGTACTTGCCTATAGGCTGAGCTACCACATCCAGCCAGTTTTTCAGCTTTTTCATCTTGGACAACTTGCTTAAGTCCCTGATCCTTGATTTCCCTACCTTTATAATAGCACAGGCTTGGCAGGCACAGTGGTTGTCGCCTTTAATCCCAGCACTTTAGGAGAGCAAGGCAGCTGGATCACATGAGCCCAGGAGATTGAGACCAGCCTGAGCAACAGAAAAAAACCCTCTCTTGGGTCTATTGGGGGAAATAGGGGAGGGACAGCCAGGGGGAGTGGGGGAGGGATAGCATGGGGAGAAATGCCAAATGTGGGTGAAGGGGCAGAAGGCAGCAAAACACACTGCCATGTGTGTACCTATGCAACTATCTTACATGTTCTGCACATGTACCCCAAAACCTAAAATGCAATAAAAATTTAAAAAAAGAAAAAAAACCCATCTCTACTAAAAATACAAAAATGAACCAGGCAAGGTAGTGCACGACTATAGTTTCACCTGCTTGGGAGGCTGAGGCACAAGAATTGTTTGAACTCGGGAGGTGGAAGTTGCAGTGAGCCAAGATCATGCCACTGCACTCCTGCCTGGGTGACAGAGTGAGTCTCTTGTCTCACAAGGAAAGAGAAAGGCACAGGGTTGTGTTAGTGACAGCAGTGTGTTTGCACTGCTATAAATTATTACCTGGGCAATTTATAAAGAAAAGAGATTTCATTAGGCTCACGGTTTGAGACTCTATCTCAAAAAAAAGGGAAATGGTTACATTGGGTCATGTTTGTATTTTAGCAGAGATGGGGTTTCACCATGTCAGCCAGGGAGGGAGTGTGGCCAGCGGTTAATAGATGGGCCATGGAGTCATCTGAGTTCAATTCTGCTTTCCCCAGTGACTAGCCAAGTGACCTTGAACCAGTGACATCCCCAGACTAGGGGACTCAGTTTTCTTATCTCTACAATGAAAATGGTTATAATATTTAAAAAATATATATAAAGAAAAAAGAAAGAGAGAAAGAAAATTGTTATAATATCTAGAAGTTTAAACAATGTCACATAAATTTGAAATGGTAATGGATCATGTGCCTATTCCTTCTTTTTTTTTAAATACGGGGTTTCACCATGTTGGTCAGGCTGGTCTTGAACTCCCGACCTCAGGTGATCTGCCCACCTTGGCCTCCAAAGTGCTTGGATTACAGGCGTGAGCCACCACACCCGGCCTCATATGCCTATTCCTAAGGCAGTTCCTGTCAAGGAAGCCTGGAATTGGCAGAGTAAACTATTCAATCATAGCTCCCTAGGACTGTGTCCCCCTTCCCTGAAAATATTGCCACTGTGAACAAAATAATCAGGAGCAAAGGAGGAACTGTGTAGACAACAAGCAATGTCTCCTGTAGTAACTGAAGACAGTCGTTCTCTAATCAACCCTTTCAACAGCTCCCCAGGAGGAGTGCGTCTGCATGGAGCAAAGGAAATCCCTCTTCATGTGTCGGGGAGGTTGATGCCAAAGAGAGAGTAAGCTGAGCATTCCTTTGACACATTGTGTGTAAACCATAATTTCGAAGCTCCATTACAAGACATGTGACTGCTTTCAGGGACTGTTGCCCAAGTGAAAGAACAGCTCCTTTTTGGTGAGGACGAAGCACTGGATATTGCAATAAAGTAGCCCTGACTGCTCTGCCATTTGCCAAGAGCCATGGAACCAGGAGTCCAGGCTGGAGGTTGGAAGGCTGTGGTTCTGTGGACCCCACTTGTGCCCTCTTACTGATTTTAGAAGTGAACCTGAGAGCAAGAGCTCTGTCTAAAGGGGCAGCTACTGGCTTTGCCTTGTATGAAGAAGAGTCCCCTTTTGCCCAATCTTCTGAATTTTTTTTCTAGGAGAAGTTAAAAATTGAAATATCATGACCAGACATGGTGGCTTATGCCTATAATCTCAGCACTTTGGGAGGTCGAGGCAGGTGGATCACAAGGTCAAGAGATCGAGACCATCCTCACCAATATGGTAAAACCCTGTCTCTACTAAAAATGCAAAAATTAGCTGGGTGTGGTGGCATGTGACTGTAGTCCCAGGTACTCAGGAGGCTGAGGCAGGAGAATTGCTTGAACCTGGGAGGCAGAGGTTGCCATGAGCTGAGATCACACCATTGCACTCCAGCCTGGTTAACAAGAGAGAAACTCCACCTCAAAAAAAATAATAATTAAATATTATGTGACATTGTCTCTTTTTTTGAAAGCTAGCAAAAAAATCTAAAGTATAGTTTATTTTATTCTGAGGCAGTCTTGCTCTTTTGCTCAGGCTGAAGAGGAGTGGCTTGATCTCAGCTTACAGCAAACTCCGCCTCCCAGGTTCAAACGATTTTCGGCTCAGCCTCCCGAGTAGCTGGGACTACAGGCATGCACCACCACAATGGGTAATTTTTGTATTTTTAGTAGAGACAGGGTTTCACCATGTTGGCCAGGCTGGTCTCAAACTCCTGACCTCAGGTGATCCACCTGCCTTGGCCTCCCAAGTGCTGGTCTTACAAGGGTGAGCCACTGCTCCTTCTGTCAAAAGAATATTCTAAATATGGTGAACCAAACACAACATCTAAAGGTTCTATTTTGACCTTCAGGTAAGTGTGAATGAGGGATTCTTTTGGGTTACCAACAGCGTTCTGGTAACAAACTCTAGAAGTAATATCCATGAAAGTGTGATCTTAATGATAATGTTCTAAATGTGTTAAGGTAATGGCTTTTACTAAAAGCCATTATTGAATTGTACACTTGAAAGGGATGAATTGTATATGTAAAATGTGCCTTAATAAAGTTAAAAAAAATTGTCGCGCAGGCTGTAGTTTGTAGTTGAGGGTCTAGAATATTATTCCTAAGGCCTCTCTCCCTCCTGAATGTGGTTTTTGGAGGCACAAACCTTGCTGGGAGTGAGAATTGACAACATGAGCTTTTGATAACAGAGTGTGGCCAGCGGTTAATAGATGGACCATGGAGTCACCTAAGTTCAATTCTGCTTTCCCCAGTGACTAGCCATGTGACCTTGAATGAGTGACGCTCCCAGCATGGTCAGCTTTTCAGGACTGAGTTTACTCATCTCTCTCTTTTGTTTAATCTTATTTTATTTTATTTTGAGACAGAGTCTTGCTCTGTCACCAGGTGCCAGGCTAGAGTGCAATGGCTTGATCTCAGCTCACTGCAACCTCCGTCTCCCAGGTTCAAGTGATTCTCCTGCCTCAGCCTCCAGAGTAGCTGGGACTACAGACACACACCACCACGCCCAGCTAATTTTTGTATTTGTAGTAGAGACGGAGTTTCACCATGTTGGCCAGGATGTTTTCAGTCTCTTGACCTCATGATCTGCCTACCTCGGCCTCCCAAAGTGCTGGGATTACAGGCGTTAGCCACCCCACCTGGCCATTTATTTTTATTCTCTCACTTTATTTTATTCTCTCACTTTATTTTTATTGTTTTGAAACAGAGTCTTGCTCTGTCGCCCAGGCTGGAGTGCAGTGTTGCAATCTCGGCTCACTGCAACCTCTGCCTCCCAGGTTCAAGCAATTTTCTGCCTCAGCCTCCCAAGTAGCTAAAATTACAGGTGCCCATCACCATGCCCTGCTAATTTTTTGTATTTTTAGTAGAGATGGGGTTTCACCATCTTGGCCAGGCTGGTCTCAAACTCCTGACCTTGTGATCCACCCACCTCAGCCTCCCAAAGTGCTGGGATTACAGGAGTGAGCCACCGCACCCAGCCCAGTGTTCTCATCTCTACAGTGAAAATGGTTATAGTATCTGGAAGATTAAATGATGTGGCACAATGTAAGTTCTCAAGTAATATTTCTTATTAGGAGCTCTTGCCACTAAGCCCAGTGACCCATTTAGAACCTGAACCAAATGATCTGTTCTTTGTTTCCTGAGAAATTGATTCAACCAAGTCTACTGCCACTGTGTGAGGTGCAAGAAAATACCATCAGTTTGCTGTGTGCAGCGGCTCACACCTGTAATTCCAACACTTTGGGAGGTTGAGGTGGGGGCATCATTTGCAGTCAGGAGTTCAAGACCAGCCTGGTTAACATGGTGAAACCCGTCTCTACTAAAATACAAAAATTAGTGGGGTATAGAGCCCGTGCCTGTAGTCCCAGCTACTCAGGAGGCTGAGGCAGGAGAATCACTTGAACCTGGGAGGTGGAGCTGCAGTGAGCCGATATTGCATCACTGCACTCCAGCCTGGGCAATGGAGTGAGACTCCATCTCAAAAAGAAAAAAGGTGAATTCAAGCTTTCAAGTTGTGTTTTGGGAAGTTCAGATTTGGGCTTCTTTTTCTTAGGTAATCTAAGTGGTCGAGATTGCACTACTGATTTCCACACCATCTTAACAAATGTTGCTCCTAAAATGCATAGGACCCTCATTCTTTTTTGGCAAAAGTGAATTCTTGGCTGGGTGCAGTGGCTCACGCCTGTAATGCCAGGGGAGGCCGAGGCTGACTGATCACCTAAAGTCAGGAGTTCGAGACCAGCCTGACCAACACGTCTCTACTAAAAATACATATTTAGCTGGGTGTGGTGATGCATGCCTATAATCCCAGCTACTTGGGAGGCTGAGGCAGGAGAATCACTTGAACCCAGGTGGCAGAGGTTGCAGTGAGCTGAGATTGCGCCATTGCACTCCTGCCTGGGTGACAAGAGCTAAACTCCATCTCAAAAAAAAAAAAGGTAAATTCTCCTGTACTTGTTTCAGGCAGGTTTTTAAGATACTCCCAATATAGCACTTGAAATGAAGGCACTCTGGCCATCTCTAGGGTGTGGTCACTGCCCAGGGACTCCTGCCCATGGAGGAATGGAGTCCCACCCAGAGGCACCCTCTGCACACCTGTGAAACCCCGGCAGGGTCTGCCACATTCTCCTGGTTATGGGTGCAGCAACCTGAACTGGGACTAAAATCTGGGGCATTTCAGCATGGCAGAGGAGGCTGAAGTGTGGTAGAGTGAGCCCAGCTGCACTCATAAGCCAGTGCAGACCCCTGATCTAAAAGGGGTGCCCAGAATGGGTCAGGCCAGAAATCCATTCTAGTTCTCAGTTCCCCATGTTCTCTGTCTGTTGTGTCTCTCACCAATTCCATGGGCTCCTCCTCTCTTTCTGCCCCTCCCTCCCTTCCTGAATCTTCTCAACAGGTGCCCTGTTCAATCAACAGGTAGCCATGGACCCCCAAGCAAACAAGGGCATTCTGACCCATAACTGAGTGCTCCTTCAGGGCTGAGGGGTCCGATCAGGTGGAAATGGGGTGCAGGTGTGGCTCACTGGCCTGGACTGCTGATTGAACTTACCCCTGGGGTGTGGATATAGAGTTGTGGTGGTGAACCCCTGTTTCATGTAGCCTCAGCAGGAGAAGCTGAATGGAGAAAGTCAGGGTAGAACTCTGCTGATCAGGATGAGGCCCACTGCTGTCTTGTAATGTTAGAAACATGAAATGAAACTGGAGGTCTCGAGTCATCTTCATGATCGAGGCTTTCGGACTGGCTTTTGCCATTTGGAACAGAAAGCCTGCAACATGAACAATGGCTCAGGGTAATGAATGTTTCAGTCTGAGTGATTTAGCTGGTGCCAAACTGCTCCCTCATTGTTTCCTCATTCCCAATTCCAGCAGCAATTGAAGTCCCCCCAACACAATTTAGAACTCAGTTATATACCACATGCTGTTGTTCCTGGTGTCATACCAGTGGTTCTTGCCTTCCCAACAAGAATTACAAGCTCCTTTGGAACTAGAATTGAGTTTGTCTGATACTCCTTTAACCTCCAACACCACTCAATAAATACCTCTTGACTAGATCAGACAATACCTGCACTGTGGTGCACAAAGGGCCTCCGCTTTTATAGCTTTACTTTCAAGCTGCTTGGCAGAGAGGCATTCAATAAATGCTTGCATGAAGAAGCAATTTTTTTTCTATTAACAAAGGATGAGACAGACTTTTCTGAAATTTTGTGGGAGGTACTTAAATCTAAACTTGGTCTGCTGATTATGACAAATCTCTGCCCTCTCTTTTGAAATCACTTCTTTCCACAGTGAAATAGATTGGTATTCATATTCCTTCCTTTCAGTGTTGCTAGCTGAATTGTGTCTCTCCCAAAACTCGTGTTTTATGTTTTTTGGGGGGTTTTAATTTTTTTTAATTTTTTAAAAGATGGGGTTTCACCATGTTGGTCAGGCTGGTCTTGAACCCCCAAACTCAGGTGATCTGCCCACCTTGGCCTCCAAAGTGCTTGGATTACAGGTGTGAGCCACCATGCCTAAGCTTTTTCTTTTGAGACAAGGTTTTGCTGTATGGCCCAGCCTGGAGTACAGTGGTGCCATCATAGCTCACTGCAGCCTCAACCTCCTGGGCTCAAGGGATTCTCCCACCTCAGCTCCCAATGTGTTGGGATTATAGGTGTGAGCCACCATGCCTGGCCAGAAACTGATGTGTTGAAGGCTAGCCATCAGGACCTCACAAGGTGACTGTCCTTGGAGACAGGACCTCTAAAGAGGTGATCTGTTAAGGGTGGGCCTAATCCAATGTGACTGGCATCCTTGTGGGAACAGGAAACTCGGAGTTGGAAGAGGCTTTAAGGGTGCTTGCTGGTACATAGAGGAGAAGCCTCAGAAGAAACCAAGCTTGTCAGCATGTTGATCTTGGATTTCAGACTCTGCAACTGTGTTCTCATTGTTTGAGTCACCCAGATTGTGATATTTTGTGATGGCAGCTTCAGCAAACTAAGAGATAAGTTGAGGCCTCCAGAAAGTAAGTCTCTTCTATCACGATTAAGCCCCTAAGCTGTCTGGCAATCCCCAAGGCCATGTGTCCCTATGTGTGAGCACTCTCAAAGGGGTGCCACAGCCTAGCTGTGTCCTGGGTTTACTCCTTCTTATGCTCCCTGCATGGCAAGCCAAGGGTCTCTGTCTCTGTAGGGCATTCTCTCCTGGATCCTGGCCTCTCCATGCCCCTCCCCACCCTCTCACACTCCCCCCTCCACAACCCTGCAAGCATTTATATGAGAGGTGCCCTGTCACACTGCAAAGAAGTGCAAGGCTTATGCAGTACTGTGTTGGGGTGATGCCAGAAAGCCGTCTCCCAGGGCTCCATTCTCTGTGCAGGTGGACAGCATCAGGCAGTCTCGTTCACAGGCTGCCTAGTTTGAGCAGTTGCTAGAGTCAGGGCAGGGCAGATCTCTGAGACCAGGCCAGTGGGCAGGCAGGAGCTATGCTTTCAGGAACCAGACAGAAAACTGAATCTAGGGGTGGGCATGTGGAGGTTGAAATTTCAACAATGCCTGGAAGAAAGACAGGCAAGACCACATGGTCAGAGGACCAAAAGGAAACTAATGAGTGGAGCCCTGGGTGGAGTGTCTGGACAGTCACCTGTTTGTTTAAGAGATCACACCAGGTCTCTCAATTCCAGCCTGAATAACATGGTGAAAACCTGTATTAAAAAAATTGAGAAAAAAAAGAAAAGAAAAAAAGAGTTTACAAAGTAGAATGAGCAGATCCACCTGCATGAAACGTAGATGGGGCTGGGCCTGATACTTCACAGGCTGCTTCTTAACTCATGTTTGAAATTAAAAAATATATATCCATTGTGTATGGTTGGGGGTGGTGGCTCACGCCTGTAATCCCAGCACTTTGGGAGGCCCAAGTGGGTGGATCACAAGGTTAAGAGTTTGAGACCAGCCTCGGCAATAGAGCAATACCTCATTTATACAAAATTTTTTTTCAAAATGAGCCAGGTGTCATGACATGTGTCTGTGGTCCTAGCTACTCAGGAGGGAGACTGAGGTAGGAGAATCCCTTCAGCCTGAGAGGTCCAGGCTCCAGTGAGCTGTGAATGATTGCATCGCTGCACTCCAGGCTTGGGGCCAGAGTGAGGCCCTGTCTCTAAATTAAAAAATAAGTCCAGGACTCAGACTCAGCTGAGTCCTCTGTTTAAGACCTTGCAAGCCAAGATTGAGGTGCTGGTAGGGCTGCATTCCTGACTGGAGGCTCTGACGAAGAGCCATTCTGGCTACCACAAATGGGCAACACAGTTGAAAAAAATCAGAATAACATCCAAGTGAAGACAGTGAAGTCGTAATCCAACTCCCTCACAGCTTGCCACTTGCATTAGCCTCTCGTGTATCCTTCCAGAGTTGGTTTTTTAAAAAAATTTATTGCATTTTAGGTTTTGGGGTGCATGTGCAGTACATGCAAGATAGTTGCATAGGTACACACTTGGCAGTGTGTTTTGCTGCCTTCTGCCCCTTCACCCATATTTGGCATTTCTCCCCATGCCATCCCTCCCCCGCTCCCCCCCCCCCACTGTCCCTCCACTATTTCCCCCAATAGACCTCAGTGTGTGGTACTCCCTTCCCTGTGTCCATGTGTTCATCAACCGCCTATGAGTGAGTATATATGGTGTTTCCTTTTCTGTTCTTGTGTCAATTTGCTGAGAATGATGTTCTCCAGATTCATCCATGTCCCTACAAAGGACACAAAATCATCATTTTTGATTACTGCATAATATTCCATGGTGTATATGTGCCACATTATCCCAGTCCATTCTATCATCGATCGACATTTGGGTTGATTCCAGGTCTTTGCTATTGTAAACAGTGCTGCAATGAATATTCGTGTGTATGTGTCCTTATAGTAGAACGATTTATAGTCTTTTGGATATATACCTAGTAATGGGATTGCTGGGTCAAATGGAATTTCTATTTCTA
>CM052653.1:119851834-119875804 GCA_028533165.1 Leontopithecus rosalia | reverse complement strand
TTTTTACACTTTTTTCTCTAATCTTGACTTCTCGTTTTATTTCATTGAGTTGATCTTCGCCTTCTGATATTCTTTCTTCTGCTTGGTCAATTCGGCTGTTGAAATTTGTGCATGCTTCACGAAGTTCTCGTGTTGTGTTTTTCAGTTCCTTCAATTCATTCATATTCCTCTCTAAGTTGTCCATTCTTGTTATCATTTCCTCAAATCTTTTTTCAAATCTTTTTTCAAGGTTCTTAGTTTCTTTGCACTGATTTAGAACATGTCATTTTAGCTCACAGAAGTTTCTCATTACCCACCTTCAGAAGTCTGATTCCGTTATTTCATCACTCTCATTCTCCGTCCAGCTTTGTTCTTTTGCTGGTGAGGAGTTTTGGTCTTTTGTAGGCAGTGAGGTGTTCTGGTTTCAGGTGTTTTCCTCCTTTTTGTGCTGGTTTCTTCCTATCTTTGTGGATTTATCCACCTGTTGTCTGAGTAGTTGCTGATTTTCTGATTGGGTCTCTGAGTAGAGGCCCAGATTGTTATTGATGGATTATTTCTGTTTCTTAGTTTTCCTTCTAACAGTCTAGCCCCTCTGCTGTAAGACTGCTGAGGTGCACTCCGGGCCCTGTTTCCTGGGGTACACCTGTAGCAGCTGCGGAACAGTGAGGGATGCTACCAGTTTCTTTTTCTATCTTTGTCCCAGAATGATGCCCGCCGAATGTCAGTCTGATCAGTCCTCTTTGAGGTGATTCTTTGGGTATACGGGGGTCAGGGAGCTGCTTGAGGAGATGATCTGTACTTTATAGGAGCTCAAATGCTGATCTGTGAGCTCCATTGTTCATTCAGTGTTTCTAGGCAAGTACGTTTAAGTGTGTTGCGGCAGAACTCATGAAATTGCTTTTTTTCCTCAAATGCTCTGTCTCGGGGAGTTAGGGCTTTATTTGTGAATATCTGTTGCACTGTCCTGCCCAGCTAGGAGGCAGTCTAGTCACTATTTGGCTGCTGAGGCTCCACCCTGGTCGTGTGAGGTCTGCCCTTTTGCTGTGGGTCTGTCCTGCTGTTTTGGGCTCCGCCCTGCTCACGTAGGCTCCGCCCTGCTGATGTGGGCTCTGCCCTGTTGGCGGAGTCTCTCTGTTATTGCAGGTTGCCTCGGCAATGGCTGACTGTGTCAGCAATGGGTGGGTACCTCAGTAGGGGCAGAAACTTTTGGCAATGGCGGACGCCCTTCCCCCACCGAGCTGCACAGCCATGGGTTCAGCTGTTCCCGCAGTGGAACTCTCAACCCTGGGCACTCCAAATTGCCGTATTGCTTGTCCCTGTGGGGGTGGGACCTGTCGAGCCTGATCACTTGGCTCCCTGCCTCCGAGCCTTTTTGCTTTTTTTTTTATAAGTTGTAGCGTTGACTCTCTCCTGGGTGCCTCAGCCGCCAGCTGAAAGGGCACCGGGATCTGTATGATTTCCTGTGTAGCAACCCACTGCACTGGTTCTCAGTTCATCTCCCAGAAATCTCCTGGTCTGGTTCACCGTCCAAAACCCGTTCAAACAGATCAACATGGCAATCTGCCCTCTCAAGTCTCAATTTGCTGGTTTAACAGGGAGCCCAGACCCGTGTGTTTTGAGTGCCGTGCTGCTGCGCTGCCATGCCGGTTGTCTGGCCGTGCAAGCGGATACCGCTGTGCTTGTGTCCTGAGTCACTCTTACACCTGAGCTTTTCCCCGCTCTGTGGGCTATAAAGATCCATCTGGAAATGCGGTGTGAACTCACCCTCTGCGTCTTGACTGAGAGCTGCAATCGTGAGTTGCTTCTAGAGCACCATCTTCCTCTCCTTCTTTTTTTTTTTTGAGACAGAGTCTTGCTCTGTTGCCAGGCATCAGGCTGGAGTGCAGTGGTGCAATCTCTGCTCACTGCAACCACCGCCTCCTGGTTTCAAGCAATTCTCCTGCCTCAGCCTCCCAAGTAGCTGGGACCACAGGTGTGCATCACCATGCCCAGCTAATTTTTGTATTTGTTAGTAGAGATGGGGTTTCACCATGGTCTCCATCTCTTGACCTCATCATCTGACCACCTCAGTCTCCCAAAGTGCTAGGAATACAGGTGTGAGCCACCATGCCTGGCTCAGAGTTTTGCTTTTTTCTTTGTGAGAGGAAGTCTTGCTCTGTCACCCAGGCTGGAGTGCAGTGGCATGATCTCAGTTCACTGCAACCTCTGCCTCCTGGGTTCAAGAGATTCTCCTGCCTCAGCCTTCCAAGCAGCTGGGACTACAGGCACGTGCCACCATACCTGATTTTTGTGTTTTTAGTAGAGATGGGGTTTCACCATCATGGCCAGATTGGTCTTGAATTCCTGACCTCGTGATCCGCCTAGATGAGTCTGTCAAACTGCTGGGATTACAGACGTGAATCACCGTGCCCAGCCCCCAAGTTTCTTTTCTGAAAACATAGTCATGAATAGGCTAGGTGCGGTGGCTCATGCCTTTACAGGCAGTTTGGGTGGGAGAGGCAGACAGATCACTTTTAGCCCAGGAGTTCCAGACCAGCCAGGGAAACATGATGAAATCTGGGCTCTACAAAAAGCAACACATAAATAAATAAAATTAATTAAGGCCAGGACTGGTGGCTCATCCCTGTAATCCCAGCACTGTGAGAGGCCAAGGCAGGTGAATCACCTGAGGTCAGGAGTTCGAGACCCAGCGTGGCCAGTGTGGTGAAACCCTGTCTCTACTAAAAATACACAAAATTGCCCAACTGTGGTGGCAGGCTCCTGTAATCTCAGCTATTCAGGAGGCTGAGGTAGGAGAATTGCTTAAATCCGGGAGACAGAGGTTGCAGTAAGCCAACGTCACACCATTGCATTTCAGCCTCTGTGACAGAGCAAGACTCTGTCTCAAAAAAGTGAATATATATTTTTCTTTTTTCCTTCTTTTTCAAATTGAATACTGAAGATGGTATACTATACACACTTCTGCACTTTGCTTTTTTTTTTTTTTTTTTTTTTTACTTAAATGTAGTTTGAAGATTTTTTCATGGTGCATAGAGAAAGTTCTTCATCAACTTTGGGAGGCCGAGTTGGGCAGATCATGAGGTCAAGAGATCAAGACCATCCTGGCCAACATGGTGAAACCCCATCTTCACTAAAAAATACAAAAATTAGCTGGGTGTAGTGGTGTTCACCTGTAGTCTCAGCTACTCGGGAGGCTGAGGTAGGAGAATTGCTTGAACCTGGGAGGCGGAGGTTGCAGTGAGCTAAGATTGTGCCACTACACTCCAGCCTGGAGCCTGGTGACACAGCGAGACTGTCTCAAAGAAAAAAAAAGGAGAAAGTTCTTCATCTATCTTTATAAAACATCAGACTTGTAAATAGGTACCATAATTTACTTAGGCAGCCTCATATTCACAGACTGGTGGTCTTTTCCTGATATTCTTCCATACACTCAGTAGCTACCCATGGCTAACCTCACACACACATTACTGCTTACATGTGACCACTGATTTTGTGTTTTACTCTAACATCTCTGAGGCTAGAGGCAAGTTGGGGTGGTAATAGTCTCTTGTCGGTATGCCACTTGTCCATGGGCAGTTTGATGGCCCAGAAAATGGGATCTTTTGCTTAAATATATGAATCTGAGCCACTGCCACACCTAAATCTTGTTTCAATACTGCCAAAGCACTCTCGTCTTTTCTGTAGGACACTGATCAGCCCCACTGCACACCCCGGGTGTCACAAACCCAGTCTACCCAGTCCATGTGAATGGTGTCTCTTAGGTGCAGCCACCAGAATGGGCAAGCTGCCACTTGGTCCCAAGCCCCTGCACCCACCTGCCTTGACACGTTGGCCAGAGAATATTTCTCTTGCTGGGTCTTAACTGTTGTCCTCTCTCATCTTCTGGGTGGTGTTTATGCTCTTGTCCATGATGCCCCCTTCCCTTGCCACTCCCTCCTTCTCTCCTGTTTTCTTTGTCGTCATCAGTGTCTGAAGATTCATAAGCTGATTCTTAGGCTGATCTCCTCACCTGAAGTAGCATGCTCAGCTGACAGCAGGGCTTGGCCTCTCAAGGCACACACAGTTGGAGTCTAGGCTGAAGTCAGTTTCCTACCCATGTCCCCACAACTCAACTTCAGCCCCATGACCAGAAGTTTTCTGCCCTTCCTTTTTTATTCTGTAGAGGCCTCAACTTTCAGTTGAGACAAAAATGAGTGATGTCTCCTGAATGGCTCTCTGATGACTCACTGGGCATAAGTACCCACCCTCAAGCCTCCTGCCACTACTGCAAAAAACTCACAGTGGGCAGTGACTGCACATTCATCATCAGGCAGACATCCATCCAGAGGACCAGAGCTGTCTCCCAGGCCTTGTTCAGGGGCTAGGGGAAGCAGACTGAGAAGACAAGGTTGGCCTGGAACCCTGGGAAGATCAGAAAAGCATAAACTGTGGCTTTAATAAACAGTTAAACAGATTTGAGAACTATTTCAATCCTTTGGGATGGATTTCTTTCTATTCTGTCTGCATCAGATGGAGCAGAGCTTCTAGATGGCAGTTAATATGAGCTGTCACTTCTTACCTGGCATCACATATTCTTTTTTTTTTAGACAAAGTCTTGCTCCATTGCCAGGCACCAGGCTGGAGTGCAGAGGCATGATCTTGGCTCACTGCAACCTCTGCCTTCCGAGTTCAAGCAATTCTCCTGCCTCAGCCTCCAGAGTAGCTGGGACTACAGGTGCTCACCACCATGCCTGGCTAATTTTTGTATTTTTAGTAGAGACAGGGTTTCACCATGTTGGCCAGGATAGTCTCGATTTCTTGACCTTGTGATCTGCCCACCTCGGCCACCCAAAATGCTGGGATTACAGGCATGAGCCACCGCGCCCAGCCTCTTTGGTTTCTTTTGAGATGGGGTCTCACTCTGTCACCCAGGCTGGAATGCAGTGTGCTGTTATGGCTCCCACAGCCTCGAACTCCTGGGCTCAAGGGATCCTCCCACCTCAGCCTCCTAAGTAGCTGGGCCTACAGCTGTGTGCCATCATGCCTAGCTAATTCTTAAAATTTGTTTGTAGAGATGGGGTCTCCCTGTGGTGCCCAGGCTGGTCTTAAACACCAATCCTCATGTGATCCTCCTGCCTGGGGCTCCAAAAGTGCTGGGATTACAGGTGTGAGCTACCATGCCCGGCCTACTTACTTTTCTCTGCTACCCCCATTCCTCTTTCAGTTCCTTAAGCTTTTTACCTCAGGACCTTTCCACACTTTCCTCTGGCCCAGGAAGGCGGCTTCTCCTGCTGAATGGCTTCTCTTCATCCTGCTTCTCACTGTCAGAGTCATTTCCTGTGGAAACAATTCTGCACCCCCTGCTCTGGGTTGGATTTCCCTCCTGTCTTATTCCTTTCTTTCCACACACTAAATGTAATTATTTCCATGTAATAATTAATCCATTAAATTATTCATGTTCTGTTTGTAAATGTCATGAAGACAGGGACCATACCCCCAGTACATGCTTTGTTGCTACATTGTCTGGCAGACAACAGAATCCCCATACCTGTTTGGTAAATAAGTAAGAGGGAAATACCATTTCTTCATTGGCAAGTCTTCCATAAATATCTGGCTCGAGGGATTCAGCAAAGGTTCCATGTAGTTCCTGAAATCAGGAAATCTGCAGTGGAGTACATTCTTGGAAATGAGAGTTAAAACACTGAGTGTGAGAAGTGCTGGGATGGGGAAGGTCTGGCGCTAAGGTAGTTTTCTCGAGCTCCTACATCCAGTTCCAGTTTCTGAGATAATTCATCCCAGATACTTTTGTCCCAGAGGGCCCCTTGGGTCCTACTTTGTCATACTTAGTTACTGACCCCAGGAATCTGGTCCCCTTTCTGCCCCCTGGCTTGCCCTTAGAATTTTTCAGTTCACTCTCCTGGGTAATTGTGTCCCCTTTTGGTCTTTTTCTTCTGTGCTCTGGTTGTCTTTTTTTCTTTTAATCCTATGCTGGAGCCCACCCAGGAGACCTCCTTTCCTCCAGTCTTAGTCAGCTCATTATCCTGACAATAACTGCATTTAAAGATCCATTATTTTTATTTGCATGTAAAAGGTCTTCCTTTTGGCTCCTGGAGAATCTGTTGCTGGTATTACAACTTGAAAAATATTTATAACCTCTGAATTAACATTTTAACACAGATCTCAACAGGTTCTGCATTTGGGGAGTGGAGTCACCCCAAATCTCACCTTTTGCCCTGGGGATAAAGTGCTGCCACCAGAAGCTTGCTCTGGCAAACCTATAGAACAGTTTCAGATGCAAATTGATGTTCTTGGTTGAGTGGGGGTGGCAAGGGTCATACACATAGGCATGCACAGATCCCAGTCCCTGATTTTCAGCCCACAGGGACAGACCCTGACCTTGACCCTTACCTGGCCAAGAATCTGGGGAATTATCAGGGGTTCTTTAGTTGATCTTTTTTATTTTTTTGAGAGAGAGTCTCACTCTATGGCCCAGGCTGGAGTGCAGTGGGGGATCTCAGTTCACTGCAACCTCTGCCTCCTGGGTCCAAGGGATTCACCATGTTGGCCAGGCTGGTCTCCAACTCCTGACCTCATCACCTGCCTGCCTTGGCCTCCCAAAGTTCTAGGATTACAGGCGTGAGCCACTTCACCCAGCCTGTAGTTGATCATATTCCAAGCCCTGTTTGGGAGTTGTTTTGAAGGCAAAGATGGCCCTGTTCCCCATCTGGACCCACTTCCTCTGTGGTGGCCATCACTTGAACTTTCACAGATCTCTAGGGTAATTTAGCCTCACCCTAAGATAAGAACTTCCTGGTATATTCCTCCTGGTGTGTTCCTGTCCACAGATTGTTTTTCTTGTGAGCCTTGGGTTTGATGTATAAAATGGGGCATACGGGCAGATCACCTGATGTGGGAAGTTCAAGACCAGCCTGACCAAGATGGTGAAACCCCATCTTTAAAAAAAATAAAAATAAAAATTAAAATGGGGACATAAAGTCCACCCCTTACCTGCTCTTCATGCTGGAGGAGGTGGAGGCACACTTTTAATTTTTTTGTAGACATGGGGTCTTGCTATGTTGGCTAGGCTGGTCTTGGACTCCTGGGCTCAAGCGATCCTCTTGGCTCTGCCTCTTAAACTGCTGGGATTACAGGCATAGGCCACCTCTAGCCTGATGGCACACTTTCATCATCATGGAGAGGGGAGGAAAGAGGGTGTGGGCCTCCCAGCACAGAAGCTCACTGTGCATTAATGCTGGCCCGGGGACACATGCATAATGCACTCTGGAGTGTGGTTCCTGGTTGGACGTGCAAGATGGAGGGGTTTCCTGTGGTGGTGGTGAAAGCTTGGGCTTCTTGGAGGTGGGCAGGAAACATCCATGCTGTTTGAGGAAGAGGGGTGAAGCCACCAGGAAGAGGGATGGAGCCACTGGGAAGAGGGTTGGAGCCACTAGGAAGAGGGGTGAAGCCACTGGGAAGAGGCAGAAGAGGCTGTTCTCCATCCTTCCTATCCTCTCCTCCTCAGGAGTCACCTTCTTCTTTCTCCTGGATCCCTGTGTGACTCTCAGGGAATCTGAGTCTTAATGTGTGTAGATGATGCCAAATGTAGCTATTTAACTTTTTCATGTGAACTCATTGCTTGAAATGTGGTGGCTTTTAGTCCTGTGTACAGAAGAATCACTAGGGAAGCTTTTAAAAAATACTAGGCCACTCCCCTGCTCCCCCAAATACACCAGAGATCAAGTCCAAGGAATCTGACTTAATAGGTCTGAGATGGGGCCTAGACACCTGTGGCTTGTAAGTTTTCCAGGTGAGGCTGGGCGTGGTGGCTTACACTTGCAATCCCAGCACTTTGAGAGGCTGAGGTGGGTGGATCACGAGGTCAAGATATAAAGACCATCCTGGCCAACATGGTAAAACCCCATCTCTACTAAAAATACAAATATTAGCTGGGCGTGGTGGCACATGCCTCTGGTCCCAGCTACTTGGGAGGCTGAGGTGGAAGAATCACTTGAACCCAGGAGGCAGAGGTTGCAGTGAGTCAAGATTGCACCACTGCACTCCAGCCTGTGGACAGAGCAAGACTCCATCTCAAAAAGAAAAAAAAAAACTTTCCAGGTGATTCTAAGGCTCAACCACAGCTGCATCCAACCTGCACTCAGTTGGTCCTTTTGAAGCCTGTGTAGATGGAGGTGCTGCTCCAGTGATCCTTCAGAAAGGGAGCAGCTGACACTAGCCCCTGGGCAATAGTGGTGGAAGGGCAAATAGAAGTGTCTGGTGGGAAGGTGACAGGTGAGGTGTGGCTGGGGTTCCAGAATGTTCAGTGCAGGAAGCAGTGGGCAGAGGCTGAGAAGGGTGCATGATGTATGTGCAAATACAACCACCGGGGGGCCAGGAGGCTGAGGACACCTTGCAGTCCTGCTGCAAACCTCCCTTGTAACTGGCCTTCTTCTGCTTCTGTTTTCTCTCCCCTCCCCTAGGAGGCTGTGGACGAAGGAGAGGTTTATGCAGTGGGCCTGGCTCTGCCACTTGCTGGAAGCTGGATCCAGGGTCTTAGCTTCTCTGAAGTCAGGATCTCCGTCTGTTGAATGGGGGGAAAGTGCTTGCTCAGCTCCTAAGGCTGAGTGTCTGCTGGCTATTGAACCTATGAAGCCCACGTTTCCACATCTTCTGTAATAGGGACAGTCATAGGTGGTGGACAGAGTGGGAAGGAGTTAGCAGGAAAAGGGCAGAGCTCAAAAGAGGCAGCCAATAAGTTGGTTTCCTCTGCCCTTCCTTCCTCTATCTCAGCACTATCCCCCATTGTTCTTCCTCTCCACAGTGCTCTTTTCACTGTCCTGCTGAATACTCATCCATTTGGAGGCACTGCATGGAGCTTTTGGTTTAAAGACAAGGCTCAAAGAGGTAGAACAGTGATAAGAAAATGCACTTTAAAGATAAAGAACCTGGACAGGCTCGGTGGCTCACACCTATAATCCTAGCATTTTGGGAGGCCAAGGTGGGTAGATCATGAGGTGAAGAGATCGAGACCATTGTGGTCAACATGGTGAAACCCCATCTCTATATTTAAAAACAGAAAAAATGATAAAGTACCGCTTAGATCATTCACAAAGAACAGTTCTGAGCACCTGTTCCTTTTTTTTCTTTTTTTTTTTCGAAACAGAGTCTTGCTCTGATGCCAGGTGCCAGGGTGGAGTGCAGTAGCGCAATCTCGGCTCACTGTGCAATCTCCACCTCCCAGGTTCAAACAATTCTTCTGCCTCAGCCTCCCTAGTAGCTGGGACTACAGGTGTATGCCACCACTACCAGCTAATTTTTGTATCTTTTTTTTAGTAGAGACGGGGTTTCACCACGTTGGCTGGGATGATCTCAATCTCTTGACCTCGTGATCCGCACACGTTGGCCTCCTAAAGTGCTGGGATTACAGGCATGAGCCACCATGCCCGGCCTTAGCACCTGTCCCTAATGCTCCCTCAGTGGAAGGACTGAGCCCTAGAGAGAGAAGAAAACTAGGTGGCTTCTCACATCCATTTATTCAACCTCTGGGCAAACACTGACATAACAGTTATGTAGAGAGTGGCAACTACAGTGTTTGGTGATGCTCCTGGTGGTAGAGGCATCTGGGCCTGGAGCATTTTAATACAGTGCACTGCAGGCCAAGACAGGGGCTCTGCCCAGGTAGGCCGCCTGGTCTTCATTGTCTTAGCAGAGAGGGTAAAGCCTTCTAGGAGTAAAAGACCCAGCTGAGACTGGAAAGTGGGAGCTGGCCACAGGAAGGGGGAAGGGAAAGCTACAGCCCAGGGGGTGTGTGCATCTGACCAAAGGCCTGAGGTCAGTAGTAGGAGCTGGAGGTTGTGTGGGGTGGTGGCAGTGGGGGTGATACAGAGAGGCCAGTGCCGTTGGAAAACTTTTGGAGAGTTTTCAGAAGGAAGTGACACGATCTGATTTGCTTGCCTAAGGTCTCTCATCCAGAGGGCAGAAAACATGGGCAGGGATTGTGGCTGGAGAAATAAAACTGAATCCTGGGTGATGCAGGTTCTCAGGCAGCTGGGCTTGTAAGAGACGCTGAGCAGCCAGCATCCCCTCCCTGCTGCTGGAGGAAGGCTATCGAGAACAACACAACCATCACACCAGGAAGTGCGGGCAGTCCTTCTGCTGTCCTATTAGCAGGTGGAATGAAAATTCTTCACCCCCACAAGGCCACAAACCCCACATCTGACCCATAGAAAAGGCTGGCCAAAGCATGCACAATCACATGAGAGGCCTTTCTTTTCCTAATTTTTTTTCTTAGTTGTTATTAGTATTATTATATATATATATTTTTGAGACAGAGTCTTGTTCTATTGCCCAGGCTGGAGTGCAATGGCATGACCTCAGCTCACTGCAACCTCTGCCTCTTAGGTTCAAGCAATTCTTCTACCTCAGCCTCCTGAATAGCTGGGATTACAGACACGCACTGCCACACCTGACAAATATTTGTATTTTTAGTAGAGATGGAGTTTCACTAAGTTGACCAGGCTGCTCTTGAACTACTGACTGTGTAATCCGCCCACCTCAGCCTACCATAGTGCTGGGATTACAGGCATGAGCCACCACACCAGGCTTAGTTTTTATTATTATAATTTTTTTTGAGACAGAGTCTTGCTTTGTCACCAGGTACCAGGCTAGTGCAGTGGTGCAATGTCCACCTCCTGGGTTCAAGCAATTCTCCTGCCTCAGCCTCCCAAGTAGCTGGGACCACAGGCACGTGCCACCACACTCAGCTCATTTTTGTATTTTTTTTTAGTAGGGATGGGGTTTCACCATGGTCTTGATCTCTTGACCTCGTGATCTGCCTGCCGTGGTCTCCCAAAGTGCTGGGATTACAGGCACAAGCCACCATGCCTGGCCAATTATTATGATTTTTTAGAGCTATGTTCTTGCTCTATCACCTGGCCTGGAGTGCAGTGGTGTGATTATTGCTCACTGCAGTCTCAAACTTCTGGGCTCAAGCAATTCTTCTGCTTTTCCCAAAGTGCTGGGATTACAGGTGTGAGCAACCACACTTGGCCTGGTGGGCCATTTTTTGTCTTTGGATTTTCAGAACCCACTTTGAAGGTGGAAAGTCACAGGTGCTGGCATGATTGATGATGATTCCTGAGGCGGTCAAAGCAAAGGGCCAAAATGCAGACAGGCTCACCAGGCATGACAGCAGTGATAAAGGAAAAGCCACTCCCCCTACCCTCCAGTAAATAAAATGAAAAATATGAATGAAATAAAGAAAATTATAGAGTTGTAAAGATAAATGTTGGTGCTGGCAAGGTTAAGGCAGCCAGGCACAGTGGCTCACACCTGTAATTCCAGCACTTTGGGATGCCGAGGCAGGCAGATCAGTTGAGATCAAGAGTTTGAGGCCAACCTGGTCAACATGATGAAACACTGTCTCTACTAAAAATACTAAAATTATCCAGCAGGCTAATTTTTATATTTAATTTTTAAATTGGTGATGCCTGCTTGTGGTCCCAGTTACTTAGAAGGCTGAGGCATCAGAATCACCTGAACCTGGGAAATACAGGTTGTGGTGAGCACTTCAGCTTGAGTGACAGCAAGACTCCCATCTCAAGAAAACTGAAAGGAGAGTGTTTGGGAGATGGGACACAGAAAGATGGTAGGTAAGTGGTTTGGGATTGATCTCTAGGGATATTTCAGTGATGTACTGAAAATGGAGAGCTAGGCCAGGCGTGGTGGCTCACACCTGTAATCCCAGCCCTTTGGGAGGCCAAGGCAGGTGGATCACGAGGTCAAGAGATAGAGACCATCCTGGCCAACAAAGTGAAACCTTGTCTCTACTAAAAATACAAAAAAAATAGCCAGGAGTGGTGGTGTGCACCTGTGGTCCCAGCTACTAGGGAGGCTGAGGTGGAAGAATCACTTGAACTGAGGAGGTGGAGGTTGCAGTGAGTTGAGCTTATGCCACTGCACTCCAGCCTGGAGACAGAGCAAGATTCCATCTCAAAAAAAAAAAAAAACAACAAAAAGAAAGAAAGAAAGAAAGAAAGAAAGAAAGAAAGAAGGAAAATGAAGAACTAAATGCACACAAACAAGAAAACCTCACCCAGGCTCATCCATATGCTGTTGGCATTTATCATGATTGTCAAAGCTGTGTTGTGATTGCACAGGTGGAGGGCTGCCCAGGTCCAGGAGGCACTGTGCACACTTCCGGCATTGCAGACTAATCTGTTTATGACAATTGTTAGCCAATGGCACATGAAGAAGCCATACAGTGAACGGCTGGGCTGACTGGCCGCTTCTTGCAAGACACCTGGTGTCATCTGCCTCTTCCCTGATACACCAGGTTGAGGAGACCCAAATGTCCAACAAACACTTGAGAGCCACAGAAAGGCTGGCCAGCCAGTCAGGAACTGGAGGAGGTGTTGGAGACATGGTTCCCAGGCCAGAAAAGGCTGGCCTAGCAGGCCCAGAAAAAGAGCTTGCATTTTACTTGCTGTGTTGTGGGTAGACCTTGAAAAGTTTTCAGCAGAAAGGAACATGAGGGGCATGCTGAGATTTGTGCTTTTAGATCGCAGAGTGGAAGATTAATGGAAAGGGGTCAAAAGTAGAAACTACTGAAGTGAGTGTCTGGGGGATGATGGGGTCTTGTGCTGGGTTGCCATTGTGGAGATGGAAGGAGTGGGCAGGCTGAAGGGTAAACATGGGAAACCATAGTCAGGGCCTGCTGTGGGGCGGGAGATGTAGACGGTATCAGCTAACTCCTCCTCGTTTTCTAGAGTGGAAATCAGGTTTCTGGCAGAAAAAACTGGATGGATGGAAGTGCCACTCACTGAGAAGTGGAGTTGGAAGAACAGCAGATTTTGTGGGGAGGGAAGGTAGAAAAGTCAATGTGGCCAAGTTGAGTTTGAGATCTCAATGTTTGCCTGTTCACTGTCACGACATGAGGAGAGAGACATAAACTCACCAGCTCTTCTCTCACCCAGCATATGTTTAAGCATTTGCATTCCGACAAGAAAGGACAATCAAAACAAATATTTTTTTGGCAGCTTCTGGGAATTCAGCAGGGGGAAGTGACAAGGAAGACAGCAGAACAGACATGGGCAGCACGGCCCTGAGACTGCCTGTCTGGTTCCAATACTTAGTGGAGAGCGGAATTCCACATCTGTAAAATGGACAGATCACCTCCCTCATAGGGTTGTCCTCAGGACCACATGAGATGGTGTCAACCATGCACTTTAGTCCAGTATTGGTGCATAGTAAGTGCTCACTCATTGAGAGCAACTTGTAAGCAAATGTTTAATGAGTGTTGCACTCTAATGGGGAAGACAGACAGAGAGCAAATGGCCTCAAAAGTCATGAGTTGCTGGAGTCCTCAGTCTTACTTTTCAGTCTGCCCTTTAGAGTCATGAAGTCAGGTGTTCTCCCCTCCTGGGTTAGTGATGGTCTGCTGGGCTCTGCTCGGGTGTAGCATCTGCAGTTTGTGTGTGACACCATTCATTTCTTTATTCTGCTCCAAGTTTGCCTTATCAGCAGCTCAACAGCCAAAAAACAGGAAGAAAGCTCCTTGCTGGGGCTGTGCACTCACACTTATGGTTTAGAGTCAGGTTCCCAAGAGTTGATCTTCATGCCAACCAGTTTTAGCTTGCTTGCTTGCTTGCTTTCTTTCTTTCTTTCTTTCTTTCTTTCTTTCTTTCTTTCTTTCTTTCTTTCTTTCTTTCTTTCTTTCTTTTTCTTTCTTTCTTCTTTCTTTCTTTTTTTCTCTCTCTCTTTCTTTCTTTCCCTTCCTTCCTTCCTTCCTTCCTTCCTTCCTTCCTTCCTTCCTTCCTTCCTTCCTTCCTTCCTTCCTTCCTTCCTTCCTTCCTTCCTTCCTTCCTTTCAGATGAAGTCTCACTCTGTTGCCCATTTCAGATGAAGTCTCACTCTGTTGCCCAACCTGGAGTTCAGTGGCGTGATCTCAGCTCACTGCAAACTCCACCTCCCAGGTTCAAGTGATTCTCCTGCCTCAGCCTCCTGAGTAGCTGGGACTACAGGCACATACCACCATACCTGGCTAATTTATTTTGTATTTACTAGTAGAGATGGGGTTTCACTGTGTTGGCCAGGCTGGTCTGGATGTCTTGACCTTGTGATCTGCCCACCTTGGCTTCCCAAAGTGCTGGGATTACAGGCGTGAGCCACCACCCGCTGCCCTATTCTTAGCATTCTAGAGGCAGCGATTTTCAAATCTTTGAGTTGAATCTTTTGCTTTTAATTTTAAAATTTTAAAATTTTTGTTCTACCTGCAATCTGAAAGTAATTGCTCCTTTATTGGAGCTGAATCTTTCAGTATCTCCATTCATATCATTAGAAACTGTTTATTTGCTATTCTTGATTATTTTTCCATTTTAGGCTAGCTTCCAACTGCAGATATGAAGATCCCCTTCCCACCTTAATCAGCACAAACATGCTTTCTGACTCTATCATCCCAATCTCTTTGGCATAACTTTGTGACCTCTCTATTCATTGCTTATTTTCACGTGCCTGTGTAGACACCACTGAGTTGCACAGTTAAGGATAACTTTTGGCCCTTTTTTCAGCTGGAACCACGGAGGGTGGAGAAGAGAAGAAGAAGAAGGTTCCTGCTGTGCTGAAAACCCTTAAGAAAAAGCAAAGGAATTTTGCAGAGCTGAAGATCAAGAGCCTGAGAAAGAAGTTTGCCCAAAAGATGCTTTGAAAGGCAAGGAAGAAGCTTATCTATGAAAAAGTGAAGCATTATCACAAGGAATATAGGCAGATGTACAGAACTGAAATTTGAATGGTGAGGATGGCAAGGAAAGCTGGCAACTTCTATGTACCTGCAGAACCCAAACTGGCATTTGTCATTAGGATCAGAGGTATCAATGGTGTGCGCCCAAAGGTGCGAAAGGTGTTGCAGCTTCTTCACCTTCATCAAATCTTCAATGGAACCTTTGTGAAGCTCAACAAAGCTTCAATTAACATGCTGAGAATTGTAGAGCCATATATTCCATGGGGGAACCCAAATCTGAAGTCAGCAAATGAACTAATCTACAAACGTGGTTACGGCAAAATCAAAAAGAAGCAAATTGCTTTGACAGATAATGCTCTGATTGCTCAATCTCTTGGAAAATATGGTATCATCTGCATGGATGATCTGATTTATGAGATCTATACTGTTGGAAAACAGTATAGATCAAAGAAGCAAATAACTTCCCGTGGCCCTTTAAATTATCTTCTCCATGGCATGGAATGAAGAAAAAGACCACCCATTTTGTGGAAGGCAGAGATACAGGCAACAGGGAGGATCAGATAAAGAAGCTGATTAGAAGCATGAACTAAGGTGTCTACCATGATTATTTTTCTAAGCCAGTCAGTTAATAAACAGTACCTGCTCTCAATTGGAAAACAAAAAGGATAACTTTAGCTGTCCTGCACAATTCTTTGTATTTTTTAGAGTTAATAATTGTCATACTTTTTCTTTGACTTTGTATTATATGTTGTCTTTATTTATTCAGACTCTCCTTTGGGTATGTAAAACCCCTGTGAATAATAAATACAATCAAACACTTTAGGTATTATGCCAATTTCATCTTGAAAAACGTCTCTTCCTGAGGGCTTTTACCAGTTCCAGCTGGTCAAGGACCAATAGTCCTTAGGTCTGGTAGACAGCTGTAGACATCAGGTCTTTCTTGACCACCAAACTGAGTTTCCTCTGCCTTTTCTTTTAAGAGAGAAAGATAGATATATATATATACACACACACACACACACATACACACATATTATATATACACACACATATATATATATACAATTATATATACACACATATGATATATATACAAATATATATTATATATACATATATACACATATATTATTTATACACATTTATATCATTTATACACATATATCATATACACCCATATATCTCATATTCACACACATATATATTATATATACACACTATATCTCATATATACACACATGTATATCTCATATATATATATATATATATATATTATTTTTTGAGATGGAGTTTCACTCTTGTTGCCCAGGCTGGTGTGCATGGTGCAATCTTGGCTCACTGCAACTTCCACCTCCTGGGTTTAAGCCATTCTCCTGCCTCAGCCTCCCAAGTAGCTGTGATTAAAGGCATGTTCCACAACACCTGGCTAATTTTGTTTTTTGTTTTTTGTTTTTTTTATAAAAAGGCGAGGTTTCACCATGTTGGTCAGGCTGGTCTTGAACTCCTGACCTCAGGTGATCCACCCGCCTTGGCCTCCAAAGTGCTTGGATTACAGGCATGAGCCACCACACCCAGCCTAATTTTGTGTTTTTCAGTAGAGACAGGGTTTCTCCGTGTTGGTCAGGCTGGTCTTGAGCTACTGACCTCAGGCGATATGCCTGCCTGCCCTTCTGAAAGTGCTGGGATTGCAGGTGTGAGCCACCATGGCTGGCCTGCTGGTTTTGTTTCATAACCTTTTCTGCGAACTACCAGTGGACTAAAGTTAGAATGGAAGCCCCTAGGAAGCTTTTTCCTGGGCCCTGGGCCTTATGCACCCAGGATGGATGGGTAAGGGGCTCTTCTAGGCTTGTTGGGAAGCTGTGCCCCTGCCCAGCTGGGTGCACTGTGGGTAGAGAGTGTGTGGGTGGGTCACTCTAGCTGGCATCCTAAGGGCCTGCCTCCTGCCCTGCAGCCCTCACCTGTGACTCTGCTCTTTTTTTTTTTCCACAAAAACACTTTTTATTTGAGGCAAAGAGAAGGCTTGCTGAAAGGGTTACAGTTCCAAGCAGCCAAAACTCAGCTGTCAGTGGCACCATTTTGACCTGGCAGATTTTGCTTCTCTTTGGTCAGAAAAGCGTATTAAGGTTGTGCTTCCCCAGTGGGGCAAAAAGAAGGGCAAAGCAAACTGGAAGAGACTTCTATTCTACTGACAGGCCTGGTCAGATCCAACATCAAGCCAGACATGCTCTTGCTGGCCACTCTATAAGTTGCTGTCCCACAGCTGAATGACACAGGCTATACTACATTTGAAAGAAAAAAAATGAGGCAGGAAACACAGGTATAGGTCACTTATGGAAGAGCAGGCATTCACAGCTTCAAAACTCTTCATGGAAGGTGTAATCCTTGTGGGAGGCACAGCTCACCAAGGCACAGACCCTCCAGTTTCAGACTCAGTTGTAGCTGAGTAAGGTGGTCATATCCTGGCTGCTCTGTTCAGTCAAAGACCTTAAAGTTCTCAGCAATGCATTCTGGTGTCACAGACTCAGGGATCACCACTAAGTTCTTCTGCATGGGGAACCAGATCAGCACCTGGGCTGTAGTTTTATTGTGCTTGTCTGTGATTGCCTTGATCCTGGGATTCTCCAGGAGGGAAGCATCCTTGGGCTTGGCCCAGGGCCTGTCAGGAGAGCTGAGGGGGCTGTAGGTGGTCACCACAATGCCTTTGGACTGGCAGTACTGGATTAACTTCTCCTGAGTGAGATATGGGTGGCACTCAATCTGGTGAACTGCAGGCTTATACTTTAAACCAGGTTTGTTTAAGATCCTCTCCACCTGGAGATGGTTGAAGTTGGAGATGCCAATAGCTTTCACCAGCCCTTCATCCACCAGCTCTTCCATAGCCACCCATCTGTCCAGAATGTTGGTGTCACTGGGAATCACATTACCTGACTCATCCAATGGGAAAGATTCCTTCCCAGGCTTAAAGCCAGTTGGCTAGTGATTAAGGTAGAGGTCCAGGTAGTCCAGCTTCAGGTTGCTGAGCATCTTCAGGCAGGCTCATTTCAATAGGCCCTTCTCATGGTACGTGCACCACTGCTTGCTGCTGATGAAGAGCTCCTCACGCTTCACCACCTGCTCCCTGAGCTTCTCCTGAATGGCTACCCCCACCTCATTCTCATTATGGTACATGTGGGCACAGTCAATGTGGTGGTACCCAACATTGATGGCCACCTTCACAGCTTCGATCACCTGGCCTGGGGGGGACTTCCAGGTGCCCAGCCTGAGGATGGGCATCTTGGCACCATTGTTGAGCACAAGGTGGCTGGCCATTGCTGCTGTGCTCCCCAGACCCCATGCTTAACTGTGCCACCTCTGTTCTTTAAAGGGGTGCTCCTCCTAGGGGAGCTGGTCCACTGGGAGACAGCCTGCAGCTGATCATGAATGTCCTCCTCAGCAATGGAAGCCCTGGGACTAGCCTGGAGACAGCCCCCTACTGCCACCTCCCTGTCCTGGCTAGCAACATGGATCTCCTGTGGATGGCTGAAGCCAAGATGCCCAGGTGAGGACACAAAGCTCTGACCTTGGCCTGGTGGCCCACTCCTGGATGCTCCTTGGGCAGTCCTGTGGGTAGTTCCCACCCATCATTCAGACACCCAGGGTAGTTGGACCTTACTTAGGTAGGCCCCACTGCTGCAATAACCTGGCCTTTGGAAGGGCTTTCAAGGATCACTTTACATGTTGATTACTAAACCTAAACTACAGACTACAAAGTCTGAGGAGAGGATGTTTCACACATGCCCCCTGCCCCTGTAATCTTAACAGAACACTCTCCTCATGTCTAGTGGAACCCAAACTATAGACACCTTTTGTGCCATATTAGTGCACATTATTCAGTTGCTTTTTCTTCCTTGGCTCCACCCTGTAGCATTGGTTCTTTCACTTTCTTGTTTCCTTGCACCATTAAGACAGAGGGAAGAGGAAGCAAGGATTCATCTTTTTTGGTGGGGACAGGGGTCTCACTGTCTCATCTAGGCTGGAGTGCAGTGGTGCAGTCAGAACTTACCACAGCCTTGAACTCCTGGCCTCAAGTGATCCCCCTGCCTCAGCCTCCCAAAGGGCTGGGATTACAGGTGTGTACCATCACACAGGCCAAGGATTATTCTGATGGTTGTATAGACCAGAAAACTGAGACTCAGAGAATAAGTGGCTTTCTCAGGCCATGCAGGTGCCTACACTCCCTGCTCAGCTGTGTTGATGTCATTGGTCCTATCTTATTCTGCAGCTAGCTAGCACAAGTACAGGCTGCCCTTTTTTGGCCCTCAAGGTGCTTACTCCAAGTCCAGCTGACAGCTGCTGTGTACTGTTTGGCTGCTGTTATCTGCATGGGCATACTCTTGAGTTTCAGCCTGCGGCTGCCCTACAATAAACCTTGTGAGTGCTCATCAGCAGAGGGTGGGCACGGCCCAGTGCTGCCTCAGGGCGCGTCTTAGTAGCCCCAGAGAGATGGGGGGGTGCTCTTGTCACTTTTAAAGTGTGTCTCTGTGGCTTGAAGCTTGGCATTGCCTCTGAAGTATTATTTCCAGAGGAGGGTATGCTAACATTATACCACTGCACTTGGTTGGTTATGTTGCTGTGAACTAAAAAGCAAGGGGCATATTTCAGTTTATAAACCAGATCTGAGATGAACTTTTCTAATTAAAAACAGAATTCATTACATAGATGATACTGAAATATGCGATGGCTCATGCTTGTAGTCCCAACACTTGGGCAGGCCAAGGTGGGTGGATCACCTGAAGTCAGGAGTTTGAGACCAGCCTGGCCAACATGGCAAAACCCTATTTCTACTAAAAACAACAAAAATTAGTCAGGCATGGTGGCAGGTGCCTGTAATTTCAGCTACTCAGGAGGCTGAGGCAGGAGAATTGCTTGAACCCAGGAGGCAGTCGTTGCAGTGAACCAAGATTGCACCCAAGTACCAGCTATCACATTACTATTCCAGGTGGCAGGAAAGAGTTGGGGAGGCCAGAGAGGAATACCCTGTCACCACTTTATCTTGTTTTATTTTTTTAGATGAAGTCTCTCTCTGTCACCCAGTCTGGAGTGCAGTGACAGAATCTTGGCCCACTGCAACCTCCACCTCCCAGGTTCAAGTGATTCTCCTGCCTCAGCCTCCAAAGTAGCTGGGACTACAGCTGTGTGCCACAACACCCGGCTCATTTTTACATTTTTGGTAGAGACAGGGTTTCACCATGTTGGCCAGACTGGTCTTGAACTCCTGTCCTTAGTTGATCCACCTGCCTTGGCCTCCCAAAGTGCTGTGATTACAGGCATGAGCCATCATTCCTGTCCCCTGTCCCCAATTTTAAGGCTGCTTATTAAAACTTTAGCCCAGACCAGGCACAGTGGCTCACACCTGTAACTTTGGGAGGCTGAGGCAGGTAGATCATGAGGTCAGGAGATAGAGACCATCCTGGCCAATATGGTGAAACCCTGTCTCTACTAAATACAAAAAGTTAACCAGACATGGTGGTGCATGCCTGTAATCACAGCTACTCAGGAGGCTGAGACAGGGGAATCACTTCGACCTGGGAGGCGGAGGTTGCAGTGAGCTGAGATTGTACCACTGCACTACAGCCTGGTGACAGAGTGAGACTCCACCTCCAAAAAAGGAAAAAAATTAGCCCAGCATTTGCGCGTTTCTTGACTGTAGCTTAA
Source organism: Leontopithecus rosalia (assembly GCA_028533165.1). NCBI lineage: Eukaryota > Metazoa > Chordata > Mammalia > Primates > Cebidae > Leontopithecus > Leontopithecus rosalia. The sequence continues at coordinate 119,855,418 of CM052653.1, read as the reverse complement.
TCACATAGACATGTCTCATTGCAAGGGTGGCAAGTGAAGGTCTTTTTCACACCTAATAGTAGTATGGTCAGCTGAAACAGACACCAGCAAAGATGAGGAGAAGGGCAACCATCATCTGCCCAGCTCTAGAGCAGAATTTAAGCTCTGGAATCAGACTGAGTTGCAATACTGGCTCTGCCATCTTGAACACATTACTGAATCTTGCAGTGCCTCAGTTTCCTTGTTTGTAAAATGAGGATGCTAGTGTCCTCCAGTGCCACCTCCAGTGCCAGCACAGTGTCTGCTACATGCCAGCTCTTACTCTGGGGAAGAGGCTGGTCTGCGTGTGTGCTGCTTAGAGAATGGCAGTTGGGTTCTCTAGAAGGGCCTAGGGATCAGGAAGACTGAACTGCTTCATGGTTGTTTCTGGCAGGTTTGGCCATGGCACCTTTCTACTGTGTCTGGGAACCATTTACCAGAAAGTGTCAGGCAAGGAGCTGAGATACAAGGGCCTGATGGGCAGACCAAGCATCCTCACTTACAAGTTTGCATAGGAGCTGCTCAGGTGACAGGCGGAGAGGCGAGGCTGGGTCACCCCCATCCAGAAGCCCTATGCTGTGGGGTAGGCTCTACTTCACCTCCTCCATCCCTTTCACGATGTCCCCTTCCCTCCCTCTCTTCTCTTACCCCTGTTTTCCTGTATCTGATTCACTCTTCTGCCCTGAAACTCTTCTCTGCTCCCTTTGCTTTGCAACACTGAGTTACAGCTTTCTTCTTTTTCCTTTTCTGGTGTGGCTGCCCCTGCCAGGGACAACCCTATGTCTGATGTGTATGGTGCCAACCTGTTCCACCAGTACCTGCAGAAGGCGACATGTGATGGGGCGCCAGAACTAGGGGCTGGGGGCCCACGGCAGTAACAGCCCTCAGCAAGCCAGAGCTGCATCTCCATCCTGGTGTGCACAGGTGTGTACAATCCCAGGGACCTGCAGTCCATGGAGCCTGTGCTTGGAGGAGATGAGCCTCCATTCCACGGGCACTGAGACTTTTGCTTCAGTTCAGGGCTCATGGAGGCCTCCCACATTGTGAAGGATGTGAATGAAGCTGTGCAGTTGGTCTTCTGCAAGGAGGGCTGAACTTGGGAGTGAGGACAGTTTGGTGGAGGTGAGCAGGTGAGGCCTGTTGGCTGGGCTCTGGCCCATCACTGGGCTCAGGTCAGGACTTGGTCCCCTTGCCACCCTTTCTGCTGCTTCATGAGTGTGGTGTTACTCCTCACTTAGAAGAAGACATGGCTCTTTTTTCCTGCTGGGTAGCATTCTCTATGAAACTGTTGGAATTTTCTGGGCCCAGTTCCCATGTCTCTCTTCTGGCAGTCTAACCTCAGGCCAGTCTCCTCACTGGTGTGCCTCAGTGTCCTTCTCATTTCAGTAGGGACTTCTGGAAAGGGGGAAGCAGTGTGGAATACTCTGCAGAGCCTTTGCCGGCACTGAAGGAGTGTGCCCGGTCGGGAGAGTATCTAACACCAGATGCTACTTTTGACTGTAGTTTATTACCCAGAGATTTGGGGCTTATTTTTTAATTAAAATAATAAATAGTCATGATGCCCTCTCCTGTGAAGCTCTGTCTGGAGTGCACTCAAAGTTTTGTGGGCAGAGGAGAGGGAGGGAGTGGTGCTGGGCGGCTCCGGGGCTGTGAGATGGGTGGCATCTCAACACCATGAGGTACTCACATCTCCTTTCCTACCTCCTGCCCACAAGCCCACACCCATTCTGGGCTGTAAAGCCTGAGGCTGTCCAGGAATGAGTTATGCCTGGCTTTGGCATACACTTAGCAACTTCCCTAGTGTGGAAAAGAAGAGGGATCTTGTCACTGCTTTGTTCTAAAGGAAGCAGCTCTTCCTGCAGTGGCTCTAGAACACATATGCCCCTTCTTGCCTCCCTTCCTCTAGGAATAACCAACTTCATTTCTTCATTCGTCTGTGTCACTGGTGGCCTCAGCATCTGCAAATCCTCCAGACAGTTCTCGACCTCATTTTACTCCAGTGGCCATTTGTATTTGACACAGCTGATGTCTCCTTTCCTTGTTCTTTCTTTGTTTTGGAGACAGAGTCTCACTCTGTCACCCAGGTTGGAGCACAGTGGCATGGTCATAGCTCACTTGAACCTACCAGGTTCAAGCAATTCTCCCACCTCAGCCTCCTGAATAGCTGGCACTACAGGCACACGCCACCCTGCCTGGCTATTTTTTTGTCTGTATTTTTTATTGAGACAGGGTTTCATCGTGTTGCTCAGACAGGTCTCGAACTGGCATCGAGAAGTGACCCTTCCACCTTGGCTTCCCAAAGTGCTGGGATTGCAGGCATGAGCCACTGCACCTGGTCTCTAACAAGTTTGATGGGTGACCTGACCCAAAAGAAAGTTATTTTTCTAAGTGATGGGCAGGTCAGAGGTGGCACATCAGTGCTGGGAGCAGAGCCAGGCACTCCTGCAGGACTCAATGCCCACCCCACCATCCTTAGCACCTGTGCTTTGTCCAGTGGCAAGGTGGCCCCTTACATGTGCAAGTCCCTCAGCCCCATTGGAAGGGGTGGGAGGGAAGGGCCCAGAGCAGAGCTTATAGAGCTTATCCCGAGGAGTGCCCACTTTTGTCCTCCAGTTCTGCAGGTGATGATGAGTGGGTCACAGACACCCCCAGTGACAAGCAGGAACCTGCATGTTGTTGCTCAAAATTTGGGTTGTGTGTGAAAGGCTCATGAAGTGTGTGCCTGGCAGGTGCTTTGTGGTGCCAACAGCACCAAGGCAATGAGCTGGGTTATTCCATAAATCTGCGTGGTGAGGTGACCTGTTGACCTGACTTGAGAGCTCATCTGGGCTGCACCTGGAGCAGCTGCTCCAAGACATGATGCAATGCTCTGAGAAGTGGGGCAGGCTCTGGACTCCGAGCTCCTTGGTGACAGCCATCTGAGCCATTGGCTGGGACAGTCTTGCTGGCTCATATTTGCATTGTAGTCAGCATTTTCCAAAGCATTTTGAAACTGGCATCATCTGCTTGAGCCTTGCAGAGCCCCTCAAGAAGAAAGAATTCTTACCTGTGCCATTTTCAGAAATGAGGGCACAAAGTCAGAAATCATTCATTCTTTTTGTTGTGTATGTGTGTGTTTAAGAGTTCTTTTTTTTGAAAGAAGAGAAGGAAAGAAAGAAAAAAGGAGTGAAGGAGAGGAAGAAAGAGGAAGAAAAAGAGGGAGAGAGAATGGGAATATTGCTTTATTCTAAAAATGGGTATTAATAATGGCTGATCAATATTTTGTGTATTTAAAGTGGAGAATGTATATTTTGTGTATTTAAAGTGGAGAGCTCTATAAATATTTATTAAGTTTACTTGTTCCAGATCTGAGTTCAAGTCCTGGATGTCCTTATCAATTTTCTGTCTCTTTGAGTCTAAATCTCTTTATGGGTCTCATGTATCTGGGTGTTAGGATCGTTAGCTCTTATGGTTTCATTGATCCTCTTACAAGTATATCTTTGTTGCTTTGAAATCTATTTTATCAGATGCGAGAATTACAACTCCTGCTATTTATTTATTTATTTATTTATTTATTTTTGCTCTCC
>CM052653.1:119748006-119851734 GCA_028533165.1 Leontopithecus rosalia | reverse complement strand
TCTTCAATTTTGAAGCTTAGTTTAGCAGGATATGAAATTCTGGGCTGAAAGTTCTGTTCTTTAAGGATGTTGAATATTGGCCCCCACTCTCTTCTGGCTTGTAGGGTTTCTGCTGAGAGATCTGCTGTAAGTCTAATAGGCTTCCCTTTGTGGGTAACCTGACCTTTCTCTCTGGCTGCCCTTAGTATTTTCTCCTTCTTTTCAACCCAGGTGAATCTAACAATTATGTGCCTTGAGGTTGCTCTTCTTGAGGAATATCTTTGTGGTGTTCTCTGTATTACCAGGGGTTGAATACTATCCTGCTTTGCTAGATTGGGAAAGTTTTCCTGAATAGTATCCTGAAGAGTATTTTCCAGCTTGGATTCATTCTTTTCATCACATTCAGGTACACCTATCAAACATAAATTAGGTCTTTTCACATAGTCCCATATTTCTTGGAGACTTTGCTCATTCCTTTTTATCCTTTTTTCTCTATTCTTTTCTTCTTGTTTTATTTCATTAAATTTGTCTTCTACCTCTGATATCCTTTCTTCTGCTTGGTCAATTTGGCTATTCAAACTTGTGCATATTTCACTAAGTTCTCATGTTGTGTTTTTCAACTCCGTTAGTTCATTTATATTCTTCTCTATATTGTCTATTCTTGTTAGCATTTCATCAAACCTTTTTTCAAAGTTCTTAGTTTTTTTACATTGGGTTAAAACAAGTTATTTTAACTCCCAGAAGTTTCTTATCATCCACCTTCTGAAGCCTACTTCTGTTAATGAAACGCAGTTCTTCTCCATCAGGGCTTGTCCCATTGCTGATGAGGAACTGTAATCCCCTGTAGAAGAAGAGGGGTTCTGATTTTGGGTAGTCTCAGCCTTTTTTTAGTTCGACAGAGTCTTGCTCTGTTGCCCAGGCTGGAGTGCAGTGGTGCCATCTTGGCTCACTGCAATCTCCACCATCTGGGTTCAAGTAATTCTACTGCCTCCGCCTCCTGTGTAGCTGGGACTACAGGCAAGTGCCATTATGCCCAGCTGTTTTTTTTTTACAACCTTTCTTTTATTTATTTACAATATTTTGAGACAACATTCCTCTATGTTGACTCAGCTGGTCTTAAACTCCTGGACTCAGGCAATTTTCCTGCCACAGCTTCCCAAAGTGCTGGGATTACGGGTGTGTGTCACCAGACACTACACACTCAAGCTGGAGTGCAATGACATCATCTTGGCTCACTGCAACTTCTGCCTCTCGAGTTCCAGTGATTGTCCTGCCTCAGCCTCCTGAGTAGCTGGGATTACAGGTGCCTGACACCATACTCAGCTATTTTTTTGTATTTTCAGTGGAGACAGGGTTTCATGATGTTGGGCAGGCGGGTCTCAAACTTCTGACCTTAAGTGATCCACCCACTTTGGCCTCTCAAAATGTTGGGATTACAGCTGTGAGCCACTGTGCCCAGCCTGTAATTTTTTGTTGAAACAGGAACTTAGTTATGTTATCCAGGTTGGTCTGGGACTCCTGGGCTCAAGTGATACCCCTGCCTCAGCCTCCCAAAGTGTTGGAATAACAGGCATGAGCCATGGTGCCCAGCCCCCTATTTCTTACTTGTTTGGATTTCCTAAAGATATCATAAGCTATTTCAGGCTACGTGCAAAAGTGCAAGTGTCCTACCACATGACTTATGCAAATCAAGAGATCAGGGCCAGCTGCCCAGCTCTGATTCCAATCATGTCCCTTGGGGGCTTTGTCTAAACCCTGGAACCAACACTTATATCCGGCTGCTGTCTTTTGCCCAATCCCAAAATGAATGAAAATGTTCTCTTTTTGTATTTTGATAAAGCCAAGTGAATGAAAAAAAAAAAGACTCAGTGCATCAGATAGGACATAAGGCTGTATTTTTAATGAAAGTTTTAACATGGGACAAAACTTCATCAGGTGTTCACATTGAACAGATAAAATCACCTTGGGTCTGAACCATTGCCTTGGAATCAGAGCATGGGCACTTCCTTGGTGTTCCATTTGGCGGCAGCCATCTGCTCTTGGCCCGGGGCAGGTGCAGGGAGTCTGCTGGTAATTGGGACACCTGCAGAGCTGGGGATGCTGTGGTAACCAGATGCTGCCTCGGGGGCGGAATTTTAAAATATCTTAGCTATAATAGTTTTTTTGTTACATTCTGTCACTTCCCTAGTGCTGCGTCATGCTGCTGAGGTGAGCCATGTGGGGACACTGGGTGCCCTTAGCAGGCAGCTTCTGTGGGTGTTGAAAGTGTGAAGATGCTCTTGGTGTGAACTGCTGGGCAGCTGACAGCCTCAGCTTTTGCCTCCAGGTTCCTCCAGCTCTTGGTTCCAAAGCCTTGTGTCATTTTCTCTCTTTTTGAGGAAAGGGAGGGGGCAGAGAGATAGAATAGGAGTCTAGCTTGAGACTCCTTCCCTACCTCCTCCCACTCTGACTTGAGCTTTCTCATCTCTACTAAGAAAAAAATACAAAAATTAGCCAGGTATGGTGGTGGGTGCCTGTGGTCCAGGCATTCAGGAGGTTGAGACAGAAGAATCGCTTGAACCCAGGAGGCAGAGGTTGCAGTGAGCCAGTATCACGCCATTGCACTCCAGCCTGGACAACAGAGTGAGACTGTGTCTCAAAAGCAGAGAGAGAGAGAGAGAGAGAGAGAGAGAGAGAGAGAGAGAGAGAGAGAGAGAGAGAGAGAGAGAGAGAGAGAGAGACTGCCCTTGCTTTAGAGGAGTCCATCCTGTCTTGACTCTGGACTTGCCTATCAGATATCAAGCATTTTTATAAAGTTACAGTAATCAAGGCACTATTCTACTGGCAGAGGGAGAGATACAAATCAACGGGACAAAATAAAGTGCCCAGAAATAGACCTATACATGTTTGAAAAGGCGGCTTCACAAAGTATTTCTTTCCTGAGGATTTCTTCTTCTTCTTCTTCTTCTTCTTCTTCTTCTTCTTCTTCTTCTTCTTCTTCTTCTTCTTCTTCTTCTTCTTCTTCTTCTTCTTCTCCTTCTCTTCTCCTTCTCCTTCTCCTTCTCCTTCTCTTCTCCTCCTCCTCCTCCTCCTCCTCCTCCTCCTCCTCCTCCTCCTCCTCCTCCTCCTCCTTCTTCTTCTTCTTCTTCTTCTTCTTTTTAAAATAGAGATGGGGGCTTCACCATGTTGGTCGTGTTGGTCACAAACTCCTGACCTTGTGATACTCCCACCTTGACCTCCCAAAGTGTTGGTATTACAGGTGTGAGCCACTGTGCCCGGCCTCTTTCTGATTTCATAATCTCATATGGGTCAGGTGGCTACTCTTGACCTTTCCCCTTCAAGTGGTGACTCAGGGGCCCAGGCACCCTCCAGTTGGTGATGCTGTCATCTTCTACACATGGCTTGGAAGGTCTGTGGGAAGGAGCATGAATGTAAGACTGTGACGGGATTTATGGCTGAACCAGGCTGTGGTGGGTACCACTTGTGTACGTGTTCATTGGCTAGCCATATGGTTCTAATGTGACTACAGAGAGGATCGGAAATGTGGTCTTTCTCTGCCTAGGAAGAGAAAATGAAATTGGACAGCATCTAGTCTGTCTCTGTTGCCATATTACTATTTACTAGGAATAAAGAAATTCTGGGCCAGGTGTGGTGGCTCATGCTGGTAATCCTAGCACTTTGGGAGGCTGAGGCAGGCAGATCAAGAGGTCAGGAGTTTGAGTTCAGCCTGACCAACATGGTGAAACCCCGTCTCTACTAAAAATACAAAAATTAGCTGGGTGTGGTGGTGCATGCCTGTAATCCCTGCTACTCAGTAGGCTGAGGCAGGAGAATGGCTTGAACCTGGGATGCGGAGGTTGCAGTGAGTGGAGATGGTGCCATTGCACTCCATCCTGGGTGACAGAGCAGGACTCCATCTCAAAAAAAAAAAAAAAGAATAAAAGAAATTCCAGCCAGGCTTGGTGACTCATGCGTGTAATCCCAGCACTCTGGGAGGCTGAGGCAGGAGGATTGCTTGAGCCTAGGAATTTGAGACCAGCCCAGGCAACATAGGGAGACCCTATCTCTACAAACAAACAAAAATAGTTGGGCATGGTGGCACACGCTGTAGTCACAGCTACTTGGAAAGCTTAGGCAGAGGGTTGCTTGAGCTCAGGATTCACGGCTATGGTGAATTATGGTTGTGCCACTGCCCTCTGGTCTAGACAAGAGAGGAAGACCAGTAGAGCCAAAAATTCTGTTTTGCTCAATTTGTTAAAATTCGTAAGTAGATATTTAGTGTTAATTGTTTCTCTGTATTTGTTATGTTGATCTTAAGTGTTTTTCTCCTTTAATCTGTTAATATGGTAAGCTATATTAATAGATTTTTTCTTTTTTTTTTTTAAGAGATGGGGTTTCATGTTGGCCAGGATGGTCTCCGTCTCTTGACTTCATGATGCACCCGCCTTGGCCTCCCAAAGTGCTGAGATTACAGGTGTGAGCCACCGCACCCAGCCATATATATATATATTAAAGACGGGGTTTCACCATATTGGTCAGGCTGGTCTTGAACTCCTGACCTCAGGTCATCTGCCTGCCTCAGCCTGCCAAAGAGCTGGGATTACAGGCGTGAGCCACTGCACCCAGCTTATTAATATATTTTGTTTTCATCTTTTTTTTTTTTTTTGAGACAGGATCTTGCTCTGTCACCCAGGCTGCAGTGCAGTTGTGCAATCCTGGATCACTGCAGCCTCCACATCCTGGGCTTAAGCAGTTCTCCAACCTCAGCCTCTAAAGTAGCTGGGACTACAGGTATGAGCCACCACACCCAGCTAATTCAATTTTTTATATTTTGTAGAGGTGGGGTCTTGCCATGTTGCCTTGGCTGATCTCAAACTCCTGGGCTTCAAATGCTCCTCTCATCTTGGTCTCCAGAATGTTGGGATTAAAGGTGTGAGCCACTATGCCCACTCTTTTTTCAACTTTAACTCTTTTTTTTCATCCTGGGATAAAACCAAATTGGTTATGTTACATGTTGCTGGCAGCTACTACAGCAACAGTTCAGGGGCTCTTCATCAATGTTCACAAGTGCGATTGAGCTATGTGCTAGTTGATTCAGGCTGTTAAAATACTGTAGTCTGGGTGTCCTCTGAAAGCAAATTTATTTCTCATACTTTTGAAGACTTGAGACAGTCCAAGAGGTTGGCAGCACCTTTAGTATTCTCTCCAAACTGGGTTCTTGTTCTTTTCTATATGGATGGTCTGATTATTTTTCAAAACTTTAAGTTCTTACTCCTTTTTGCTTAACAGTTCTGCCTTTATGTCATTTATGTCTCTCTTGAATTGTGCTAGAAGCAGTCATAAGGAGCTAGGTTACTCCTTCAATACTTGGTTTAGAGATTTCCTAAGCCAAACATCCCACTGTAAGTTTCATTGCTTGCAAATTTTACCTCTACAAAATGATAGAACATGAATGCAATTTAGCCAATTCTTTGCTGCTTCCTAACAAGGATGGCCTTTTGTCCAGCTTCTAGTAAATGTTCTTCATTTCCATCTGTGACTCCATCAGAATGGCCTGACTGCCTATAATCCCAGCACTTTGGGAGGTCAAGGTGTGTGAATCACTTGAGGCCAGGAGTTCTAGACCAGCCTGGTCAACATGGTGAAACCCCATCTTTACTAAAATTGCAAAAATTAGCCCGGTGTGATGGCATGTACCTGTAGTCCCAACTACTTGGGAGGCTGAGGCAGGAGAATCGCTTGAACCTGGGAAGTGGAGGTTGCAGAAGGCTCACATCACTGCACTCCAGCCTGGGCAACACAGTAAGACTCTGTCTCAAAAAAGAAAAAAAAGAATGGCATTACTATCCATATTCCTACCAACATTCTGTTCAGCATTACTTAGGTATTCTCTAAGAAGACTGGGGTTTCTCTACAGCTCTCCTCTTTTCTTTCTGAGACCTCATCAGAATAACCCTTAATGTCCACATTTATAGCATACACCTCAAAACTCTTCCAGCCTCTACCCATTACCCAGTTCCAAAGTGCTAGGATTACAAATGTGAGCCGCCATGCCCAGCCATAGTTCCTTCTTTGAGTTTTCATTGTACTAGTTTTTCTTTCTCCCACTTTTATTTATTAACTTTGAGACAAGATATCACTCTGTTGCCCAGGCTGGAAGTGATGTGATTATGTCTCACTATAGCCTTGAACTCCTGGGCTCAAGAGGTTCTCCCACCTCAGCCTCCCAAGTAGCTGGGGCTACAAGCATGGCCATAATGTCTGGTGAATTTATTATTTTTTTGTAGAGACAGGGTCTTGCTATGTTGCCCAGGCTGATCTCAAACTACTAGCCTTAAGTGACCCTCCTGCCTCAACCTCCCAAAGTGCTAGGATTACAGGCCACTGTGACCAGCCAGTTTATTAAGTTGGATGCTTACCTTATTAAATGTTTAATTTTCTCCTTTTGTAACACAAAGATTTAAGGCTATACATTCTCCTTTTCTGCTTTGGTTATATCCCATCCATTTTGAAAGGCAGTATTTTTATGTTCATTTAGTTGTAAATATTTTATTTTCTTTGTTTCATAAAATGGAATTTCACCATGTTGGCCAGGCTAGTCTCGAGCTCCTGACCTCAGGTGATCCACCCTCCTTGGCCTCCCAAACTGCTGAGATTATAGGAATGAACTCCTGAGCCTGACTAGTTCTAAATATTTTCTAATTTTTGGATGATTTATTTGGAAGTATGTTTTTAAACTTCCAAATATGTGGAGGTGGGGTGATTGGTCATGGTTTTGTTACTGTATTCTAATCTAATTGTTGTGAGGTCAAAGAATTGGTCTGACAGGGCTGGGTGGCATGTGCCTATAGTCCCAGCTATTTGGGAGGCTGAGGCTGGAGGATCTCTTGAGCCCAGGAGTTGTGGGCTGCAGTCCGCTATGCTGATCAGGTGTCCACACTAACTTCAGCATCAATATGGTGACCTCCCTGGAGCGGGGGACCATCAGGTTGCCTAAGGAGGGGTGAACTGGCCCAGGTCAGTAATGGAGCAGATCAAAACGCCCGTGCTGATCAGTAGTGGGATCATGCCTGTGAATAGCCACTGCCTAGTATTTAAAAAAAAAAGAAGAAGAAAAAAAGAATTGGTCTGTACATAGTCAGGCTTAGTAAATGTTGCATATAAAATAGCAAACAATGTATAGTATCTAAATTTGTAGGTACAGAGCTCTAAATTCAGCCATTAGATAAAGCTTGTTAATGATTTGGTTGAACTTGTATACATCTGTACCAATGTTTTATCTGTTCGGTCTATCACTAAATGAGAGATATGTTTTTTATTGCATTTTAGGTGTTGGGGTACATATGAAGAATACGCAAGATAGTTGCATAGGTATACATGTGGCAGTGTGATTTGCTGCCTTCCTCCCCTTCACCTATATTTGGTATTTCTCCCCATGCTACCTCTCCCCAACTCCCCACCCCCAGTGTCCGTCCCCTATTCCCCCCAACAGACCCCAGTGTGTAGTGCTCCACTCCCTGAGAACACTCATGTGTTCTCATTGCTCAACACCCGCCTATGAGTGAGAACATGCGGTATTTCATTTTCTGTTCTTGTGTCAGTTTTCTGAGAATGGTGTTCTCTAGGTTCATCCATGTCCCTAAAAAGGACATGAACTCATCGTTTTTGATTGCTGCATAATATTCCATGGTGTATATGTGCCACATTTTCCCTGTCCAGTCTATCATCGCTGGGCCTTTGGGTTGATTCCATGTCTTTGCTATTGTAAACAGTGCTGCAATGAACATTCGTGTGCATGTGTCCTTATAGTAGAAAAATTTATAATGCTTTGGATATATACCCAATAATGGGATTGCTGGGTCAAATGGAATTTCTATTTCTAGGTCCTTGAGGAATCACCACACTGTCTTCCACAATGGTTGAACTAATTTGCACTCCCACCAGCAGTGTAAAAGTGTTCCTATTTCTCCACATCCTCTCCAGCATCTGTTGTCTCCAGATTTTTTAATGAATGCCATTCTAACTGGCATGAGATGGTATCTCAATGTGGTTTTGATTTGCATCTCTCTAATGACCAGTGATGATGAGCATTTTTTCATATGTTTGTTGGCCTCATGTATGTCTTCCTTAGTAAAGTGTCTGTTTACATCCTTTGCCCACTTATGAATGGGCTTGTTGAGAGCTATGTTTATATTCTCTACTATAATTAGGTTATTTGCCAATGTCTCATAAATACTATCCATTTTTATTTTTATATTTTAGGGCTATGTTATTGAGTACATATACATTCAGAATTACAGTTTTCTGGAACTTTGTCCTTTTACAGCAGCAAATATTTATATAACATTTTGTGCTGGGTACTTTGTATATGTTAATTTATTTACTTCATGTAATAACTCTGTGAAGTGGCTATTATCATTTTCTCCATTTGCTAGTGGGAAAATCAAGGAAAGAGAGATTAAGTAACTTGCCCAAGGTCACTCGGCTTCTAAATGGTGGAATCAGACTGGCATGGTGGCCCACGACTGTAATCCCAGCCCTTTGGGAGGCTGAGGGAGGCAGATCACTTGGGGTCAGGAGTTCAAGAGCAGCCTGGCTAACATGGTGAAACCCTGTCTTTACTAAAAATACAAAACAATTTTCTGGGTGTCATGGTGGGTGCCTGTAGTCCCAGCTGCTTGGGAGGCTGAGACTGGACAACTTCTTGGGAGACTGGACAATTTCTCTTCAATCTGGGAGGCAGAGGTTGTAGTGAGCCGAGACTGCATCCCTGCACTTCAGCCTGGGTGACACAGTGAGATTCCATCTCAAAATAAAATAGAATGAAATGAAATGAAATAGTTCAAATCCAGGTAGTCTGGATCTAGAGTGTGTACCCTTCACTACTATGGTGTACTGTCTTTTATAATTACATAGTGAACTTCTTTATCTCTAAGAATATTCTTTGTCATATAGTTTATTTTTTCCAATATTAATATTGCTAAACCCACTTTTTATAGTTGGTGTTTGCCTAGTTTAATTATATACATGCATTAAATCATATTTATGTATTTTTTCTTCTACCTTTTTAAACTTTGTCTTTATATTTTAGGGATATTTCTCTTTTTATTTTATTTTTTATTTATTTTTTGAGACATGGACTTGCTCTGTCAACCAGGCTGGGGTACACTGCAACCTCAAACTCCTGGGCTCAAGGGATCCTCCCACTTCAGCCTCCAACTAGCAGGAACTACAGGCATGTATCACTGCACCTGGCTAGTTAAAAATAATCTTTTTTGTAAAGGCATCTCACTTTGTTGCCCAGTCTGGGCAGGAGAAATTCCTGCCTCAGCCTCCTAAAGAGCTGGGATTACAGGCATGAGCCACCATACCAGGCCATGGGTAATTTCTTGTAAAAGCCTATAACTGAACATTAAAAAAATAAATCCAAGCTGATCATCTGTTGTTTAATATGACATCTGTTGTGATTACTAATTCTTTAGCTTTATGTCTGTCATCCATTGCATTCTGACTTCTGTTATTTCTGATGAGAAGTCTGTTGTTTGTTGTAAGTTGTTTGTTTTTCACTGTTTGATTTTTCTTAAGATCCTTTTCTTGCCTAGAGTTCTACAATTTTACTTGATAACATATAGGAGTATGTTTATTTTTATTCATCCTGTTTAGAAGAATGAATTCCTAAATATGTGGATTGGAGAAGTTCTTTCACCAATTTTTGAAAATTCTCAGTTCAAGTTTTTTTACTGTCTTTCCCTTATTCTTTCTATTTTCTCCTTCTGGAGCTTCTGTCAGACATATTTTGGATCTTCCAATCTATCTCTCATGTCTCCTGTCTCATATATTTTCAGTCTCCTCTCTGTGCTACAATCTAGAGACTGTTTTCATATATATTACTACATTCACTCACTTCACTTGTGTCTCTCTGGCTGTTGAGTTCATCCATTAATTTTTTTCAGTGGCTGTCCAGTAATGTCTGCTATTTGCAGTTTTACTGTTTATGGTTTCAGTTCCATGGTAAAGCACTGTCTGAAAATATTAAGACGTTTTGAGAGACAGAGACACCACATTCACTTTCATTATAATATATTGTTAAAATTGTTCTATTATTGGTTATTGTTAATCTCCTACTGTACCTAATTTATGAATTAAACTTTATCATAGCTATGTATAAAAATAACAGAGTGTGTCTGTGTGTGTGTGTGTGTGTGTGTGTGTGTGTGTGTATCTCCTCAGTTTCAGGCATCCACTGGAGGTCTTGAAATGAATCCCTCAAGGACTACTATATACTTGAAATCTGAAGGTTTCTTTTCTTTTATTTTCTTTTTTGAGACAGGGTCTTCTCTGTCACTCAGGCTGAAGTACAGTGGCATGATCAGAGCTCACTGTAACCTCAAACTCCTGGCCTCAAATGATCCTCCCACGTTAGCCTTCTGGGTGGCTAGGACTACAGACTTATGCCACCATGTTTGGCTATTAAGTATATATATATATATATATATATATATATATATATATATATATATATATATATTTGGCTGGGTGTGGTGGCTCACACCTGTAATCCCAGCACTTTGGGAGGCTGAGGCAGGCAGATCACCTGAGGTCAGGAGGTCAAGACTAGCCTGGCTAACATGGCAAAACCCCGTCTCTACTAAAAACATAGAAATGAGCGGGTTGTGGTGTCAGGTGCTTGTAATCCCGGCTACATCAGAGACTAAGGCATGAGAATCTCTTGAACCTGAAAGGCAGAGGTTGCAGTGAGCTGAGATCGTGCCACTGCACTCCAGCCTGGGGTACAGCGAGACTCTGTCTCAAAAAAAAAGTTACTTTTAGAGATGAGGTCTCCCTATGCTTCCCAGGCTGATCTCAAATGCATCCAACCAGGTTTTTTGTTTGTTTATTTTTTAGCACGTCCGGTAGGACTGAAGTGTGTGTTTGTTTATTTTCTCCTGAGGTAGAGTATTGCTTTATCACCCAGGCTGCAGTGCAGTGGCACAATCTCAGCTCACTGCAACCTCTGCCTCCCAGGTTCAGGCAATTCTCCTGCCTCCACCTCCTGAGTAGCTGGGATTACAGCTGTGAGCCACCACACCCAGCTAATTTTTTGTACTTTTAGTAGAGACAGGGTTTCACCATGTTGGCTGGGCTGGTCTCAAACTCCTGACCTCGTGATCCACCCCCCTGTCTCCCAAAGTGCTGGGATTATAGGTGTGAGCCACCGTGCCTGGATAGTTTTTCTTTTTATATTTGTTTTCTTTTTTTGTATTGAGTTTTTATAGTGTAACATTTTAATTCCTTTAATGAATTCTAAACTATGTTTTGGATTATTGTCTTAGTGTCACTCTAGAGCTTATATGTATTAGCTTATCAAAATTCACTTCAGATTTATACCACCTTAATTCCAGTGAGTTAAAAAACTTCATTTCTATTCCTTCTTTTCATTCTGGTGCTATTACTATTTTACACTATACATATATAACTTTTTTTGAGACAGGGTCTTGCTATGTTGCTCAGGCTGAAGTGCAGTGGTACAATTGGGGCTCACTGTAGGCTCAGTCTCCTGGGCTCAAGCAATCCTCCCACCTCAGTCTCCTAAGTGGCATAGGCATGTGCCACCATGCCTGGCTAAGTTTTGTTTGTTTTTTTGAGGTAGAGTCTTGCTCTGTCACCCAGGCTGGAGTGCAGTGGTGAGATCTCAGCTCACTGCAACATCCGTTTCCTGGGTTCAAGCAATTCTCCTCCCTCAGCCTCCCTAGTAGAGTAGCTGGGACTATACCATGCTAATTTTTTAAATGGCTGGTTAATTTTAAAAATATTTTTTGTAGAGACAGGGTTTTGCCATGTTGTCTAGGCTTGTCTCAAACTCCTTAGCTCAAACAGTCCACATGCCTTGGCCTCTCAAAGTGCTAGGATTACAGGCATGAGCCACCATGCTTGGCCAATATATAAGATATTAAAAAATATCTAACTATATCTGTATTTTACTATTTCTGGTGGTCTTCCGTTATTTTTGAATGAATTTGCATGACCATCTGATGTCATTTCCTTACATTAATACAGCTTTGCTCTCAACTACCTTCTTTGTGCTGCTATTGTCAAATGTATTACATGTCTATATGTTAAATGCCCAACAATACAGCTATAGTTTTTGTTTTCTTTTTAAAGATGGGGTTTCACCCTGCTGGTCAGGCTGGTCTTGAACTCCCGACCTCAGGTGATCCACCCGCCTAGGCCTCCAAAGTGCTTGGATTACAGGCATGAGCCACCACGCCCAATCAACAGTTATAATTTTATGCAATTGCTTTTTGAATAGATTAAGAGAAGAAAGGAAAAGAAATATGCAAAACACTTTTTTTTGAAATATTTTTTTTGGTGAGATGGAGTTTCGCTGTATCACCCAGGCTAAAGTACAGTTCCCAGGCTCCAACGATGCTCCCATCTCAGCTTCCTGAGTGGCTGGGACTACAGGCCTGTGCCACCAAGCCCCACTAATTTTTGTATTTTTAGTAGAGATGGGGTTTTGCCACATTGACCAGGCTGGTCTTGAACTCCTGACCTCGGGTGATCCACCTACCTCCGTCTCCCAAAGTGCTGGAATTACAGGTGTGAGCCCCCATGCCTGGCCTAAATTTAAATTTAGATAGCCACATACTAGATAGCATGGCTAAGTGAGACTGACTACATATCTGAAGGCACTCACAGCCTCATGTATTTCACTTTCCAGTCTGCTTTCCTATTCATTTATGGTTCCAAGAGTTTCCCTTACTCTTTGAGAGTAACTGCATTTAAAGAATGTTATATTTCATTGAGTGTTGGTTTTTTTGGTAAGCAAGGGAGTTTTTATATGATTCAATTCACTGTATTGCCAGAATTAGAACATAGCCTCTGTACCTCCATTTCCCATTCCCTCTAATCCATCGTCTGCATGATCAAGCAACTTTTCTTTTTTTCTTCTTTTTTTTAAAATTCTTTTTCTTTAAAAAAAAATGGGGTTTCCCCATGTTGGTCAGGCTGGTCTTGAACTCCCGACCTCAGGTGATCTGCCCGAGTTGGCCTCCAAAGTGCTTGGATTACAGGCATGAGCCATCACACTCGGCCGATCAAGCAGCTTTTCTAACATGCACATCTCTGCTTGGTGTACTCCTGATTTCAAGAGTTCCTTCCTGCCTTAGAATGCAGCCCAGGTTTGGCCTGGCTCAGTAGCCCACGGGAACTCAGCCCTGCCTGTGTCCTCAGCTGTGCCTTTCATCGAATGCTCTCCTGTACTTAAATTCAAGCAGAGCCAATATTTGTCACTCTGTACAGAGCTTGCTACTTTATGCCTTAGGCCCTTTGTCTATCTTGGTCCTGACTGCTCTTCTGATCCAGTTCTACCTCCTATCTGCTCCCCAGCACCTGATCAGCTTTCAGAACAGTGCTCTCATCTTGCCCTTTGTGAAGACTTTGCTGCCCAACTCCTGATTTGTATCTCTTCTGGACCCTGAATTTGGTCATAATATTCATAATATTTCATTGTGCTTAATTGCTTATATGTCTATGTCCCTCCTAGGAAAGAACTTGGTTTATATTTTATTGTTTTGTTTTGTTTTGTTGAGACAGGGTAGGATGTGGGCTGGGGAGTGGGAGGGCGCTCTTCCTTGGCTCTCAGAAGTCCAGCTCTTCCTTCAACAGCTGCTTCCTTTTCTTTTTTTTCTTGAGACACGGTTTCACTGTGTCACCCAGGCTGGAGTATAGTGGAGTGACCTCGGCTCACTGCCACCTCCACCTCTGAGGTTCAAGTGATTCTCTTGCCTCTGCCTTCCTGAGTAGCTGAAATTACAGGTGCATGCCACCATGCCAGGCTAATTTTTGTGTTATTAGTAGAGTTGGGGTTTTGCCATGTTGGCCAGGCTGGTCTCAAAGTCCTGACCTCAAGTGATCTTCCTGCCTCTGCTTCCCAAATTGCTGGGATTACAGGCATGAGCCACTTCACCCCACCAGCTGCTTCCTTCTTCCACAACTATACTTAATTGTACAGGAGGCCTGAGCCTGCTTCTGTGTGAGCTGCCAGCTGGTGTTTTCCCTGAAAGGATTGGGAAACTGCCATAATCACCCCCCATTAGCAGTTGGCAGATCCCCAACAAGACCCCTTTCTGACCTGGACTGGCTTAGCCCTGATAGCTCTGGGCCTGCTGTGTTGCTCACCATGAGTGGTGGCTGCACCCACTAGACCATTCACTCCCCACCCAGCTCCATGGGGGTGGACCCTGGCCCCAACTGGCACCCTGGATGTTTCACACCATAAGCCTGTGAAGACAAGCTCCAAGAACCAGCGCTTCTAATCATGGCAGTCTTGCTCCCCAGCACTTACCAAAGTGTAATGTTGTGGGAGAGCAGAGCCAGAAAACAGAGTCAAGCCAGAAAATGGAGTCCAGCCAGAAAACAGCCATTGGTGGCCCCTGCTATGAGTGGACATTCCCTGGGAAGCTAAGGCTAAGTGGAATGATGATCACATGAAGACCTTTAACTGAGCATGGACTCCGAGCTGGGTACTGGCTCTGTCATTGAAGAGAGATTATACACAGGATCTCTCTTCATACAGCAACCCATTAAGGTAGGGGTGGGGTCTTTTTTATAGATCAGCTTTGTGAGGTGAAATATCCATGATAAGACCACAAAGGTGTTAAGTGGCACAGCTGGGGCAGTGGCCCCAGAGCTCCTCCTGCCTACACCACCATGCCTGGTTTCCAAAGGTTGTGTGTTCAGGAGACGTGGAAGTGGTGCAGGTTCTAAATTGTATATCTACCAGGGACTGGCTGTGCAGACTCTCAGGAACTGGAAAAGGCAGATTTGCCTGAAACTGACCCTTATTCAAGAGGTGGATTTAGAGGCCGGTCTGACTAAGCCCTGCGGCTCCACTGCATATGCTCCCTCACACTGCTTGGTGTTGCTGTGCTGCAAGCTGTTACCTAGGGAAGATGAGCCTGCAACAATGCTTCAAAGGTCATGAAATCACGGAGGGCACAGGCCACCAAAATGGTGTGGAGGCCAACAGGCCAGGAGGGTTTCCTGATCTCCTTTCATGGGGCTGGGAATGGAATGTCTCCATTATCGGTGAACCTCAGATTGTTTTTGAGCCCCAACTGCTCTAGTCATTTCCTTCTCCCTTAAATCGCCAAAGGCAGCACTCTACCTTCTGCCTTCTAGAGCTGTTGCATGGACATCCCGCCCCAGCCATGGATGAGTCCTTGAGTGAGCTGCTCTGCCCTTTCTCCTGAGCCTTTCTACGGAGGGTTACTGACTACATTTCTTCCTTGGTGTCTCTGTCTACTGTGACGGGCTGTAACCCTCACCATCATCCCTTTGGAGCCTTTGTTTTCATCCAGGTGCCCACACCTCTAAATGTCCCTTTATTTTCTGCTCTGCTAGACACATCTTCCTATTATGTCCCATTCTGCTTTTAAAACCTTTGCAAAGCCCACTAGGTGGATATCACTAGCCTCTCCTCCTAGGCAAGTGTTTTCAGGGAACTTCTCCACCCTCTGGGTTGTCCCTGAGATGGCTTGTGACCCCAGTGCTGGGCACACAGATGTTTAGGACTGTAGGTGTGGGACTGCTGCCCTGGCCCTTTTTGCCAACATGGCCTCTCTCCTCCACTGGTGTTTAGTGCCTTGGGGAGAGGCAGATGGGCCCCTGGGAAGGGCGCTGGATGGAGGGTGGAGGGAAGCTGCCCTTTGCCTACGTCAGAGCTGAGAAGGCCAGGTGCAAAGCCCGCCCTGTTGCCTGAGTCCATAGCTTCGGGGCACCGAAGCCATCTAGGCACTAGTGCCCTGGGGTGCAGCTGGTGGGATTCCCAGCGACTTCCTTAGGAATCCGCGCTCCCTCAGAGTCCTGGCGGGTCGTCTCGCTCTGGCGGCCGCCCACGCCTCCTCCGGGCCACAGGGCTCCCCACCGGACTCTAGAGCTCACACCTTCACCACTTTTCCTGCTGATACAGCGTGCCACGCTTTCCCCTCGTCTGGTCTCGCCGCCTCCTCTCCCCATCGAATCCAGTCCTGGTTTCCCTGCTGCCAGCCTCCCTTCCTCCTGGCGGTCTCTCTCTCCGCCCTGTCTGCAGTCACCAAGGTCTGCTCCGCTCCGCGCCTGCCCCCACTTCCGCCAGTTTCCCTCCGGCTCGCCCAGTCTAGTGGCTCCAGTCCAGATCTCGCCACCACCCGGCCCAGGTGCAAGTCCCCACCGCTGGGGAGGCGGCGGTCCCGGCTTCCTTAGGCCACCTCGGCCGCCTCGCCCGCCCGGGGTTGGCCGGGAGAGAGCAGCTGGGGGGCCCCGGAGCCCCTCAGAGGACAATACGCCCAGAGCTCAGCCACCCTCGTTGGGTCTCCTCCGAGCTGGAGGAGTCCAGCGCGTCGGATCAGCCACCAGCGTTGGGTCTCCTCCCTTCCCGCCAACCCCCACCGCCACCAGGCTGCAGCCGCTCTTCCTCCGCGGGGGCTCCTTCCACAGCGGGCTAGGGCGACAGTAACACCAGCACCAGCACCGGCCGCGGGGAAGGCGGCAGCAGAAGCGGCGGGGGCGGCGGCTCCCAGAGCAGCAGCACAGCGCTGAGCGCGAGGACGAACACGAGAGCCTGAGCGTCAGCAAGTCACTGGTGCCCAACGCAGCGCTCCCGGGGCCGCAGGCTCAGGGGGGCGCCCCTGTCGGCCCTGTGCCAACCGCCTTCTCCTCCTCCTCTGACACCTCCTCCTCCAGCTCCACGCTCACCTCCTCCTGCAGCATGACTGCCACAGACTTCAGCGCGGACACAGCGGCTGGGGCAGTCGAGGGCCCTGGGAGCCACTTGGCGGGGAGCGCGGGCGGCGGCGGGTCGGACAGCCGCACCTCCTGCTGTTCGTGTTGCTGCTGCTGCGGCCGCCCGGCCTCAGGGGTTGGCGCAGTAGCTGCGCCCCTAGTCCCAGGTGACGCTGGGGCTACCAGACGCTGTCCGTGGTGCTTCTGCTGGAGCAGGGCAGTCTGCTGGACCTGTACCTCATCGCCATCACCGACCTGTACTGGTGCTCCTGGATTGCCACGGACCTGGTGGTGGTGGTGGGCTGGGCCATCTTCTTTGCCAAGAACAGCTGGGGCTGTTGGGGCGGCGCGGCCAGTGGTGCACATCACCCGCACCACCACCACGCCGCACTGCCCCTGCACCTGCCTGCCCCTTTGGCCGCCTCTACCAGAGCCAAGGCTCGTGGAGTGGGGAGGGGCCAGCCACGCTGGGGGCGACCTGGGGGCGGCCGCGGCAGCGGACGAGTTCGCCTTCACCTACCTGGCCTGGCTTATCTATTTCATCAGCGTCACGCCCTAGGTGGTGCTGATCCTGGGCACGTTCATCCTAGACCTCATCGAGCTGCACGCTCCCTTCTCCCTTCGGCACCATGGGCTTCCGCCTCACCATGGTGCTGTTGGTGTCCCTGCTCTACAGCTTGGTGCGGGCCATCAGCCAGGCAGGCGCACCACCTGGCTCGGCCGTACCCCTGCTGCTGCAGCCCCAGTGGCACCGCAGCCGGGTGCTTCCTGGGCACGTGTCTGGAACTGCTCGACAGCTTCACGTTGGTGAAGCTGATGCTGGAGGGCTGCAGGCAGTTGCCTGCCCACCTGCAGCTACCTGCTTATCGCCATCTACTTCCTTACTCTCGCCTCGCTGGTGGTCTGGCTCTATGAGCTCAACGCAGCGGCCGTGGCAGCAGCATCCCTGCGCCAGTCCTCTGGCCCGGCAGCTGCTGTCTCCTTCTGCGCCTGCTGGGCGGCTGCCTGGTGGAAGTGCCCTTGCTGGAGCTGCGCTGCCTCCTGGTGGTCAGCTACCAGCAGCCCCTCTCCATCTTCATGCTCAAGAACCTCTTCTTCCTTGGCTGCCAAGGCCTGGAGGCGCTGGGGGGCTGCTGGTACCGGGGCAGTCAGGCCTCCCCGAGTTGGGCCAGAGGGTGCTATGGTGCTCTACCCTCTGCCCCACCACCGCCTCTGCCACCACCTCAGGGAGGCTCCCAGCTGGACCACTGCATTTCGGAGAATGAAGGGGGTGCCCATGGCTATGTCAACACCCTGGCTGTGACCTCCCAGAATTGAGGGTGAAGGGCATGGATCCCTGGTTTTGGGATGAGAGTCCCCAACTCCCTTATCTCCTATCTTCTGTCACCCAGATTTGATCAGGCTCTGTTTGGAAGAGGTAACCCTTTTTAGGACTGAGGACGAGGGTGTCCTTCTGCACCCCTAGGGTGAGGACCGCTTCGAGCGAGACCAGCAGTTAATGGTGAGGGAGGTAGGCACACTTATCCTCTTTCTTCTATCCTACTCCAATCCTGACCTCTAAAGGAGCTGGTAGCTCTGCTTCTTTTTTTGCCCACCTCCACTCTAATTGCCATCCATCAGGAGGAGAGAAGTGCTCGGCCTTGGGTCTTCCCGACTTAGAAGTGCCGGCCTCTTTCAGGCTGTGGTTGGTGGCCATTGTCCCATGCCTTGACATTGACTCCGAACCCACTTTCCACTGACGTGTATATTCAATTTCTCCTGGGTGATAGATGCAAAGTGTATGTCTCTCTGTGTGTGTAGTGTTTTCTTGCATCCACCCTGTGACCCTTTTGCAATGGGTAGGAGATCTGGGGAGGCCCTATCCCCTATACCTTACTTACCACAACCCTCCTTTTTTCTGCCTGGATTTGTGACCGTGAATTCTCAGGAAGAGCTGGGACCCTGGGAGCTGCCCAGGTACTCCCTTCAAAGGGAGACACTCACCCAGGATCTTCTTTAATCCTGCTTCTCTCTTCTTAGCTCAGAGGGAGGAGGGGATCCATTCTCTAAGGACCAAACTGCACCCTTTCTTGGGTTAATGAGCATTTCTACCTCCGTGCTTTCAACTTTTGTTGCACTATGCACTGATGCTGCTTGCAAAAAATAAGACAAAATACTCAGAAGTTGCATTCACCATGGCCACTGGCTTCAGCTGAGGTTGGGTGCCAGTGTTATTACAGGGTCTGTGGAGTATCAGCCATTGGCTTGGCCTCCCTCTCTTCTTCCCTCTGCACCTAGAACTCTTATCCTTCCTGTGGTTTGGTGCCGACTAGGTCAGATCTGGGCTTAGAGTAATAGCTTTGGTGGGGTTCCTAGATGGACATGAAGTTGGCCCTCCCGTAGGCCCAGGAGAGCAGGAAGCCCCATTCCCCACTGGTCCTTCCTCTAGGAAGTGTAGATCAGAAATTGAGGTGGTAACCTCCTGCCTCTGGTCTGATCAAGTCTCACTAGGGCCAAGGCAGCCTGCAGCACTTTCCCTCCTAGATTCCTCTGATTTAGGGTGATGACAAGAGACATGTGGGGGCTGTGCACTCATTCTTGGTGTGGAATGTCACTCTTGCAATCTTTGAGGCAGGATAAATATTTTTACATATTTTAAGGGTGCAGGAACACAGCAGGGAACAAGGCCAGGAAATACTTCCTTCCATCCTCAACAGGATGCAGTAGGGGTGAAGCTTGAAGAATTTTTTTTTTTGTAAGACGGGGGTTTCACCATGTTGGTCAGGCTGGTCTTGAACTCCCAACCTCAGGTGATCCACCTGCCTTGGTCTCCAAAGTGTTTGGTTTACAAGCATGAGCCACCATGCCCGGCTGCTTGTAGAATTTTTATTTCCCCTTCTCCCTTCTTATGTTTGGGAAGTTTTATGTGGTGTAATAAAACCTAGGTGAATTACCGGCAGATGTTGATTCTAGTTCTGATTGTGTCACTCACTGGCTTTGAGTGACATATTGTTTTTATTTTCTAGGCCTCTTTTCTCACATTAAAAATGTAGAAGTTAGATGGGTGATCTCTAAGTTTGAAGGTAATTCCAACTCCCACAGTTTTTGAGTTTGTGGCTCTTGAAAACCCTGGTCCTGATGCTCCCTGTACAGGTGGCCAAGAAAGAAGCCAGCCAGGCTGCAGCAGCAGAATATTCCCTGCTCTGTACCAGGTGGGTAAAGCTCTAGCAGAGGCCAGAGGGAGGGCTTGGGCTTCTGGGCTGGGTGTGAGGCAAGACTGGCACAGCTGAAGTGTCCACAGCACCCCCCACAGAGAAGGTCAGAAGTGCCAAGTCACTGGACATAAACTCAACACCCATCAAGCCCCCACCTCACACTGAAGCTCCCCTCCCAACTGCTTGGGGGCTTGAAAGAGGCACCCATGTAGACATAAGAGGGGCTTGAGGGCTTGACCAGAGTTCTCTTGAGCCTCCTCATGCTCTCAGAGCAGGGAAGGTAGGAGATGTTTACACTCGATCCACAATCTGTGCTTCCAGTTCCTCACCCTATGTGGCCCAAAAGCTGCCCGGATTTCACATTTAGTTTTTTTCTGCCTTCTTCCTCCACCCCCACTGACATCTCTCCCCTTCCTTTCACTGGACTTGAGCTTCTGGGGCCTGGTCCCTGAGTGGCTACCAACAGCTGCTCCCTGTTCCCATGTCCTTTCTCCAGCTTTGCTGTTTTTCTGCTACCTAATCTCAGTGACTGTGAAAGGACATTGTGTCTGAGCCATGGCTGGCCACTGGCTGGCTTCCTGACCTCCCCTTTCTGTTGTTTAGATGGCCATCTCCTGCCTGGTCTCCCTGGTTGTACAATCTCTGTACTGTTAGGTTTTGGTGGGAGGCTGTGATAAGTTCCAACGAGTTGCCACTTCCCTGAATATGCCAAGAGGTTGATGGCAACTAGCCCAATTCTGGCAGAGACCAGGCACCCAACTCAGCCCCAGTCACCCTGTTTTACACATGTGGGTTGAGCACTATGTGCTCAGAGTTTCAGGCCCCTGCACCCACCTCCCTTGCCCCATTCATTATGACCCCTGAAGCTTCCTTTCCCTTGCTTTCTAGTGCATCCCTGGTGCAGGGGCAAACCTGAGATTTCCCCATGGGCTTGACAGCCAAGGAAGTTCCCTGTCTCCTGAGGCCAATGCCAGCACATGCATGGTTCACAGAAGAGGACCGTGGGCTCAGAATCATGAGAATTGCCTGCTCCTAATATTTCTGCCAGTCAGAGTGTTCCTCTCTAAGTTCCCAAATCCTTACTTATTTTAAAAAGACTAGACCCTCTCTAAAGGCTGTACCATTTTAACATGCCCTGATTCTGCATCTGTGGGTTTGTGAGAGAGATAGCTGGCAGTGAGAGCCTGGAGGAAGGAGAAAAGTGGCACCTCACTAGCATTTATCACTTTTTTTCTTCTCTTTTTAAAAATAAAACCAGACTCTGTTCTGAAAATAAAAAACTTGAGACTTGTGACAAGTTTCCTGTGTGGTTTAACATCTTTTCTGTCTTGATTTCCTTATGAAGTTTTTAAATGTCACTGTGACATTCGCTGTTATTTTATAGGTTTGTGTTAACATTATGGGAACATCTTGGCCCTTTCCTTCTAGGCAGTGGTATGTGGCTCAGGGGGCCAGTGAGGTTGTGGCCTGGGGCAGGTGAGTATCTGACAGGGTTTGTCGGCACAGCCAGCTGGAGTGCAGTGGTGCCATCATAGTTCACTGCAGCCTCTAACTCTTGTGCTCAAGCAATCCTCCTGCCTCAACTTCCCAAGTAGCTGGGACTACAGGTGTGTGCCACCATGCCCAGCTCCCCATTTATTTCTAAGAGTAGCTTTCCAAAGGGGAACATCTTGAGAAACTAATTTTTAAATACTGTGCCTTCCTCTATCACTCTTGTCCCATCCAGAAGCACAGATTCTTACATATGAATAAGAAAAACAAGGCCATGGGTTTTTGTTTGGCTTTATTTTAACACAAAAGATAGTATTAAGTCTAAAGGTCGGGTCTGCATCTAAATAAACACATTGAGGTTTTCTTAGTACACAGGAAGCCTGTATTATACAGATCCTAGCTTGCTGCTTCTGGCTGTGCCAAAGGCGATGCAGGACTTTGACCCAGGAGATCCCGGGAGGCAAGAGTAGGTGCTCCTGGTAGCCTGAGCTCTCTCTGCCTCTCATGAGCTGTGGCTTTGCCTGTCATCTGGCCTCCTGGAACTTCATTATTTATAAAGCAAGAGCAACCACAGAAGACACATGGGAAATGGTTTTTTCCCTTATGACATGTATAACTGAAACAAGGAACAGAATGTACATACAAAATCATTGCAGAACAACACAGAAACATATCTTTATTTCTCCCTGAAGTGGATGTAAAATAAGGTGATTGCTTTGACCAAGCATGTTATGAATATTTAGAAACGTCTTCTAGGGAAGTGAGCTGGCCCTCACCAATTTTGGTTTGCCAGGCATATCAGAAGTCGATTTGTGACAAGTGGAGAAGGGCACAGAGTGACTTGTTCATGCATAGGGAAGACCCACCCCACCCGACACCTGGGCCTTGAGATGTATGCCTGAGCAGTGGCCCTAAGAAAGAACAAAAGAACACAGCCTGTGGTTGACTGTGGGGCCTTCTGCAAATCAGCCCCGTCCCTCCTCACAGCCACTTTCAGGGCTGCTTTCTATTTTCCTGAGGCCCCGAGAGAGGAAGTAGCTTGCACAATGTGGCACTGCAGTCAGGAGGAGCCAGTGCACACTCCCACATCTGTGCTCCAGGCAGCCTGCAGTGATCAGCAGCTGCTTGGGTCCAGCTTCCTTTCCATGAAAGCTCAGCCATTCTAGTAAAAAATTAGGGGCTGGTTTCACCTTCTGTGAAGATCTTATGGAACTTTTGGGCAGAGGAGGCCAGTGGGACACCCATGCCAGGGAGCAGGCAAGCACAGAAGCCAGTCACCTGCACCCCTCCTTTCCACTTCCTCTCCTCCTGCACCTGTCACCATGTTCCTTCTTCCTGTCTCATCAGAGAGGAAGGATCTGGTGAGCAAACTCATCCTACAACCAATGGCATAAGGGGCTATTCCTCCCAGGAAGGACTCCAGGGGGAGGTGGGCTGGGCCAGGCTCCCTGGCATCCTTGAAACCAGGAGACAGGGGATTGCATGTTCCTCTCACAGGCAAGGCTGGTTCATCTGGGCGAGTACCCGCCTTCATCAACCTAAATGCACAGGGCTAGAGTGTGCATTCAGTGCTAGGATCTGGGAGAGGCAATGGGGTGTGGAGAGCCGTGCAGAGGTGGAGGGCAAGATGGACTGGGAGGCCATTTCAGAGTGAAGGACACTCAGCGGGGAACATGTCAGGGCACAGAATTAATCTTAACAGCTTGCACCATGGGTTGAAGGGTAGTTGCTTTTCTTCATAGTCTTCTGCAAAATATAACCCATGGAATCCATATTGTGGTCGTTTTCCCACAATGTATATTGCTCACTCAGCCAGACAGTTCTTGAGCTCCTTAGAGATGCCCAGTATGAGGACACTTATTACTTTT
The DNA here is from genome assembly GCA_028533165.1 of Leontopithecus rosalia. Classification (NCBI taxonomy): domain Eukaryota; kingdom Metazoa; phylum Chordata; class Mammalia; order Primates; family Cebidae; genus Leontopithecus; species Leontopithecus rosalia. Next base: position 119,828,459 of record CM052653.1, on the reverse strand, counting down.
AGAGTCTGAAAAAGCAAACACAGGAGGGAGAGAGCAATACCTAACAGCAGGGAAAGAGGCTCAATGGTGCCTCAGGGGTACAAACTGCTCTGACCCAGAAGCAGGCTGGTGCCACTCAGGGACACTGCAGGCCTCCCAGAACCCCATGAAGTCCTGCACACTTTACAGATGGGCAAGCCACCTAGGGCAGATGAGCAGCTGGCCAGACCCCAACCCTGCTGCCTCTTCTCTGTGAGAACCCTGTGTCTGTCACACCTGACTGGTGGGGTGATGGCCTGGATGCTGAATGGCAGCCTCCATCTCACTCTGCCCTCAAGCATCCCTGGCCTTTCCGGAGTCCTGGCTATGGCAGGGCACTAAGGCAGAAGAGGGCGCTGCACATCCCTTGTGTATTCAGGAAGGAGAGCACCAACTGCAGAGCCCAAATGCTATAGAATTAAAACTACCCACTGTATTGTAAGCACTTCTTCTTCTCTCTTGTGCCCTATTTAATTTTCAAAGATAAACAGTAAAGGCCAGGCTTGGTGGGCTCATGCCTGTAATCCCAGCACTTTGGGAGGCAGAGGTGGGCAGATGGCTTGAGCCCAGGAGTTCGTGACTAGTCTGGAAAACATGGCATAACCCTATTTCTACAAAAAATACACACACAGAAATTAGCCGGGCATGGTTGTATGTGACTGTAGTTCCAACTACTGGGCAGGCTGAGGAGGGTGAATTGCTTGAGGCTGGGACAGAAAGAGATCCTGACTTAAAAACAAAAAACCAAGACACAATAAAAGCAAGAAGGAAGTAACTCCATTGCACCCTTGCATTCAGAGACTCAGCTCAGATGTTTCAGGGATTGAACACAACCCTCTTTAGACCCTCAATACCTTTGAGAAACTTCCTACACAGAAAAGAGAAACTGGTTTTGAATCCAGGTAATTATTCATTTAAAGAAAAACACAAAACAAAACCAGGATCAGGATAGTAGGCAGGAAAAGTCATGAAACTGCGGGAGCTGGGAGCTTGCTTGGTGGCCACGTGCACAATTGCCCTGGACAGTCACGATTAGATGCTCTGCTGCAGGTTCTGGGCACATGCAGACTGCTGCTTCTTTTCCAGCTGACCACCTATGTACACTCTGCTTCAGAGAGGGGCTGAAGAGGTGGGAGGGGCACAGAGTGGATGGCATCTGTTCTTAGACATTTCCAGGTGAAGCAGAATTTATTAGCCATAGTTCAGAATAATACAAAAATAAAGATGTGGCTTTATACACACTCTTGAAGATCTTGGCATTTGGCTGACAGCAGACAACACACTCAGAGTTATAGAATTCCTAGCATTTAGGATAAGCAAGGACTGGTGTGAAACTGGGCCCAGGAAACGGGGAGGGAATGTGAGGAGAAACAGATTGACACTAAAGAAGAAATGGAGGTGGCTGGGCATGGTGACTCATGCCTGTAATCCACGCACTTTGGAGGCCAAGGTGGGTGGATCGCCTGAGGTTAGGAGTTCAAGACCAGCCTGACCAACTTGGTAAAACCCCGTCTTAAAAAAATGAAATGGAGGTGCCCTGGAGAATTTATGACTCCTTCCCATGCCAAGTACAGAAGAGGCAAGTCTACAGAGATCGAATTAGCCAAGGGTGCCTAGGGGTGAGGAAGGTGGGGTGGGGACTAAGGGTGCTGAATTTCTTTTGGGGGTAATAAACTGTTCTAAGACTGTGCTGATGGTTTCTGGACTGTAACTACACTAAACACATTGAATTGTGCATGGTCAATTGTAGGTTGTATGGTATGTGAACTGTATTCCAATAAATTTGTTAAGAGAACCAAGGGAAGTTCCCCCAGAGATAGTGGGCAATGCCAATCAGGGACATTTATTGGCATGGGCTCAAAGGCCAGCAGAGCTAGAATTCAAGGCTTGTGAGGAACAGGAAATGGGGATGTGTGTTCTAGCCAGGGAAGAGTGCACCGTGGTAGCCTGTACTTTGGAGTTTGAACAGGTATTTACTGGAAACCAGGGAAAGGTCACAGAAAGCCTGATAGCTGTCCAAGCCCAATGAAGCCCTTCTCCAGGACTACTGGAGGAGAGATGGATCCCAAAAGGCTGGTGGCTGGGAGGCCTCAGCAGCTGTTCTCTCTTGCCTTGTCCTTTGCTGCTGTTGGGTGGAGTATGGACCATGCACTGTTTGGGACACAGACCTTGGTGGCCCTGCTGCCACTAGGCAAACTCTAACTGCAAGGAAAACTCTGCAACTAGGAACTTCCTGACCTACTATATGTGACTCAAAACAGCTGCTAGAAACTCTTACCAGATTAACAATTTATGCATTCTTTTATTGGTAATCTTTCAGTTACATGTATGTGTGTACACACACTCACACACACAAACAGTCCTATTTGCTCTCCTGTCACATTTCCAAATCCTCTCCTCCTCACTATAGCTTGAAAATATAGTTAAGCACTCAGGTGTAGGAATAAAGGGCACCCTATTCCAGTGTCTGACAGGACCTCAATGTGTTCTTCAGAACCCTGGAGCCAGAACCTTCCAGCCTACCCCTAGGAGGTAGTTCAGGAACAGATTCTTCAAACACTGGCTTCAGAGCATCTCTTTAAATGCTGCTTTTGGACCTCAGACCTTAAAGTCAAAGCAGCATCCCTTCCTCCCCCCCCCACACAAGGTCTGCCGAGATCTTCACTCCTCCCCCCAACCCCTCATTTCCTTGCCCTTGCACCCCATGGCTTCCCGAGCTCAGGGGAGCTCCAGCCCAGCTGCTCTGAATAATCCTGCACACTAACAGCTCCCCACTGATGGCCAACAGCTCCCTGCCAAGAGCATGCAGGTGCAGGTGCAGGGCTTCAAAGTCACCTTCCTACAAGATGATTTTTGTTTCATTTCCACATTTCTCTCTGACTCTAAATGAGCTCAGGTGACATCCAGCTGTGTTTGGCCCTCAGATTCTCACCATGCAGAAGGACAGCTCATCAGACAAAAGGGGCCCCAGGTCTTGGGGCTGATGCCCCCACCCTGATCTCTCTGGCTGTGCCCTTTCTCTTACTCGAAGCTCCACCAGCATCTCCCTGACATGCTCACTCCACTCCCTCCCAGCACTCACCCACAGACTGCTTCCTTCCCCCACCCACAATCCTTCAGCTTAGGTGTCTCCTCCAGGACCTACCCCCGGCCTGGTGTCTTTCCTGTGCATGCTCACATCCCTAGGCAGGCTTCTACTCAACCTTTCTATTTTTTTTATTATTTTTTGAGACACGGTTTCACTCTGTTGCCCAGGCTGGAGGGCGATGGTACCATTATAGCTTACTGCAACCTCCACCTCGAAGGCTCAAGTAAGTGATCATCTTGCATCAGCCTCCCGAGCAGCTAGGACTACAGGCCTATGTACTGTGTGCCACCATGATTGGCTAATTAAAAAAATATTAGGTAGAGATGAGGTCTAATGTTGTCCAGGCTGTCTTGAACTCCTGAGCTCAAGCAATCTGCCTGCCTTGGCCTCCCAAAGTGCTGAGATTACAAGCATGAGCCACCACACCTGGCCCATTCAGCTTTTAAATCTCATGTGACCATCCAGTTTTTTTTTTTTGAAATGGAGTACCCCTCTGTCACCCAGGCTAGAGTGCAGTGGCACAATCTCAGCTCACTGCAACCTCTACCTCCTAGGTTCAATCAATTCTCCTATCTCAGCCTCCCAAGTAGCTGGGAATACAGGCACATGTAACCAAGCCCAACTAATTTTTGTATTTTTAGCAGAGATGGGGTTTCACCATTTTGGCCAGGCTGGTCCCAAACTCCTGACCTCAAGTGATCAGCCTACCTTGACCTCCCAAAGTGCTGGGATTACTGGCTTGAGTCACTGTGCTGGCCCATTCTGTTTGTTAATGTGTCCTTAGCACTAGAGGTTAAGCTCCTTGGTGGCTCCGGCCATGTCACATGTTATCTCAAATGCCTGGAACATATTAGGTGCACAATAAATGCTTGATGAATAAATAAATGAATGAATGATGGTGCCTCAAGGATACTCTGCCATTAGCTCCTTGGAATAGGCTGTGTAGATACCCCTGGGGATGGAAAATAACCAGACAGCTGCATAAAGAAAAGTTCGGGGGGATGCCTGGGATAAAAATCCAGACACCTACATTTTAAAGCTTACACTTCACACTCAAACAAATACACATGCAGACATGTATACACAGACAAACATGTGTGTACACACATGTACACACACTCCTTTAAGGCTGTGATCTGGGCGGTTCCTGGGGAGCTGCCCTCAGGCGCAGGGCCTCTCTGACTCTGACACCATCATGTCCCAGCCCGAGTTCTCCTGCAGCTGGTGGAAGAGGAGCTGCCATTAGAGGCTCCTCAGGCTCTACGTGGACGTGGTCCTAAAATTTGCCCAGTTCTTGCTCACTGATTGTGGCAACGGAAGTGGCCCTGGAGGAACAGACCATCTCGGAGGTGGGCCTCCAGAAGCAAAATATGGTGGAGAACAACTCCAAGATAATCATTCTGTGTTTCTATGGCAGCATGCCAACTGGCAGGTGTTCCTGGGCTGGGGGGCGCCTGTGCGGCTGTGCTGTGACCACGGGAAGACTGTGGAGGGACCTTTTCATAGCAGCCATGAACATGATTCTCCCAGACTTCAAGAGGCCAGCCTGTTTCAGCATCTACATGGTCTGCTAATTCCATGAGTTCAGCAGGGAGGGTGATGTCCCGAACTGTTTGGTGCAGTGCCATGTTATGTGCTCATGAACAGGTTCGAAGAGGTGAACTTCCACATCCAGGACCTGGAGATGTTCCAGCTGGGCCACACGCACCACATTGGGTAGCTATTAGGGGACAACTACCTGTGCAGCCCGGGCGGCAGGCAGCTCCGTACCTTAGAACAAGGCCTCCCACCTTGGCCGGGGGACGCCTGTGCACCTCTCTCTTTCTCAGGAGAGAGTGGCAAGGCAGGCTTCCCTGGGTCCTGCTCTTCTTCCTCCTCCATTTCCGTGAGTCTGTTGGGGGTCTACAGGGAGTTCCTGGAAATGTAGCCCTGGTCAGACTGTACCAACTGCCACTGCTCCTCCTCGCAGGGTGTGTGTGGGTCTTTGAGAACCATAGCAGGTCTCCCACAGCACCCCTGTGGGCCTGGCAGCTCAGACTCTGCTGGAGGAGTAAGAGCATCAAGGCTTCCAGCTGCTCTCTCAAATCCTCTGGAAGGAGGTCAGCAGATGCCATGGGGGTGCTGCCAAGGGGTGAGTCTTTGGGGTCCACAGGGAGGAAGAATGCTACTTCATCCAGCACCCAGGCCACCCAGCAGCTGGCATGCCTCATCCTCCCCAGCCAGTGCCAGCTGGCCAGCAGCACCGTCAGCCAGGGGCCCGGGCTCCACCATGGCTGCTGGGGTGCCCTCCTCTGCAGGGAACATCAGGGTGTAGAGGGGCTGCATCACTGGCTGGCCCCAGGGCTGTAGGTGAGGCTCCAGCTTCACCACTGCTACTCCTCTTTCCTCCCCAACCAGGAGGTCTACCACCAGGCAGGCCTGGGACCCAGGTTCACGGACCAGGGGCACCTGCTTCACGATGCTGGTTCCTGAAGGCAGCAGTGGCTCCTCAAACATGTCTTCATCCAGAGATGGGGCATCCTGGTCATCAGCCAGGCAGAGGTTCTCATGCTTGAACCAGTCAGGGCAGTGGGCCTGCCAGTCCCAGAACCCTTCCAGGGCAGCGCAGAGCTGCCTGCCACCTGGGCTGCACAGGTAGTTGTCCCCCGACAGCTTCCCAACACAGTGTATGTGGCCCAGCTTGAACATCTCCAGGTCCTGGATGTGGAAGTACACCTCGAACCTGTCCATGAGTGCATACTGTGGCGCCGCACCGAACAGGTAGGGATGTCACCTTTGCTGCTGGCCTCGCAGAAGTAGCATACCATGTAGGTACTGAAGCAGGCTGGCCTCTTGAAGTCCAGGAGGATCATGTTCATGTCTGCCATGAACAGGTCCACCATGGGCTTCCCATGGTCACAGCACAGCTGCACAGGTGCCCCCGGCCCAGGAGCATCTGCCACTTGGCACACGTGCCACAGCACAGGATGATGATCTCGGAGTTGCTCTCCACCATCTCCTGCTTCTGGCAGCCCACCCAGGTCATGACTCCTACTTCCAAGATGGCCTGCTTTTCCAGCAGGTCCAGGGCCACTTCCATGCCACAGTTAGTGAGCAGGAACTGGGCGAATTTCAGGACCATGTCCATGTAGAGGAGGTGGTCGGCTGAGTAGATGATCCAGACCTTCCTGGGCTTCAGCGCTGGGAGCATCAGGTCAGCAGCAGGCAGGCCATCTAAGGAAACAAGACCACACATACTGACCGTATCTCAGGCCCAGGGCAGCTCTGTGCCTGCCAGCCCCTGAGGGGCTGGGACCAGGACACAGCCTGGCTCTTTCTCTAGCCTAAGAAAGTGATTGAGGCCTGCTGGAAAAATGCAGATTTAGTATTCCCCCTTTGGCTGTCTGAAGAAAATCAGTCTGCTGCCTTGTGGGAAAAAAGAATCTCTCACGTTCCTATCTGGCCTTTAGCCTGTGCTTTAATTAAAAAAAGAAAAAGAGTGGCCAGCCCTGTTGGTCTGCTTCCTCCAGGGAGGACCTCTTTTCAAAAAATATGGTGCACTTGCTTTTCCTTGTCTGATTCAATAAATGGCACCCAGGTCTTCTTATTAGGGGCCCTTCTGAGTGGAGTCCTAGAAGGGGGGGCTAAGACAGGGTCTCCTGAAGGGGCTTGGGAGTTAGAAGACAGGAGGCAACTCACCCACTTATCCCAGGAGACCCCTCCACTGCTTTAAACACAAGCAAACACACAAACCAGGAAATATTGACTGGTGTGTTTGGTGTCATTACCGTGTCTTTCGCTTGTAGGCCCTGGAAAGAAAAAGAAAGACACTAGAGTGGCTCTTTGGAAGAGAAACAGAAACCAGCTCACAGGGTGTGTGCCTCACCCTGACAAAGGGTGAAGTGTAGGGGGCAGCCCTGAGCCAGGAGGCTGTGCTAGGTGTCCGCACAGCCATGAATCCTGGGTCGGCCGCTACAAACACATGACCAGAGCAGTCACTGGTGCCTCTGAAATGCAGCTTCTTCCTCTGTGCAGTGAGTCTGTGTTTACTTTTGTGTAATGAGTATTAAATGAGCGTGCATATGTAAAGTCCTGGCATGTTGCACGTGGTCAGCTGGGGTCACAGTTGTTATTTTGTAGCACTGACATAGCTGGGACCCCTAGAACAGTGCTGGAGGGGCCACCCTGGTTCCTCACTATGGTCTTGGTCTGCCCTGTGTCCCTGAAATTTGGCCACCCTAAACTAAGTCCACCTGAGGGAAAGCTCTTCCCCAGAAGCACCCTTGCAGAAGGCATGCATCTTACACACTTCTTTCCAGAAGCCTTCCCACTGGGACACTTGCAACATTTCACCCTTGTATTTTTGGGGTGAGTAAGGGGAACCCACATACTTAAGCAATTGTTCCACTCAGAGATATGATGAAAAAACCTGCTCTGTGGGAGTTAACTCCTTGGGGACAGCTGGGTTAATCAAGACCCATAGACGACTGAGCAAGTGACTTAGAACTTTAATCTCAATCCTCACCCTTTCAGCTCTTCCCTAGACCCATCAAAGACAGTCAGATAACCAGTGAGCATCCTCCTTGCCTTCACCCTGGGATGCAGTGCACTTTGGGAAACAGAAACAACATCAGAAATGAAATGAAAAGCACCCCGCACACCATTAGAGAGCGCCACAGCCTACCGAGCACCAGCCATTATCAGAACCCCCCAAAAGCCCTCTCATGCCAGCAGAGGGCTGCAGGTAGGAGATGAGACTGGTTGTACTAATCTCCCCCAGCAAGAAGCTTCCTCAGCTACTCATTTAACCTTCATCACAGCCCTGAGGGGGAAGCATTATCAGCACAGTTTACAGAAAAGTGACTCCATGGCATGTTAAGTAACTGGCCTGTGACTACAAGGCTAACAAGGTGGGGCTGGGGTCTACCCTGATGGCTCAGGGAAGCCGAGGCCTTCTCTATCACCTGACGCTAGCCCTTGCTATTCTCTCTGACCCCAGATGTACACATCTGGGGGCTCTAAGATGGGGTTGTTCAGGCTGCTCTGCCTGCCTGGCTGGTAATTCCTGACACAGAAAAACTTCACCCTGGCTCCTTCCAACCTATTGATTTTAATATTTCATTTAATAACAACAAATATAATGGTAGCTAAACGACACTGTGCAAACAGCACATGCCAGGTTCTGGGTTCTGTGCTAAGAATTTATATGCTTTATCTCACTCAGCAGCACAGTGACATGGGTATCACTGTAATTTCCATTTTACAAGTGAGAACCTGAGACTCAGAGAATAAAGCAATTTGTCCTGCTAGTGAGTGGCAGTGCTAGGGACAGCCAGAGCCCCAGCCCTTACTGGGTAGCCTCCAGGTCATACAGATGATAAGCAGGATGGTGGAGCCCACCAGCAGGATGGAGATGCCCGTGATGAACCAGTACACCCAAAGGGCATGCAGTCTGTGGTGAGCAGAACAGTGTAAGTGCTGCCCAGGCCTGCCCTGCCGGCCCTGAGGGCCCCAGCCCCTATCCCCAGCCTCAGGCTCTGTCCTCTCTGGCTACCGACAAACCATGGTCCACCACCTTGCTCCCTCATGCCCAACCCCCACTCCCGGGCTGACAAACCATGGTCTCACCATGTCCCCCTCCTGGGAGCTGACAAACTGTGGTCTCACCCCCTGCTCTGGGCTGACAAACCATGGTCTCAACCCACCCCTGGGCTGACAAACCATGTTCTCAACCCAAACCCAGGCTGACAAACTGTGGTCTCACACCCCTACCCCCTGGTTGACAAACCACGGTTTTACCCACGCACACAGCTGGCCTCCTTCAGGCTACTCTGCCTGGGTCAGGCACAAACTTCTCACTCTTATGTGGCCCCTGGGGAATGGCCCTTGAGGGCTGCTGCCCTGCAGAGATCGGAGCTTACCCCTCAATTGGTTCTGCAATGAGAACAAAGGGAAAAGGGGAAAGAGTATTCTTAACCCTTCCCAGTCATCACAAAAACCACCACTGACATCCCTTAAGGGCCTTCATGACCTTGGCCCTGCACCAGGCACTTTATATCCAGGATGAACTTAATGAAGCCACCTACAACAGACAAGGACTTGAGCTTCTGGTCTAAGGAGAGATACCTTGCCTCCTCCTTGGGAGTCTGGGTCTCCTTCCAGCCTGGCCCCATGTCTCAGCCTTCTTGTGAGCCTGTAGCTGCACCTTCCATGCGTTAGGGCATGTGACTTCTGAACAGTGTCCCTGGGGTGTGATCTTAGACAAGTTATTCAATATCACTGTGCCTCAGTTTCCTCATCCATGAACCTGGGGTTTAGGGTGGGGGAATCTCTACAGTGTGATGACTCACTTACAATAAGGGAGGATCAAACATGGACAGCATGTTGGAGCCATGCACTGAGTGCACGGCACAGAACTAGGCCTATAGGCTAAAAACCACCCCATTTTCTAGTCAAGAAAGTGGAGGGTCAGAAAGGTTAAGAATTTTGCCTAGGATGCATCGCTAATGAAAGGCAGCCAGGACTCCAACTCCAGGGAGTGACACTCTAAACCCCACTCCACACTTCAGGCCTGAAGAGCTCCAAGTTAAACTAAACTCTCCTCCCAAACCACCCCCCAGACTCAGGTCAGGCCTCAGCCGAGGCTGGTGGCTCTCAGCCACCTGCACTCCCAGTGCGGCCCTGAACAGCTGCATGTCTCCTACCTGGAGTGTCTGGCATTTTTGTCAGGAAACAGTCACAGAGTGTCTGAAGCAGTCATTAAGGCAGCTGCTGAAGAAGGGCTGGATCTGCAGGTAGAGAGGGTAGCTTAAGGACCATTGTCTCCCTCCAGCAAGGGGTGGACGGTCAGAGGACCCCTGCCCAGATGAGGTTGGGAGAATCAGAAAGGAGAAAGGCAGGGACAGTGTCTCAGCCAGCAAGAATTCTCACTGCCAGCGGTGCTGGGTGCCAGAGAGAGCACAAGCCCTCCCTGTATACCAGCAGGAACAACAGACTATGCATGCTACTCTCTGTGTCCACACCACACTCTCCACCTGTGAACACTTCTCACTCCCATCCACCCACTCTCCACCTATGCACACTCCTCACTTCCATCCACACCACACTCCCCACCTGTGCACACTCCACTCTGCCACACCACACTCTCCACCTGTGCACACTCCTCACTCCCATCCACACCACATTCCCCACATAGGCACACTCCTCACTCCCCCACACCACACTCTCTGCCTGTATACACTCCCCTCTCCGTCCACCCCACACTGTCCACCTGTGCACACTCCACACTCCCATCCACACTGCACTCCCCACTTGTGCACACTCCACACTCCCATCCACACCACACTCCCCACCTGTGCACACTCCTCACTCCCCCACACCACACTCTCTGCCTGTACACACTCCCCTCTCCAACCACACCACACTCTCCACCTGTGCACACTCCTCACTTCCATTCACACCACTCTCCACCTGTGCACACTCCTCACTCCCATCCACACCACACTCCACCTGTGCACACTCCTCATTCCCATCAACACCACTCTTCACCTGTGCACCCTCCTCACTCCCATCCACACCACACTCTCCACCTGTGCATATTCCTCACTCCCATCCACATCACACTCCTTCCATCCATGCCACTTATCTGTGCACACTACTCACTCCCATCCACACCACTCCCCACCCATGCACACTCCTCCCACCCACAGCACTCACCTGTGCACACTACTCGCTCTCATCCACACCACTCTCCACCTGTGCACACTCTCACTCCCCCACACCACACTGTCCACCCATTTTGTTCTCTGCATCCATCCACACCACACTCATTCACCTGCACTCTGTGGCAGCAGCACCCTCTAAGGCTGAGTAGAGTGAGCGTGATGTTGGATCACTGGTGGAATTCCTGTGGTCTGGGCTGAGGAGAAAGGCAAGGACGGGTAAGGCTACTTGGGTGAGAACCTGCTGTGGCTCTGCCAAGGAGAAGCTTTCCAGGGCAACCCTTAGGAATGCCAGGGGACAAATGCTTTTCAGGTTTCTGTTCCAGAAAAGACTCCATTTTTGCATGGAAGCTGGTTTGTTGTAAATTTGTAAGTACATTTATTAACTGGTAAGGCCCTCTTTGCTTTTGCTGCTGGAAATTGGGGATACAAATCTGTGTTCATTCACAAGAGTTGTACAGAGCCACACAGAACACTTTTCCTGTCCAGCCTCCTAGGTAGCTGAGATTACAGGCGTGTGCCAGTGTACCTGGCTTACTTTTGTACTTTTAGTACAGATGGGGTTTCAGCATATTGGTGAGACTGATGTTGAGCTCCTGACCTCAAGTGATCTACCTGCCTTGGCCTCCCAAAGTGCTGGGATTATAGGCATAAACCGCCATGCCCAGCCTATTTTATTTCATTAATTTACTTTTTCTTTGACTCTGTTGCCTAGGCTGGAGTACAGAAGCATGATCTGAGCTCACTGAAATCTCTGCCTCCCAGGTTCTAGCAACTCTCCAGCTTCAGTATCCTGAGTAGCTGGAATTACAGGCATGTATCACCACACTCAGCTAATTTTTTGTATTTTTAGTAGAGATGGGGTTTCTCCAAGTTGGCCAGGCTGGTCTTGAACTCCTGACCATTAGATCACCAGGGAAGAAAAAGGCAAGGCACCATGACCACTGTGGAGTAAGCATAGTATGAGCTCCAAGCTCTGGCAACACAATTCTGTCAGACTAGCAGAGAAGAGACTTGGGGCTTGGAGGGTGGTTCTGAGCTTAGAAGGGTCAAAAGTAGCAGAGTTACTGCAGGCATGTGGTACATGTGCTCAAAGCAGCTATGGTTCTCCATACTTGAAAAGCTGATCAGCAGAATCTGGTAACTGGTAGACTCACTCCACAGTCTGAAGCTCACACGCAGCTGGTGGGCCTCCAGGGTTTCCACAGTGATGTCAGGGTCCCACGGGCTGCCTGCCAAGGTTACACACACAGGCTGGAACTGAGAAAGGGCATGGGAGGGAGTGTGCATGCGTGTGTACAGCTCTTCCAGGCAGCCTGTTACCTGCACTCATGCACAGTGCAGTTTTTTTTCATCCTGGTGTCCTCGCAGCCTGCCGATGTAGAGAAAAGGGAACTCATGAAGCCTCTGCTTTCGGAAACCTGTTCTTCCAGACACCTGACAACAGAACAGCTATCTTTTCTCCACTGGGAGCCTGTCCACAGATGGCCCCTTCAGAGTGAGCTCTGGGGCTGGACCCACCATGGCATGAATGCTAGCCTGCTTGCCTGATCATCGTCTTTCAGGAAGCCCTTCCAATTCAAGTGCATTCCTCCTGAGCTTGCTGTGGGTGACCAAACAATCCTGGTCCCCTCCAGTTCCCTCTCTGTCCACCACAACTTCTTGTCCCTGGCTGCCCATCTTTGCCCAGGCTGAGAAGACACACAACAGGCATGAATCAGCATGGAGGGACAGGGACTGAGCCAGGCATTTTAGGAACAAAGAAAGAACTGAGAAGAATGACTCCTTCAACAAACACTGATGGGCCCCAGCCATGCACCAGGCCCTGTTCTCGGCACTGTAGGTAAGTGGTAAACAGGACAAAGCCCTGCCTCCTGGAGACTTCAAGCCCATAGGAAAGACCAATAAAAGCAAACACACAGCATGCAGTGCCATGCCAGGGGGTGATGAGCCACACGCAGAGACACACAGCAGGGTAAGCTGAGAGTGTCTGCACATGCATGTGTGCAGGGTGTCCCCAGGATGAAGAAGGTCAACACCATCCTTAAAAAGCATTTCCGGATCACCTGCTATATGCAAAGCAATTTGTGAGGCTCTGGAGATACTACAAGTGGGCAGAAGACCCAGACTTTGTTATCAAGCAGACTTTCTGACACAGCTGGCTATGAACAGTGAGAATTATAGGGAGGCTGAGGCAGGAGAATCGCCTGAGCCCAGGAATTCCAGGCTACAGTGAGCTAGGATAGCAATACTGCACTATAGCCTGGGTGACAAAGTGAGACTCCCTCTATTAAAATCAAAAAGAGAAATGCAGGTAACAGCTGAGCCTCTGGGGAGGATGGGGATGTAGAAGGTGCCTGTATATCAAAGGATGCCTGAGAAGAAAATCCTAGCAGTAACTGCAGGCAGGGTGGATGGTGCGGGAAGGAGAGTGCCATGCCTGGGACTAGTGTTATGTGTCGCAGAAAGAATGCAAGGTAGGAGGAGGAGAGCAAGCCATGGAGGCCACACCAGGCTGTGGGCAGAGGTTGCAACTTCTCCACAAGTGGTCTGCAGCTTTGCCTTTATGCTATTTTCTGGGCAGGATGGGTGCTTCTCTAGGTAGAGGGAGGGACTCCAGTTCTCATAAAACTTGTGGGTCTTGGGCCAATGTCTACTGCTGTGCCAGCAGATAATGGCTCTGCCTCAGGGAGTGGAGGCTGCAGCACATGCCAAAGGACTCCCAGTCCTGGCCTCTATTCTGTGGGTCCCAGGCACTGGCAATGCCAGCCACTGCCTTGCTGAGTGAGGGGGCTGGCATCTGTGCCACCTGCTGCTTCTTTCTCATAGAGTTCAGTGGTGAAGGAATGCCTTGGGAGGATGCTCTTACCAGGCATGAGGAAATACTTGGACTGGTAGTTTGGGCCCTGTCAGAGATGGGCTTGGGCAGGTGGTGAATGGTCACCTCATACTTCTGGTTGGGGTCAATCATGAAGTGGTGGCAGGTAAGACGCCACTGAAAAGAAGGCAGGAAGGGAAGGTGGATGGGTTACACACACCTCTCTCACCCATCTACACCCAAAGACCCTCATTCCCACCCACTCCTAAACATTCAACCAAAAATAAGAATAAGGCAACTACCACAGCAAAACCCAGTCAGGGAAATCAGTATCCTTGTCCTGTTTCCTCTGGTATTTTCTTCCTGTTAAGAAAAACAGTAGCAACCTGGATCTGGCCTCCTGAGCAGACAATGAATAAGAAAAAGCAGTCCTGCTCCCCACCAGGCTTCTCAAATTCTAGAACAATGGGTGTGAGATGGCTGAGCCAGAGGACTTGAGGCTGTGGAGATCTGGCATACAGGCAGGTAAAAACTTTGTCAAATGATTCTTCCTCCTTAAATGGGAAAGCCAGGGATCTCTTGAGAATGTTCTGGGGTTAAATATGGCAGAGGACAAGCTCACTTGCCCTGGGCCAGCAGACACCTTAGTTGCAGAGATATTTGAATTTGTGCTGAGTTATTTACTGGGTGGTAGAGATTACAGATATCAACTCCAACCCCCATTCTAGTTACCCTGGAGTAAAGGCCAGGGGTCCTTTCCTTCTGAGTGGATGGAGGAACCTGGTTCTCATCATCCCACAGCAGCCAAGTTTGAGGGTCTTAATCTAACATCACAGAAGGGTCCTGTCTTTGCTGCTTGTGTCTGTGAGAGACCTAATTTGTTTTCAAGTGGCTGTTTGCAGAGTTAAACCAGCAGTTTTCAGACTAAGGCTTGTATCATAAATATTTGAGGGGCGGATAAGCAGTAGTTGCTAGACTACACCTTAAGAATTTCTGGCCTGGGAAGTCTGGAGTGGGGCCACAGAACACACATTTCTTTACTTCTTTGATATGGAGTCTCACTCTGTCACCAGGCTGGAGTGCAGTGGCTCAATCTTGGCTCACTGCAACCTCCGCCTCCTGAATTCAAGTGATTCTCCTGTCTCAGCTTCCTGAATAGCTGGGACTACAGGCACATGCCATTATACCCAGCTAATTTTTGTATTTTTAGAAGAGACAGGGTTTCACCATGTTGGCCAGGATGGTCTCCATCTCTTGACCTCATGAACCACCCACCTCGGCAACCCTGAGTGCTGGGATTACAGGTGTGAGCCACCATGCCCAGCCAGAACACACATTTCTAACAAGTTTCCAGGTAAGGTTGAGGCTGCTGATCTAGAAAGCACACTTTGGGACCCACTGTTTTAAACAAACTTAAATAAGAATCAACATTTCACCACATAGCCATGCACAGCCACATGAGACTGAGCTGCGGGGTGCTCATTTGCCCACCTGCGGCAGCTCTTTGGTCTGGGCATTTTTTTTTCTTCCCGAGGGTAAACCCCAGCTTAATCAAAGTTACACAGAAAAGATGTCATACAAAGTTACACAAAGTGCCAGGAGGCAGGGCTGTGGAAGTTTTCTTCCAATTCACCTTTCTTTCAGAATGAATAGCTCAGTAAACCGGGAAGAAAAAGCAGGGGTATGTCAGAAAAGCTTTTGTCCCTCACTATTGCTCACTACAGCCACATCACTTATCTGTTGACTTTTGCCCATCTGATGCTGCTGTTTGGAATTCCTCAGACTCTCTCAGCCCCTCTGGGTCTTCACTGCTCTAAATCAGGGTATGAATTTTGGGACAAGTCTGTGCTGGTGTCATCAATGGACCATGATCCACTCAGGGGCTGTATTCTTACCCGCTTGTGGTGATGCCTCAGTTTGGACAGAAACTTGAACCTAACGCACAAACGTTCGTTGGTGTTTAGTTGCAGGACAGATATCTCTGTGCCTTTGAGGTACAGGATGCTGGCTGGAGGACAGAGGAGAAGAGGAAGCAAACAGATACAGGTTAGCCACGACAAGTGCTGGGTGTGTCACCACCTGTCTGCTATGGTTGTTCACTCTTGAAAGAAAATCTGCCTGTCTAACCCAGCTCTCCACTTCCTATCAATTTCAGCTTGCTCTCTGAGTACTTCCTTGCAGATAGTTATTTACCAGTTGGGCAAGGAAAAATGATACTTTACACCCCTCTAGAAGCAAAGGCTTTGTAAATTTGTGGTGAGGGCTATGACAGCCTGGCATTGGTGTCAAACACAGCCATGCCATCATCCTCACCAGGCTGTGGCAGTCAGCAGGAGCACTGAGGTTGGGGACTTCCAGAGAGAACTCCCTCAGGCCCCGGTCACAAATCTGGAGCTGGTGCTCATTCACCCCAGTAGCACCAATCTGTAACATAACTCTCTATTTCTGAATAGGCTCCCAGGATGTTTTAAAAGTGGCCCCTGAATTAAGGGAACAAACAGGCTGGCAAACGTGTTCCCATTTTTGACCTCATTTTTGGTATTGCAGTCACAAAATTAACCACTTACTTTTTTTCCCCAGGGTGCTAAAAATGTTAGGCTGAGGACTTTTTTTGTGAGGAATGGGGTGATGGAAAGGCGTCACTGCAGGTTAATATCCAAAACACTGAACAAGCATTAACATTTGAAATGATGGATCCTTACAACACTAAGTTTGAGCCCTCATGTCTGAGCATAGGACTGGGAGCCCAATACTGAGCCTGACTGGGAGAGCCAACAGGTGGGTCTGTGGACTCACTCAGAGGCAGGGAGACTCCCCCAGGGTCCTGCTGGCAGGCCCACTCACCATCTGTCTGCAGCATCCATTCAATGTGAGCCATGGGGAACAGGTCTCCTTGCTGGGTACAGGCAAAGTGGAGCTCAATCTGCAGCTCTTTCAGGGAGGAGGAGGTCAGGTTTTGAGGTGGATCCAGCTGTTACCCAGGCAGGTACCTGGAAGCCAGGGAAGAACAGCACTTAGAGACTTACAGTAAGACAGATGCCCCAGCAGTGGGTACAGACAGCGAAACAGCAAATAGCTCAGGGGCCTGTGACCTGCTAGCCTGTGACCCTTTGCTGCATCCTCAGCCTTCATTGACCTGCTCCCTCTGTTCTAATGTGTACTGGGGTTACTACAAATCTCTAAGTCTAAAGGGTATTTTAGGAGAGAAGACAAGTACACAACTTGATTTTGAGATGAAGCTGTGATTGGGCATGAGGGCACAGGCGGGATGGGGTTGTAATAAGAGCTGCTTTATTTTTATATGTCAGGGGTCCCTAACTGGCTCAGACACTTGAATATGTGCCTCCTCTGAATTAAAGCAAAACAAAATCTACACCACAGATGTCTCTCACTTTACAGTGACAAGCTGTGGCAAATAAAATTACATTATAGATCCAGTAGGGCAGCACCCCAGGGAATACTTTCACAATCCAATGGCCATTCTGTTTCTCCCTTCCTGACTTTTGCATAATTAATGCTCTTGATAGGAAGTGCAGGTGCACGTATTCATGATTCTCTGGGATCCCTCCTGCTGACAGCTGTAGCTCACAGCCTGAACCTGGAGTGGCATGGCAGGGCTTCTGCCAGAAGTTGGCCCCATGCCATCACTTGATTAACAAGGCAATGAGAAGAACAGAAAAAGATGACTTACTATTCTTGACCATGCACTTTAGTCCCTGTGAAAAGAAGAGGGTGTTTATTACAGCTGGGAAAGGGCTTGAATTTGTGCTGGGGCCAGATGCCCTCCCTTGGCTAGGAATGCTGTGACACAGCCTGCCTTTCTCACTTTTGGGAAATAGGATGAGGAGTGAGTCCAGTGGATGGCAAAGGGAAATAGCATTTTATAAGGAACTGCTATGAACTGGGACCTTGACAACTTTAAAAGACACTGAGAGAGTTTTCTTGGGGTATGCTGAGAAAAGGGCCCCTTATATCCTGAGGTTTCCAACCTTCCTCGATGACACTGCTGCAAGAGATGTGAAAGGGATAAAGGGAAGTATTTACAGTTTCTGTGACAGATCTGTTGGGGAATATTCACTAAGTTCCCACAAAGTCTCTAGGAAACATGTGCCAGGCCTTGTTCTGGGTGATCGTGATGAGTTATTATCTTCAGCCCATTTTGTAGATGAGGAAGCTGAGGCACTCATATCACATTATGTTGCCTCCCTCCTGGGCAACATGTATTAACTTTCCAACCCTAAAGAGATCCTGATTGCCAAATTTAGAAGCCCTGGTGACAAATGCTACCAGGGAAATGTAACCATTAGGCCTATGTGTTGCTGGCTGACCTACTTTGCAAAACACACACACACTCAGATACACATACACAGACATAGAACTTGGACACGGGGTTGAGTCCCCTCCGCAAGCCTCAATTTCTTCAACTATAAAATCAGAATAATCATAATACCAACTCTGTAGCATTGTTGAGCACTATGTGACAGAAACAGAAATGCACACCTTGGGAGTGGGGGTGGGGTGGGGCTCAGGGTGTGCCTGTGGGAGTTGCTCACTTCTCCCTTCGAGTAGGTCTGCATGATAAACCTTTCAAACAATGGGAATGCAGTCACAGACTACACAATGGAATGAGTACTACCAGACAGGCAGCTCCCTAGAAGCACCTCGCTTCCTGTGAAACAAGGCAAACTGTGCTCCATGTCTGGCACAAAAGGGCTGTTCTGTGACTAATGGCTTCCTCCTCCAGCGTCTGGCATAGAGTAAGAGCTTAATAAATGGAAGCTACTCTTAGGGCCAGCAGAGGCCCCCACTCATTCAGACCTGGCAGTGCAGCCACAGCAGGCCCCATGGGGTGCTCAGGCTTGGATGTCTCCAGTTCTCTAACTGGCAAAACAGACCAAATGCATCCCGGGGGGGAAAGTCGGATGCTGAGACAGACTGGAAATCTCAAGGCCAACAGTGACTGTCAGGGCTGGTACCCTCCTCTCTCTTGAGAGGAAGCAGAGAAAAGCCCATGCCACCAGGGTTCATTCACAGTGTGGATGCAGGATGGCATCCACACGTGCCCAGGATAGGCTCTGAACGAGCTACTGCACCTGGATCCTCCCTCTCTGGGACCCCAGTTCATAAGTGCTCCCAACCCTGTTGAGCTCTTCTGATTAATTCTCCCCACAGGTTCCAGGAGAGCACCACGGCCTAACCAGGCACTCCTCACATGTTCCCAGCAAAATCCATCTGACTGCCTAGGCCTGCACTAATAAATGCCACTCTTTCCTGAAGGATGAGGAGATTAACTCCCCTAAAGCCTCTCATTTCTCCTCTCTCTTACAATTCCTAGGATGTGGAGGATAAGAAAGTAGTTCTTTCACCCTGAGATGGGGAGCTTTTCCAGAGAAGGTAAACAGATACACCATTTAGAGTAACTTCCTACCAGCCACTGGGAATTACTTCAAAAACACTGCAGGGGCTGGGTGCAGTGGCTTATGCCTGTAATCCCAGCACTATGGAAGGCCGAGGTGGGCAAATCACGAGGTCAAGAGATCAAGACCATCCTGGCCAACATGGCAAAATCCCATGTTTACTAAAAATACAAAAATTAGCTGGGCGTGGTGGCGTGCACCTGTGGTTCCAGCTGCTTGGGAGGCTGAGGCAGGATAATGGCTTGAACCCAGGAGGCGGACGTTGCAGTTGCAGTGAGCCAAGGTCGCACCACTGCACTCCAGCCTGGTGACTGAAAGACTTTGTCTCAAAAAACAAAACAAAACAAAACAAACAAACAAAAACCCCAAAACACTTCAGGATGTGCCCATGATGAAAAGCTCTTGTCTTCATAAAGACCAAAAGGAGAGTGGAAGGGTTTGAGAACACAGTCAGCTGATTCCCAGTGCCACAGGGGGGTGCCCTCCTCTCATTCCTGAGATAGAGGGAAATAGTTTGGCATGCCCCATGGAATACTGGTTTTTGTCTTGGTTTCTGATAGTTGTGGTTGCATGTAAGTCTTTTCCTTTGGTTACTCTTATGTTTATAATTTTCATTCAAAACAGCCCTGAAACTTATCATTGATCTCTCCTCTCCAGCATGGATTAACAAACTAGGTTTGTTAATGTACCATGAGGTCATTCTTTTGATATTCTGGTAGATTACATTTGCTAATATTTTATTTAGAATTGCATGAATTTATATTCATAAATGAGATTGGGACATAGTTTTTCTTTCTGTGTAAGATTTATCAAGTTTTAGAATTAAGTTTGTGCAAGCTTTAAAAAAATGGGTAGTTTTCCCTCTTTTTCTGTGGTACTGAATGTTCATCAAGAGAGAATGGCTAAATAAGGTGAGATCTAGTTTAAATCTAAATGTCTATAAAACTAGAACTGGTCGAATAGATGATTGCTGTCTACTATGGAATGTTATGCAAATATTAAAGAGAATGAGAATTAGTTGCATAGACCCATCTGTTGGCCTGCAGATGGCCAGAATGTGTTGATGAGTGAGGAAAAGAAATTGCAAACAACTTTTTATAGTATGAATCCATTTCTTTTCTTTTTTTTTGAGACAGAGTCTTGCTCTGTCACCAGGCACAAGGCTAGAGTGCAGTGGTATGACCTCGGTTCACTGCAACTTCTGCCTCCTGGGTTCAAGTAATTCTTCTGCCTCAGCCTCCCAAGTAGCTGGGACTACAGGCATGCACCACCACGCCAAGCTAATTTTTGTATTTTAGTAGAGACGGGGTTTCACCATGTTGGCCAGGATGGTCTCGATCTTTTGACCTTGTCATCTGTCCACCTTGGCCTCCCAAAGTGCTGGGATTACAGGTGTGAGCCACTGCACCCAGCCAGTATGATTCCATTTTCTATGGAAAGAAGGCATGAAAAAGACCTTCCTGAATATATATATGAGTGTGACTGAATGAGAAGAGAAACATGAACAGGTGTGTATCAGGTATTAACACAGTTTGCTGGGGTCAAAAGGAACAGAAGCAAAGGGGATGGCATGAGAAATGACAAGGGGAAGAAACTTTAAGTAAAACTGAAAAATATACATGTAAGTGAAATACAGAATGAAAATTCTATTAGAGCTAATAGCGCATTGACCATGTACACACATTTTCTTCCTCTCTCCAAACAATATAACAATGCTGAAAAGAATTTTTTTGATAAATTCTTAAGGATCAAAGAGCCAAACTCAGTGGAGAAGAGATATGAACAAATTTTCAAAAGCCCTTTTCAACTTGGGCCCAGCAACACAGTTCCTGTAAAGAAGGGTGTTTACATGGTGGCTCATGCCTGTAATCCCAGCACTTTGGGAGGCTGAGGGGGTGCAGATCACGAGGTCAGGAGATTGAGACCATCCTAGCTAACATAGTGAAACTCAGTATCTACTAAAAATACAAAAAATTATTAGCCAGGCATAGTGGTATGAGTCTGTAGTCCCAGCTGCCTGGGAGGCTGAGGCAGGAGAATTGCTTGAACCCAGGAAGTGAAGGTTGCAGTGAGTGAAGATAACACCACTGCACTCCAGTCTGGGTGACAGAGGGAGACTCCATCTCAAAAAAAAAAAGGTGTTGGCTGGGTGCAGTGGCTCATGCCTGTAATCCCAGCACTTTGGGAGGCTTAGGTGGGTGAATCATCTGAGGTCAGGAGTTCGAGACCAATCTGTCCAAGAGATGGTGAAACCTTGTCTCTACTAAAAATACAAAAATTAGCTGGACCTGGTGGCATGTGCCTGTAGTCCCAGCTATTTAAGAGGCTGAGGTGGGAGAATTGCTTGAACCCGGGAGGCAGAGGCTGCAGATAACTGAGATTGTACCACCATACTCTATCCTGGGTGACAGAGCAAGACTCTGTCTACAAAAGAAAAAAAAGGAGAGCTATTATGCCACCTGCCACCAATGAGGTGGTGACACCAGAATATGACATCAGCATTCACAGGCACACCCATAGAGTGGACTTCAAGTGGCATGCCCCTTGGGCCTTGGGAACTCAAAGGGACCCAGAGCTTTGCCATAACCCAATGGGGATTTCAGACATGCTAATGCTAGGCTCAACAAAGCTGTCTGGGCTTAAAGAATAAGGAATGTTCCATTCCATATCCATGTGTAGCTGTAAAGAAAGCATAACAAAATTGAAGAGTCACCAAACAAACTCTATTCTGGTTACCTATGCCACTTTCAGAAACTGGCAGTCAGTCATTGTGGATGAGAACAAACTGTTGTCAAATAAAATTATAAAACTGAAAAAATTAACAAATAAATGAATAAATAACTATCCAAGTGGCAGCAGCGTGGACAGCTGGCTCCTCCTGAGTGGAGGAACTTCTCTCTGAATGCTACAAAAGAGAGTTATGGATAAGAGGCCAGAGGACCCTCAGAGCCTTACAACCCTCAGGGATTAGGGGCAGAGAGAATTAAGTGAAGGTCTACATATGGAGTGTTGTAAACCTTATGCTTTCTTTCCCTTCCCTGATTTCAGAATTCTGGAAGCCAGGCCCAAACAAAAGACCTCCATATTCAGCATTTAGAGGTCACCCATAGGCCAGCTTCACCATCAGCCTGACCTCCTACACAGTAAAGTCCTGTTCAATAAACCATAACTACACAGAACATTTAATTAGCTTTTAGGAATTCATTACTAAAATATCCTCAGACAGGCCGAGTGCAGTGAGTCATGCCCGTAATCCTACCACTTTGGGAGGCTGAGGTGGGCAGATCACAAGATCAGGAGATCAAGACCACCCTGGTTAACAAAGTGAAACCCTATCTCTATTAAAAATACAAAAAATTAGCCTGGTGTGGTGGCACGTGTCTGTAGTTCCAGCTACTCAGGAGGCTAATTCAGGAGAATCGCTTGAACCCAGGAGGCAAAGGCTACAGTGAGCTGAGATTGCACCACTGCACTCCATCCTGGGAGACTGAGTGAGACTCTGTCACACACACACAAAAAGGAATTCTTGACAGCCAAGAATGTTTGGAATGGGTTTTCAGTATGAAAAAAAAAGATCAGGCTGTGCATGGTTGCTCATGCCTGTAATCCAAGCACTTTAGAGGCCAAGGTAGGTGGATCACCTGAGGTCTGGAGTTCAAGACCAGTCTGACCAACATGGTGAAAACCCGTCTTTATTAAAAATGAAAAAAGCAAATCAAAACAATTAAAAAATGGTCCTGGAATAAAGAAAAACAGCAATGCTGTTAGCATGATTAAAACAAGGAGTCCTTCTTCATGAGAACCCCCCAGTTGTTTGCTGTCTGAGTGGTGCCTCCTCATCACCACCACTGCCATGCTTGAAGGTCTGTTTCTTGGGGATGTGGCTCCCAACTTTGAGGCCAATGCCACTGTCAGCTGCATGCGTTTCCAGGAACTTTCTGAGAGACTCTCGGGACATTCTCTTTCCCACCCTCAGGACTTTATCCCAGTGTGCACCACAGAGCTTGGAAGAGCTGAAAAGCTGGCACCAGAATTTACCAAGGGGAATGTCCAGCTGATTCCCCTTTCAATAGACAGTGTTGAGGAAGGCCTTGCTTGGAGCAAGGTCACCAATGCTTCCAATGGTGAAGAGCCCAGAGAAGTCACCTTTTCCCATCATTGATGATAAGAATTGGGACCTTGCCATCCTGTTGGGCATGCTGGATCCAGCAGAGAAGGATGAAAAGGGCATGCCTGTGACAGCTCGTGTGGTGGTGTTTGTTTTCAGTCCTGATAAGAAGCTGAAATTCTCTATTCTCTAACCAGCTACCACTGGCAGAAACTTTGATGACATTCTCAGGGTATTTATCTCTCTCCAGCTGACAGCAGAAAAGAGGGTTGCCACCCCAGTTGACCGGAAAGATTGGGATAGTGTGATGGTCCTTCCAACCATCCCTGAAGTAGAAGCCAAAAGGCTTCTCACAAAAGGACTCTTCACCAAAGAGTACCCATCTGACAAGAAATACCTCCACTACACTCCCCAGTCTTAAGTCTCTTGGAGGAGTTGGTGCTGAGAGCCAGAGGATGTCAGCTGCCAATCATGTTTGCCTGCAGCAGTTTCATAAAAAAAAAATCCTAGTGTCATCACAGCCAAGGTTTTTAGATTGCTATACTACTTGCTTATTAAATAAAAATGTCACTAAAAGTTTCTTGGAATTCTTCACTCTCCACTTTTACCAGCACAAAATTCTGTTCACAAACCAGCACTCTCTACTCATGCTCTTTGAAATATGTTCTGTATTTAAAACTCAACTCTTGTTGGACCTCCGCAGGTCTTGTGACCAATGAGGTCATATTGGTTGATGGTTGAAAACGTTTTCTTAATTCCATGAGAGAATGATTATCAATTTTTTTAAGTTGTCCTATAACAGCCTCCTTTTTGTCACCCATTTTGAAGAGCTGCAGAACTCAAGATTCAACTTCCTCTGTAAATATTGAAGTATGAAACTCAGGAACTTAGAGTAACCCAGATGCTCTTTAATATTCTGTGTTTTGATCACAGATGGGAAAAAAGCTTTTTAATTCTTTACCTTTCTGGTACATAACTGAAATGAAGAGCAGGGGAAGAGACCTTTACATATTTTGCTATAAAAACATTGTGAAAAGTTTCTATCAAAATGGAGAGACTGCAGAAAAGGCTTCCCTTGGCTTGCAAGGAGGTGTAGCAGGTGTGAGCAATACTAGTGCCATGTGCCTTTCACACAGGGTTTGCATGCATCATTCTGCTTTCTGATTATGTGTACACGAAAGAGTACACCATGTGAAGAGAAGAGAGAATGACTGAAAATGTTTTATTGGAGAACTCTTCCTGCAGTGGGTTGCTATTTTTTGTATTCTACTTTTTAGCAATGAAACCCTTTCTTAAAACTAGAAAACAAACAAACAAACAAACAAACCCAAACAAGTAAAAGGATTATAGCCCCAAAGAGATATGACACTGCATCTGTAAGATGGGGCAGGACACCGCAAACAAACAAGCAGGCAGAGAATAAAAACTGAGCCTTGAAAATCAATAGATGAAGTCTAGTGAATAAAAATTCAATAGAAGGATTTGTCTATGAAATTAAGGACATTTCTCTGAAAGTAGAGCAAATAGAAATGGGAGAAAATATATGACTATTAGAAACTCAATTTGGGAAAGAAAATACGATTGACTAGATTTCTAGGAGATGAATGAAAAAATAGAAGAAAGAAATTATTTTTTAAAAAAGGAAAGAAAGAAAGAAAACATCCTGGAAGTGAAGGACACATATTCCCTGAGAATGTAGAGAAACTCTCCTGCCCTTACAACACCACAACAATCAACACAGAAGACTTCTGTAACTACATGTTGTGGGGGTGGTTTCTTCCCACCACCAAGCTAGCCATCAATTCTGCAGCAGGCACCAGCTGGGTGTTCTCCAATTTAATTCTGACACTACTTAGAGATAGCATCAGATCCCACAGGTAGAGTGCTTAGTCCCCAAGACTGCCCACCCTCTAGACACCAGTTGTAAGTCCAGGCCTCCAGAACATCTAAGACCAACTGGCTTCAATTTGAGGTTCTCATGCTTCTCTCTTTCAGTTCAGTTAATTTGCTAGAACTGCTCAGAGCACTCAGGGAAACACAACTACCAGTTTATTTAAAGGATATCACAAATAATACCGAAGAAAAAAATGCAGAGGGTGAGGTACAGGGGAAGGAGTGCACAGTTTCCATGCCCTCCCCAGGTGCACCCTCCTCCCAGGTGTGCCCTCCTCCCTAGGTGCTCCCTCCTCCCCAGGTGCTTCCTCCTCCAGGAACCTCCACATGTTCCACTACCTGGAAGCTCTCTGAACCAGGTTCTTTTGAGTTTTTATGGAGGCTGCCCATAAGCATAACTGATTAAACCACTGGCTATTGATGATCAACTTAACCTTCAGTCCCCTCTCCCCTTCCCAGATGTGAGGGGGAAAGGAGTGGGGCTGAACATCTCAGCCCTCTAATCCTACCTTGGTCCTTCCTGTGACCAGCCACCATCCTGAAGCTGCCTAGAGGCTGCCAGCCATCAATGAATCATTGGTATATAAAACATACCATTTTGGAGATTCTAAGGATTTTAGGAGTTTCTATGCCAGACAAAGGAGTTGAAAACCAAATACATAGTTCACAGTATCACATTGCTGAATTAAAAAGGGTACTAAATGGCCAGCACAAAAACAGTAATGAAGACTCCAAATTCTGAAACGGTTGTAATATCAGCAATAAAAAGAAGATGCAAACCCTGTGTGAAAGGCACATGGCACTAGTATTGCTCACACCTGCTACATCTCCTTGGAAGCCAAGAGAAGCCTTTTCTGCAGTCTCCCCATCTGATAGAAACTTTTCACAATTTTTTAATAGCAAAATATTTAAAAGTCTCTTCCCCTCCTCTTCACTTCAGTTGTCTACTAAAAAGGTACAGAATTAAAACTGAGCAAGCAGAGCAGACCAAGGCTCCAAATTTTAAAACTGTTGTAATATCAGGAATAAAAAGAAGTTTCTAAAAGTTTCCAGAAAGAAAAAAAAAGTGTCATAAAAACAGATAAGAAATGTAATAACATTGATTTTCTTAGCATGTGTACCATTTTCTAGAATACAATGCTTTCAAAATTTTGAGGGAAAATTATCTTTAACACAGACTGTTTATGTGCAGCCAAATTATCGAAAAAAGTTATGAGGATAGAATAAAGATATTTGACATGAAAAGACTTAACATGTATATTCATGATTTATACGTAGATGTACATATATATGTAGATAAGGAACATACATGATATGTGTGTGTGTTTATCTGTGTGTCTATATCCATCTTCATACATATTCTTAGAAAATTACAGGAGGATGTGCTGCAGCAAAATGAGGGAGTAACCCCTGAGGAATAAGACACAACATCCAGGACATGAGAGATTTGACCATGACAGAATGTCTGTTCTTGTCTAGACACAGGTATAGACAACACAAACCTGGTTGGGGCTGGAGAAGAGAGGGCTCTAGGAGAAAGTTCTCTGGGAAAAGGCAGGATGGAATTGATAAAATATCTGATGATTTTGCAGGGTAAATGATACAACAAAAGTGATCGAAAACAACTAAGACTAACTACATGAAAAATTATACAAGTAGGCTGGGCTTGGTGGCTCATGTCTGTAATCCAAGCACTTTGGAGGTAAAGGTGGGCAGATCACCTTGGGAGTTCAAGACCAGCCTGACTAACATGGTAAAATCCCATCTTAAAAAAAAGAAAAAAAGAAAAAATATACAAGTGAAAAATTAAAACAATTATTATCTCTAGGGCAAAAGGGGAGGGGTTCGTATTAGAAAAAATACGTAAAGTACATTGCTGTCTGGGTGGGGTTGCTCATACCTTTAATTCCAGCACTTTGGGAGGCCAAGATGAGTGGATCATGAGGTCAGGAGTTCGAGAAAAGTTTGTCCAACATAGTGAAACCCCATTTCTACCTAAAATACAAAAAATTAGACAGGAGTGGTGGTGGGCACCTGTAATCCCACTTGGGAAACAGGCAGGAGAACTGCATGAACCCAGGAGGTGGAGGTTGCAGTGAGCCAAGATCGTGTCACTACACTCCAGCCTGGGCGACAGAGAGAGTCCATATCAAAAAAAATAGAGCCGGGGTGTGGTTTACCATGTTCTCTTTTCCCTCTTCCAGGAGCAGAGAGAGCATGGAGTGAAGTGCACAAGGAGCAGTCTCAGATGACCCAGGTGCAATGCATAACATGGCAGAGAAATCCACCCTGTGCTGCTGAGAGACACTGCATGTGGGGTCAATGTCACCTAACTGACAGCCTGTCCTGACGGATCCCTGTGTGTGACTGGAGGTAGAGGTTGCAGTGAGCTGAGATCGTGCCATTGCACTCCACCTGGGTGACAGTGAGAGATTCCATCTCAAAAAAAGAACAAGTAAACTTACTTGCCTCGGCAGTGAAGCTGCTTACTTGTTATAATAATATAAATGCTGCCTATCATTTAACTAATATAATGATTTAACTATAATAAAAGAGGGAGAAGTGGTGGCAGAAAAATAATGTAATTTTCATCTATTGGAAGTCAATACATAATATCTGAAATTAACAAATCATCAATTAACAATATCACAGAATGTTTAGAAATATGGAAGTAAATGTCAGAAGAAGTAAAGAAATCATATTTGGGGAGCAGGTTTGGGGTGGCACAGGGATCTGCTGTTTTTTGTTTCAAACATATCAGTACCATTTTTAAAGGAGTTAAAGGAGAATCACCAAACATAACTTGATAAAAATTAATTTGAAAATAGAAGTTTGCCAAAGAAATGAAAAAATTGAAAAGTAAGATAAATGAATGAAAACGTTAATTTGTTTAGGGGGAAAAAAGTAGACTTTTTTTCCTTATAATAGTTTCAATATAAAATTGTATAACATTCTAAATAAAGCAAAAAAAAGTGTTTGGGGTCTTCTTTGGCTATTACTAAGATATATCTTGACTAACAAATTTCTTTCCAACAGTCATCCTAATTTTAAATACTCCATTCTTTTTATTTTTTGAGACAGGGTCTCACTCTGTTGTGCAGTGGCATGCTTAGGGCTCAGTGCAGTGTTCATCTCTTGGGCTCAAGAGATTCTCTCACCTCATCCTCCCCAGTAGCTAGGACTAGAGGCATGTGCCACCACACCTGGCTGTTTTGTATTTTTTGTAGAGACAGGGTTCTGCCATGTTGCCCAGGCTAGTCTTGAACTCCTGGGCTTAAGTGATTCACCTCCCTCAGCCCCCCAAAGTGCTAGAATTACAGGCTTGGAGCCACTGCTCATTCTTTAAAAACAGCAGGATCAGAACATTATCTGTGAGCTACCTGCTTGTGAATGGCATTACACGAGGCATCCTGGAGAAAGTGGAGGGGGATTGTCATGACAATGAAGGTGAAAACAGCTGATGTTTATTGAGCTCCTCTTTTGTGCAGGCATCATGGTAAGCACTTTGTACACATATCTCATTTGATCTTGACAACAATCCTATGAGCCAAGCACCCTTATCCCAACTGTACTGCTGAAAAAACTAAGAATCAGGGAGGTTGGGTAAGTGGCCAAAAGTATCACAGAGCTGGAACTTGCACGACAAAGTTTTGCTCCAGAATATAAGATCTTAATCACTGCTGTCTTGTCTCTTTAAATTAAAAAGACAGGGTGTAGTGGCTCATGCTTGTAATTCCAGCACTTTGGGAGGCTGAGGTGGGCAGATCAGGAGTTCAAGACCAGCCTGGCCAACATGGTGAAACCTTGTTTCTACAAAAATAAAAAATAAAAAAATTGGCCTGGCATGGTGGCTCATGGTTGTAATGCCAGCACTTTGGAAGGCTGAGGTGGGTGGATCATTTGAGGTCAGGAATTCGCAATCAGCCTGGCCAACATGGTAAAACCCTGTCTCTACTAAAAATACAAAAATTAGCTGGGTATGGTAGTGCATGCCTGTAATTTCAGCTACTTGGGAAGCTGAGGCAGGAGAATACCTTGAGCCTGGGAAGTGGAGGTTGCAGTGAGCTAAGGTCATGCCACTATACTCCAATGTGGGCAAAAGAGTGAGACCCTGTCTAAAAAAATAAATGAAATAAATAAATAAATTGGCTGGGCGTCTTGGCTCACACCTGTAATCCCAGCACTTTGGGAGGCTGATGCAGGTGTATCACCTGAGGTCAGGATTTCCAGATCAGCCTGGTAAACATGGTAAAAATCCATCTCTACTAAAAATAACAAAAATCAGCTTGGTGTCATGGCATGCGCATGTAGTCCCAGCTCCTTGGGAGGCTGAGGCAGGAGAATCACTCGAACCTGGGAGATTGCACTGAGCTGAGATCACACTACTGCTCTCCAGCCTTGGCAACAATAACTCCATCTCAAAAAAAAAAGAAGAAGAAAAAAACGTAAATTAGCTGGGTATGGTGGCAGGTACCTGTAGTCCCAGTGACTCTGGTGGCTGAGGCACAAGAATTGCTGGAACTTGTGAGGTGGAGGTTGCAGTGAGCCAAGATCATGCCATGGCACTCCAGCCTGGGTGACAGAATGAAGCTCTTTCTCAACCAATCAACCAATAAGAGACACCTCCAATAGGTCACTATTCTCTACCCAGAAGGTGAAGGTTAAGAGGAAGAAATGAAAGATTCTATTCAAGTCAGTGCACTCAGTGAACACTACTGAGTGCCTGAGAGAGAAAGCGGGCTTTAAACTTATAAACACAGCCTGCTCTCATTGTCAGCTTGGCACTCATTAGCTGTGAGACATTTGGCCAATGACCCAGCCTCTCGAAAGCAGGTTCATCCTGCCAACCTCGTGAGCTGTTGTGAGCATGGGATGAAAGGATACTTGTAAACCACTGTCACAGTGCCTGACACAAAGAACACAACTTTGTGGACTTTGGAAGATTAGCATGATGAAAGTGGCTTCTGGCAAGCAGAAGATAAAGGGGTTTAACTGAGCACTTGTTCTACAACCACAAGTCAAAATCGCAAACACTCAGTAAAAAAGACTAATGAAACATTCTGTCTGTGAACTTATGTGTTAACATTCACCCTGGCAACTCTTACGTTGCTGCTATCTTTCCTATGGGTGTTTCTCCAGGCTGGCAGTCATGGGAAACCTACATAAAGCCTAGCTAAGGGGCAGGGCTAGCCACAAAAAAAAAATACACAGGGAAATACAATTATTTATGATTTCTCTTGTATTGATTTCTGTGGGGAAATCAGCCTTCCAGGTTTTGAGGTGCTAACTCCAGGCAGCTGGCACCAGTGCTAAGGTGAGTCTCATACTGCCACTACTTTCCAAGCATAGCTGACCATTTATTCCTTCATTCATGCATTCTTTTGTTCAGTCAACACATATTTATCAAGCTACTGCATCCTTTACTTCAACACTGAGCTAGGTACAGAACAGGTGTGTAGAAGTCTCTTCCCTGTCTGAGGATAGTCATGGAGGGCTAAGTCTAAATGGGCTTTGGACAGATAATTATATTATGGAAAGTGGCATGGGCTTACTTTGAGAAGGCTCATCCAGTCCTGCCTTTGGGGAAATAAGGGAACCCAGGCCCAGGCAGCCTCAAACTCAAGATGGCAGAAGACAGTAAGTGCAATGATGCATGAAAATCCAGGTCCTCTGGGAACCACCTCTGTGGCCTTGCCTCCCCTCATTATATTGCATTGCATCCAGTAAAACACCAGTGAATGAGAAAAATTGGAGAAGTGCTTTGCCTTGCCTTGCCTGGCCTGAAATTGATTTGCCTTGCCTTTCCTTGCCTGGCCTGACCTGAAATTGCCTTGCCTTGCCTAGACTGAAATTGCCTTGCCTGGCCTGAAATTGAATTTCCCTGCCTTGCCTTTCCTTGCCTGGCCTGGAATTGCCTTGCCATAAATTCCCTTGCCTTTCCTTGCTTGGTTGGAATTGCCTTGCTTTGCCTTCCCTTGCTTAGTCTAAAATTGCCTTGCCTTGCCTTGCCTTACCTTGGCTGACCCGGAATTGCTTTGCCTTGCCTTGTTTTGCCTGGCCTGAAATTGACTTGAATTGCCTTGCCTGGCCTGAAATTGACTTGCATTGCCTTGCCTTGCCAGGCCTGGAATTGCCTGGAGGTCCCTTACCTAACCTTGACTTGCCTGGCCTGAAATTGCCTTGCTTTGCCTTGCCTTGCCTGGCCTGAAATTACCTTGCCTTGCCTTTCCTGAAATTACCTTGCCTTGCCTTGCCTGACCTGACCTGGAATAGCCATGCTTGCCTTGCTTTGCCTTGCCTTGCCTTGCCTCGCCTGGAATTGCCTTGTCTGAACTTGCCTGGCCTGAAATTGATTTGTATTGCCTTGCCTGAACTTGCATGGCCTGAAATTGACTTGTATTGCCTTGCCTGAACTTGTCTGGCCTGAAATTGCCTGGAATTGCCTGAAATTCCCTTGCCTTTCCTTGACTTGTCTGGCCTGAAGTTGTTTGCCTTATCTGGCCTGGTCTGGCATGGAATTGCCTTGCCTTGCCTCACATGGCCTGGCCTGAAATTGCCTTGCATTGCCTTGCCTTGCCTTCCCTGGCCTGGTATTGCCTTGCCTTGCTGGTCTTGCCTAGCCTGGAATTGTCTGGGATTGCCTTACCATAGTTTGCCTTGCCTGGCCTGGAATTGCCTTGCCTTCCCTTGCCTTGGCTTGCATAACCTGGAATTGCCTGAAATTTTCTTGCCTTGCTTTTTCTTGCCTGGCCTGGAATGGCCTTGCTTTGCCTTGCCTTGCTGTCCTGGAATTGCCTTGCATGAAAATGCCTTGCCTAGCCTTACCTTGTGCTGCCTGGAATAACCTTGCCTGGAATTGTCTTGCCTTGCCTTGCCTGGAATTTCCTTGCCCAGAATTGCTTTGCACTTTCTTGCCTTGGCGATCCTGGAATTGCCTTGCCTGAAATTGCCTGATCTTGCCTTGTCTTCACTTGCCTTTCCTGGTATTGCCTTGCCTTGACGTCCCTTGCCTTTCCTTGACTTGCATTGCCTAGAATTTTCTTGCCTTGCCTTGGCTTGTTTTGCCTAGAAGTGCCTTGCTTGGAATTGCCTTGCCTCACCTGGAGTTTATTTGTGTTGCTTTGCCTTGCATTGCCTAGAATTGCCTTGCCTGAAATTGCCTTGTCTGGAATTCTTCTGCCTTGTCTTGCCTTGCATTGCCTCAAATTGCCTTGCCTGGCATTGACCTGCCTTGCTTTGCCTTGCCTTGCCTTGCCTGGAGTTGCCTTTTCTTGCCTTGCCTTTCTTGGATTTGCCATGCCTTGCCTGAAATTTCCTTGCTTAAAATTTTCTTTCATTGCCTTATCTGGAATTGCCTTGCCTGGAATTGTCTTGCCTTGCCTTGCCTGGAATTGCCTTGCCTGGAATTCTTCTGCCTTGCCTTGCCTTGCATTGCCTCAAATTGCCTTGCCTGAAATTGCCCTGCCTTTCCTGGAATTGCCCTACCTTGCCTTGCCTTGACTTTCCTTGCCTTGCATTGCCTTGCCTGGAATTGCCTTGCCTGAAATTGCCTTTTCTTGCCTTGCCTTGCCTTTCTTGGAATTGCTTTGCCTTGCCTGGAATTTCCTTGCTTAAAATTGCCTTGCGTTGCCTTACCTGGAATTGAATTTTATGGAATTGCATTGCCTTGCCTTGCCATGCCTTGCCTCGAATTGCATTTTCTGGAATTACCTCGCTGTGCATTGCCTTGATTTGGCTGGAATTGCCTTGCCTGGAATTGTCTTGCCTTTTTGTTTCTTATCTGGAATTCCCTTGCATGGAATTGCATTGCCTTGCCTTGCCGTACCTTGCCTGGAATTGCCTTGCCTAGAATTGCCTTGCCTTGCCTGGAATTGCTTTGCCTGGAATAGCCTTGCCTTGGCTTGCCTTTCCTTGCCTGGAATTGCCTTGCCTTGGCTTGCCTTTCCTTGCCTGGAATTGCCTTGCCTAGAATTGCCTTGCCTTGCCTTGACTGGAATTGCCTAGCATGAAATTGCCCTGCCTTGCCTTGCATGGCTGGGCCTTGCTTGCAATTGCCTTGCCTTCCATTGCCTTGCCTTGCCTGGAATTGCCGTACCTCTCCTTGCGTTGCCTTGCCTGGAATTGCCTTGCCTGGAATTGTTCTGCCTTGCCTTGCCTTGCATTGCCTCAAATTGCCTTGATTGGAATTACCCTGCCTTACTTTCCCTTGCCTTGCCTAAAATTGCCTTGCCATGCCATGCTTTGCCTTGCCTGGAATTGCTTTCCTAGAATCGCCTTGCTTTGTCTTGCCTTGCCTTGTCTGAAATTGCCATGACTTGCCTCGCCTTGCTTGAAATTGTCCTGCATTGCCTTGCCTTGCCTGGAATTGCATTGCGTGAAATTGCCGTGCCCTGCCTTGTCTGGCTTGGACTTTCTTGCAATTGCCTTGCCTTCCCTTGCCTTGCCTTGCCTGGAATTGTCTTGAATGGAATTGCCTTGCCTTTCATTGCCTGGAATAGCCCTGCCTTGCCTTGCCTTGCATTGCCTCAATTTGCCTTGCCTGGAATTTCCCTGCCTTCCTTTGGCTTGCCTTGCCTGGAATTACCCTGCCTGGACTTGCCTTGTCTGTAATTGACTTGCCTTGCCTTGCCTGGAATTGCCTAGCCTGAAATTGCCTTGTCTTGCTTGGCCTTAACTTCCCTTGCCTAGAATTGCCTTGCCTAGAATTGCCTTTACTTGCCTTGCCTGAAATTTCTCTGCCTGAAATTGCCCTGCATTGCCTTGTCTTGCCTAGAATTGCACTGCATAAAATTTTCCTGCTCTGCCTTTCCTGTACTGATTTTGCTTGCAATTGCCTTTCCTTTTTTTTCCTTGCCTTGCCTGGAATGGCCTTGCCTGGAATAGCCCTGCCTTGCCTTGCCTTGCATTTCCTCAATTTGCCTTGCCTGGAATTGCCTTTCCTTTCTTTGCCTTGCCTTGCCTGGAATTTCCCTGCCCAGAATTGCTTTGTCTGGAATTGCCTTGCCTTGCCTGGAATTGCCTAGCCTGAAATTGCCTTGTCTTGCCTGGCCTTACCTTCCCTTGCCTAGAATTGCCTTGCCTGGAATTGTCTTGCCTTGCCTTGTCTGGATTTGCCTTGCCTTGTCTTGCCTTGCTTGAAATTGCCTTGCCTTGTCTTGCCTTGCCTGGAATTGCCTTCCTTGTTTTACCTGGAATTCCCTACCCTGGAATTGTTTTCCCCTGCCTTGTCTTGCATTGCCTTGCCTGGAATTGCCATACCTGAAATGGCCTTGCCTGGAATTGCCTTGTCTTGCCTTGCCTGGAATTGCCATTTTTGAAATTGCCTTGCCTTGCCTTGTATTGCCTGGAATTGCCTTAACTGGATTTGCCTTTTCTTGCCTTTATTTGCCTTGCCTTGAGTGGAATTGCCTTGCCTGGAATTTCCTTGCCTTGACTTTCATTGCCTTACCTGGAATTGCCTTGCCTTCCTTTGCCTTGCCTTGCATTGCCTGTCCCGACTTGTCCTAGAATTACCTAGCTTTGTCTGGCCTGGACTGCAATTTCCTCACTTGGTCTGTCCTGGCCTAGAATGGTTTGGACTGGCCTGGCATAGAATGGCCTTGCCTGGCATGACCTGAAATGGCTAGGACTGGCCTGGCCTGACCTGGCCTAAAATGGCCTTGCCTGGCCTGGCCTGGCCAGCAAGGGCCTGGCCTACCCTAGCCTTGACTGCAAGAGCCTTGCCTTTCCTGACTTTGCCTAAATGGCCTTGGCTGGCCTGGTCTTGCCTGCAATTGACTTGCCTTCTCATACCTTGCCTTGCCTGAAATTGCCTTTACTGAAATTGTCCTGCATTACCTTGTGTACCCTTTCCTGAAATTGCCTTGCCTGGAATTGCCCTAATGTGCCTTACCTTGCCTTGAATTTTTCTGCCTTTCCTAGACTTGCATTGACTCGAATTGACTTGCCTGGAATTGCCTTGTCTTCACTTGTCTTGCCTTGTCTTGCCTTGCCTGGAATTGCCTTGATTGGAATTACCTTGCTTGGAATTGCACTTTCTTGCCTTGCCTTGCCTTGCGTGGAATTGCCATGCCTTGCCTGGAATTGTCTTGCCTGCAGTTGCCCTGTTTTGCCTTGCCGTGCCTTGCCTTACCTGGAATTGCCTTGCCTGGAATTGCCTTGTCTTCCTTGTCTTGCCTTTCCTGGAATTGCCTTGCCTTGCCTGAAATTGCCTTTCCTTTTCTTGCCTTGCCTTGCCTTGCCTTGCATGGAATTGCCTTTCCTAAAATTGCATTGCCTAGAGTGGTCTTGCATTGCCTCTTTTTCCCTTGCCTTGCCATGCCTGGAATTGCCTTGCCTGGAATTGCCCTGCCTTGCCTGGAATTGCATTGCCTTGCATTGCCTTGTCTTGCCTGGAATTTTCTTGTGTGGAATTGTCTTGCCTTTCTTGTCTTGCCTTTTCTGTAATTGCCTTCCTAGAATTGCCTTGCCTTGACTCGCTTTTCTTTCCCTTGCCTCACTTTGCCTTGCCTTGCTTGAAATTGTCTTGCTCAAAATTGCCCTGCCTTGACTTGCCTGGAATTGCCTTGCTTTGCATTGCCTTGCCTTCCCTGGAATTGCCGTGCCTTCCTTGTCTTGCCTTGCCTGGAATTGCCTTGTGTTGCCTTGTGTTGCATTGCCTGAAATTCCCTTGCCTGGAATAGTCTTGCCTTACCTTGCCTGGAATTGACTACTCTGGAATTGCCTTGTCTGGAATTGCCTTGCCTGGAGTTGCTCTGCCTTTCCTTGCCTGGAATTGCCTTGCGTGAAATTACTCTGCCTTACCTTGCCATGCATTGCCTCAAATTGCCTTGCCTGGAATTGCCCAGCCTTATTTTGCCTTGCCTTGCCTGGAATTGCCTTGTCTGGAATTGCCTTGTCTCGTGTTGCCTTGCCTTGCCTTGCCTGGAATTGCCCAGCCTTATTTTGCCTTGCCTTGCCTGGAATTGCCTTGTCTGCAATTGCCTTGTCTCGTGTTGCCTTGCCTTGCCTTGCCTGGAATTGTCTTGTCTGTAATTGCCTTGCCTTGCCTTGCTGGGAATTGCCTTGCCTGGAGTTGTCTTGTCTTGTCTGGCCTTACCTTCCCTTGCCTAGAATTGCCTTGCCTGGAATTGCCTTGCCTTGCCTTGCCTTGTACTGCATTGCCTGAAATTCTTTTGCCTGGAATAGCCTTGCATTACCTGAAATTGCCTTGCCTGGAATTGACTAGCCTGGAATTGCCTTGCCTGGAATTGCCTTGCCTGGAATTGCCTTGCCTGGAGTTGCCCTGCCTTATTTTGCCTTGCCTTACCTGGAATTGTCTTGTCTGTAATTGCCTTGCCTTGCCTTGCCTGGCATTGCCTTGCCTGGAATTGTCTTGTCTTGCCTGGCCTTACCTTCCCTTGCCTAAAATTGCCTTGCCTGGAATTGCCTTGTCTTGCCTGGAATTCCCTTGCCTTGCCTTACCTGGAATTGTTTTGCCTGGAATTGCCTTTCCCTGCCTTGTCTTGCCTTGCCTTTACTGGAATCACCATTCCTGAAATTGCCTTGACTGCAATTACCTTGTCTTGACTTGCCTTGCATTTCCCTGCCTTGCCTGGAATTACGTTGCCTGGAATTGCTTTGCCTTGCTTTGCCTTGCCTGGAATTGCTTTGCCTGGAATTGCCTTGCCTTGCCTCTAATTGCCTTGCCTTCCCTTGTTTTGCCTTGCAATTTCTGGCCTTGCCCAGAATTGCCTGGCCTTGCCTGTCCTGGGCTGAAATTGCCTGGCCTAGCCTGGTCTGGCCTGTCCTGGAATGGCTTGCATTGGCCTGGCCTGGCCTGGAGTGGCTTGGACGAACCTGCCCTAGCCTGTAATGGCCTGGCCTGGCCTGCAAATGCTTTGCCTTCCCTTGCCTTGCCTTTCCTAAAATTGTCTTGACTGGAACTGCCCTGCCTTACCTTGTCTAACCTTGCCTGGAATTGCCTTGCCTGCAATTTTCCTACCTTGCTTGCCTTGCCTTGCCTGGAATTGCTTTGCCTTACCTTACTTTGCCTTGTTTTGCTTTGCCTTGAGTTGCCTGTCCTGTCCTGTCCTAGAATTGCCTGGCCTTACCTGGCCTGGGCTAAAATTTCCTGGCCTGGCCCAGCCTGGCCTGGAATGGCCTGATCTGACCTGGTCTGGAATAGTTTGGCCTGGCCTGGCCTGTTCTGGAATAGTTTGGTCTGGCCTGGCCTGGAATAGTTTGGTCATGCCTGGCCTGGAATAGTTTGGTCTTGCCTGGCCTGGCATGGTCTGAAATGGCTTGAAGTGGCCTGGCCTGGCCTGCAAGGGCCTGGCCTGACCTAGCCTTGCCTGCAAGAGCCTACCCTTGCCTGGTCTTGCCTGACCTAGCCTCCCCTGCAGTTGCCTTCTCTCCCTTTGCCTTGCATTGCTTAAAATTGCCTTGACTGAAAGTTCCCTGCCTTGCCTTTCGTGGCCTTTCCTGAAATTGCCTTGCCTGGAATTGCCCTATCTTGTCTTGCCTTGCCTGGAATTGCCCTGCCTTGCCTGGAATTGACTTGCCTGGAATTGTCTTGCCTTGCCTTGCCTTGCCTTGCTTGGAATTGTCTTGACTGGAATTGTCTTGCCTTCCCTGTCTTGCTTGTCCTGGAATTGCCTTGAAAGGAATTGTCTTACCTTGCCTTTCCTGGAGTTGCCTTGCCTGGAATTGTCTTCCCTTGCCTTGCCTTACCTTGAATTGTCTTGCCTAATATTGCTTTTTCCTGCCTTGTCTT
Organism: Leontopithecus rosalia; assembly: GCA_028533165.1. Taxonomy (NCBI): domain Eukaryota; kingdom Metazoa; phylum Chordata; class Mammalia; order Primates; family Cebidae; genus Leontopithecus; species Leontopithecus rosalia. The sequence goes on along the minus strand of CM052653.1, from coordinate 119,790,663 downwards.
GCCTTGCATTGCCTGGAATTGCCTTGCCTGGATTTGCCCTGCCTTGCGTTGCCTTGCCTGGAATTGCCCTGCCTGAAATTGCCTTGAATTGCCTTGCCTTGCCTTTTCTTGCATTGCATTGCCTGGCCTGACCTGGTCTGGAATTGCCTGGCCTTGTCTAACGTGGCTTGGAATGGCCTGGATTGGCCTGGCATGGCCTGGAATGGCCTGGACTGGCCTGTACTAGCCTGGAATGGTCAGGACTGGGCTGGCCTGCAATGGTCTGTCCTGGCTTTGCCTGGCCTGGCCTATAATGGCCTGGACAACAACGGCCTTGCCTGTAATTGCCTTGCCTGTAATTACCCTGCCTTGCCCCTAATTACGCTGCCTTGTCTTGCCTGGAATTGCCTTGCCTGGAATTACCCTGCCTTGCCTTACCTTGAATTGCCTTGCATTTCCTAGAATTGCCTTGCCTTGCCTAGAATTGTCTTGCTTGGAATTTCCTTGCCTTGACTTGTCTTGCCATTTTTTTTCCTGGAATTGCCTTGCCTTCCCTTGCCTTGCCTTGCCTTGCTTTGCAATGCCTGGCCTGGCGTGGTCTAGAATTGCCTGGCCTTACCTGTCTTGGGCTGGAATTGACTGGACTTGCCTGGCCTGGCATGGAATGCTCTGGCCTGGGCTGGCCTGGCCTTGAATGGCCTGGCTTGGTCTGGTTTGGCCTGGAATAGCTTGGACTGGTCTTCCCTGGCCTGCAATTGCTTTGCCTTCTCTTGCCTTCCCTTGCCTGGAATTGCCTTGACTGGAACTGCCCTGCCTTGTCTTGCCTACATTTTTCTAAAATTGTCTTGCCTGGAATTGCCCTATGTTACCTTGCCTTGACTTGTCTGGAATTGTCATTTCTGAAATTGCCTTTCCTGGAATTTTCTTGCCTTGACTTGCCTGGAATTGCTCTGCCTCGAATTGTCCTGCCTTGCCTTGCCTTGCCTATTCTTTCCTTGCTTGGAATTGCCTTGCCTTGCCTGGAATTTCCTTACCTGAATTTGCCTTTCCTTGCCTTTTCTTGCCTTGCCTTGTGTGAAATTGCCTGCCTGGAATTTCCTTGCCTTGACTTGCATTGCCTTACCTGGAATTGCCTTGCCTTGCGTTGCCTTCCCTTCCCTTCCCTTCATTTCACTTCCCTTGCCTTGCCTTGCATTACCTGGCCTGGCCTGGCCTGGCCTAGAATTGCCTGGCCTTTCTTGTCCTGTGCTGGGATTGCCTGGCCTCACCTGACCTGGCCTGTAATGGCTTGGACTGGACTACCCTGGCCTACAATGGCTTGGCCTGGCTTACCCTGACCTGCAATGGTCTGGCCTGGCCTGGTCTGGCCTGCAATTGCCTTGCCATCCCTTGCTTTGCCTTGCCTGAAATTGCCTTGACTGAAAGTGCCCTGTCTTGCCTTGCCTACTTCTTTCTGAAATTGTCTTGCCTGGAATTGCCCTACATTGCCTTGCATTGACTTGCCTGTAATTGCTTTGCTTGGAATTACCCTGTCTTGCCTTGGCTTGCCTTGCCTAAAATTGCCTTGCCAGGAATTGCCTGGCCTACCCTTGCCTGGAATTGCCTTGCCTTGCCTTGTCTTGCCTTGCCTGGAATTGCCTTGCCTTGCCTTGTCTTGCCTTGCCTGGAATTGCCTTGCCTTCCCTTGCCTTCTCTTTTCTTTCCTTGCATTTCCTTGCCTTGCCTTGCCTGTCCTGGCCTGCCCTAGAATTGTCTGGTCTTGCCTGGCCTGGTCTGGAATTTTCTGGTCTGGCCTGGCCTGGCCAGGAATGGCTTGGGCTGGCCTGGCCTGGCCTGTCTTGTAATGGCCTGGCCTAGCTTAGCCATGCCTGCAAGAGCCTAGCCTTTCCTGGCCTTGCCTAAAATGGCTTTGCCTGGCCTGGTCTTGCCTGTGATTGCCTTGCCTTCCCTTGCCTGGAATTGATTTGATAGAAATTTCCCTGCCTTGCTTTGGGTAGCCTTTCCTGAAATTGCTTACCTAGAATTGCCCTACCTTGCCTTGCCTTGCCTTACCTGGAATTGACTTGCCTGGAATTGTCCTGCCTTGCCTTACCTTGCATTGAGTCGAATTGCCTTTCCTGGAGTTGCCCTGCCTTGCCTGGAATTTCCCTGCAGTGCCTTGCCTTGCGTGGAATTGCCTTGCCTGGAATTGCCTTGCCTAGAATTGCCTTGCCTTGCCTAGCCTGAAATTGCCTTGCTTGGAATTGCCTTGCCTTGAATTGCCTTGCCTTGCCTATCCTTGCCTAGCCTGAAATTGCCTTGCTTGGAATTGCCTTACCTTGCATTGCCTTGACTTGGCTGGAATTGCCTTGCTTGGAATTGCCTTGCCTTGCCTTGAATTGTTTTGCCTTGAATAACCTTGCCTTGGCTTGTATTGTTTTGCCTAGAATTGTCTTGCCTTGCCTAGAATTATTCTGCCTGAAATTGCCCTGCCTTGCCTTGGCTTGCCAGGAATTGCCTTGCCTTGCCTTGCGTGGAATTGCATTGCCTGAAATTGTTTTGTCTAGTCTTGCTTGTAATTGAGTTGCCTAGAATTGCCTTTTTTTTGCCTTGCCTTGCATTGCTTGGAATATCTTTGCCTTGCCTTGCCTTGCCTTGCCTTGCCTAAAATTGCCTTACTTTGACTTGTCTTGCTTTGCCTTGCCTTGCCTGGAATTGCCTTGCCTGGAGTTCCCATGCCTGGAATTGCCTTGCCTAGAATTGCCTTGCCTTGCCTTGCCTTGCCTGGAATTGCCTTGCCTGGAGTTCCCATGCCTGGAATTGCCTTGCCTAGAATTGCATTGCCTTGCCTTGCCTTGCCTGGAATTGCCTTACATGGAATTTTCTGGCCTTGTATTGCTTTGATTTGTCTGGAATTACCTTGTCTGGAATTTCCTTGCCATGGTTTGCCTTGTCTTGCCTAGAACTGCCATGGCTTGCTTTGTCTTACCTAGAATTGCCTTGCCTTGCCTTGAATTGCCCTGCCTTGCCTTGGCTTGCCTGGAATTGCCTTGCATAAAATTTCCCTGCCTTGCCTTTCCTGGCCTGGTCTTGCTTGCAATTGCTTTGTTTTCCCTTGCCTTGCCTTGCCTGGAATTGCCTTGACTGGAATTGTCCTGTCTTGCCTTGCCTGGAATTGCATTGCCTGGAGTTGTTCTGCCTTGCCTTGCCTTGCATTGCCTCAAATTGCCTTGACTGAAATTGCCCTGCCTTACCTTGCATGGAATTGCTTTCCGTGGAATGGACTGGCCTTGTGTTGCCTTGCCTTGCCTCTAATTGCCTTACCTGGAAATGCCTTGCCTAGCCTAGCCTTGCCTTGCCTGGAATTGCCTTCCCTTGCCTTGCCTGAAATTGCCTAGCCTGAAATTGCCTTGTCTTTCTTGGCCTTACCTTCCCTTGCCTAAAATTGCCTTGACTGGAATTGCCTTGCCTTTCCTGGAATTGCCTTTCCCTGCCTTGTCTTGCCTTTCCTTGCCTTGCCTGGAATTGCCTTTCATGGAATTCCCTTGGGAAGAATGGCCTTGCCTTGCATTGCCTCTTCTTCCCTTGCCTTGCCTTGTCTTGCCTCACCTTCCCTGGAATTGCCTTACCTGGAATTGCCTTGCCATGCCTTGCCTTGTCTTGCCTGGAATTGCCTTTACTGGAATTGCTTTGCCTTCCCTGTCTTGCCTTGGGTGTAATTGCCTTGCATTACCTGAAATTGCCTTGCCTGGAAAAGCCTTGCTTTGCCTGGAATTGCCTTGCCTGAAATTGCCTCGCCTGAAATTGCCTTGACCTGCATTGCCTTGCATTGCCTGGAATTGCCTTGCCTTGAATTACCCTGCCTTGCCTTGCCTTGCCTTGTTGGAATTGCCTTGCCTTACCTGGCCTGGCCTTGCTTGCAATTTTTTGCCTTCCCTTGCCTTGCCTTGCCTAGAATTGCCTAGCCTAAAATTGCCTTGTCTTTCCAGGTCTTACCTTCCCTTGAGTAGAATTGCCTTGCCTGGAATTGTCTTGACTTCTCTTGTGTGGAATCACCTTGCCTGAAATCGCCTTGCCTAATGTTGCCTTGCCTTGCCTAGAATTGTCTTGTCTGGAATTGCCTTGCATGTCTTGCTTTTTCTTGCCTGAAAATGCCTTGACTGGAATTGCCTTGCCTTTCCTGAAATTGCCTTTCCCTGACTTGTCTTGCCTTGCTTTGCCTAAAATTGCATTTCCTGAAATTCCCTTGCAAAGAATGGCCTTGCCTTGCCTCGCCTCTTCTTCCCTTCCCTTGTCTTGTCTTGCCTCGCCTTGCCTGGAATTGCCTTGCCTTGCCTTGACTGAAATTGCCTTTACTGGAATTTCATTGCCTTTCCTGTCTTGCCTTGCCTGGACTTGCCTTGCATGGAATTTCCTTGCATTGCCTAAAATTGCCTTGCCTGGAATAGGCTTGCTTTGCCTGGAATTGCCTTGCCTGAAATTGCCTCGCCTGAAATTGCCTTGCCTGAAATTGCCTTGACCTGCATTGCCTTGCATTGCCTGGAATTGCCTTGCCTTGAATTACCCTGCCTTGCCTTACCTTGCCTTGCCTGGAATTGCCTTGTCTTACCTTGCCTTGCCTGGCCTGGCCTTGTTTGAAATTCTTTTGCCTTCCCTTGCCTTGCCTTGACTGGAATTGCCTTGCCTTGCCTGAAATTGCCTTGCCTTGCTTGGAATTGCCTTGACTGGAAGTGCCTTGCATGAAATTGCCTTGCATTGCCTGGAATTGCCTTGCCTGGAACTGCCTTGCCTTGTCTTGCATGGAATTGCCTTGCGTGGAATTGCCTTGCCTTCCTTGTCTTGCCTTGCCTGAAATTACCTTGCCTGGAATTAACTTGCCTGGCCTTTCTTGGAATTGCTTTGGCTTGCCTTGCCTTTCTTGGAATTGCCTTGCCTTGCCTTGCCTTGCCTTTCCTGTCTTGCCTTGCCTGAAGTTGCCTTGCATGGAATTGCCTTGCGTTGCGTTGCCTTGCCTTGCCTGAAATTGCCTTGCCTTTCCCGTCTTGCCTTGCCTAAAATTGCCTTGCATGAAATTGCCTTATGTTGCCTGGAATTGCCTTGTCTTGCCTTGCCTGAAATTGCCTTGCATGGAATTGCCTTGTGTTGCCTGGAATTGCCTTGTCTTGTCTTGCTTGGAATTGCCTTGCCTTACTTGTCTTGACTTGCCTGAAATTGCCTTGCCTGGAATTATCTTGCTTTGCCTTGCTTGGAATTGCCTTGTCTGGAATTACCTTGCCTTGCCTGGAATTGCCTTGTCTAGCCTTGCCTTGCCTTCCTTTGCTTAGAATTGCCTTACCTGAAATTGCCTTGCCTTGCCTTGCCTTGCCTAAAAATTGTCTTGCTTGGAATTGCCTTGCCTTGTTTTGCCTTGTTTGGAATTGCCATCCCTTGCCTTCCCTTGACTGGAATGTTCTTGCCTTGCATTACCTGGAATTTCTTTGCATGGAATTGCCTTTCCTTGCCTTGTTTTGCCTTACCTTGACTGGAATTATTGTTCTAAAATTTTCTTGCCTAGAATTACCATGCATTGCCTTGCCTTGCATTGCCCTGCCTTGCCAAAAATTGCCTTGCCTGGAATTTCCTTGAAGTACCATGCATTGCTTTGCCTTGACTTGCCTTGCCGTGATTTGCTTTTTCTTTTCTGGAATTGCCTAGCCTTGCCTTGCATTGCCTTGCCTGGAATTGCCTTGCCTGGCCTTGCCTTGCCTTGCCTTACATTGAATTGTCTTGCCTGGAATTGCCTTTTCTTTTCTTGCCTTGCCTTGCCTGGCTGGAACTGCCTTTCCTTGCCCAGAATTGCCTTGCCTTGCATTGCCTTGCCTTGCCTGAAATTGCCCTGCCTTACCTGGAATTGCCTTGCCTGAAATAGCTTTGCCTCAGCTTGCCTTGAATTGCCTTGCCTAGAATTGCCTTGCCTTGCCTTAACTTGTATGGAATTGCCTTGCCTGGAATTACCTTGCCTTGCCTTGAGTACCCTTGCCTGAATTTGCCTTGCCTGAAATTTCATTGCCTTGCCTTACCTTGCCCAAAATTGCCTTGTGTGAAATTGCCCTGCCTTGCCTTGACTGGCCTGGTCTTGCTTGCAATTGCCTTACCTTCCCTTGCCTTGCCTTGCCTGGAATTGCCCTGCCTTGCCTGGAATTGCTCTGCCTTGCCTGGAATTGCTCTGCCTTGCCTTGCCTTGCATTGCCCGGTCTTATCTTGCCTTGCATTGCCTCAAATTGCCTTCCCTGGAATTTCCCTGTCTTCCTTTGCCTTGCCTTGCCTAGAATTGCCTTTTCTTGCCCTGCCTTGCAATTTCTTGTCTGGAAGTGTATTGCCTGGAATCACCTTGTTGGGAATCATCTTGCCTTGCCTTACCTTGCTTTGCCTGGAATTGCCTTGCCTAAAATTGCCTTGCCTTGCCGGGAATTGCCTTGCCATACATTGCCTTATCTTGCCTTGCATTGCCTTGCCTAAAATTGTGTTGTGTGAAATTGCCCTGCCTTGTCTTGCCTGGCAGGGTCTTGCTTACAATTGCCTTGCCTTCCCTTTCCTTGCTTTGCGTGTAATTCCCTTGCCTCAAATTTCCCTGCCTTGTTTTCTTTGCCTGGAATTGCCTTGCGTGAAATTGCCCTGCCTTGCCTTGCCTGGCCTGGACTTGCTTGCAATTTCCTTGCCTTCCTTTGCCTTGCCTTGCCTGGAAATGCCTTGACTGTAATTGCCCTGTCTTGCCTTGCCTTGCCTTTCATTGCCTGGAACTGCCTTGTCTGGAATTCCCTTGTCTTGCCTAGAAATGCATTGCCTTGCCTGAGATTGCCTAGCCTGGGATTGCCTTTTCTTGCCTTGCCTGGGATGTCTTTGCCTGTAATTGCCTTGCCTTGTCTTGCCTTGTTTTGACTGGGATGGTCTTTCCTGGTATTGCCTTGCCTTTCATGAAATTGCCTTGCCTTGCCTTGCCTTGTCTGGCCTGGCCTTGTCTTGCCTGGACTTGCCTTGCCTGGGATTTCGTTTCCTTGCCTGCCCTAGGATTGCCTTGTCTTACCTTGCGTTTCCTTGCCTGAAATTATCTTGCCTTGCCTTGCCTTGTTTTGCCTGGGTTTGCTTTGCTTACCTTGCCTTGCCTTGCCTAAGATTGCCTTGCCTTGCCTTACCTTGCCTGGGATTGCCTTGCCTTGATTGGCCTTGAAGTGCCTTGCGTTGCATGGGATTGCCTTGCCTAGGATTGCCTTGCATGGAATTTTCTTGCCTTGCCTTTCTTTGCCTTGCCTTGCCTTGCCTTCCCTGAGATTGTCTTGCCTTGCCTTACCTTGCTTTACCTGGGATTGCTTTGCCTTGTTTGCCTTGCTTTGCTTTTCCTTGCATTTTATAAGATAGCATTGCATATGACTGCTTTTCCTTTCCTTTCCTTTCCTTGCCTGAAATTGCCTTGCCTTTTTTGACTTGACTTGTGTTGCCTTACCTGGGATTGCCTTGCCTTGCCTTGCATTTCCTGTGATTGCCTTTTCTTGCCTGGAATTGTCTTCCCTTGTCTTGCCTGGGATTGCCTAGCCTGGGATTGACTTGCCTGGGATTGCCTTGCATTGCCTTCTCTGTAATTGCCTTGCCTTGCCTGAGATTGCCTTGCCTGGCATTGCCTTGCCTTAACTTGCCTGGTATTGCCTAGCCTGGGATTGCTTTGCATTGCCTGGGATTGCCATGCCTTGCATTGCCTTGCCTGAGATTGCATTGTCTTGCCTTGCCTTGCCTTGCCAGGGATTGCCTTGTCTTGCCTTGCCTTGCATGGGATTGTCTTTCCTTGCCTGGGATTGCCTTTTCTTGCCTTGCCTGGGGTTGCCTAGACTTGCCTTGCTTTGCTTTGCCTTGCCTTGCCTGGGATGGCCTTCAATTGCCTTGCCTTGACTGGGATTGCCTAGCCTTGACTTGCCTGGTATAGCCATTCCTAGAATTGTTTTGCCTTGCCTAGCCTGGCATTGACCTGCCTGGGATTGCCTTGATTTGCTTTGCCTGGAATTCCTTGTCTAGTTTGGGATTGCCTTGCCTTGCCTTCCTTGCCTTGACTGGGATTGTCTTTTCTTGGATTGCCTTCCCTTGCCTTTCTTGAATTTGCCTTGCCTTGCCTTGCCTGGGATTGCCTTGCCTTGCCTGGGATTGTCTTGCCTAAAATTGCCTTTCCTTCCTTACCTGGGATTGCCTTTCCTGGGATGGCTCTTCTTGACTTGCCTGAAATTGCCTTGCCTGGGATTGCCTTGCCTTACCTGGGATTGCCTACATTGGGATGGCTTTTTCTGAAATTGCTTGCCTTGCCTTGCCTTGCCTGTGATTGCCTTGCCTTGCCTTGCATGAGATTGCCTTACCTTGCCTTGCCATGCCTTATCTTGCCGGGGATTGCCTTGCCTTGCCGTGCCTTATCTTGCCTGGGATTGCCTTGCCTTGCCTAGGATTTCCTTGCCTGTAATTGCCTTGCCTTGCCTTACCTGAGATTGTCTTACCTGAGATTGCATTGCCTTGCCTGAAATTGCCTTGCCTTGCCTTGCCTGAGATAGCATTGACTGGAATTGCCTTGTCTTGCCTTGCCTGGGATTGCCTTGTCTGGCATTTCCCTGACTTGCCTTGCCTTGCCTGTGATTGCCTTGCCTGGGATTTCCTTGCCTTGCCTTTTCTGATATTGCCTTGCCTAGAATTGCCTTCCCTTGCCTTGCCTGGGACTGCCAAGTATGAAATTGCCTTGCCTTGCCTTGCCTGGGATTGCCTTTTCTTGCCTGCCATAGGATTGCCTTGCCTTGCCTGGAATTGCCTTGCCTTGCCTTGTTTTACCTGGGTTTGCTTTGCTTGCTTTACCTAAGATTGCCTTGCCTTTACTTACCTTGCCTGGGATTGCCTTACCTTCTTTGGCCTTGACGTGCCTTGCCTTGCATGGAATTGCCTTGCCTGGAATTTCCTTGCCTTGCCTTTCCTTTCCTTGCTTGCCTTGCCTTGCCTTTCCTTGCCTTGCCTTGCCTTGCCTTGCTTTGCCTGGGATTGCTTTGCCTTGCCTTGCCTTGCCTTGCATAAGATTGCCTTGCATATGACTGCCTTTCCTTTCCTTTCCTTTCCTTGCCTGATATTGCCTTGCCTTGTTTGCCTTGACTTGCATTGCCTTACCTGGGATTGCCTTGCCTTGCCTTGCCTGGAATTGCCCTACCTTGCCTGGAATTGCCTTCCCTTGCCTTGCCTGAGATTGCCTAGCCTGGGATTGCCTTGCCTGGGATTGCCTTGCATTGCCTTCTCTGAAATTGCCTTGCCTTGCCTGACGTTGCCTTGTCTTGACTTGCCTGGGATTGCCTAGCCTGGGATTGACTTGCCTTGCCTGGGATTGGCTTGCCCTGCATTGCCTTCCTGAGATTGCATTGCCTTGCCTTGCCTTTCCTGGGATTGCCATGCTTTGCCTTCCCTTGCCTTGCCTTGCCTGGGATTGCCTTGTCTTGGCTTGCCTTGCATGCGATTGCCTTCCCTTGCCTGGGATTGCCTTGTCTTGCATGGGATTGCCTAGACTTGGTTGCTTTGTTTTGCCTTGCCTTGCCTGGGATTGCCTGGCCTTGCCTTGCCTTGCCTGGGATTGTCTTTTCAGGGATTGCCTTCCCTTGCCTTGCTTGAAATGGCCTTGCCTTGCCTTGCGTAAAATTTTCTTGCCTGTAATTTCCTTGCCTTGCCTTGCCTTGCCTTGCCTGAGATTGTCTTGCTTGAGATTGCATTGCCTTGCCTGAAACTGCCTTGCATTGCCTGAGATTGCATTGACTGAGATTACCTTGCCTTGCCTTGCCTGGGATTGCATTCCTTTGCCTAGCCTGGAATTGCCTAGCTTGATATTGCATTGCCTCATATTGCCTTGTCTGAATTTCCCTTTCCTTGCCTTGCCTTGCATGGGATTGTCTTGGCTTGCCTGGGATTGCCTTGTCTTGCATTGTCTTGCCTGAGATTGCCTTGCCTTGCCTTGCTATGCCTTGCATGGGATTGCCTTTCCTTGCCTGGTATTGCATTGGCTTGAATTGTTTTGCCTTTCCTTGCCTAAGAACGTTTTGCCTCAGATTCCATCGCCTTGCCTAGCTTGGTATTGTCATGCCTGGGATTTCCTTGCCTTGGGTGCCTTGACTGGCCTGGGATTGCCTTGCCTTGCTTTGCTAGAAATTTCCTTTCCTGTAATTGCCTTGCCTTTCCTGGGTTTGTCTTGCCTTGTCTTGCCTGGGATTGTTTTACCTCGCCTTGCCTTGCCTTACCTTGCCTAGTATTGCCTTGCCTTTACTTTCCTTCTTTTTCTTAGATTGCCTTGCCTTGCCTGGGATTGCCTATGATGGGAATGCATTGTCTTGCCTTGCCTGAAATTGTATTTCCTGGAATTGCCTTGCCTTGCCTTTCCTGGGATTGCCTTGCATTGCCTTACCTGATATTGCCTTGCCTTGCTTGGAATTTTATTGCCTTGCCTTGCCGAAGATGGCCTTCCCCTGCCTTTTCTTGCCTGGGATTAACTTGCCTTGTTCTGCCTTGCCTTGACTTGCCTTTTCTTGCCTTGCCTTGCCTTGCCTGGGAGTGCCTTCCCTTGCCTTGCCTGGGATTGCCTTCTTTGCCTTGCCTGGGATTGTCTTGCCTGGGATTGCCTTGCCTGGGATTGCCTTGCCTTACCGTGCCTGAATGTGTGCTGACTTGTTTTGCCTTGCCTTGCCTAAGACTGCCTTGCTTTGCCTTGCCTGGGATTGCCTTAAGTTGTCTTGTATTGCATGGGACTCCCTTGCCTTGCCTGGTATTGCCTTGTCTTGCCTTGCCTGTGATGGCCTTCCCTTCCCTTGCCTGGACTGAAATTGCCTTGCCTTGCCTTGCGTGGAATTGCCTTGAATTGCCTTGCCTTGCTTGGGATTGCCTTGCCTTGAGTTTTCTTACCTGGGATTGCCTTGACTTCTTCTGCATTGCCTTGCCTTGTGTGGGATTGCCTTCCCTTCCCTTCCCTGGTATTACCTTACCTGGAATTCCTTTGCTTTCCCTTTCCTGGCTTTGTCTTGCCTGGGATTACCTTGCCTTGCCTAAGACTGCATTGAATTGCCTTGCCTTGCCTGGGATTGCCTTGCCTTGTCTGGGATTGCCTTGCCTTGATTGGTCTTCCAAGAAATTGCCTTTCCTTTCCCTGCCTTGTCTTGCCTTGCCTGAGATTGCCTTCTCTTCCCTTGCTTTGCCTTGCCTTACCTTGCCTGGGATTGTCTTGCCTGGAATTGTTTTGCCTTTTCTTGCCTGGAATTGTCTTGCCTGGGATTGCCTTGCTTTGCCTTGCCTTGCCTGGGATTGCCTTGCCTTAACTTGCCTTGCCTTACCTTGCCTTGCCTTGGATTGCCTTGCGTGGGATTGCCTTGCCTTGCCTTGCCTGGAATTGTTTTGTCTGGGAATGCTTTGCCTTGTCTTACCTAAGATTGCCTTTTCTAGGCTTGCCTGGAAATGCCTTGCCTGGGATTACCTTGACTAAGATTGCCTTGCCTTGCCTACTATTACCTTGCCTTGCTTCTCTTAGAATTGCCTTGCCTTTCATTGCCTTGCCTTGCCTGGGATTGCCTTGCCTTTCCTTGCCCGAATTTGCCTTGCCATGCCTTGCCTGGGATTGCCTTTCTTTGCCTTACCTTGCCTGGGATGGACTTGCATTGCTTTGCCTTGCCTTGCCTTGCCTTGCCTTGTCTGGGATTGCCTTGCCTTGCATTGCCTTACCCGGTATTACCTTGCCTGGAGTTCCTTTGATTTGCCTTGCCTGAGTTTGTCTTGTCTGGGATTACCTATCCTTGCCTTGCCTGGAATTGCTTTGCCTTGAAAGGGTTTGCCTTGCCTTGCCTCAGATTGCTTTGCCTTGCCTGGGATTGCCTAGCCTTGCCTCAGATTGCCTTGTCTTCCCTGTAATTGCCTTGCCTTGCCTGGAATTGCCCTTTCTTCCCTTGCCTTGACTTACCTGGAATTGTCTTAACTTACCTTGCCTGAGATTGCCTTGCCTGGAGTTTTTATGCCTTTCCTTGCCTGGAATTGCCTTGCCTTGCCTTGCCTTGCCTTGCCTTGCCTTGCTTTGCCTACCTTGCCTTGCCTTGCCTACCTTGCCTTGCCTTGCCTGGGATTGCCTTGCCTTGTTTTGCCTTGCCTTGCCTGGGATTGCCTTGCCTTGCCTTCCCCTACCTTTCTTAGGATTGCCTTGCCTTGTATTGTGTTGCCTTGCCTTGTTGGGACTGTGTTGCATTGCCTTGCCTGGAATTGTCATGCCTGGGATTGCCTTGACTTGCCTTTCCTGATATTGCCTTTCCTTTTCTTTCCTTGCCTGGGATTGCCTTGTCTTGCCTTGTCTAAGACTGCCTTGCCTTGAATTTTCTAGCCTGGGATTGCCTTGCCTTTTTCTGTCTTGACTTTCCTTGCCTTTCCCGGGATTGCCTTGCCTTTCCTTGCTTTGCCTTGCCTTGCATTGCCTGAGATTGCCTTAACTTCCCTTGCCTTGTCTTGCCTGATATTGCCTTGCCTTACCATGCCTGGGATTGTCTTGCCTGGAATTGTTTTGCCTTTTCTTGCCTGAAATTGCCTTGCCTTGCCATGCCTGGGATTGCTTTGCCTTGCATTGCCTGGGACTGCCTTGCCTTGCTTTGCCTTGCCTTGCCTTTTCTAGGATTGCCTTGCTTTACCTTTTATTGCTCTAATATGCCTGGGAGTGCGTTGCCTTCCCTTCCTTTCCCTGGAATTGTCTTGCCTGGAATTGCTTTGCCTTGCCTTGCCCTGCCTTGCCTTGCATGGGATTGCCTTCAAATTACTTTCCTTGCATGGGATTGCCTTGACTTGCCTGGGATTTCCTTGTCTTGCCTTACATTGCCTGGGATGGACTTGCCTTGCCTTGCCTTGTCTGGGATTGCCTTCCCTGGTATTTCCTTGATTGGAATTGTTTTGCCTTGCTTTGCCTGGGTTTGCCTTGCCTGGGATTTCCTTGCCTTGCATTGCCTGGGATTGCTTGAGCTTGCCTTGCCTTGCAAGCTATTGCCTTGGCTTTTTCTGCCTTGACTTGCCTTCACTTGCCTGGTGTTGACTTGCCTTACCTTGCCCTTCATTCCCTGGGATTGCCTTCCCTTGCCTTTCCTGAAATTGCGTTGCTTTGTTTTGCCTGAATTTGTCTTGCCATGCCTTGCATTTCCTTGCCTGGAATTTCCTGGCATTGTTCTGCCTTGACTTGCCTTGCCTTATCTGGGATTGCGTTTCCTTACCTTGCCATGCCTTTTCTGGGACTGCCTTTCCTTGCCATGCCTGGGATTGCCTAGCCTGGGATTGCCTTGCCTTCCTTGCCTGAATTTGCCTTGTCATGACTTGTCTTGCCTTACCTTGCCTTGTCTGGAGTTTTCTTGCCTGGGATTGCCTTACCTTGCCTTGCCTGTGTTGCCTTGCCTTGTCTTGCCTGTGTTGCCTTGCCATGCCTTGTCTTGCCTTTCTTTCCCTGGAATTGCCTTCCCTCAACTTGCCTGTTATTGCCTAGCCTGAGATTGACTTGTCTTGCTTTGCCTGAATTTGCCTTGCGTGGGAATGCCTTGCCTGGTATTTCATTGCCTTGACTTGCCTGGGATTGCCTTGAATTCCCTTGCCTTGCATGGGATTGCCTTGCCTTGCCTTGCCTTGACTAAATTTGCCTTGCCATGCCTTGCCTTGCCTTTCCTGGGATTGCCATGCCTTGCCTTGCGTGGGATTGCCTTCAATCGCCTTGCTTTGCATGGGATTGCCTTGCCTTGCCTGGGATTGCCTTTCCTTGTCTTACATTGCCTGGAATGAACTTGGCTTTCCTTGCCTTGCCTGGTATTATCTTGCCTGGAATTCTGTTGCCTTGCCTTGCCTGGATTTGTCTTGCATGGAGTTAACCTGCCGTGCCTTGCCTGGGATTGTTTGCTTTGCCTTGCCTTGCCTTGCCTGGAATTACCTTGCCTTGCCTTACCATGCCTTGCCTTCCCCGGAATTGTTTTGCCTTGCCTTGCCTTGCCTTGCCTTGCCTTGCCTGAAATTGCCTTCCCTTCCCTTGTTTGTCCTTGACTTGCCTGGGACTGCCTTGCCTTATCATGCCTGGGATTGTCTTGCCTAGAATTGCTTTGCCTTTTATTGCCTGGGATTGCTTTGCTTCTCCATGCCTGGGATTGCTTTGCCTTGCTATGTTTTGCCTGGGATTGCCTTGCCTTCTCTTGCCTGGGATTGCCTTGCCTTTCTTTTTCTCGCCTTTTCTAGAATTGTCTTGCCTTGACTTGCCTGGGAATGCATTGCCTTGAGTTGCCTGGAATTGTCTTGCCTGGGATTGCCTTGCCTTCTCTTGCCTGGGATTGCCTTGCCTTTCTTTTTCTTGCCTTTTCTAGAATTGTCTTGCCTTGACTTGCCTGGGAATGCATTGCCTTGAGTTGCCTGGAATTGTCTTGCCTGGGATTGCCTTGCCTTGCCTTTCCTAGGATTGCCTTGCCTTGCCTTGCGTTGCCTTGTCTTGCCTGGGAGTGCTTGCCTGGGATGGCCTTGCCTTGTCTTACTTGATATTGCCTTTTTTGCCTTGCGTTGCCTGGGATTGCCTAGCCTGGAATTGCTTTGCCTTGCCTTGCCTGAATTTGCCTTGCCATGACTTTCCTTGCCTTGCCTGGCCTTGTCTGGAATTGACTTGAATTGCCTTGCTTTGCCTGAGATTGACTTGCCTTGTCTTACCTTGACTGGGATGGACTAGCCTTGCCTTGTCTTGCCTTGTCTGGGATTGCCTTGCCTTGCCTGGTATTATCTTGCTGGAATTCTTTTGCCTTTCCTTGCCTGAATTTGTTTTGTCTGGGATTACCTTGCCTTGCCTTACCTGGTATTGCTTTGCCTTGCCTTGCCTTGCCTTGCAAGGGATTGCCTTGCCTTGCCTTACCTTGCCTTGCCCTCCGTGGAATTGCCTTGCCTTGCCTTGTTTTGCCTTGCCTTGCCTGAGATTGCTTTTTTCTTCCCTTGCTTTGACTTACTTGGGTTGCCTTGCCTTACCTCGCCTGGGATTGTCTTGCCTGCTGTTGTTTTGCCTTTCCTTGCATGGGATTGCCTTGTCTTGCCTTGCCTTGCCTGGGGTTGCTTTGCCTCGCCTTGCCTGGGATTGCCTTGCCTTGCCTTGTCTTGCCTGAGATTGCCTTCCCTTCCCTTCCCTTCCTTTCCCTTCCCTTCCCTTCCCTTTCCTGGGATTTTCTTGCCTTACCTTGCCTGAGATTGTCTTGCCTGGAATTGTTTTGCCTTTTCTTGCCTGGGATTGCCTTGCCTTGCCTTGCCTGGGATTGCTTTACCTTGCCTTGCCTGGGATTGCCTTGCCTTGCCTTGTCTTGCCTTCTGTGGAATTGTTTTGCCTTGCCTTGCCTTGGATTGTCTTTCCGAGGATTGTCTTGCCTAAAATTGCCTTGGCTAGACTTGTCTGGGATTGCCTTGCCTTGCCTAGCCTTGCCTTCCCTTTCCTGGGATTGCCTTGCCTTGCCTCGCCCATGATTGCCTTTCCTTGCCTGGGATTGCCTTGCCTTTCCTGAGATTGGCTTCCCTTGCTTTCACTGGGATTGCCTAACCTGGGATTGCCTTGCCTTACCTTGCCTGAATTTGCCTTGCCATGACTTGCCTTGCTTTGCCTGAGATTACCTTGCCTTGCCTTGCCTGGTATTATATTGATTGTAATTCTTTTGCCTTGCCTGGCTTTGCCTGGGTTTTTTTTGCCTGGGATTACCTTGCCTTGCCTTGTTTGGGATTGCTTTGCCTTGCCTTGCCTAGCAAGGGATTGCTTTCCCTTGCATGAGATTGCCTTGCCTTGCCTTACATTGCCTGAAATAAACTTGACATGCCTTCCCTTGCCTTGTCTGGGACTGCCTTGCGTTGCCTTGCTTTGCCATTGCTGGGATTGCCTTGCCTTGCCTTGCCTTGCCTTGCATTGCCTTGGATTGCCTTGCCTTGCTTATTTTCTGGTATTGCCTTGCCTTGCCTTGCTTGATATTGCCTTGCCATGCCTGGGATTGCCTTGCCTCACCTTTCCTTGCCTGGGATTGCCTTGCCTTGCTCTGCCTTAACTTAGCTTGCCTTGAGTGGGATTGCCTTGCCTTGACTTGCCAGGGATTGTCTAGCCTGGCATTACCTGGCCTTGCTTTGCCTGGGATTGCCTTGCCTGGGATTTTCTTCCCTTGCATTTCCTGAGACTGCCTTGCCTGGGCTTGACTTCTCTTGCCTCCCCTGGGACTGCCTATCGTAAAATTGCCTTGCCTTACCTTGCCTCACCTGAAATGGCCTTGCCTTGCCTTGCTTGTGATTGCCTTGTCTTGCCTTGCCTTTCCTGGGATTGCCTTGCCTTGCCTTACCTGGTATTGCCTTGCATTGCCTTTCCTTTCCTGGCATTAGCTTGTTTTACCTTGACTGTGTTGCCTTTCCCTTCTTTTACTTGCCTTGCCTTGCCTTGTCTAAGTTTGCCTTTCTTTTTTTCCTTGCATGGGATTGCCTTGCCTTGTTTTGCCTTGAATTACCTTGCCTTACCTTGCTTTGGATTGCCTTCTCTTGACTTGCCTTGCCTGGGATTGCCTTCCCTTGCCTAGCCTGGGATTGCCTTGCCTGCGATTGACTGAATTTGCCTTGCCTTGACTTGACTCGACTGGCCTGGGATTGAATTACCTTGCCTTGCCTGGGATTATCTTGCCTTGCATTGCCTTGCCTTGCCTAGGAATCCTTTGCCTTTCGCTGTCTGGGATTGCCTTGCCTTTCCTTCCCTGGAATTGCTTTGCCTTGCCTTGCTTTGCCATGCCTTCCCTTGCCTCTTCTTGCCTTGCCTTGCCTTCCCTTTCCTTGCCCTGCCTTGCTTGAGATTGCCTTGCCTTGCCTTGCCTAAAATTACCTTGCCTTTTTCTCCCTTGCCTTGCCTTCCCCGGGATTGGCTTGCCTTGCCTTGCCTGGATTGCCTAGCCTGGGATTGCATTACCTGTGATTGCCTTGCCTTGCCTTGCCTGCATTTTCCTTGTCATGCCATGACTTGCCACGTTTGGGATTGCCTGGCCTTGCCTTGCCTTGCGTGGGATTGTCTTGAACTGCCTTACCATGCATGTGATTGCCTTGCCTTTTCTGGGATTGCCTCACCTTCCCTTTCATTTCCTTGCCTTGCCTAGGATTGCTTTGAATTGCCTCTCCTTGCCTTTCCAAGGATTGCCTTGCCTGGCATTGTGTTGCCTTCTTTGCCTGCAATTTTCTTTTCTTGTCTTGCTTAAAATTGCCTTGCCTGGGATTGCCTTGCCTTCCCTTGCCTTGCCTGAAATTGTCTTCCCTAAGATTGCCTTTCCCAGGATTGCCTTGCCTTGCCTTGCTTTTTTTTTTGGGATTGTCTTGCCTTGCCTTACCTGATATTGCCTTTCCTTGTCTGGGGTTTTCTTGCCTGGTATTGCCTTGCCTTGCGTTGCCTGGGATTGCCTTGCCTTGCCTTGCCTTGCCTTGCCTTGCCTTTCCTGGGATTGCCTTGACTTGTTCTGCCTTAACTTGCCTTGCTTTCCCTTGGATTGCCTTGCCTTGCCTTGCCTGGGTCTCCCATCACTTGCCTTGCCTGGGATTGCCTAGCCTGGCATTGCCTTGCCTGGGATTGCCTTGCCTTGCCTTGCCTGAATTTGCCCTGCCTTGCCTTGCCTTGCCGAATGTTGCCTTGCATTGCCTTGCCTGGGATTGCCTTGCCTTGCCTTGACTGAGATTGCCTTGCCTTGCCTTGCCTTACCTTCCCTGGGATGCCCTTGCCTTGTTATGCCTTGCGTTGGCTGGGATTGCCCTGCCTTTCCTTGCCTGGTATTACCTTGCCTAGAATTGGTTTGCCTTGCCTTTCCTGGGTTTGTCTTGCCTGAGATTACCTTGCCTTGCTTTGCCTGGGATTGCTTTGCCTTGCCTTGCCTTGCCTGGGATTTCCTTGCCTGGGATTGCCTTGCATTGCCTGGGACTCTTGCCTTGCCTGGGAATGCCTTGCATTGCCTTGCCTAAGATTGCCTTGCCTTGATTTTCCTTGCCTGGGATTGCCTTGCCTTGCCTTGCCTTGGATTGCCTTACCTTGCCTGGGACTGCCTCCGCTTGTCTTGTCTGAGATTGCCTAGCCTGGGATTGCCTTGCCTGGAATTTCCTTGCCTTGCCTTGCCTTTCCTGAATTTCCCTGCCTTGCCTTGACTTACCATGCCTGGGATTGCCTTGCCTTTTCTTGGGTTGCCTTCAATTGTCTTGCCTTTCATGGGATTGCTATGCCTTACCTGTTTTTGCCTTTACTTGCCTGGGATGTCCTTGCCTTACCTTACATTGCCTTGCCTGAGATTGCCTTGCCTTGCTTTGCATGGGATTGCCTTGAATTTCCTTGCCTTTCATGGAATTGCCTTGCGTTCCCTGGGATTGCCTTTCCTTGGCTTCCCTTGCCTGGGATTTTCTTGCCTTTTTCTTTCTTGCCTTGCCTTGACTTGCCTTGTTTTGGATTGACTTGCATTTCTGTTCCTTGCCTTGCCTTGCCTAAAATTGCCTTGCTTGCCTTTTTTTGCCTGGGATTGCCTTGCCTAGTTCTGCCTTGATTTGTCTTGCATTGCCTGGGATGGCCTTAGGTTGCCTTGCCAAGGATTGCCTTGCCTTGCCTATCCTAGGATTGCCTTTCCTTGCCTTACCTGATATTGCCTTGGCTTGCCTAGGATTGCCTTGTCTTGTCTTGCCTAAGATTGATTTGCCTTGCTTTCCTTCCCTTGGATTGTCTTGCCTTGTTCTGCCTTGACTTGACTTGCCTTGCATGGAATTGCCTTGCCTTGCCTTGCCAGGGATTGTCTTGCCTGGCATTGCCTGGCCTCGCCTTGCCTGGGATTGCCTTGCCTTGCATTCCCTGAGACTGCCTTGCTGGGGCTTGACTTCCCTTGCCTTGCCTGGGACTGCCTAGCGTAAAACTGCCTTGCCTTGCCTTACATGAAATTGCCTTGCCTTGCCTTGCCTTGCTTGTGATTGCCTTGCCTTGCCTTGTGTTGCCTTGCCTTTACTGAGATTGTCTTATCTTGCCTTACCTGGTATTGCCTTGTGTTGCCTTGCCTTGTGTTGCCTTGACTTTACTGAGATTGTCTTACTTTGCCTTACCTGGTATTGCCTTGCATTGCCTTGCCTTGCCTGGCATTAGCTTGTCTTGTCTTGCCTTGCCTGTGTTGCCATTCCTTTTCTTTCCTTTCTTTATTTTGCCTTGCCTTGCCTTGCTTCTTTTCCCCAGATTTGCCTTGCCTTGCCTTGCCTTGCCTGGAATTGCCTTGCCTTGCCTTGCCTCGGATTGCCTTGCCTTGCCTTGTTTGCCCTGCCCTTCCTTGCCTTGCCTTGCCTGGGATTGCCTTCCCTTTCCTTGCCTGGGAATGCCTTGCCTTGCCTAAGATTGCCTTGCCTTGATTTTCCTTGACTGGGATTGCCTTGCCTTGTTCTGCCTTGACTTGTTTTGCCTTGCCTTGCCTTGCCTTGCCTTGAATTGCCTAGCCTGGGATTGCCTTGCCTTGCCTTCCCTTGCCAGAATTTCCCTGCCTTGCCTTGACTTGCCATGCCTGGGATTGCCTTGCCTTTCCTTGGGTTGACTTCAATTGCCTTGCCTTGAATGAGATTGCCTTCAATGGTCTTGCCTTGCATAGGATTCTTTTGCCTTAACTTGTGTTGCATTTCCTTGCCGTGGATGGCCTTGCCTTACTTTGCATTGCCTTGCCTGAGATTGCCTTGCCTTGCTTTGTGTGGAATTGCCTTGAATTTCCTTGCTTTTCATGGAATTGCCTTGCATTCCCTGAGATTGCCTTGCCTTGCCTTTCCTTGCCTGGGATTTTCTTGCCTTTTTCTGCCTTGCCTTGCCTTGTTTGGGACTGCCTTGCATTGCCGTTCCTTGCCTTCCCTTGCCTAAAATTGCCTTGCTTGCCTTTCTTTGCCTGGGATTGCCTTGTGTAGTTCTGCCTTGACTTGCCTTTCATTGCCTCGAATTGCCTTGCATTGCCTTGCCTAGGATTGCCTTCCCTCGCCTTGTCTTGCCTATCCTGGGATTGCCTTGCCTTGCCTTACTGGATATTGCCTTGCCTTGCCTTACTGGATATTGCCTTGGCTTGCCTGAGATTGTCTTGCCTTGCCTTGCCAAAGATTGCCTTGCCTTGCCTTGAATTGCCTTCCCTTGTTCTGCCTTGACTTGACTTGCCTTGCATGGGATTGCCTTGCCGATCCTTGCCAAGAATTGTCTTGCCTGGCATTGCCTGGTATTGCCTTTCCTGAGATTGCCTTGCCTTGGATATTTTTTGCCTTGCATTCTCTGAGACTCCTTTGCCTGGTCTTGAATTCTCTTGCCTTGTCTGGGACTGTCTAGCGTGAAATTGATTTGCCTTCCTTTACCTGAAATTGCCTTGCCTTGCTTTTGATTGCCTTGCCTTGCCTTGTGTTGCCTTGCCTTTACTGGAATTGTCTTACCTTGCCTTACATGGTATTGCCTTGCATTGCCTTGCCTTGCCTTTCATTAGCTTGCTTTGCCTTGCCTTGCCTGGGTTGCCTTTCCTTTCCTTTCCTTTCTTTTCCTTCCCTTGCCGTGCCTTGCCTTCTTTTTCTCGGATATGCCTTTTCTTTTCTTGCCTGGGATTGCCTTGCCTTGCCTTACCTGATATTGCCTTGCCTTGCCTGGGAATGCCTGGCCTTGCCTTGCCTAAGATTGCCTTGCCATGATATTCCTTGCCTTGTTCTGCCTTGGCTTGTCTTTCCTTGCCTGGGATTGCCTTGCCTTGCCTTGCTTGAGATTGCCTAGCCTAGGATTGCCTTGCCTGGGATTGCCTTGCCTTGCCATTCCTGGGATTGCCTTGCCTTGCCTTGGGTTGCCTTCAATTTCGTTGCCTTGCATGGGATTGCCTTGCCTTACCTTGTGTTGCCTTTCCTTGTCTGGGATGCTCTTGCCTTACCTCCCTTACCTCGCCTTGCCTTACCTGAGATTGCCTTGCCTTGTTTGGCGTGGGATTGCCTTGAATTACCTTGCCTTCCATGGAATTGCCTTGCATTCCCTGGGATCCCATTGCTTTGCCTGAGATTTTCTTCTGCCTTGCCTTGCCTTGCCTTTCCTTGTTTGGGATTGCCTTGCATTGACTTTCCTTGCCTTGACATGCCTAAAATTGCCCCCTTGCCTTTCTTTGCCTGGGATTGCCTTGCATAGCTCTTCCTTGACTTGCCTTGCATTGCCTGGGATTGCCTTGCATTTGTTTATACTGGGATTGCCTTACCTTGCCTTGACTGATATTGACTTGCCTTGCCTGAGATTGCCTTGCCTTGTTCTGCCTTGACTTGACTTGCCTTGCATGAGAATGCCTTGCCTTGACTTGCCAGGGATTGTCTTGCCTGGCATTGCCTGGCATTGCCTTGCCTGGGATTGCCTTGCCTGGGATTTTCTTCCCTTGCATTTCCTGAGACTGCATTGCCGAGCCCTGACTTCCCTTGCCTTCCCTGGGACTGCCTAGAGTGAAATTACCTTGCCTTGCCTTGCCTCATGTGAAATTACCTTGCCTTGCTTGTTATTGCCTTGCCTTGCCTTGCATTTCCTGGGATTGCCTTGCCTTGTCTTACCTGGTATTACCTTGCATTGCCTTGCTTTGCCTGGCACTAGGTTGTTTTGCCTTGCCTGGGTTGCCTTTCCTTTTCTTTCCTCTCTTTTCCTTGCCTTGCCTTGCTTTATCTAAGTTTGCCTTTTTCTTTCCTTGCATGGGATTGCCTTGCCTTGTTATGCCTAGAATTACCTTGCCTTATCTTGCTTGAGATTGCCTTCTCTTGCCTTGCCTTGCCTGGGATTGCATTCCCTTGCCTTACCTGCGATTGCCTAGCCTGAGATTGCCTTGCCTGTGATTGCCTGAATTTGCCTTGCTTTGACTTGACTCGACTGGCCTGGGATTGAATTACATTGCCTTGCCTGGGAATGCCTTGCCTTGCCTTGCCTTACCTTGCCTTGCCTAGGAATCCTTTGCCTTGCCTTGTCTGGAATAGCCTTGCCTTTTCTGAGATTGCCTTGCCTTGCCCTGCCTTCCCTGGAATTGCCTTGCCTTGCCTTGCCTCTTCTTGCCTTGCCTTGCCTTCCCTTGCCTTGCCCTGCCTTGAATGGGATTGCCGTGCCTGGGATTGCCTTGCCTTGTGCCTGAAAATGTCTTGCCTAAGATTGCCTTGCCTTGTCTTGCCCAGGAGTGCCTTGCCTTGCCTTGCTTTTCCTGGGATTGCCTTGCTTTGCCTTACCTGTTGTTGTTTTCCTTGCCTGGTATTTTCTTCCCTGAGATTGCCTTGCCTTGCCTTTCCTTGCCTGGGATTCCCTTGACTTGTTCTGCCTTAACTTCCCTTTCCTTGCCTTGCCTGGGACTCTTGTCACTAGCCTTGCCTGGGATTGGCTAGCCTGGGATTGCCTGCCCTTGGCTTGCCTGAATTTGCCCTGCCTTGCCTTGCCTTGCCTTGAAGGATGTTGCCTTGAAGGATGTTGCCTTGCTGTACCTTTCCTGGGATTGCCTTGCCTTGCCTTACCTTATATTGCCTTGCTTTGCCTTGGATTGCCTTGACTTAACTTGCCTAAAGTTGCCGTGCCTTGCCTGGGATTGCCTTGCATTGCCTTTCCTTGCTCTTCTTAGGATTGCCTTGCCTTGGCTTGACTGAGATTGCCTTGCCTTGCCTTACCTTGCCTGGGATGTTCTTGCCTTGCCTTGTCTTGCCCTTCCTTGGCTGCGATGGCCTTGCCTTGTATTCCTGGAATTGCCTTGCCTTGCCTTACCTGATATTGCCTTGCTTTGTCTTGGATTGCCTTGACTTCTCTTGCCTAAAGTTGCCTTGCCTTGCCTTTCCTTGCTTTTCTTAGGATTGACTTGCCTTGTCTTGGATTGCCTTGTCTTGGCTTGACTGAGATTGCCTTGCCTTGCCTTGACTTACCTTGCCTGGGATGTTCTTGCGTTGTCTTGCCTGGGATTTCCCTGCCTTTTCTTGCGTGGTATTACCTAGCCTAGAATTGTTTTATCTTGCCTTTCCTGGGTTTGTTTTGCCTGGGATTACCTTGCGTTGCCTTACCTGGGATTACTTTGCCTTGCCTTGCCTGGCCTTGCCTTCTCCGGATTGCCTTGTTTTGCTTTGCCTGGGGTTGCCTTCCCTTGCCTTGTTTTTCCTTACCAGGGAATGCCTTGCCTTTCCTTGCCTAAGATTGCCTTGCCTTTATTTTTCTTGCCTGGAATTGTCTTGCCTTGTTCTGCCTTGACTTGACTTGCCTTGCCTGGGATTGTCTTTCCTTGCCTTCCTTGCCTGGGACTGCCTTCACTTGCCTTGCCTGAGATTGCCTAGCCTGGGATTGCCTTGCCTGGGATTGCCTTGCCTTGTCTTGCCCAAATTTCCCTGCCTTGCCATGCCTGGGATTGCCTTGCCTTTACTTGGGTTGCCTTCGATTGCCTTGCCTTGCATGGGATTGCTTTCAATTGCCTTGCCTTGCATGGGATTGCCTTGCCTTACCTTGCATTGCTTTTCCTTTCCTGGAATGGCCTTGCCTTACCTTGTATTGCCTTGACTGAGATTGCCTTGCCTGAGATTGCCTTGCCTTGCTTTGCATGGCATTGCCTTGAATTTCCACGCCTTCCATGGAATTGACTTCCGTTCCCTGGGATTGCCTTGCTTTGCATTTTTTGCCTGGGATTTTTGTGCCTTTTTCTGCCTTGCCTTGCCTTGTTTGGGATTGCCTTGCATTGCCGTTTTCTGCCTTGCCTTGCCTAAAACTGCCTTGCTTGCCTTTCTTTGCCTGGGATTGCCTTGCATAGTTCTGCCTTGACTTGCCTTGCATTTCCTGGGATTGCCTTGCCTTGCCTTGCCTAGAATTGCCTTGCCTTGCCTATTCTGGGATTGCCTTGACTCACCTTACCTTATACTGCCTTGGTTTGCCTGGGATTGCCTTGCCTAAGATTACCTTGCCTTGCCTTGGATTGCCTTGCCTTGTTCTGCCTTGACTTGACTTGCCTTGCGTGGGATTGCCTTGCCTTGCCAGGGATTGTCTTGTCTGGCATTGCCTGGTCTTGCCTTGCCTGGGATTGCCTTGCCTTGCATTCCCTACGACTGCCTTGCCTGGGTTTGACTTCCCTTGCCTTGCCTGAAACTGCCTAGCATGAAATTGCCTTACCTTGCCTTACCTGAAATTGCCTTGCCTTGCCTTGCTTGTGATTGCCTTGCCTTGCCTTGTGTTGCCTTACCTGATATTGCCTTGCTTTTCCTGGGATTGCCTTGCATTGCCTTGCCTAGGATTGCATTGCACTTGCCTTTCCTGGAATAGCCTTGCCTGGAATTGCCTTGTCTTTCATTGCCTTGACTGGAATTGCCTTGCTTCGAATTGCCTTGCTTTGCCTTTCCTTGCCTGGAATTGCCTTGCCTAGAATTACCTTGCGTTGCATTGCCTTGCCTTGCCTTGACTGGAATTGCCTTCCCTGGAATTATCTTGCCTTGTGTTACCTGAAATTGCGTTGCCTGGAAATAACTTTCCCTGCTTGTCTTGCCCTGTTTTGCCTGTAATTGTCTTGCCTAGTCTTGACTGGATTTGTCTTGCCTTTCCTTGCCTGGAATTGACATTTCCCCATTTTCTTGCATTGCCTTGCCCTTTCTTGCATTGGATTGCCTTGCCTGAAATTGTCTTGCCTTGTCTTGCATTGTCTTCAATTGCCCTGCTTGGAATTTCCCTGACTTGCCTTGTCTTGCCTAAAATTGCCCTGCCTGCAATTGCCTTGCGTTGCCTTGCCTAACCTTGCCTGAAATTTACCTGCCTGGTATTGCCTTGCATTGACTTGCCTGGATTTGCCTTCCTAGAATTGCCCTACCTTGCCTTACGTGGAATTGCCTTGCCTGGAATTGCCTTGTTTTGCCTTACCTTGCCTCAAATTGCCTTTTTTGCAATTACCTAGCCTCAAATTGCCTTGCCTTGTCTTGCCTGGAACTGCCTTGCCTGGGTTTGCCTGGTCTTGGATTGTTTTGGCTTGGCTTGTCTTGCCTTGTGTGGATTTGTCTTTCATGGAATTGCCTTGCATTTTCTGGAATTGCTTTGCTTTTCCTTGCCTTGACTTTCTTTGCCTTGCCTTTCCTTGGCTTTCCTGGAATTGCCACGCCTTGCCTAGAAATTTTTGCGTTGCCTTGCCTTACCTAGCCTGGAATTGCTCTGACTGGAATTGTTTTTCCTTGGCTTGCTGTGCCTTGCCTGGAATTCCCTTGCCTATAATTGCCTTGCCTTGTCTCGCCTGGAACTGACCTGCCTTGCATTATCTTGCCTGAAATTTCCCTGCCAGGAAGTGCACTGCCTTGCCTGGAATTTTCTTGCCTTTCCTTCCCTGAAATTGACTTTCCCAGAATTGTCTTGCATTGCCTTGCCTTTTCTTCCATGGGATTGCCTTGACTGGAATTATCTTGCCTGAAATTGCCTAGCCCTGACTTGCGTTTCTTTGTGTTGCCTGAAATTGCCTAGACTGAAATTGCCTTGCCTTGTCTTGCCTGGAATTGCCTTGCCTCGAATTGACTCTCCTTGCCTTGCCTTGCCATTCCTAAAATTGACTTTCCTCAAATTGCCTTGCATTGCCTTGCGTTGCCTAAAAGACCCTTGCCTGGAATAGCCCTACATGGCTTTTCTCTACCTTGCCTGGAAATGCCTTGCCTAGAATTGTGCTGCCTTTCCTTTCCTTGCCTTGCCTATCCTGGAATTGCATTAATGGAATTGCCCTGCCTTGCCTTGCCTGAAATTTTTTGCTTGGAATTTCCTTGCATTGCATTGCCTTGCCTTGCTTTGCTTTTTTTTTTGCCTGGAATTGCCCTGCCTTGCCTTCCCTGGAATAGCCTTTCATGGAATTGCCTTGTCCTGCCTTGCCTTGACTGGAGTTGCCTTGTTTTGAATTGCCTTGCCTTGCATTTTCTCTCCTGAAATTGCCTTGCCTAGAATTGCTTTGCTTTGCCTTACCTTGCCTGGAATTACCTTTTCTGAAATTGCCTTGCCTTGTCTTGCCTTGCCTTTCCTGGAATTGCCTTGTCTTGCCTTTTCTGAAATTACCTTGTCTTGCCTTGCCTAGATTTGCCTTACCTGCAATTTCCTTGCCTAACCTTGCCTGAAATTTATTTGCACGGAATTCCTTTACATTGACATGCCATGCCAGTGGAATGTATGGAATTGCCTTGCCTTGCCTGGAATTGCCTTGACTTTTCTTCCCTTGCCTGGAATTGCCTTTCCTGGAATTTTCTTGCCTTGCCTTGCCTTGCCTTGCCTTGCCTGGAATTGCGTAGCCTAGAGTTTCCTTGCCTTGCCTTGCCTGGAATTGTCTTGCCTTGCCTTGTCTTGCCTGGACTTGACTTCCTTAAATTTCTCTGCCTCACCTTACATGGAATTGCCTTGCCTGGAATTGCCTTGTCTTGCCTTGCCTTGCCTGGAATTACCTTTCCTGCAATTTCCTAGCCTGGAATTCCCTTGCCTTGCCTGAAATTGCCTTGTCTTGCCTTGCCTTGCCTGGAATTATCTTTCCTGCAATTGCCTAGCCTGGAATTGCCTTTCCTTGCATTGCCTTGCCTTGCCTGGAACTGCCTTGGCTGGATTTGCCTTGTCTTGCCTGGTCTTGCCTTGCCTTGCCTATAATTGCCTTGCCTGGAATTTCCTTGCCTGGAATTGTTTTGCCTTGGCTTGCCTTGCCTTGCCTTGAATTGCCTTGCTTATAATTGCCTTGCATTGTCTTGGCCCGAACTGACTTGCCTTCCATTTCCTTGCCTAAAATTTTCCTGCCATCAATTGCACTGCCTTGCCTTGACTTTCCTGAAGTGAACTTTCCCAGAATTGCCTTGTGTTGCCTTTCCTTTTGTTGCATGGAATTGCCTTGCCTGGAGTTGTCTTGCCTGGAATTGCCTTGCCTTGTCTTGCCTTTTTTTGCGTTAGCTGGAATTGCCTAGCCTTGACTTGCCTTGCATTGCCTTGCCTGGAATTGCCTCTCCTTGCCTTGCCATGCCGTGCCTAAAATTGGTTCTCCTGAAACTGCCTTTCTTTGCCATTACTTGCCTAAAAAAGCCTTGCCTGGAATTGCTCTACATTGCCTTGCTCTGATTTTCCTGAAATTGCCTTGCTTAGAATTTTGCTGCCTTCCCTTGCGTTGCCTTGCCTACAATTGCCTTGCCTGGAATGGCCTTGCCTTGTCTTGCCTTGCCTTGCCTGGTATTTCCTAGATCGGAATTACCTTGCATGGCATTCCCTTGCCGTGCCTCACTTTTCCTTGCCTGGAACTGCCCTGCCTTGCCTTCCCTCCAATAGCTTTGGCTGGAATTGCCTTATCTTGCCTTTCCTTGAAGGGAATTTCCTTGTTTCAAATTTCCTTGCCTTGTCTTGCCTGGAATTTCCTTGCCTTGCGTTGCCTTGCCTTGCCTTGCCTTAGCTGGAATTGCCTTGCCTGGGATTGCCTTTCCCTGCCTTGTCTTGCTTTGCGTTGCCTGGAATTGCCTTTTTGGCAATTGCCTTGCCTGGAATTCCCTTCCCACGAATTACCTTTCCTTGCCTTGCCTGAAATTTTCTTGTCTGGAATTGCCTTGCCTTGTCTTGCCTTGCCTTGCCTTACCTGGAATTGCCTTGCATTGCCTTGTCTGAAATCGCCTTGCCTGGAATAGCCCTTTTTTGCCTTGCCTTGCCATGCCTCGAATTGCCTTGTTTGGAATTTTGCTGTGTTGCCTTGCATTGAATTGCTTTGTCTGGAGTTCCACTGATCTGACTTGCTTTTCCTTACCTCGAATTGCCTAGTCTGGAATTCGCCTGCCCTGCCTTTTTTGGCTGGCCTGGAATGCCCTTCCATGCAATTGCCATGCCTTGTTTGGCCTGAAATTGCCATGCCTAAATTTTTTTTGCCTTGCCAGGTTTTATTGCATTGCCTTGCCTTTTCTTCCATGGGATTGCCTTGCTTGGTATTGTCTTGCCTGGAATTGTCTTGCCTGAAATTGCCTTTTTTGCCTTGCTTTGACTTGTCTTGCGTTGCTTTTCCATGCCTAAATTTGACTTTCCTGATATTGCCTTGCTTTGCCTTGCCTTGCCTTGCATAAAAAAGCCTTGCCTAGAATTGCCCTACATTGCCTTGCCCCTGCCTTGCCTGGAATTACCTTGTAAAGTAATTGTGCTGTATTCCTTTGCCTTGACTTCCCTAGCCTGGAATTGCCTTGCCTGAAATTGCCTTGCTTGGAATTGCCTTGCCTTGCATTGCCTGGCCATGCCTTTCTTTTTCTTGCCTGGAATTGCCCTGCCTTGCCTTGCCTGGAATTGCCTTGTCTTGCCTTGTATTAACTTGATTTGCCTTGTTTTGAATTGCCTTGCCTTGCCTTTCCTCACCTGAAATTGCCTTGCCTAACATTGTCTTGCCTAGCATTGCCTTGCTTTACCTTGACTGGAATTGTCTTGTCTGGAATTGCCTTGCCTTGCCTTAGCTATAATTGCCTTGCCAGGAATTATCTTTCCCTGCCTTGCCTGGCCTTGTCTTGCCTGGAATTGCCTTTCTGGCAATTGACTTGCCTGGAATTGTTCTGCCTGGAATTGCCAAAAATTGCCTTGCCTGGAATTGCCTTGCCTTGCCTGGGATTGCTTTGCCTAGAACTGCATTGCATTGCATTACCTTGCCTTGACTGGAATTGCCTTGCCTTGCCTTGCTTGAAATTGCCTTCCTTGTAATTTTCATGCCTTGTTGGAAATTTTCTTGCATTGCCTTGGCTTGCCTAGCCTGGAATGGCTCTGTCTGAAATTGCATTGCCTTGGCTTGCCTTGTTTTGCCTAAAATTGTGTTGCCTAGAATTTCGTTGCCTTTTCTTGTCTTGACCCCAATTGCCCTGCCTGGAATTGTCCTGCTTTGCCTTCCCTGGAATAGCCTTGTGTGGAATTGCCTTGTCTTGCCTTGCCTTGACTGGAATTGCCTTTCTTTGAATTGCCTTGCCTTGCCTTTTCTCGCCTGGAAATGCCTTGCCTTGCTTAGTCTTGTTTTGCCTTGATTGGAGTTGCCTTGCCTGGAATTGTCTTGCCTTGCTCTAACTGGAATTACCTTCCCTGAAAATATCTTTCCCTGCCATGTCTTGCCTTGCCTTGCCTGGAGTTGCCTTGCCTTGAATTGACTCTCTATTCCTTGCCTTGCCTTGCTGTGCCTAAAGTTGACTTTCCTGAAATTGCCTTGCGTTGCCTTGCCTTGCCTAAAAGAGCCTTGCCTGGAATTGCCCTACATTGCCTTGCCCTGCCTTGCCTGAAATTGCCTTGCCTAGAATTGCACTGCCTTCCCTTGCATTGCCTTGCCTAGCCTAGAACTGCCTTGCCTGAACTTGCTTTGCCTAGAATTGCATTGAATTGCCTTATCTTGCCTTGACTGGAATTGTCTTGCCTTCCCTTGCTTAGTATTGACTTTCACGCATTTCCTGTGCATTGCCTTGCCTTTCCTTGCATGGGATTGCCTTGCTTGATATTATCTTGCCTGGAATTGCCTTGCTTTGCCTTTGGTTACCTTGATTTACCTTGCCTTGTATTGCCTACCCTGGAATTTCCTTGCCTTGCCTTGCCTGAAATTGCCTCTTTTTGTATTGCCTTGCCTTGCCTTGTCTTGCCGTGCTTAAAATTGACTTTCCTGAAATTGCATTGTGTTGCCTTGCCTTGCCTAAAAGAGCCTTGCCTAGAATTGCTCTACATTGCTTTGCCTTGCCTGCCTTGCCTAAAATTGCCTTGCCTAGAATTGTGCTGCATTCTCTTCCCTTGCCTTGCCTAGACTAGACTTGCCCTGCCTGGAATTGCCTTGCCTTGCCTGGGCTGAAATTGCCTTGTTTGGAATTGCCTTGCATTGCATTGCTTCACCCTGTCTTGCTTTTCCTTGACTGGAATTTCCCTGCCTTGCCTTTCCTGAAATAATCTTGCCTGGATTGGCCATGTGTTGCCTTGCCATGACTGGAGTTGCCTTGTTTCTAATTGCCTTGCCTTGCCTTTTTTAACCTGGAATTGCCTGCCTAGAATTTCCTTGCCTTGGGTTGCCTTGCCTTGCCTTGGATGGAATTCCCTTGTCTGGAATTGCCTTTCCCTGAGTTGTCTTGCTTTGCATTGCCTGGAATTTTCTTTCTGGAAATTTCCTTGCCTAGAATTGCCCTGCATTGCATTGCTAGAAATTGCCTTGCCTGGAGTTGCCTTGTCTTGCCTTGCCTTGCTGGAATTGCCTTACCTAGAATTGAATTGTCTTGCCTTGCTTGGAATTCCCTTGTCCCAAATTGTCTTTTCTCGCCTTTCTTGGAATTACCTTGTCTGTAATTGCCTTGCCTTGCCTAGCCTTGCTTTGCCTGGAAATGCCTTGCCTTGCCTTTCCTGAAATATCCTTGCCTGGAATTGCTTTTTTTTGCCTTGCCTTACCTTGCCTCGAATTCATTTTTTTGGAATTTCCCTGCCTTGCCTTACCTCGAATTGCCTTGTCTCAAGTTGCCCTGCTTTGCCTTGCCTTTTCTTACCTTGAATTGCGTTGCCTGAAATGCTCTTGCCTGGAATTTCCATGCCTTGCCTTGTTTGAAATTGCCATGCCTTAAATTTTCTTGCCTTGCCGGGAGTCTTCCTGCATTGCCTTGCCTTGCCTACCCTAGCAATGCCTTGTCTAGAATTGCCTTGCCTTGCCTAAAGTTTTCTTGTGTATAATTGCCTTGCCTTTCCTTGTCTGAAATTGCCCTGCCTGGAATTGCCCTGCCTTGCCTTGCATTGCCTAAAATTTCCCAGCCTGGAATTGCCCTGCCTTGACTTGCCTTGCCTGGAATTGCCTTGTTTTGCCTTGCCTTTTCTTGCCTGGAATTACCTGGACTAGAATTGAATTGTCTTACCTTGCCTTGCCTAGTCTGGAATTGCCTTTCCTTACCTTGCTTGGAATTACCTTTTCTGGAGTTGTCTTGCCTTTAATTGCCTTGACTTGCCTTGGCGGAAATCGCTTTGGCTGGAATTGCACTTTTTTGACTTCCCTTGCCTTGCCTCAAATTTCCTTGTTTGAAATTTTCCTGCCTTGCCTTGCCTCGAATTGCTTTGCCTGGAATTGCCCTGCTTTGCCTTGCCTTTCCTTTTCTCAAATTACCTTGCCTGGATTTGGCCTGCCTTGCCTTACTTTGCCTTGCCTGGTATTGCCATACCTTGCCTTGCCTGGAATTGTTTAGCCTAGAATTGCCCTGCCTTTCCTGGCTTTCCTTTCCCTGGAATTGCCTTGCCTGTAATTGAATTTTCTTGCCTTGCCTGGATTTGCTTGCCTAGACTTGCCTGGAATTTACTTGCCTGGAAATGCCTTGCAGTGACTTGCCTTGCCAAGAATTTTTTGCCTGGAATTGCCTTGTCTTATCTTGCCTGGAATTACCTTGACATTCCTGGCTTTGCCTGGAATTGCCTTTCCTGATATTGCCTTGCCCTGCCTTGCCTAAAATTGTCTAGCCTTGAATTGCCTTTCCTTGATTTGCCTATATTTACATTGCCTGGAATTGCCTTGCCTTGCCTGGATTTGCCGTGCCTTGCCTGGATTTGCCTTGCCTGGAATTGCCCTGCCTTGCCTTGAGTCAAATTGCCTTGCCTGCAATTGCCTTGTCTTGCCTTGTTTTGCCTGGAATTGCCTTTCCTTCAGTTGCCTAGCCTGGAATTGCCTTGCCTTGCCTTGCCTAGCCTGGAACTGCCTTCCGTGGATTTGTCTTGACTTACCTTGCCTTTTCTTTTTTTGCCTGGTATTGCCTTGCCTTGCCTGGAATTTTTTTATGTTGCCTTGCTTTGCCTAGCCTAGAATTGCCTTGCTTTGGCTTGCCTTGCCTTACCTGGCCTTGTCTTGCCTGAAACTGACCTGCCTTGCATTATCTTGCCTGAAATTTCCCTGCCTGGAATTGCACTGCCTTGCCTTGCCTTGCCTGGAATTGCCCTGCCTGGAATTGCCTGGAATTGACTTTTCCAGAGTTGTCTTGCCTTTCCTTTTCTTTTCTTGCATGGGATTTGCTTTCCTGGAATTGTCTTGCTTGGAATTGCCTTGCCTTGCATTGAGTTGTCTTCCATTGCCTGGAATTGCCTTCCTGAAATTTTCTTGTCTTTCCTTGCCTGAAATTGCTTTGCCTTAAATTGCCTTTCCTGGAAATGACTCTTTTTGCATTTCCTTGCCTTTCCATGCCTAATGTTGACTTTCCTGAAATGGTCTCACGTTGCTTTGCTTTGCATAAAAGAGCCTTGCCTAGAATTGCCCTACATTGCCTTGCCCTGCCTTGCCTGGAATTGCCTTGCCTATAATTGTGCTGCCTTCCCGTGCCTACCCTAAAATTGCCTTGCCTGATATTGCCTTGTCTTGCCTTGCCTTGCCTGAAATTTTTTTGCTTGGAATTGTCTTGCATTGCTTGTCTTGTCTTGCCTTGCCTTGCTTTTCCTTGCCTGAAATTGCCCTCGTTTGCCTTCACTGGAGTAGCCTTGCATGGAATTGCCTTGACTTACCTTGCCTTAACTGGTGTATCTTGTTTTGAATTGCCTTGCCTTGCCTATCCTTGCCTTGAATTGCCTTGCCAAGAATTTCCTTGCCTTGCGTTTCCTTGGCTTGCCTTGACTGAAATTGCCTTGCCTGGAATTGCTTTTCCTTGCCTTAGCTGGAATTGCCTTCCTTCGAATTGCCTTTCCCTGCCTTACCTTGCCTTGCCTTGCCTTGACGGAAATTGCCTTTCTGGCAATTACCTTGCCTGGAATTGTCCTGCCTTTCATTGCCAAAAATTGCCTTGTCTTACAATGACTTGCCTTACATTGCCTTGTCTTGCCTGGAATTGCTTTGCCTAGAATTGCATTGCATTGCCTTTCCTTGCCTTGCCTGGAAATATCTTGTCTGAAATTGCCTTGCCTTGCCTTGTGTCAAATTGCCTTGCTTGGAATTTCCATGCCTTGTTGGAAATTTTCTAGCATTTCCCTGCCTTGCCTAGCCTGAAATTTCCCTGTCTGGAATTGCCTTGCCTTCGCTTGCCTTGCCTTGCCTGGAATTGCCTTGCCTAAAATTGCCTTGCCTTGCCTATTCTGGAATTGCCCTGCCTGGAATTTCCCTGCCTTTCCTTGCCTTTCCTGAAATTTCCTTGCCTTGCCTTGCTTTGCAGTATCTAAAATTGACTTTTCTAAAGTTGCCTTTTATTGCCTTGCCTTGCCTGAAAGAGCCTTGCCTGTAATAGCCTTGCCTTGCCTTGACTTGATTGTAATTGTCTTGCCTGCAATTTCCCTGACTTACCTTGCCTTGCCTGCAATTTCATTGTCTAGACTTGCCTGAAATTTACTTGCCTGAAATTGCCTTGCATTGATTTGCCTTGCCAGAAATTTTTTGCTTGGAATTGCCTTGCCTTGCCTAAAATTGCCTGGCCTGAAATTGCCTTGCCTGGAATTGTTTTTTCTTGCCTTACCTGGAATTGCCTTGCCTGAAATTGCCTTGCCTGAAATTGCCTTGCCTTGCCTTGTCTTGTCTAGAGTTGCCTTCCCTAGAATTGTCTTTCCTTGCCTTATTTGGAATTTCCTTGCCTGGGATTGCGTTTCCCTGCCTTCTCTTTCCTTAATTTTTCTGGAATTGCCTATCTGGCAAATACTTTGCCTGAAATTGCCCAACCTTGCATCGCCTGGAGTTGCCTTCCCTGTAATTGTCTTGCCTTTTCTGACCTAAAATTCCCTTGCCTGAAATTATCTTTCTCTGCCTTGTCTTGCCTGGCTTTGCCTTACCCGTAATTGTCTTGCCTAAAATTACATTGCCTTGCCTTGCCTTGCCTTCCCTTGCCTTGCCTTGCCTGGAATTGCATTGTCTGGCATTTTCTTTTCTTGTTTTCCTTTGCCTTGCTTAGAATTGCCTTGCCTGGAATTGTCTTCCCTTGCCTTGCCTGGAATTGCCTTGCATTACCTTGCTTTTTGTTGGCTGGAATTGCCTTGCCTTGACTTCCCTGGAATAGCCTTGCATGGAATTGCCTTGTCTTTCCTTGCCTTGACTGAAATTGCCTTGCTTTGAATTGCCTTGCCTTCATTTTCCTCTCCTGGAATTGCCTTGCCTTGTGTTGCCTTCCCTTTTCTTGACTGGAATTGCCTTGCCTGGAATTGTCTTGCCTTGCCTAGAAATACCTTTCCCTGTTTTGTCTTGTCTTGCCTTGCCTGGAATTGCCTTTCTGACAACTGCCTTGCCTGGAATTGCCTTTCTGACAACTGCCTTGCCTGGAATTGCCTTTCCTTGCATTGCCAGGAATTGCCTTCCCTGAAATTGCCTTGCTTTGCTTTGCATTGCTTTCCTGGAATTGCTTTGCCTAGAATTGCATTACCTTGTCTTACCTTGCCTTGCCGGGATTTGCCTTGCCTGGAATTGCCTTTCCTTGTCTTGCCTGGAATTTGCTTGTCTGAAATTGCCTTGCCTTGCCTTGTCTTGCCTTGCCTGGAATTGCCTTGCCTTGCCTTGTTTTGCCAGAAATCGCCTAGCCTGTAATTTTTCTTTTTTGCATTGCCTTGCCTTGTCTCTAATTGCCTTGCTTGGTATTTCCCTGCCTTGACTTGCCTCGAATTGCTTTGCCTGGATTGGCCCTGCTTCTCCTTGCCTTTTCTTACTTCATATTGCCTTGCCTGGAATTTGCCTGCCTTGCCTTGTTTTGCCTTGCCTTAAATTCCCTTGCCTGGAATTTTTTTGCCTTTCTGGAAATTTTCTTACATTGCCTTTCCTTGCCTAGCCTGGAATTGACCTGTCTGGAATTGCCGTGCTTTGGCATGCCTTGCCTTGCCTGGAGTTACCTTGCCTAGAATTGCCTTGCCTGGTCTTGCCCGAAACTGACCTGCCTTGCATTGCTTTTTCTGAAATTTTCCTGCCTGTTGTTACACTGCCTTGCCTTGCCTTGCCTGGAATTGCCTTGCCTGGAATTGTTTTTCCCTGCCTTGTCTTTCCTTGCATTTCCTGTAATTGCCTTTCCAGCAATTGTCTTGCCTGAAATTGTCCTGCCTTGCATTGCCAAAACTTCTTTTGCCTGGTATTGCCTTGCCTTACATTGCCTTGCCTTGCCTGGAATGTCTTTGCCTAGGTTTTCACTGCCTTGCCTTACCCTGACTTTACTGGAATTGCCTTGCCTCGAATTTTCTTTTTCTACCTTGCCTGGAAATACCTTTTCTGGAATTGCCTTGGCTTGCCTTGCCTGAAATTACCTTGATTGGAATTTCCATGCCTTGTTGGATATTTTTTTTCATTGCCTTGCCTTGCCTAGCCTGGAATTGCCCAGTCTGGAATTGCCTTGCCTGGAATTTCCTTGCCTAGAATTTTCTTGCCTTGCCTTGCCTTGTCTGGAATAGTACTGAATGGAATTGCCCTGCCTTTCCTTGCCTTGACTGAAATTGCCTTGCCTGAAACTGCCCTGGTTTTTTTTTTGCCTTTAATGGAATTGCCTTGTCTTGACATGCCATGCCTAAACTTGACTTTCCTGAAATTGCCTTGCCTTGCCTTGCTTTGCCCAAAGAAGCCTTGAATTGAATTGCCCTACATATTCTTGCCCTGCCTTGCCTGAAATTGCCTTGCTTAGAATTGCCCTGCCTTGCCTTGCCTCGAATTTCCTTGTGTGTAATTGCCTTTCATTGCATTGCCTTGCCTTGCCTGAAATTGCCTTGCCTTGAATGTCCTTCCCTTGCCTTGCCTTTCCTTGAATTTCCTGAAATTTTCTTACCTGGATTTTTTTTGCCTTGCCTTATATTGCATTGCATTGCCTGGAATTGCCTTGCCTTGTATTTTCCTGCCTTGTCTTGTCTGGAGTTGCTTTCTCTGGAATTGCCTTGCCTTGCCTTACCTGGAATTGCCGTGCCTGTCATTGCCTTTCCCTGCCGTCTCTTGCCTTAATTTTTCTGGAATTTTCTTTGTGGCAATTGCCTTGCCTGTAATTGCCCTGCCTTGCATTTCCTGGAGTTTTCTTCTCTGGAATTGCCTTGCCTTGCCTTACCAAAAATGGCCTTGCCTGGAATTGCATTTCTTTGCCTTGTCTTGCCTTACCTGGAATTGCCTTAGACTTCTGAATATACTCATGTGTGCATTATTAAGGGAGGTTCTGAAAAAGTGTCCCTATGAAATAGATTGCTGACTATTCCCCAGGTGTGGTTTATTCACTGAGGCTATGAATGGGAGGCAATGTGAAATAGACTCCTGATTATTTTCCAGGTGGGTTTTATTCACATGGGCACTGACTGAGGGGCCATGTGAGATAGACTCCTGTCTATTCCACAGGTGTGTATGATTCGCTGAGGTTCTCAATGTGTGGCCAAAGAAAATAGACACCTGGCTACTCCACATGTGTACATTAATAACTAATGCTCTGAATGAATAGCCATATGAAAGAGACCCCAAATTTTTCTCCAGGTATGCATTATTCAATGAGGCTCTGAATGCAGGCCATAGGAAATAGACTCCTGACAATTTTCCAGGTGTGTATTACTCAGTGAGACTTGGAAGGAGGGGCAATATGAAATAGACTCCTCACTATTCTACAGGTATAGGTTATTCAGTGAGTCTCAAAATGGGTTTCCATATTAAATAGAATCTTGACTATTTTCCACGTGTGTATCATTCAGTGAGGTGCTCAATGAGTGGCCATATGACATACATTCCTGAGGACTCAGCAGGTGTTCATTGTTCA
Source organism: Leontopithecus rosalia (assembly GCA_028533165.1). Taxonomy (NCBI): domain Eukaryota; kingdom Metazoa; phylum Chordata; class Mammalia; order Primates; family Cebidae; genus Leontopithecus; species Leontopithecus rosalia. The sequence continues at coordinate 119,754,066 of CM052653.1, read as the reverse complement.
CTTAGGCTTTGAATGAGGAGCAATATGAAGTAGACTCCTGACTATGTCCCACGTATAATTCACTGAGCCTCTGAATAATTGGCCTGAAGAAATAAACTCCTGGCCATTACCCAGATGTGTATTATTTAGTGAGGCTCAAAGTGAGTGACCATATGAATAGACCTCTCAGTACTCCACAGGGGTGAGATATTCAGTGAGACAATACACACTCTGAAAGAGTGGGCATATGAAATAGACTCCTTACTATTTCTCAGGTGTGCATTATTCACTGAGGCCCTGAATGTGTGGCCATTGGAAATAGAATCCTCACTATTCCCTAGGTGTTTATTTTTCACTGAGTCTCTGAATGAGTGTCCATTCCAAATAAACTCCTGACAATTCCCCAAACTTGCACTACTTCGAGAGGCTGTGAATGAGGGGCAATATTAAAAAGACTCCTCAGTATTCCCCTGGTGTGTGTTATTCACTGAGGCACTAAAAGAGTGTTCATATCAGACTCCTCACTATTCCCAAGGTGTGCATTATTCAGTTTGGTTCTCAATACTGGTCATATGAAAGAGAATCCTGATTATTCCCCAAGTGTGTGTCATTCACTGAGGCTCTGAATGAGTGGCCATAGGAAATAGACCCTTGAATATTCCCCAGCTGTGTATTTTTCAATGAGGCTTTGAATGAAGGGTCATTTGAAATAAAATCCTCAGTACTCCTCAGGCATGTGTGATTCACTGAGGCTCTGCATCAGTGGCTATATAAAATAGTCTCCTGACTATTCAACAGGTGTGTACCATTCAGTGAGGCTCTGAATGAGTGGCCATATGAAACAGAATCCTCACTATTCCAAATGTGTGCATTATTCAGTGAAGGTCTGAATGACTGTCTATAAGAAATAATCTCCTGGTGTGCATTATTCACTGAGGCTCTAAATGAGTGACTATATGAAAGAGATTCCTGACTATTCCAGATATACATATTATTCACTGAAACACTGAAAGAGTGGTCATATGAAATAGACTCCATTTTACTCCACAGGTGTGCGTTATTCATTGATTCTCTAAATGAATCACTATATGAAATAGACTAGTGATTATTCCCCACATGTGCATTATTCAAAGAGGTTCTGTATGAGTGTCCATATCAAATAGACTTCTATCACCCAGGTGTGTATTATTCAGGGAGGTGCTTAATTTGTGGCTACCTTAAATAGGGTCCTGACTACTCCAGAGGGGTTCATAATTCACTGAAGCTTTTAATGAGAGGACATATGAAATAGACTCCTGACTATTGCCCCATTGTACATTATTCAGTAAGGCTCTGAATGAGTGGTTATATGGAATAGAATCCTGACGATTCCCCAGGTTTTTATTATTCAGTGAGATATTGAATCAGTAGTCATATGAAAGAGGCTCCTGACTATTACCGTGGTGGGCATTTTTTACTGAGGCTCTGAGTGGTCATATGAACTAGACTCCTTATATTCACTGAGTATTCCTCATGTGTGCATTATTCACTGATTCTCTGAGTGACCATATGAAATAGACTCCTGACTCTTCTCTAGTTGGTTATTATTTCTTGGGGGTCCTAATGAGTGGCCATTTGAAATAGCCTTCTAATTATTCCACAGGTGTGTATTATTCAGGGAATCTCAGAATGGGGGACGATATGAATTAGTCCCCTCAGTACTCCACAGACATGCGTTATTCACTGAGGCTCATAATGAGTGGTCATATTAAACAGAATCCTGACTATTCCCAAGGTGTGAATTATTCACTGAACCTCTGAATGAGTGGCCATGTGAAATACTCTCCTGACTTTTTCCCAGGTGTGTACTCTTCAGTGAGGCTCGAAATGAGTGGACATATAAAACAGAACCCTCAGTACTGGACAGACGTGCATTATTCACTGAGGGGCTGAATGAGTTAGCATAAGCAATAGACTCCTGATTATTCCCCAGGTGTGCATTATTCACAGAGGCTCTGAATATGTGGCCATTTGCAATAGATTCCTCACTATTTCCTAGGTGTGTGTTATTCACAGTCTCCGAATACATTGCCATTCCAAATAGATGCTTCAGAATTCTCCAGGTGTGCCCTATTCTGTGAGGCTACGAATGAGTGGCTGCATAAAATAGACTCCTCACTGTTCTCCAGGTGTGTATTATTCACCAAGGCTCTGAAAGAGTGACCAAATGAAATGGATTCCTGACTATTAGACAGGTGTGCATTATTCGGTGAGGTTCTCAATGAGTATTTATATAAAAGTGTCCTGACTATTCCCCAGGTGTGTGTCACTCAGTGAGGCGCTGAAAGAGTGGCCATATAAAATAGACCCTTTACTATTTCCCAAGTGTGTATTATTCACTGAGGCTCTTAATGAGTGGCCATATGAAATAGACTCCTGACAATTCCACAAGTGTATATTATCCACTGAGGCTATAAATGAGTGTCCAAATAGATTCCTGGCTACTTCACAGGTGTGCATTATTCATTGATGCTCTGAATGAATGTCCATCGGAAATAGACTCCAAATTATTCTCCATGTGTGTATTATTCAGAGGCTCAGAATAAGTGGCCATATTAATTAGATTTCTTATTATCCCACAGGTGTGTATTTTTCACTGAGGCTCTGAATATGTGGCCACATGAAATAGACTCCTGACTACTCCACAGGTGTGTATTATTCAGTGAGACGCTGAATGAGGTGATAAAACAGTATTTTGATTATTTCCCCAGGTGTGTACATTTAGTGAGACTCTCAATGAGTGGCCATATGAAAGAGATTTCTGACTATTCCGCAGGTGGGCATTATTCTGTGAGGCTGTGAAGGACTGGCCACATGAAATAGACTCCTGACAATTCCCCAGGTATATAATATTCAGTGAGGTTCTGAATGAGGTTCCATATGAAATAGTCTCCTTTTAACTGGTGTGCATTAGTCAGTGAGGCTTTGAATGAGTGGCCATAAGAAATAGACTCCAGACTATATCACAAGTGTGTAATATTCAGTGAGGCTTTGAAAGAGTGGCCATATGAAACCAACTCCTTATTACTCCACATGTGTGCGCTATTCACTGATTGTCTGAATGAGTAGCCATATGACATAGACTCCTAATTATTCTCAATGTGTGCATTATTCAAAGAAGTTCTGTAAGAGTGTCCGTACCAAATAGACTCCTGACACTCCCCCAGGTGTGTATTATTCAGTGAGGCCCAAAATTACGGGTCATATGAAATAGATTTCTGACTATAACCCAGGTGTGTATTATTCAGAGAGGCACTTAATTAGTGGCTATCTTAAACAGCGTCCTGACTACTCCATAGGGGTTTATTATTCATTGATTCTCTGAATGAGAGGCCATATAAAATAGACTCCTGACTATTGCCCCATTGTGAACTATTCAATAAGGCTCTGAATGAGTGGTAGTATGGAATAGAATCCTGATGATTCCCCAGGTGTGTATTATTCAGTGAGGCACTGAATGAGTGGCCATATGAAAGAGGCTCCTGACTATTACCCTGGTGTGCATTTTTCACTGTGGCTATGAATTATTGGTCGTGTGAAATATACTCCTGACTATTCCCCAAGTCTGCATTATTCAATGATTCTCTGAGTGGCCATATACAATAGACTCCTGACTATTCCCCATTTGTGTGCTATTCCGTGGGCGTCCTACTGAGTGACCATATGAAATAGACTTCTGACTTTTCCCCATGTGTGCATTATTCAGGGAGTCTCAGAATCGGGGGTGATATGAATTAGGCTCCTCAGTTCTGCACAGACGTGCATTATTCACTGAGGCTCATAATGAGTGATCATGTTAAACAGATTCCTAACTATTCCCCAGGTGTGAATCATTCACCAAGGCTCTGAAATAGTGTCCCTATGAAAGAGACACCTGACTATTTCCAAGGTGTGCATTATTCAGCTTGGCTTTCAATGACTGGTCATATGAAATAGAATCCTGACTATTCCCCAGGTGTGTATCATTGAGTGAGGCTCTGAATACGTGACCATATAAAATAGACTGTAGACTATTCCCCAAGTGTCTATTATTTACAATAGAATCCTCAGTACTTCCCAGGTGTGCATTATTCACTGAGGCTCTAAATGAGTGGCAATATGAAATAAACTCTTGACAATTCCACACGTGTGTATCATTCAGTGAGGCTCTGAATGAGTGGCCATATGAAAGAGAATCCTCACTTATCCACCAGTGTGCATTACTCCATGGGATTCTGAATTAGTGGCCATATGACTATTCCACAGGTGTGTACGAATCAGGGAGGCTCTGAGTGGCCATATTAAAGAAATTCCTTAATATCCACAAGGAGCTTATTACTCAGAGAGGATCTGAATGAATGGCTATATCAATTAGGTTGCTGACTACTCCACAGGACTGCATTATTCAGTGAAGCTCTGCATGACAGACCAGAAGAAATTGTCTCCTGACAATTCCCTAGGTGTGTATTATTCACTGAGCTTCCGAATGTGTGATGAATTGAAATACACACATGACTATTTCCCAGGTATGTGTTATTCACTGAGGATTTGTATGAGTTGCCATATGAAACAGACTCCTGACAATTCCCCAGGTGTGCACTACTCCCTGAGGCTCTCACTGAGTGGCCATATGAAAGACTCCTGACTCTATCCCATTTGTATATTATTCAGAGAGGTTCTGAAAGAGTGTCCATATGAAATACACACCTGTCTATTCCTTAGGTGTGCATTATTCAGTTTTGCTCTGAATCACAGGTCATATGGTATTAGATACTGATTATTCCCCAGGCATGTATCATTCACTGAGGCTCTAAATGAGTGGCCATATGATATAGAGTTGAATATACCCCATGTGTGTATTATTCACTGAGGCTCTGAATGAGGGGTCACTTGAAATAGAATCCTCAGTACTCCCCAGGCATGCACTATTCAATGCAGCTCTGAATAAGTGGAAATATAAAATAGACTCCTGGCTATTCCACAGGTGTGTACCATTCAGTGAGGCTCTGACTGAGTGGCCATATGAAAGAGAATCCAGACTGTTCCCAACCTGTGCATTATTCAGTGAAGGTCTAAATGAGTGAGCATAAGAACTTCACTGAATAATTCACTCCTGTGGAATAGGAGCCTAATTGATATAGCTACTCATTCAGAGCCTCTCTGAATAATATGAACCTCGGTGATATTTAGGGGTCTATTTTATATTACCACTGATTCAACACCTTAGTAAAAAATGCATACGAGACCTGGGAGTACTTGGCAATCTATTTTATATGGCTACTCATTCCTCACCTCAGTGAATAATGAACACCAGGGGAATAGTCAGGATTCTATTTCTTAGGGTCCCTCATTAAGACCTTCACTGAATACTGCACACATTTGGAAAAGTAAGGATTCTGTTTCACATGGGCACTAATTCAAAGCTTCACCGAATGGTACACACTTTTTGAATAGTCAGGAGACTATTTTATATAGGCACTAATTCAGAGCCTCAGTGAATCATGCACGCCTGAGAAGTACTGAGGATTTTATTTCAAATGACCCTTCATTCAAAGCCTCAGTGAATACATATAGTGAGGAAAAACAAGTACCAGCCATTCCAAAAACATGCCAAATGCTAAAGAGCATCAACAAAATGAAGAATCTGCATCAACTAACGGGGAAAACAGCCAGCTAGCATCAAAATGGCAGTATCAAATTCACACGTAACAATATTAACCCTAAATGTAAATGGGCTAAATGCACCTATCAAAAGACACAGACTGGGATTGGGAGGAAGATGGCGCTCTAGAAACAGCTCACCACTGCAGCTCTCAGTCAAGACGCAGAGGGTAAGCAAACACCGCATTTTCAGACGGATCCTTATAGCCCACAGAGTGGGGGAAAAGCCCAGGTGTAAAAGGCACGCAGGACTCAAGCGCAGCGCTCTCCACTGGCGCGGACAGGCAGCCAGGGCCGCGACAGCAGCAAGGTGCACAAAACACACGGGTCTGGCCGCCCTGTTAAACCGGCAATTTGAGACTTGGGAGAGCAGATTGCTATGTTCATGGGACTGAACGGGTT
>CM052653.1:119723878-119747506 GCA_028533165.1 Leontopithecus rosalia | reverse complement strand
TGAGATGTTCTGGTTTTGGGTGTTTTCCTCTTTTTTGCGTTGGTTTCTTCCCATCTTGTGGTTTTTCCACATGTCGTCTGAGTAGTTGCTGATTTTTCGATTGGGTCTCTGAGTAGAGGCCCAGATTGGTGATGATGAAGTATTTCTGTTTCTTAGTTTTTCTTCTAACAGTCTAGCCCCTCTGCTGTAAGACTGCTGAGGTGCACTCCGGGCCCTGCTTGCCTGGGGTACACCTGTAGCAATGGCGGAACAGCGAGGGATCCTACCAGTTTCTTCTTCTATCTTTGTCCCACTATGATGTCTGCCAAATGTCAGTCTAATCAGTCCTTTTTGAGGTGATTCTTTGGGTATACGGGGGTCAGGGAGCTGCTTGAGGAGATGGTGTGTACTTTATAGGAACTCAAGTGCTGAGCTGTGAGCTCCATTGTTCATTCAGTGTTGCTAGGCCAGTATGTTTAAGTCTGTTGTGGCAGAACTCATAAAACCCCTTTTTTCCCTCAGATTCTTTGTCTCGGGGAGTTAGGGCTTTATTTGTGAGTATCCGTTGTGCTGTCCTGCCCAGCCAAGAAGCAGTCTAGTCAGTATTTGTCTCACGAGGTTCTGCCCTGCTGGCGTGAGGTCTGCTCTTTTGCTGTGGGCTTCATCCTGCTGTTTTGGGCTCCGCCCTACTGACGTAGGCTCCACTCTGCTGACGTGGTCTCTGCCCTGTTGGCAGAGTCTCTGTTTTATGGTGGGTTGCCTACGCAATGGTTGGCTGTGTCAGCAATGGGTGAGTACCTCAGTAGGAATGGAAGTCTCAGTAATGGCGGACACCCCTCCCCCACCGAGCTGCACAGCCATGGGTTCAGCTGTGCCCTCAGTGAAACTCTCAACCCCAAGGGTTTTGAATCACCATTTTGGTTGTCCCTGTGGGGGTGGGACCCATCGAGCCTGATCACTTGACTCCCTGCCTCCGAGCCTTTTTGGTTATTTTTTTTAAGTTGTAGGGTTGACTCTCTTCCATGTTTTTCAGTCGCTGGCTGAAAGGGCACCAGGATCTGTGTGATTTCCCGTGCAGCGACCTGCTGCTCTGGCTCACAGTTCACCTCCCAGAAATCTCCTGGTCTGGCTCACTGTCCAAATCCCATTTAATCAGATAAATATGGTAATCTGCCCTCCCAAATCTCAAATTTCCTTTTTAACAGGGCGCCGAGACCCGTGCGTTTTGTGCGCTGTGCTGCTGTGCTGCAGCGCCAGCTGTTTGGCTGCATGGAGACTGCTGCGCTAGCAGAGACTGCTGCGCTGGTGTCCTGTGTCCCTCCTACACCTGGGCTTTCCCCGTTCTGTGGGCTATAAAGATCCGTCTGGAAATGCGGTGTGAACTCACCCTCTGTGTCTTGAATGAGAGCTGCAATCCTGAGTTGCTTCTATAGCGCCATCTTCCCCTGAATCCCCGAAAAATATTTATTTTTCCTTCATTTATAAAGCTTAGTTTGCTGTATATGAGATTCTGGGTTAAAAATTCTATTCTTTGAGGTTATTGAATATTAACCCCCACTCTCTTCTAGCTTGTAGGGTTTCTGCTGAGAGATCTGCTGTAAGTCTGATAGGCTTCCCTTTATCAATAACCTGACCTTTCTCTCTAGCTGCCCTTAGAATTTTCTCCTTTATTTCAACCCTGGTGAATCTAACCATTATGTGTCTTGAGGTTGCTCTACTTGAGGAATAACTTTGTGGTGTTCTTTGTATTACCTGGAGATGAGTATTGTCCCACCTTACTAGGTTAGGAAAGTTTTTCTGAGTAATATCCTGAAGAACATTTTTCAGCTTGGATTTATTCTCTTCATGACATTCTGGTGCAGCTATCAAACCTAAATTAGGTCTTTTCACATAGTCCCATATTTCTTGGATACTTTGCTCATTCCTTTTTACTTTTTCTGCTCTAATCTTGTCTTCTTCTTTTATTTCATTAAGTTGGTCTTAGACCTCTGATATCCTTTCTTCTGATTGATCAATTCGAGTGTTAAAACCTGTGCATACTTCTTGGAGTTCTAGTATAGTATTCCTCAGTTCCATAAATTCACTTATATTCCTCTCTAAATTGTCTCTTCTCATTAGGATTTTGTCAAATCTTTTTTTCAAAGTTCTTAGTTTCTTTACATTGGGCTAGAACGTGTTCTTTTAACTCACAGACGTTTCTTATTATCCACCTTCTGAAGCCTGATTCTGGTAGTGGAATGCACTCGTTCTCCATCAGGCCTTGTTCCCCTGTTGATGAGAAACTGTGATCCTCTGTAGAGGTAGAGGCATTCTGATTTTGAGTTTTCTCAGCCTTTTTAGGCTGGTTTCTGTCCATCATTGTAAATTTATTCACCTGTCGTCTATGTAATTACCAACTTTCAATTAGGTCTCTTAGTGAACCTCCAACTTGTTAATTCCCAGGGCCAAAATATGAGCAACACACTGTGCTGGCTAAAACAGCGGCATCAAGACTGATGGTGCTTTTATGTCCGGGAGTGTCCCGTCTGGCTTCCCGCCAAAATTCCTTTCTCAATTAGCTCCAAACGTCAGCCAAAAGGGGAACCAGTCCCGTTTACTCTGCACCAAGAACCACTGCACCAGGGCACCAGCAAAACTGCAGCGCTGGTTGCAAGGGTTGCAGTGACGACCCAGGGGGCTCCTCCCCTTGGAATCTTTTGGTCCTTAAACAACAAGAATTTGTCTGAAATTGTAGCCTCCTCTCATTCTCTGAGGTTTTATGCGGAGCTACAAGCCTGAGCTGATAGTGGTCAGCCATCTTGGATCTCTCTCCTCTCAGTGAGGCTCTCAATGAGTGTTCATATGAAACTGTCCTGACTATTCCCCTTGTGTGTATCACTCAGTGAGGCACTGAAAGAGTGGCCATATAAAATAGACTCTTGACTATTCCCCAAGTGTGTATTATTCACTGAGGCTCTAAATGAGTGGTTATATAAAATAGACTTCTGACTATTCCACAGGTGCATATTATCCACTGAGGCTATGAATGAGTGTCCAAATGAAATGGACTCCTGGCTACTCCACAGGTTTGCATTATTCACTGAGGCTCTGAATGAATGTTCATCAGAAATAGACTCCAAATTATTCTTTAGGTGTGTATTTTTCAGTGAGGCTCAGAATAAGTGGCAATATTAATTAGATTCCTTACTATCCCAGAGGTGTGTATTATTCACTGAGGCTCTAAATATGTGGCTACATGATATACACTTCTCACTACTCCACATTATTCAGTGACACTCCGAATGAGAGGCCAAATGAAAAAGACTCCTGACTATTTCACAGGTGTGCATTATTCAGTGAGACTCTGAATGAGGGGATAAAACATAATCCTGACTATTTCTTCAGGTGCGTACATTTAGTGAGGCTCTCAATGAGTGGCCATATGAAAGAGACTTCTGACTATTCCGCAGGTGTGCATTATTTCCTGAGGCTGTGAAAGAGTGGCCATATGAAATAGACTCCTGACAATTCCCCTGGTATATAATATTTAGTGAGGTTCTGAATGAGTTTTCATATAAAATAGTCTCCTTTTAACTGGTGTGCATTATTCAGTGAGGCTCTGAATGAGTGGCAATAAAAAATAGACTCCAGACTCTATCACAAGTATGTAATATTCAGTGAGGCTGTGAAAGAGTGGCCATATGAAACCGACTCATTTTTACTCCACATGTGTGAGCTATTCAATGATTGTCTGAATGAGTAGCCATATGACATAGACTCCAGATTATTCTCCATGTGTGCATTATTCAAAGCGGTTCTGTATGAGTGTCCATACCAAATAGACTCCTGACACTCCCCCAGGTGTGTATTTCCAGTGAGGCCCAGAATGAGAAGTCATGTGAAATAGACTCCTGACTATCACCCAGGCGTGTAACATTTAGGGAATCATTTAATTTGTGGCTATCTTAAACAGCGTCCTGACTACTCCATAAGCGTTCATTATTCACTGAAGCTCTGAATGAGAGGCCATGTAAAATAGACTCCTGACTATTGCTCCATTGTGGATTATTAAATAAGGCTCTGAATGAGTGGTAGTATGGAATAGAATCCTGATGATTCCCCATGTGTGTATCATTCAGTGAGGCACTGAGTGAGTGGCCATATGAGAGAGCCTCCTATTACCTTCGTGTGCATTATTCACTGTGGCTCTGAATTATTGGCCATGTGAATAGACTCCTGAGTATTCCCCAGTTGTGTATTATTCCGTGGGGATCCTACTGAGTGACCGTATGAAATAGACTTCTGACTGTTCCCTATATGTGCATTTTTCAGGGAGTCTCAGAATTGGCAGTGATATGAATTAGTCTCCTCAGTACTCCACAGATGTGCATTATTCACTGAGGCTCGTAATGAGTGGTCATGTTAAACAGACTCCTGACTATTCCCTAGGTGTGCATGATTCACTGAGGCTCTGAAACAGTATCTCTATGAAACAGACAGCTGACTATTCCCATGGTGTGCATTATTAAGCTTGGCTCTCAATGACTGGTCATATGAAATAGAATCCTGACTATTCCCCAGGTGTGTATAATTCAGTGAGGCTCTGAATTAGTGACTATGTAAAATAGACCATTGACTCTTCCCCAAATGTCTATTATTAACAATAGAATCCTCAGTACTCCCCAGGTGTGCATTATTCACTGAGGCCTTGAATGAGTGACAATATGATATAGGCTCTTGAAAATTACACAGGTGTGTATCATTCAGTGAGGCTCTCAATGAGTGGCAATAAGAAAGATAATGATCACTTATTCAGCGGTGTGCATTACTCCATGAGATTCTGAATTAGAGACCATATGACTATTCCACAGGTGTGTTCCATTCAGTGAGGCTCTGAGTGACCATATTAAAAAGATTCCTGAGTATCCGCAAAAAGCTTATTACTCAGAGAGTCTCTGAATGAATTTTTATATCAATTAGGCTGCTGATTTCTCCACAGGATTGCATTATTCAGTGAAGCTCTGCATGAGAGGCCAGCTGTAATTGCCTCCTGACAGTTCCCCACATGTGTATTATTCACTGAGCTTCTGAATGTTTGGCCAATTGAAATTTATTCCTGACTATTCACCAGATGTGTGCTATTCACTGAGGTTCTGTATGAGTGGCCATATAAAATAGACTCCTGACAACTTCCCAGGTGTGCACTACTCCCTGAGGCTCTCAGTGAGCGGCCATATGAAATACACTCCTGACTTAGGGAGAAGATGGCGCTGTAAGACCAACTCAGGATTGCAGCTCCCAGCGAAAGTGCAGATGGTGAGTGGATGCCGCATTTTCAGATGGATCTTTATTGCCCACACGCCAGGAGATTCCCAGGTGTGGGAGCCCCACAGGCTGCCAGCATGGCTGTTTGGGCTGGCACAGCTGTTTGGACTGGAGCTGCAGTGCAGCAGCACTCTGTACAAAATACACTGGTTTGGCTGCCCTGTTAAACCGGCAATTGGAGATTTTGGAAGGCAGATTGACACATTCATCTGATTGAACAGGACTTAAACAGAAAGCCAGGCAAGGAAATATCCAGGCAGCAACGTTGTTCCAGCTGGCTCAGTAGGTCGCTGCACTGGAAACCAAACAGATTCCTGCGTCCTTTCAGCAGGTGACTGGAACACATGGGAGAGAGTCAACAGTTCAACTTTAAAAAAATGTGCTCTGAGGCAGGGAACCAGGTGATCAGGCTTGGTGTGTCCCACCCCCGCAAAAACAGTAATTGGAAATGCTCGGGCTTGAGAGTTTCATAGAAAGCACAGCTGAACCCAGGATGGTGCAGCTCGGTGGGAGAGGGGCGTCCGCCCTTACCGAGGCACTCTACCCCTACGGAGGTACTCTGCCATTGCTGATGCAGCCTGCCATTGCCGAGAAAACCCGCCATTGCTGAGGCAACCCGCCATAACAGAGAAAGTCCACCACTACAGAGGCGGCCACCATCACCACGGCATGTCTAACCACACCCATATAAACAGGACTAAGGGAATTACACATGGCAGCAGGGCAGAGACCACAACAGCAGGGCAGAGCACATGGCAGCAGGGCAGAGCCCAAGACAGCAGGGCACAGCACACCGCAGCTCAGTATAGCCACTACAGGCAGGCATTGATTAGACTACCTCCTTGCTGGGCAGGCAGTGCAACAGATACTCATAAATAAAGCCCTAACTCCCTGGGACAGAGCACCTGGGGAAAAAAGGAGCTTTATGAGTACTGCTGCAGCAGACTTAAACGACCCTGCCTAGCAGCCCTGAATGAACAACGGAGCTCACAGCTCAGCACTTGAGCTCCTATAAAGTACAGACTGTCTCCTCAAATATAAAGTACAGACAGTCTCCTCCAGGAGCTCCCTGACCCTTATATATCCAGAGAGTCACCTCACAAAGGAACAATCAGACTGACATTTGGCAGGCATCATTAAGGGACAAAGATCACAGAAGAAGAAACTGGTAGCAACCTCACAGTTCTGTGACTGCTACAGGTGTACCCCCAGCAAGCAGGGCCCTTAGTGGACCTGAACAGTCCTACAGCAGAGGGGCCAGACCATTAGAAGGAAAACTAAAAAACAGAAATACTTCATTATCAACAATCTGGACGCCCACTCAGAGACACAACTGGAAAATCAGCAACTGCTCAGACAACAGGTGGATAAATCCACAAAGATGGGAAGAAATCAGCGCAAAACGTAAGAAAACACCCGAAAGCAGAACACCTCGCCTCCTAAAAAAAACCATAACTCCTCACCAGCAAGGGAACAAAGCTGAACGGAGAATAAGTGTTATAAAATGACAGACTCAGACATCAGAAGGTGGGTAATGAGAAATTTCCGTGAACTAAAAGAACAGGTTCTAACTCAATGCAAAGAAACTGAGAATCAAATAGGGGAGGGACAGAGCGGGGGGAGCTGGGAAGGAATAGCATGGGGAGAAATGCCAGGTGCAGGTAAAGGGGAGGAATGCAGCAACGCACACTGCCACGAGTGTACCTATGCAACTATCTTGCATGTTCTGCACATGTACCCCCAAATCTAAAATGCAATTAAAAAAAGAAACTAAGAACCCTGAAAAAAGATTTGAGGAAATAATAACAAGAATGGACTACTTAGAGAGAAATATGAGTGAATTGAAGGAGCTGAAAAACACAACACGAGAATTTGGAGAAGCATGCACAAGTTTCAACAGCTGAATTGACAAGCAGATGAAAGGATATCAGAAGTCGAAGATCAACTCAATGAAATAAAACGAGAAGCCAAAATAAGAAAAAAAAGCGCAAAAAAGAATGAACAAAGTCTCCAAGAAATGTGGGACTATGTGAAAAAAAGACCTAACCTACGTTTGATAGGTGTACCTGAATGTGACGAAGAGAATAAAGTCAAGCTGGAAAATATTCTTCAGGATATTATCCAGGAAAATTTCCCCAACCTAGCAAGGCAGGCCAATATTCAAATCCAGGAAATACAGAGAACACGACAAAGATATTCCACAAGAAGAGCAACCCGAAGGCACATAATTGTCAGATTCCCCAGGGTTGAAATAACAAAGAAAATGCTAAGGGCAGCCAGAGAGAAAGGTCAGGTAACACACAAAGAGAGGCCCATCAGACTCACAGCAGATCCCTTGGCAGAAACTCTACAAGCCAGAAGAGAGTGGAGGCCAATATTCAACATCCTTAAAGTAAAGAACTTTAAACCCAGAATTTCATATCCAGCTAAACTGAGCTTCATAAGTGAAAAAAAAAATAAAATCCTTTGGGAACAAGCAAGTACTCAGAGATTTTGTCACCACCAGGCCTGCTTTAAAAGAGCTCCTGAAAGAGGCAGTACACATAGAACGGAACAACAAGGACCAGCCATTCCAAAAACATACCAAATGCTAAACAGCATCAACAAAATGAAGAATCTGCATCAACTAATGGGCAAAACAGTCAGCTGGCATCAAAATGGCAGTATAAAATTCACACATAACAATATTAACCTTAAATGTAAATCAGATAAATGCACCAATCAAAAGACACAGATTGGAAAATTGGAAAAAAAATCAAAACCCATAAATGTGCTGTATGCAGAAAACCCATCTCACATGCAAGGATATGCAAAGGCTCAAAATAAAGAAATGGAGAAATATTTACCAAGCAAATGGAGAGCAAAAAAATGCAGGAGATGCAATTCTCGTCTATGATAAAATAGACTTTAAAGCAACAAAGAAGGACATTACATAATGGTAAAAGGATTGACACAACACAAAAAGCTAATGATCGTAAATATATATGGACCCAATATAGGAGCACCCAGATATATATGGCAAGTTCTTAACGACTTTCAAAGAGACTTAGGCTTCCACACAATAATAGCTTAGACTTTAACACTCCACTGTCAATATTAGACAGATCAACCAGACAGAAAATTAACAAGAATATCGAGGGCTTGAACTCAGACCTGGAACAAGCAAACCTGATAGACATTTACAGAACTCTCCACCCCAAACCCACAGCATATACATTCTTCTCAGCACCACATCAAACCTACTCTAAGATTGACCACATAATTAGAAGTAAATCACTCCTCAGCAAATGCAAAACAAATGAAATTATAACAAACAGTCTCTCAGACCATAATGCAATCAAGTAAGAACTCAGAATTTAGAAACTAACTCAGAACCGCACAGCTTCATGGAAACTGAACAACTGGCTCTTGAATGTTGACTGGATAAAGAATGAAATGAAGTCAGAAATAAAGAAGTTCTTTGAAACCAACTAGCACAAAGTCATAGAATACCAGAATCTCTGGGACACATTTAAAACAGTATTTAGAGGAAAATATATAGCAATAAGTGCCCACATGAGAAGAGTGGAGAGATCCAAAATTGACACCCTAAGGCCAAAATTGAAAGAGCTGAAGAAGCAAGATCAAAAAAACTCAAAAGCTAGCAGAAGACAAAAAATATCTAAGATCAGAGCAGAACTGAAGGAGATAGAGACACGAAAAACCCTTCAAAAATCAATAAATGCAAGAGCTGGTTTTTTGGAAATATCACCAAAATAGACAGACCTCTAGACAGACTGATAAAAAAGAAAAGAGAGAATAACCAAATAGATGCAATAAAAAAAACGGTAAAGGGAATATCACCACAGATTCCAAAGAAATTCAAACCATCATCAGAGAATATTACAAACAACTCTATGAACATAAACTAGTAAACCTGAAAGAAATGGAAAAATTCCAGGACAATTGTGTCCTCCCAAGCCCAAACCAAGTAGGAAGCTGAAACTATGACCAGACCAATAACAAGGTCTGAGGTCAGGGCAGCAATTAAGAGCCTACCGCACAACAAAAGCCCAGGTCCAGATGGATTCACAGCCGAATTCTACCAGACACACGAAGAGAAGCTGGTACCATTCCTTCTGAAACTATTCCAAATAATGAAAAAAGAGGGAATTCTTCCCAAATCATTTTATGAGACCAACATCATTCTGATACCAAAACCCGGCAGAGACTCAACAAGAAAAGAAAACTTCAGGCCAATATCCATGATGAACATAGATGCAAAAATATTCAATAAAATACTGGCAAGCTGATTTCAACAGCACATTAAAAAGCTTATCCATCATGATCAAGTAGAATTCATCCCAGGGATGCAAGGCTGGTTCAACATATACAAGTCTATAAACGTAATTCATCACATAAACAGAACCAAAAACAAAAACCACATAATTATATCAATTGATGCAGAGAAGGCCTTTGACAAAATTGAACAGTGCTTTATGCTAAAAAAATCAATAAACTCGGTATTGATGGAATGTATCTCAAAATAATAAAAGCTATTTATGACAATACAACAGCCAATGTCATACTAAATGGGCAAAAACGGTGCAGCTCAGTGGGGGAGGGGCTTCCGCCATTACCAAGGCATTCTGCTGCTACTGAGGTACACTCCCATTGCCAATGCAGCCTGCTATTGCCAAGGCAACCCGCCATAACAGAGAGACTCTGCCAATACAGAGGCAACAGAGCTGAGCCCATGACAGCAGAGCAGAGCCCACAGCAACAGGATGAAGCCCACAACAGTATGATGGAGCCCACAGCAACAAAAACGAGCCCACCACAGAAAGGCGAAGCCACTGGAGCAGGGTAAAGCCTGCAGCAGCAGGGCAACCGGGTGAACCCCATGGCAGCAGGGCAGAGCCTCGACAAGCAAATAGTGACTAGACTGCCTCCTACCTGGGCAGGAAAGTGCAACAAATACTCATAAAGAAAGCCCTAACTTCTCGAGACAGAGCATCTGAGGAAGAAAAGGGGTATTATGAGTTCTGCTGCAGCAGACTTAAAAGCACCTGCCTAACAGCGCTGAATGAACAATGAAGCTCACAGCTCAGCACTTCTGCTCCAATAAAGTACAGACCGTTTCCTCAAGCAGCTACCTGACCCCTGTATATCCAAAGAGTCACCTCAAAAAAGACTGATTAGAATGACATTTGGTGGACATCATTCTAGGACAAAGATAGCAGAAAAAAAACTGGTAGCATCCCTCACTGTTCTGCAGATGCTACAGGTGTACCCCAGACAAGCAGGGCCTAGAGTGGACCTCAGCAGTCATACAACAAATGGGCTAGACTGTTACAAGAAAAACTAAATAAGAGAAATACTTCATTATCAACAATCTGGGCATCCACTCGGAGACCCAATCAAAAAGTCAGCAACTTCTCAGACGACAGGTGGATACACCCACAAAGATGGGAAGAAACCAGCCCAAAAAGGAGGAAATCACCCGAAACCAAAGCACCTCGCCTCCGACAAAGCACCAAAACTGCTCACCAGCAAAGGAACAAAGCTGGACGGAGAATGAGTGGGATGAAATGAAGAAATCAGACTTCAGAAGGTGGGTAATGAGAAACTTCCGTGAGCTAAAAGAACATGTTCTAAATCAATGCAAAGAAACTAAGAACCTTGAGAAAAGATTTGAAAAAAAGTTTGAGGAAATGATAACAAGAACAGACAACTTAGGAATATGAATGAATTGAAGGAACTAAAAAACACAACACGAGAACTTCACCAAGCATGCACAAGTTTCAAAAGCTGAATTGACCAAATAGAAGAAAGAATATCAGAAGTCGAAGATCAACTCAATAAAATAAAACGAGAAGTCAAGATTAGAGAAAAAAGTGCAAAAAGAAATGAACAAAGTCTCCAAGAAATCTGGGACTATGTGAAGAGACCTAACCTAGGTTTGATAGGTCTACAAGAATGTGACAAAGAATAATGAATTCAAGCTGAAAAATACTCTTCAGGATTCTGTAGTAAAATTTCCCCAACCTAGCAAGGCAGGCCAATATTCAAGTCCAGAAAATACAGAGAACACCACAAAGATATTCCACAAGAAGAGCAACCCAAGGCACATAATCTTCAGATTCACCATGGTTGAAATGGAGGAGAAAATACTAAGGGCAGCCAGAGAGAAAGGTCGGGTCACCCACAAAGGGAAGCTCGTCAGACACAGCAGATCTCTGGGCAGAAACACTAGAAGCCAGAAGAGAGTGGGGACCAATATTGAACATCCTTAAAGAAAAGAACTTTCAACCCAGAATGTCATATCCAGCCAAACTGAGTTTCATAAGTGAAAGAAAAATAAAATACTTCACAAACAATCAAGTACTCAGAGATTTTGTCATCACCAAGTCCGCTTTACAAGAGCTTCTGAAAGAGGCCCTACACATAGAAAGGAACAACCAGTACCAACCATTCCAAAAACATACCAAATGCTAAACAGCATTAACAAAATGAAGAATCTGCATCAACTAACGGGCAAAACAGCCAGCTAGCATCAAAATGGCAGTATCAAATTCACACATAACAAAACTAATCCTAAAGGTAAATGGGCTAAATGCACCAATCAAAAGACACAGACTGGCAAATTGGATAAAAAGCCAAAACCCATCGGTGTGCTGTATCCAGGAAACCCATCTCACATGCAAGGATACACAGATGCTCAAAATAAAGGAATGGAGGAAGATTTACCAAGCAAATGGAAAGCAAAAAAAAAAAAAAGCAGGAATTGCAATTCTCGTCTCTGATAAAATAGACTTTAAAGCAACAAAGATCAAAAGAGACAAAGAAGGTCATTACATAATGGTAAAAAAATTAATACAACAAGAAGAGCTAACGATCCTAAATATATATGAACTCAATACAGGAGCACCCAAATATATAAGGCAAGTTCTTAACGACTTACAAAGACTTAGACTCCTACACAATAATAGTGGGAGACTTTAACACTCCACTGTCAATATTAGACAGAACAACCAGACAGAAAATTGACAAGGATATTCAGGACTTGAACTCAGACCTGGAACAAGCAAACCTGATAGATATTTGCAGAACTCTACACCTCAAATCCACAGAATATACATTCTTCTCAGCATCACATTACACCTACTCTAAAATCGACCACATAATTGGAAGGAAAGTAAATTAGAAAAACACAGCTTCATGGAAACTGAAAAACTGCCTCTTGAATGTTAACTGAATAAAGAATGAAATGAAGGCAGAAATAAAGAAGTTATTTGAAACCAACGAGAACAAAGACAAAACATACCAGAATCTCTGGGACACATTTAAAGCAGTTTCCAGAGGAAAATATATAGCAATACGTGCCCACATGAGAAGAGTGGAGAGATCCAAAATTGACACCCTATCATCAAAATTGAAAAAGCTAGAGAAGCAAGATAAAAAAACTCAAAACCTAGCAGAAGACAAGAAATAACTAAGATCAGAGCAGAACTGAAGGAGAGAGAGACAGGAAAATCCCTTCAAAAAATCAATAAATCCACGAGCTGGTATTTTGAGAAGATCAACAAAATAGACAGACCACTAGCTGGAATAATAAAAAAGAAAAGAGAGAATAACCAAATAGATGCAATAAAAAGCGATAAAGGGGATATCACCACAGATTCCACAGAAATTCAAACCATCATCAGAGAATATTACAAACAACTCTATGCACATAAACTAGTAAACCTGGAAGAAATAGATAAATTCCTGGAAATCTGTGTCCTCCCAAGCCTAAACCAGGAGGAAGCCAAAACTATGAATAGACCAATAACAAGGCCTGAATGCCAGGCAGCAATTAAGAGCCTGCTGTAAGGCCAGTTGCCTTGCCAGGAGTCAAGGAGACACATTCATCACTCTCCGTGCCTGATAACTGCATCATCACCGAGCTCATTATCTGGCTTCTTCACAAAGATTCCCTGAACCCACCTCTGCATACCATGCCCAAGCCCACACTCAGCACTAAATTATGCATCCAATCTCCAGCCTGCTGTTAAAAAAAAACCTGCCGAGAAATTTTTTTAAAGAAGCCCCACGTTCCCTGCCCAGCAACAGCCTGCCCCATATGTCCCTGGCAGGCCCACATACCCAAGGTCCTGCCCGCCTACCAATGGCAGCTTGTTTTATGTACTTTGTACTTTAACTTCATGTACTTCCTGCTCCTCAACAGCCAAGAGAAATGCCTTCTCTTTGTTTCCCCAGTAGTTAATCAAGGCCCACTTACCCAAAGTCCTGTCTGCCTACCAATGGCAGCTAGTTTCATGTACTTACTACTTTAACTCCATATACATCCTACTCCTCAACAGCCAATAGAAATGCCTTCTCCTTGTTTCCCCAGTAAGCAATCAATTGGCTGCATGTCGCATAAAACCCCACTCCATGAACAGCTGGGAGTGACTTCTCTGGCCCCTGTTAGACCACTGAAGTTGCTCGGGAGCTGAATAAATTGACTTGTCAGTTTTTTTATACCTGCTTCAGTTTCCCCATTTTACCTCGGCAATAAATCTTACACCTACCACACAAAGAAACCCCAGGTCCAGCTGGGTTCAGAGCCGAATTCTACCAGACACACAAAGAGGAGCTGGTACCATTCCTTCTGAAACTATTCCAAATAATCCAAAAAGAGGGAATCCTTCCCAAATCACTTTATGAGACCAACATCATCCTGATACCAAAACCAGGCAGAGACTCAACAAGAAAAGAAAACTTCAGGCCAATATCCATGATGAACATAGATGCAAATATCTTCAATAAAATACTAGCAAGCCGATTGCAACAGCACATCAAATAACTTATCCATCATAATCAAGTAGGATTTATCCCGGGGATGCAAGGGTGGTTCAACATACGCAAGTCTATAAACATAATTCACCACATAAACAGAACCAAAAACAAAAACCACATGATCATCTCAATCGATGCAGAGAAAGCCTTTGACAAAATTCAACAGCTTTTATACTAAAAACCCTTAATAAACTCGGTATTGATGGAACGTATCTCAAAGTAATAAAAGCTATTTACGACAAACCAACAGTCAAAATCATACTGAATGGGCAAAAACTGGAAGCATTCCTTTTGAAATCCAGCACTAGAGGAGGATGCCCTCTTTCACCACTCCTATTCAATATAGTACTGGAAGTTCTAGCCAGAGCAATCATGCAAGAAAAAAAAAAAAGTGTATTCAAAGAGAAAATTTGAAACCAAATTGTCTCTATTTGCAGACGACATGAGGGTATACTTAGAAGACCCCATCGCCTCAGCCCCAAAACTCCTGAAACTGATAAGCAACTTCAGCAAAGTCTCAGGACATAAAATCAATGTGCAAAGATCACAAGCATACCTATACACCAATAACAGACTGAAAGAGAGAAAAATCAAGAACGAACTGCCATTCACAATTGCTACAAAGAGAATAAAATACCTAGGAACACAACTTACAAGGAACGTAAGGGACCTCTTCAAGGAGAACTACAAACCACTGCTCAATGAAATAAGAGAGGACACAAACAGATGGAGAAACATTCCATGTTCATGGTTAGAAAAAATTAATATCGTGAAAATGGCTATATTTTCCAAAGTAATTTACAGAATAAACTCTATCCCTATCAAGCTTCCACTGACCTTCACAGAACTGGAAAAAACTACCATGAACTTCATATGGAACCAAAAGGGAGCCCGCATGCCCAAGTCAATTCTAACCTAAATGAACACAGCAGGAGGCATCACACTACTGAACTTCAAACTATACTACAAGTCTACAGTAATTAGAACAGCATGGTACTGCTACCAAAACAGAGATATAGACCAATTGAACAGAACAGAGGCATTGGAAGCAACACAACATATCTACAACCATACAATCTTTGATAAACCTGACAAAAACAAGCAATGGGGAAAGCCCTCCCTGTTTAATAAATGGTGTTGGGAAAACTGGCTAGCCACGTGCAGAAAGCAGAAACTGGATCTTTTCCTGACACCTTACACTAAAAGTAACTCCAGATGGATTAAAGACTTAAACATAAGACCTGGCACCATAAAAACCCTAGAAGAAAATCTAGGTAAAACCATTCAGGACATAGAAGTAGGCAAGAACTTCAGGACCAAAACACAAAAAGCATTGGCAGCAAAAGCCAAAATAAACACATGGGGCCTAATCCAACTCCACAGCTTCTGCACGGTAAAAGAAACAGTTACTAGAGTGAATCGACAACCAACATAATGGAAAAAATTTTTGCAGTTTACCCACCTGACAAAGGGCTGATATGCAGAATTTACAAAGAACTCAAATACATTTACAGGAGAAAAACAAACAAGCCCATTCAAAAATGGGCACAGGATATGAACAGACACTTTACAAAAGAAGACATACATGAGGCCAACAAACATATGAAAAAATGCTCATCATCACTGGTCATTAGAGAGATGCAAATCAAAACCACATTGACATACCACCTCACGACAGTTAGAACGGCAATCATTAAAAAATCTGAAGACAACAGATGCTGGAGAGGATGTGGAGAAATAGGAACACTTTTACGCTGTTGGTGGGAGTGTAAATTAGTTCAACCATTGTGGAAGACAGTGTGGCAAGTCCTCAATGCCTTAGAAATAGAAACTCCATTTGGCCCAGCAATCTCATTACTAGGTATATATCCAAAGGATTATAAATTGTTCTACTATAAGAACACATGCACACGAATGTTCATTGCAGCACTGTTTACAATAGCAAAGACATGGAATCAACCCAAATGCCCATCCATGATAGACTGGACAGGGAACATGTAGCACATATACACCATGGAATATTATGCAGCGATCAAAAATGATGAGTTTTTGTCCTTTGTAGGGACATGGATGAATCTGGAGAACATCATTCTCAGCAAACTGACACAAGAACAGAAAATGAAATACCACATATTCTTGCTCACAGGTGGGTGATGAAAAAGCAGAACACATGGACAGAGTGAAGGGAGTACTACACATTGGGGTGTATTGGGGAAATAGCCTGGGGAGAAATGCCAAATGTGGGAGAAAAGAAGGAAGGCAGCAAAACACACTTTCATGTGTGTACCTACGCAACTATCTTGCATGTTCTGCACATGTACCCCAAAACCTAAAATGAAATCCAAAAAAGAAACAATTGTGAGTTTTATGTAACATCAAATAATCTGCAAAGTTCCCGATACAGATGCATTGCTTCTGCAGTTTCTAAAAGTAAATACAGGCTTTCTGATTGAAAACATTCGCATTCCTAGCTCTCTAAAGCAGACATTCAAAAGAAAATTACAAGAAATGATCTCTAATCTTCTGAATAGTCCACTTAGTTACATAAATTATTTTCCGTCCCAACGATTTCTCTACTTCAAAAGATATTTCCTTTCTAAGTACATGACAAAGTCTTCATTTCAAACCATTCACTCAGTTTCCATGGTAACATTGCGGGATTCCTGGACTATCGTCAGTCTCATTCGTTGACTGTGGAATTCCTCAGTCTTCTTTACATCTTATGCTTGCTCTGTTTTAGACTCCAAACGATCTCGATCATCTGTTACTTGTGTGTTTAACACACAACTTTCCATCAGAATCCCTGTATTTGAGAACCACATGTGCCATCATAGGGTCAGTGAGGGAAAGCTTCTCTCTCGGCAGGCAGCGTGGCTGAACTCCTCCCATGTCTAGTACTGTGCTTCATGGACTGGGGTGCAAAAGTAAACAGAAGCAAGGCCACAGAACCCAGACCAGCAAACTACCTGCAGTTGCCAACGGACACAAAAGTTATAAGGTCTTATTTTGTAGAAATTCATGAGGGCTTCTCCTCCTCCTCTTCCTCCTCCTCCTCCTCCTCCTCCTCCTCCTCCTCCTTCTTCTTCTTCTTCTTCTTCTTCCTCTTCTTCTTCTTCTTCTTCTTCTTCTTCTTCTTCTCCTTCTTCTTCTTCTTCTTCTTCTTCCTCTTCTTTTCCTTCTTCCTCCTCTTATTTCTCCTTTTTCTTCTCTCTCTCTCTCCACCCCCACCCTCTCCCACAAACTACTCCCCCCCTCTCTCTTCCGCCTCCCTCTCCCTCTCCCTTTTTTTCTTTTTAATGTAAGCTCAGGTAGATGTAATCCAGTCCATTCCTAAGGCTCCAATTCTTTACTTAAGAAATATTAGATTTAATCTCCATACAGAATCCTGTACAGAAGTGGCGAGTTGATTACTGGACTTGGAGACCTCATAGATGTAACACATTGATAAAGATTCAGGCCTGGCATGGTGGCTCATGCCTGTCATTGCAGCGCTTTGGGAGGCTGAGGTGGGTGGATCACCTGAGGTCAGGAGATCGAGACCATCCTGGCCAACATGGTAAAACCCCGTCTCTACAAAAAGACAAAAATTAGTTGGGCACGGTGGCTCACGCCTGTAATCCAAGCACTCTGGTGGCCAAGGCAGGTGCATCACCTGGGGCCGGGAGTTCAAGACCGGCTTGACCAACTTGGTAAAACCCCATCTTTAGAAAAAAAAAGACAAAAATTAGCCAGGCGTGGTGTTGCGCGCCTGAAATTCCAGGTACTCTTCAGAGTACCTGAGGCACGAGATTCACTTGAACACGGGAGTCGGAGGTTGCAGTGAATGAGCTGAGATCACACCACTGCACTCCAGCCTGATGGACAGAGTGAGACTCCCTCTGAAGAGAGAGAGAGAAAAAAATCCAACCCTAAAATCTGGGTTTGCTTTCTCCGTTGACTCGGTTGTGACCCAGACTTACTGTCTCGATAAATCATGCACCTCTGTTCAGCTAAAATGATGGGAGTGTTTTCTCAGTCTGTATCTCCCCATGTCCTAAATGGCCCATGACCGAGCCCTGTCCATGCTGCTTTGGTTAATTCTTGTCTTCTACTGGCTGTATAATTTCGTTGCTCTTATTTCTGTTGTTATTTCAGTTGTAATGTTAAGTTGTTAACTTGACTTTCTGGCTTTTTAATGTGGGAATTTAGTGCTATAAATTTTTCTCTTAACACTGCTTTAGCTGTGTCCTAGATTCTGGTATGTTTTGTCTTTGCTTTCATTGGTTTAAAAGAATTTCTTAATACTTGCATTAATTTGATTATTAACCTAACAGTCATTCAGGAGCAGGCTATTCAATTTCTGCTTAATTTCGTGTTTTTTAATAAATTTATTTATCTTCTGCTCTAATTTGATTGTGCTGTGGTCTGAGACACCGTTTATTATGATTTTAGTTTTTTTACATTTGCTGAGGATTGTTTCACTTCAGACTATGTGACAGATTTCAGAAATAGTGCCATGTGGTGAGGAGAAGAATGTATATTCTGCTGTTTTGGGGTGGAGAGTTCTGTAAATATTCATCACATCCATTTGATCCAGAGCTAGGTTCAGATCCGGAATATCTTTGTTAATTTTCTGTCTCAATAGTCTGTCTAATATTGTCAGTGGGGTGTTGAAGTCTGCCACTATTATTGCATAGGGGCAGTGTAAGTCTCTTTAAAGATCTCTAGAAATTTATTACATGAACATGGTCACCCTTGTGTTGGGTGCACATATATTTAGAATAGTTAGTTCTTGTTGAATTGAGCCGTTTGCCATTATATAATGACTTTATTTGTCTTTTTGTGTTTGTTTGCTTGTTTGTTTTGTTTCTTTATGTGTTGTATTAAAACTATTTTGTTGGAAACTAGGATTGCAACCCTTGCTTTTTCTGTTATTCATTTGCTTGGTAGTTTTCTCCATCCCACTATTTTGAGCCTATATGTGTCACTTCAAGTGAGATGCGTGTCTTGAAGACAGCAAACCAATGGGTCTTGATTCTTTATCCACTTGTCAGTCTGTGTGTCTTAATTGTGGCATTTAGCCCACTTACATTTAAGGTTATTATCATTATACATAGATTTGATTTTCTTACCTTGGTGCTAGCTATTACTTTGCAAACTTGTTGATGTTGCTAATTGATAGTGTCAATAGTCCATGTACTTCAGTGTGTTCTTGTAGTGGCTGGTAATAAGCTTTCATTTCAACTTTGGAGAATGTGATAATTATATGTCTTTGGTATGATCTTTTCATGGAGTATCTTACTAGAGTTCTCTGCATTTTCTGAATGTTAATGTTGGCCTGTATAGCAAGGTTAGAAAAGTTCTCATGGATGACATACTGAAATATTTTTTCCAAATTGGTTTTGTTCTTCCCAGCTCTTTCTTTCCTTTTTTTTTCAGGTGGAGTTCTGCTTTTGTTGCCCAGGCTGCAGTGCAATGGCATAATCTCATCTCCACAACCTCTACCTCTTAGGTTCAAGCAATTATCCTGCCTTAGCCTCTCAAGTAGCTGAGATGACAGGCATGCACCACCACACCCAGCTAATTTTGTATTTTTAGTAGAGATGGGGTTTCTCCACTTTGGTCAGGCTGGTCTCAAACTCCCAACCTCAGGTGATCTTCCCACCTCAGCCTCCCAAAGTACTTGGATTACAGGCATGAGCCACTATGCCAAGCCTCTCCCTAACTCTTTCAGGGATGCTAAACAGTTATAGATTTGGTCTTTTTACATAATCTCATATTTCTCAAATATTTTGTTTATTTCTTTTGTGCTTATTTTCTATTGTTGTCTGCCTGTCTTAATTCAGAAACACAGTCTTCAAGCTCTGAGATTTCTTCCTCTGCTTGGTCTATTCTGTTATTAATACTTGCGATTGCATTATAAAAATATTGTGTTGTGTTTTTTAGCACTATCGGGTTGGTTAAGTTCTCTATTCTGGCTAATTTGTTTATTAGCTCCTGAAATATCATATATATTGTAATCTTTAACTTTCTTGCATTGAGTTAGAACATGTTCCTTTAGCTAAGTAAAGTTTATTTTTATCCATATACTGAAATCTACTTCTGTTATTTCAGTCATTTCAACCTCAGCCTTATTCTGAAAGCTTGGTGGAAATGTGGTCATTTTGGGGAAAGAGTGCACTCTAATTTTTGAGTTTCAGTATACTTGAGGTAACTATTTCTCACATTTGTGTGCTTATCTACCTTTAATATTTGAGATTGCTGACCTTTGAATTGCTTTTTTGTTTATTTGCTTGTTTCCCTTTTAATAGTTTGGTTATTTTGTGTAAGGCTATTACAGTTTGTAGGGCTTCTACTACAGTCCCCAGTCAC
Source organism: Leontopithecus rosalia (assembly GCA_028533165.1). Lineage (NCBI taxonomy): Eukaryota > Metazoa > Chordata > Mammalia > Primates > Cebidae > Leontopithecus > Leontopithecus rosalia. Next base: position 119,727,049 of record CM052653.1, on the reverse strand, counting down.
CTCACATTTCCCAGTTACTGGAATTATCACCAGGGAAGGCTGTAAAACAAGAAATATAAAAGGCCACTGCTTTGGGAGCTTCAAAACAGGGGAGGGGCAGACCTGTTGCTGGCTTAAACACACCTGTAGGAGGTGCCTGGAGACCCTGGTCCGTAGGTCTCATGCAGCAAAGAGGAACAGGTTTGGAGACCCACTTAAAGAAGCCATCTAGCTTCACTTTCAGAGATCAGCCATGCTGTGCTGGTACCGTTTCTATCCCTCATCAGGTTGGGCTTTCCATAGCCGAGAGACTGAAAGAGCTAAGTTGCCAAAACAGCATAGATGATAGCCCACTCTTTCTCAAGGAACTCTCAGAAAGTTTTTAAACCTCTGTTGACCAGACAACATCTGTTCCACAAGAGATGAGGAGCATATAAGGGTCCCACTTAAAGAAGCAGGTTGATTACATTCTGGTGGAGCCACTGTGCTGTGCTGGGGTACCCCTTCTGCTCCTGAACGATTTGGATTCTCCTAAGCTGAAAGGCTGGAATGGCTGAGTTGTCCAAACATATGGGGCCCACTCCCTCCACTGGGCACTGCATCCAGGAAGAAATCAAAACTCTGTCTGCTGGAGAATATGAAAGGGGCTGTCCAAAGGCTCTGGCAGAAGGCCCCACCATTAGATTAAAAAATGCAACAGGGTCCCACTTCAAGAAGCAGTCTGGCCACATTTTGGTACAGCCACTGTGCTGTGTTGAGGGTTCCCTCCATCTGCCGTCAGTTTTATTTGGACTCTCCTAAGTCCAGGCTTGAATGGCTGAGTCATTCACATAGCAAACATGGCAGCCTGCCCCTGCCTCTGAGAACTCTGTTTCATCCCAAGTAGGTGCAGCACTGTTGCTGGGGGAGGCTGGAATTCCAAACCAATGAGTCTTATCATGTGGGGCATCATGATAATGGGGCCCACAGACTGACACTGCTCAGGCCCATGGACTCAGCTTCCTCTCTACAGTTGTTTACGGAGTTGCAACTTCCCACCTTGTCCGAGTTGCAGTCATCTTTTCCAGAGATCTCAGAGCCAAAGTATGTAAAGCTCCTGAGATTCTGTTTGTGTCTGAGCAGTTGTTTTGCCAAGACTATGTAGCTGTGTGTGTCAGACCAAAGGCCCTGGTCAAATGGGTTCATAAGAAAATCTCCTGAACTGAGGTTGCAGAGATACATGGGAGAAGTGTGGCTTCCCAAGGTTATGCATTTGCTCACCACTTCTCTGGACAGGGCAGGTTCCCTTGGGTTTGTGTTACTTCTGGGTGAGCGGTTGCCATGGCTTGCTTTTCTTAATTCTTCATAGTACCAATGCAAATACCTGGGTGTTTCAGTTGAAGGTGCTGAAATTTACTTTCCCCCTTTGTTTCTTTCCACACACCATAGCTACTTTTAGTCAGCTGCCTTGGCACCATTATCTGCTACCGTATTTGGGTAGATGGTTTTTTATCCTGTAGGCTGTCTCTGGCCCTAGATGACTGTAGGAGCACCAGCTTGCACCAAAAACAATGTGAATTTCAAAGAGCAAGAAGGAGAAAAAATACAACGTCAAAGTGGCTGCCACAGCTGTGTCAGCTTCATCTGAGAAGTCTTCCCAAAGTCCCATCAATACTTCTGATTATGTCCAATTGTCTTAAATGTCCTCTAGTCACTGTTAGCTTCAATAGTGGTCAGGAGTTTTATTTTTTGTGTTTGGTAAGTTGCTGTTTGCATGAAAGTGAATCTCTGTTTTGAAGAATAAAAGAACAATAAGAACTGTGAAAATGACCACTGCTCTTTTTCTACACTAAATTCAAAGGTAAACAGGAGAAGGTGGAGCTTTTCTCAGATAAAGTGGGTGTTCATTTTCCAAACAAAAATTCTTTTGGTGTTTAGTATTTTTCAGACCCAATGAGAAAAAGTCTTGGTTGAGATGAAAACGTCCTTTATGACCAAAGGTTAGTCAAGATTAACTGAACCCTTTCTTTGACTATGCCAGCCTTGACTTGTTACCCTGCTTGTGGTTTAAGAAGCTCATTTTCAGAAATCCTGTTAAGACAGCATATTCCACATATCCTTTGCATCCACTCAGAATCATACTCGCCTCTCTTGATATTTAAGTCCTCAGCCAGCCTGTAGCCAGAATTCTGTTAGAAAAAATTTCTCTTCCATTGATATTTTAGCGAATGTTTTTCAGAAAGTTTTTATCCACTGATTTATTCCGTTTATTGACTACAAATCCTGAGTTGTCTGTGTTCAGAGTTATGATCAATTTCTGAGCCCTATTGTGATGGCTATAACCACTACTGCAATTGTATTAAAGTCTTCCTTTCCAACTTTTAACAAATGTCAGAATTTTTTTTATATGATAGTTGGCCAAAAAAAGTTTGTGTGTAAAAACAATTTTAAGTTTTCCCCAGAAAATAATGTGAACCACCGGGTAGTTGTATCTGCCTGACCCTTGTGTGTCCAAAACAGGATGTTTTTTATTCAAATGGGATCAGAGTGGAAGATATAGGAAAGTGGACTTTGTAGAAATAATGGCCCCTATAGAAAATCTGTAGAAGCAGAATCTGTAAATTACGATATAAAAAAGTCAGGTAATTTTTATTTAAATGTAGTAATCCTCATAAAAATAATTCAATTTAACTAAAAATTAGAGCAGATTAACTTGAATTAATTATATTTCTGTGGAATATAAATTCGTAAAGTTAAAATATCCTATCTAAGTTTGCTCTGGAAAACACATTCTCAAATAAATAAAATCTGTTTTATTTGATTATTTGTTTCATTTTATCTGTTTATTAAATCCATAACAAAATATTTTGTGTGGTTCAAGTTCTTTAATATAACATAGTATGGTCAAAATGGAAAGGTAACCCTTGCAAGACCAACTTAACATTTGTCACCTTAAATAGTCATTCTGATAGCCATAAGAATGCATTTTAAATTCATTCAGTAACTAAGTATTTAAGTGCATGTTTTATCTTATGCTGTAGTGTCAGATACCAGCCCGCTAATCTGCAGTAGATTAACAGCATATTTTATCACACGTAACAGTGCTGTTGGGTGACCAGATTAAAAAGACCCCTCCTCTCTATGTAGTCATTCAGGAATTGAGAGTTCTTTCATTATTTTTCTTTACCATTCATGACTCTAAAATATAGACTT